>CM060976.1:233704404-234954404 GCA_030765065.1 Deroplatys truncata | reverse complement strand
TCACCTCGTAGTAGGCTAGGTATCCTTTCTCTCGCGTCGCATCGCCCTGTTCCCCAGGACCGTCTGCAGGAGCGCCCATCTCCGTGGCCAAGGGGTTGAACAAGGTGTAGGAGCGTCCATAAGTGGGGATACCCAGCACCAACTTGTCTCTGTCAGCACCCAGCTTCAGATAGTGTCCTATTGTATAGTCCTGCAATACGTATCATTTGTTAGCCACAAGTCTTTACACTCGGGGTCAGAGCATACCGACCTTCCTCAGAAACTTACCAACTAGGGATGGGTAGAAAATAACGTAAAGGTTACATTGTAACGGTTACCTTAATGTAATAGTTACTTCAGCAAGCATTACAGGCAGACAGTAAGTAGTTACCCAATAACGGTTACCATTAACGAAGACTATTTATCCCGTTAAGGTTATCGAGCCTAAATGGCATCATTGACTGCATATGCACTGGAACTAATTACCTAAACTCGTTACACAGTGTCAAACTCCTCTGTAAGAGATCGTAATTGGCATTGTGGATGTAATATGACATCTGGGGAGAAAAATGCCCACTAAGTATTAACTTTGCTGCATCTATGTAACCGAATGAGATTATCCCTATATAGGGTTGTCTCATAAGTTCGTTCGTTTTTCGTCACGTTTCAATCACTAAGAACGCCTGGGAACACACCTCACCCGTAGCATAGCTACGACAGCGTAGTTGCCAAACTTTATGTTTACAAACTTTAAACACATGGTTGTTCAAAAGATAAATAACTACGGCAGTTAGGTTTTGCAAACAAATTATTTATTTCCTGCAGTATACACCATTATTGTCGAAAATATATTGCCATTTCCCTGGAAGCATATAAATTCCGTTTTTTCAAAATGTTTGGGTTTTCTGGTTAATAATCTCTTCGAGGTTCAGTCTACAGTCCTCCAAGGAAGAGAGGCGTTTGCCATTCAGGAAATTCTGCAGGGAACGGAAAGATGAAGTCGGATGGAGCAATGTCTGGAAAATACGGCGGTTGGGGTAACACATCCCAGTCAAAATTACGCAATTTTTGACGGGTAACCATAGAGGTATGTGGTCTGGCGTTGTCTTGGTGAAAGACGACATCGTTTCCCAATTCCGCTCTTTTCTTTTCAATGGCTGCCTTGAGACGATCCAACTGAGAACAGTATTTCTCGGAATTGATAGTCTCATTAATCTGAAGAAGTTCGTAAGACAGGATTCCTTTGCAATCTCACCAAATGCATAGCATAACCTTTCTCGGATGCAGCTCTGGTTTAGGAACCGATAGTGGTGGCTGCCCTTTCTTGCACCATAACTTACTCTTTCGGGAGCTGTTGTACACAATCCACTTCTAATCTCCAGTTACCAGCCGTTCCAGAAAAGGATCATTCTGATTGCGTCTCAATAAGGAGTCACAGATGGAAACGCGCTGAATCAAAGTGTTTTGAAAAGTTTCCACCCCGACAATTGTTTGTCCCATTCAACCTGCTTAGTTGCTAGGTACGATGTTATGTTTGTTTGCATTGTGTTTTCTGTACATTGATTGCATTGCGACTATCTGGTAAATTAGTTTGTGGCAGTTCAAGCAGTAAGTCGTGAGTGGAGGATGGGGTTTACGAATGCAGAAAAAGCTGACATGCTCATGGTGTTGGAGAGTGAAGGAAGAATGCAGTTCGTTCCTGTACGGTGTATGGGGAAACGTATCCCAATAGACGTCAACCATCTCGGCAATTATTTATCAACCAATTCCAGCCAATTACGTGAAAGTGGTACTGTAACACCTAGAAAACGTAACAGAAACAAACAAGTGACTGCAGAAGAGGCAGAAATTAATGTTATGGCTGCCGTTGTAGTAGATCCGCAAGTTAGTTCCCGCACAATCGCTCGTGAAAGTGGCATAAGTCAGGCAAGTGTACTGCGCATTCTCCATCGACATAGGTTCCATCCCTGTCACATCTCTCTCCATCAAGAGCTGCATGGAAACGATTTTGAAAATCGTGTTAACTTTTGTACATGGGCATTAAGACATGATACTCCAGATTCATCATGTATCTTGTATAGTGATGAGGCAACATTTGCTAATCCTGGCCAGGTAAACCGCAGAAACATGCACTATTGGACTGTTGACAATCCCCGTTGGCTTCGTGAGGTGGAACGTCAGCGTCCATGGAGTTTAAATGTGTGGTGTGGGATGGTGAACCATCAGCTCATAGGCCCTTTGTTCATAGAAGGAACAATGAACTCGCACAAGTATCGCAGCCTTCCGACAGACCTTCTGCCACAGATGCTAGAAGACGTTCATTTGCATACTAGGAGGAACCTGTGGTACCAACATATGACTGTCCAGCCCATAGTGCACGAAGTACTACAGCTTGTCTTAACGGATTGTTTCCAAATCGTTGGATTGGACGAAGAGGACCTGCACCTTGGCCGATCCGTTCACCGGATCTGACCCCTTTAGACTTTTTTTCTGTAGGGAAGGCTGAAAGACACTGTCTACAAGGATGTAACAACTACACCAGACGATATGAAAGGACGTATTACTGCTGCCTGCTCTGAAATTTCCGCTGAAATGCTAGAACGTGTGCAGCAGTCTTTCTATAGCAGACTGGAAGCGTGTATTGAAGCTGCCGGTGGTCATTTTGGACACGACCTTTGAAGGGCTATGTTCTCTTTACTTGTAAGAATCTACAGAAGTATGTAAATCCCTTTTGTTTTTCTTTAGTTTGTGCTACCAAAGGTTGTACAAGTGTCGGTGCGTAAAAGTTTCAAAATAAGATTTCTCGTAAACCACTTGCACTAGAATCTTGCAACAAACGCTACTGATATTCTAATTTACCCTACCTTTATTCTGTTTATATAACTAGGCATTGTTCCATTTAAAAATTGTATGTTTGCTCAAAAAACACTTTCTCAGTATTATTAAAATCTGTTTATAGGCTAAATGTACGAATCCCTGACTGCCAATAAATGCTGCGAAAACTGCACATCAATAGCACTTTCCATTTCCGAAATATTTGCGGTGCAAATTTTAGTGATTCACCTTGTATGTAGGTTCCCATATAACTCAGTTTACTTGTACAGACTGTGTATATGCGCAGGAATATAGAAGCAAGTCCAAATGCTTTTCGCTTCGGATGATGTATGATACCGGGGGTAGATTCCCGTCACACATCCTACACAGCCATTCCGCTCTCCCATACATCGTGGATGTGGTGCGGGAGAGAACCCGTACCATGTACACGAAACTCACTTACCGCACTAACCAGCTGGTGAACTCTTTGGGCCGCTGCGATCACAAGGCGCCAAGGCGGAGAAAGGGTTACCGGTGGCCGAAGGACGGCTTGGGCCCCCTAGGCTGAGGTCTGCCAATCCCTCAATCCACAAACTTCCCCAAGTTAAGCAGCATTGGGCTCGGTCGCTGGCTGGGTGAGTGACCATCTAGCAGCGACCCGCCCTGCTGCCAACTTGAATATCCCCATTCCATTACCTAGTTTTCCCATCTTGCTTTGCTGCCTGCTTGACTTGACGACCACACAAGCGGTCGCCCAAGTTAAGCTGCATTGGGCTTGGTCACCACATGGTCGCTAGTCCGCCCATGTGGGAACACCGAGACCCAGCCAATGGTAGCGCAGAAAGCTAAACTCCGCCCAAGACAAATTGACAAAAATCAAAAGCTTGTGTAAATTCTTTGAAACTTTCTCTATCGCACAGGTAAAGCCGCATACGCGGCTAGGTACTGTGGCGATCACATCCCGCCCAGGTGAACCTGGGCGACCTGTTCTTGATTGCTGGATTTTTACGATTATAAACCACTGTAGTAACCAAAGTGTAGACACTGTTAGAGAAACTTCTTTTTATATTGCATCAAATAACAAAGTCAGTCTGTGTCGACATTGTTCATATTGAAACATAGTTGCAGGTAATCGTTATGGTAACCATTATTGTAATGTAGCTGCAAACGTGACAACCATGAAAACAAATAACTTCATTGTTACTGGTAACTGTTACGTGTAACCGCTAACACACTGTAACTGTGACACTTATAACCGTTACCCGAAAATAACTGTTAGTCACATCCCTACAACCCATCCGCCGATCCTGCTGGCCAGATATCAAGCATCATAATCTGCGTTTTGATAAAGTAGCAACTCTATTTTTGCTCTCAACTGCTCTAATTAACCGCTTTCATCAATTTTCTCACACTTTTTGTAATGTAGCGGATTTTTATCTCACTATATACTTAAAGTAGTATTATATAATAATAATGTACTTCTATAAAAATTGATCTGATAATATTTAATTATGGATCAATAATTGATGGGTAACCATAAGCTAAACTTGCGGTTGTGTGAAGTTATCGTCATCATCATTATTATTATTATCCTATCGCGGAAGAATAACTGAATATACAGCATTCTTTGTGCCACAGAGCAGGGTAGTCATCTGATTTACTTCCCCAAAGGGGTTATAAAGGAGCCCAAATAAAATATATTGATTCTGATAGATAATAGAAGCGCAACAGCATAATTTTTCTGGTTGGGTTTGCTATTTAAAAATATGAATACTTAATGAATTACACCATAAGTCGGAGTCGATGATTTTGATCCTCCTTGATGTGTTCGAGAGAAGTTTCGCCACTTAACCATGGACAAAATATAAAAGACATATTCACTTCCGTGAACGATATTTTAAACAAGAAGTAACTTGTGACAGTTACTGTAGAAGCATGTTTCCGTGTAGCTTCCATGGCAACCTCCCATCCGCTGTTGCTCAAGTCACTAAGGTTCTATCGCTCTCCTTTCCCTTCGCCTACAGGATGAGCTTTGAGGGGTAGCATGTTGCCACGTGCTTTAAAACTGCATATTAGCTTTCTAATACAACTCGACAAGACTGTCCTTTCACTTACCTGCTATTAGTGAACTGTCACATGTCACTTCTTGCTTAAATGCTACTGTCACTGAACTGAGAAGTGAGAAAATGCTTAAAACTGCTTGATCTGACAACCACGCTTGTTGAAGCCTGTCGGTGTTTGGCACTAAAACAACTTTTGTTTACTGTCATAAAATTTACAAATGGAATGGGAAGGTACCCTCCCTTCCCAAAGGTAAAAAGATAGCTATGTTCTGTCCACAACTATATTCAGTAACGTAATTAAATCAGATGCAATATCACGTTTGTGGCTGCGTGCCTAGCGATGCCTAGGTCAGGTGCAGTTCTGAGCTACTTAGCAATACAGAGGGACTCATAACTGTATACACATTTCAAATACCTAATTTAAGGTGCATGATAATTAATTTTAGACAACGTTAAAAACAAATTTAATGTTTCATAGACTATTCTATTCATACGCCACGTATTTGATATTGCCCAATAACATTTGAGGCAGTATTTTTTCAGTCAAATTATATAATATATAAAATATAATAACAGCCCAACTTAAAGCAATATGTGTATAATATAATATATAAAATGCATGTAACAGTCATTGTATTAATGTTTATATTATTATGTACATGTTCAATAATGTTATGTGAATGTATTACGTAATTTAATAATGTAGGAGCTGTGAGAATAATAGGTTAAGAGTTGCTAACAATGAGGTAACAATGACGTAACCTTGAGGCAATAATGAGTAAGAAAGTTTAATAATGCTACTAGTCATTATTGCAGCAACAATAATGTAAATTTTGAGACAGTTTATAAATAGCCAATCAACAACCAGAAAAAAAAGCTTAAGACAAATAAAAGTATACTATTTGAGTAGGATTAGCCAATCAGAAACTGAAATGGAGCAAAATTTACAAATTCAGAAGTCAGTTGCTTGTAGACAGCGTTCCTAACTGGACGCGAGACGCGTCCTCGAGAAGCTTAATACGTATTCAGTATGAGAAAAAAATAGTTTACGTGTTAAAAAATGTTAGTAATTAATAAACAATCTCACAGCTCTCTATATCAGTGAAGTGTTATTTTAATCGTTTAAAGAATTAATAAATGGAGTGAAGTACAAATTATAATCTGTGTAAGCCTACATTCTTAGCCGCACTACTCCCTGCAAAGAAATCCATGTCTGTAACAATAACACTGACGCAGCCGAGGCAAACATAAATACATAATATTTAAAGAAACAGTCAAATTACAAAGTTAATATTTTTAAACTTGGAGCGAAGGCTACCGGGTACCATACGTGCGATTTCAACTACTTCAAGTGTTCGGCTCCCCAACAGTCGAAATACAATACAACTCCTCCTAACATAACCTACTTCACGTTTAGCAACTTTCGGATATCGACCAATCACGGATGTTTAACTTAAAAGTAAATTATCACTATTTAGTGATTAATAGGTTACACCAATGCATATTCAAATAGTTTCAATTTCCAAATAAATTATGCTTTTTAAAAAAACATGTTTTTATTATGTTCTGATTTTAGCTTCTCATGAGGTTGATTGTTTTCTCATTCCCACTGTTGGTAGTATTGGTTAATATTCCGCAACGCGTTGGATTGTTATTTCCCTTAGTGTGTCGTGATCTGACAGCTGACTTTACGACGATTTTATTTTAAACAACACAAGAAAGTAGTTATTATTTATAAAATCTGTTACATTTTATTCGTGAAATAGTCTTAATAAATTCCATTCGAGGTTACGAATTTCATCGGGAATATATGGATAAATCATAAGCTGATAAGTAACCAAACTCCGCAAACAATATGGAATCAGCGTCTAACTCTGGTTTTGCTTACTGACCATTTAAGTGCCCAAATATGACCTTGAATGTATGTGGCTGTAAGTAGCGTATGCCGTTTTAAAATATTATTTTCTCATAAAGATGTTTTCTTACATTTTTACCAGTTCCTCAGGATATAATTTTTGTTCCTTCTTTCAGTTTTCGGTATTTGTAAATGGGTGAAGGTGACTACAGAGCCCTTTCTTGATATCAAGCATAGCTTTGGATTTAGGGTATTAAATAATTTAACACATGATTGATTTTTAGCACATTAAAGGTGTAACTTAGTTTTATTTCAGAAAAGCTTTACTGCTACACAAAATTTAACCTTCAGGATTTTCAAATTTATATTGTGTGGGACATTTAATACATGATTGAATATTCATTTTTTGAAAATGCTTTTCTTGGACGATTGCGAGTATAAGACAATGAACATTAATGTTCTATTATAACCAGGTTTTTTAGAAAAATTGTTTTAGAAAAATTCAATTTATTTGGTTCAAATTATTAGTAATTAGTAATTTCATTAACGAGTATCCTTAAAGCTTTTTAAAACTGAGTTATTGAAAAAAGAGAGAGTTCCATATCGTGTTCATATCACCAAATTTCCTTGTGATGTGAAGTAGCAATTTGGCACGGTTTTGACAAAACTTGGTAAATTTAGATTTTAAAATCTAAAAAAAATGATAAGCTACCCTATAATTTCAGAAATTTCCGCTGCCCTTATTTTCAATAGCCATTTTCAACCCCTAACATATAAACCAATACTCTTTGGTCTGTCCAGATAAAGCTTTGTACACCTCTACAATAGGATCAGACGAAAATTATTCGTTAGCTTACAACTCTCAAAAACATCTACCATATTTTTCCACCCCTTGTGTAAAAATCCGAAAAAGTATGTACGAGGGCAGTAGCAGAGGTACCCGACCTGGCGTTTAGATAGTGATTGTTGTTTCAAACAAATGACTATGGCAGAAAGTACCAACCTTATAAAGCTTAAGTTTGAAGTTTGACGATGCTACGTTGGTTGGCAGCCATCAATTGTGAACTCTCTCAGCGAATTTGTAAACATGATAAAACTGGCCATCGTTATGTAATACAATAATTGCATTTGAAAGGTCTTAGTTTAACTAATATTAAAGCTGAGCTAGATTCTGCTCTGGGGGAGTCTGGTCCTTCGTTTACAACAGTAAAATATTGGGTGGCAGAGTTTAAGCGAGGCCGTACGAGCTGCCAAGATGAACATTGCAGTGGTCGATCAAATGAGGTGACCACGCCAGAAATTGTCAAGAAAACCCACAAAATGCTATTGGATGACCGTCGACTGGGTTCGTGAGCTAGCCGATATCGTACACATTTCAAAAAGTGCTGTACATCGCACACTAACTGAAAATTTAGACATGAGAAAGCTGAGCGCAAGTTGGGTGCCGCGTTTACTCACAATGGAACAAAAGCAGCGTCGTGAGGATGTTTCAGTCCAGTGTTTGGCGATGTTTCGCTGCAATAAAGCCGAATTTTTGCGTCGATTCATAACCATGGATAAAATTGTGTCCATAACTTCACACCTGAGACGAAGGATCAGTCAAAACTGTGGATTGAAAGGGGAGAATCGGCTCCAAAGAAGGCGAAGACAATTCCATCTCTAGGCAAGGTTATGGCGTCAATTTTTTGGGATGCGCGTGGAGTAATTTTCATTGATTATCTTCAGAAAGGAAAATATATCAATGGGGAGTATTATTGAAACTTATTGCAACGTTTGAATGATGAAATCAAGTAAAAACGGTCGCATTTAGCGAAAAAGAAAGTTCCGTTTCATCAACATAATGCACCAGTTCACACATCCATTATCGCCATGGCCAAAATCAATGAGTTAAAGTTCGAATTGCTTCCCCATGCGCCCTATTCACCAGATTTAGCTCCCTCTGATTATTTTCTGTTTCCAAAGTTGAAGAAATGGTTTGGTGGTAAAAGATTTGCCAACAATGAAGAGGTGGAGTTTGCAGTTGATGGCTATTTTGCAGAACTCGACGGTTCTCACTATAAATAGGGTATCGAAGTAATTGGACATCACTGGGAAAATCGTATCGAGCTGAAAGGAGACTATGTAGAGAAAAAAAGATGTTTTTCCCAAAATTTTTGTGTTTACTTTGTTAGGTCCGGTACTTCTGGGACAGCCCTCGTATTGACCCTTATCCTGTGCAGATTAGTTTTAGTTACTAAGCTGAAGAGACCCTGAGTTAATTTGAGCATTTATTTCATTAATTTTCTTACTGTTCTATTTAACTGCAGTGTTCATACTAGCAATATGTTACCTTTGCAACATATTGAGAAACGGCAATGTTGTTAACTTGTGTGCAGTTGTCATTGGATTTCTGGTTTTATTTGGGTTTTATACATTAGTGCTCGCACACACACATATACACATATTCATACTCTCATTCATACTTTGAGGCAGTATTTTTAACACTTGAATAATTTCAATTAAATTATATAATATTCAAAAAAACAGCCCGCCTTGAAGCAATATGTAATTAATAATTTGTAAAATGTATGTAACAGTCATTGCAAGTGCTTATATTATTGTAAACATGTTTAATAATGTTATGTGAATGCATTACGTAATTTAATAATGTAAGAGCTGTGAGAATAATAAGTTTAAAGTTACTAACAATGAGGTAACAATGAGGTAACCTTGAGGCAATAATGAGTTTGAGAGTTTGAATATTACTAGTCATGATTAGAGCAGTAATAATGTAAATTTTTGTGACAGTTTAAAATTAGCCAATCAACAGCCAGAAAAAGCTTTAGTAAAATGCAGATATTCTATTGGACTAGGATTAGCCAATCAGAGACTTGAGATACAGAAGTTTAAAAGTTTATACGGTTGAAATATGTTCAGTTGCCTGCAGACCTTGATAGTGACCGGATGGAAGATGCGTTCTCTAGAGAAATATTACATATTCATGTGAGACGTAAAATTAGTATACGCGATATAAAAAAGAGCTAGTATTATATAAAAGAATCTCAGCTCTTGATGTCAGTGCAGTGCTATTTAATTTGTGTCAAGGATTAATAAAGAAAAGTGAATTTAAACTTAAAATCTGTGTAAGTCTACATTCTTGTCGCATCACGCCCTGATTAAAAGAAACGTGTCTGTAAAACAATACTGAAGCAGCCGAGGCAAACATAAACATAAGTACTATCTATAGAAGCAGTTTAATACCAAAGTTAATATTTTTTTTAAACTTGGAATGTAACAACAAAAATACATCTTCAAATATGCTTTACATACGTAGTAGCATTATTACCTAAACAACAACTTCAACAAACTCCAACAACAAAACACCTACTTCAAATTAACGCCCAAAGCGTGGTGCAAAAATAAATAAACAAGCACACTATTTCAAATTGGCTCCCATACGTGGGGCAGTAAATCAAATTCTAACAATACTATTTCTCAACTTCCAGACTCTGGGGAGAATGGGGAATAATCTTCTCACCCTCCAGATGGAAATCGAAGCTGGGACCCCTCGCACAGTAGGCATGTGCTCTACCGACTGAGCTGCGGAGCCAGCCCTTCATTTTATTGATTCCTGTTTGATGAAGTTAGATATTCATTCCTGCAGCATTTATTACTCCACGGTACCAGAGTGCCTCGAGATATTAAATAATGGTACGGTGACCTGCAGACCACTGTCACTCCTGGTAACGCATCTGCTAATTGTTGCTAGATACCATTGTTATCGTGAAACTTTTCTGTTCGCTCAGCATAAACGTTTCTTCACTCAACTTCAGTATTAAATACTCACGATGCTCAGTTGTGCGTCGAAGTTGTATTCAGAATCTTCCTCCAGAGGATAGAGAGGTGCATGATGGTTCACTGCGGGCTCGAAGGCTGAGTGGTAGTCGTAACTCAGGATGTTCATGAAGTCTAGGTACCTGGTGACATCCAAACGTGCAATTAACATCCAATCAAATCACTTTCTTATACTTCAAAGTGAAATTATTAAGAAGACGAGATTTTGCAAGAAAACCTTCATGTTTTTGGATTAAAAATGGTGAGTTCTAAGAGATTCACCCACCTGTTGAGTTTGGGAATATCGTAACCCTTGTCGATATATTCAATGCCTGCTGGAACAGCCATCGTCAGCAGTAGACGGGATCTTCCTGTCTTCGAAGACTCCCTATCGAACTCTGCTCGCAGTTCCTGCAACATAACCAGGAAGAATTGTATTGAAATTAACCGAGTTTATTTTTAATTCCTCTTTAATTTACCTATAGTAAGAACTGTATTCCACCCAAAAATTCAACACCAAGATTTCACCAGTAATACATGCTCTGGGACTCCCAGAAGCATTTTGAGAAAAAGGCCGGTAAATACCAAATTTGGTATTTAAGTTCAGATCTTCCAGAATACAACACGAAGATTTTCAAGAAAATGCACCACTCCAAGCATGGAAAAATATCCTTGTTTTGTTTTTATCATAATGAATAACGATTTTTATTAAAATACCATATGTTTTAAGATATTTACATGACATGGGGATTATTTTGAAAATCTTCGTGTTACATCTTGGAAGGATACTGAACTTAAATATCATTCATTCGGAATTTCGGTTTTGAGCGTACTATTTATAGACACACAGACACGGACCTTTTTCTTAAAATGCTTTTTGTTTATCCAGGGGGTTCCAAACATGTATTTTTGGAGAAGTCTCGACATTGAATTTTAGGGTGAAAGACAATATTTCCTCTTACCTAGTTTACTAATTTAGGTAGGTGGCAGAGAAGGTAAGCATACATTTTTGGTAATGGAAACAGAGATCAGCAAGGGTTTCAAGAAGAATGGTATTAGACAAAGGATGGAAGTAAAGAAGTAACATCGTAGAAGATGTATTAACAAGATAACTAACATGGTATGGACATGTAATGAGAATGAGTGAAAAAAGATCACCAAGGTTGGCATATGAGTGGATTGCAGCAAGAAGGACAAAAGAAAAACAAATGACAACATGGAAAACCATGGAGAGAAGACAGTTAAATGAAGGAATGTTTGCACAGAGGAGAATGGTTTTGTGGAGTAAGAAAAAATTACAAATAATTGTGATTTGCTATTTTGCTGTCAGAAGATGTAACAGTATGCAGATTGGACCATTTAAGTTGAGACTATACAGTATCTCCAAAACTAAGTGTTGTAGAAAGAAATTTCTTTAATAAAAGTGATTGATGTTATGGGGGATCAATTTAATTTGACCCTAACTTTAGGTTCCCATTTAAGAAAACTAAATTTACCCTAAAATGACCATCACAACATTCTCCAAACAGAACACGACCAATGGCATTTAATTTCCCCCATAATATCAAGCAACTTTTGTTCAAGAATTTCTTTCTACAACGCTTAGTTTTGGAGGTATTGTACGTCTCAACTTAAATGGTCCACCCTGTATAATGCAACAGACTATAATGGCAATAATTAAGATGCGAGTGTGTTTATAAAAACGAGTGGTAGCGAGCTTCATAATTTTCATACGAGCGTCTTAATTACCATTATAGTCAAGCTGCATACCTCTGTCGACCACACTATAATTTCAAAACTTTGAGTTTTTAAAACAGATCTTACCATTTTAATTGTGTGTAATGCTGATTGGATGGCAGTGTTACGAGTAGTGCAACAAATGGCAGCACTGTTGAGTCCATGCCGCATTTATTGAATTTTGCAGGCAACGTGAAAGCAACATATATTAAAGAAAAGAAATGAACTCAATTTATTAGAATATTAAAATTACAATGATCAGAGTTTATTTTATTTTAAATACACATATTTCATTGTTGATCTGAGGAATGGATCCCGGTGGACTGCAGCTTTGAAGGTGTTTAAGGTATGAGCGATAGGGGAGCTGCGCGCGCCGCGGAGTAAGATCATAACGAGTCGCTGGAGTGTTATGGAACCATTGCTGTTCATTCATCTCATATAATCAGTGTATTATAGTAATCGACCAAAATAACATTATAAGCTGACTAAACATACAGGGTGACTAAGTTGAGACTGTACGATATCTACAAACTAAGCGTTGTAGAAATAAATGTATTTAATAAAAGTTGCTTGATATTATGGGGGGAAGTAAATGCCTTTAGTCGTGTTTTATGAGACGTTATGAGAATCATTTTAGGGTTAATTTAAGTTTTTTAAATGGGAACCTACCTTTTTTAGGTTGTTTTCTCACTCCTCATAAAGACTTTGTATAAATCACTTTCCAATTGTTCTTACACCAGCGTAAATAACAACGAAAATTCCAAAGGCTGTGAACGAAGAGCGCAATGAGTAGTTGGACCATCTATGGATGGACATTTGAGGGTCAAGTTAGGTTTCGTAATTCGGAACCAACATTTTTTATTTTATTTCCTTATTGCTCATCACGAAATAAAGAAGTTTTTATAAACTACAGGGTGATTTATGAAGAAGTGACACATTTATTTCTTTAATTATTCTGTTCGAAATTCACTTAGTGCCCTAATTTTGGCATCAAATTAAGCAGAATGTTCTGGAATTTCGATTGCCTGTCACTAGATGCGCAGATGTTCATGTTTTATTCGTAATTGTTAGTTTTTATTGTCGGCAACTGTTTATGAGAGTTTGTTCTAGTCAACGTGAAAATGGAGTACACATTAAATGAACGACTTTTCCTTGTAAAGCAATACTGGATTACGAACTCAATTACAGCTATTCAAAGGACATACCAGAGAGAATTTGGTGTTCGGAATCCTCCCCAAAGAAACACAATACTGGGACTGGTAAACAAATTGGAAACAACTGGATCTCTGGTGAGTGAAAAAGGCAAAACTCATTCATCTTGGCTTCCCATGGTTGTTGACATAAGAGCACGACTGGGTCAGTCACCCAAAAATCATTAAGATGTTTGTCGCAGGAGACAGGGTACAGCTACTCAATGTGTCAGAGAGCTGTGAAAAGTGCAGGTCTAATGCCGTATAGGATTACGGTTGCACGTCAGTTACAGGAACCAGATAAAGATAGACGACTGAATTATTGTCGTTGGTTTCAGGCGTTCATTGTGCAAAATCCTGCCATATTGTCCATCACATGGTTCACAGATGAAGCATGGTTCCATTTATTCGGCTATGTGAACTCAAATAACTCACGCTATTGGGCCAGCGAAAATCCACACGTTATTCATGAAGCACCTATGCACCCGGTTAAAATCGGAGTTTGGTGGGCAATATACTCACAGAGAATAGTGGGACCAATTTTTTGTAAACAATGTGAACACTGCAGAGTACCGACGGATTTTAATGGAGTTTGCTGAGCAACTAGACGATGTAGAGCTGAGTAAGGATATTTTCAGCAGGACGGCGCTACATGCCATACATCAAATGAGCGTCGTTTCAAACCCCATTATGTCCATCCCTGGACAAAATTGAGTTTGACATAATTTCGCAGTGTTTCTTAAGTGATCTTTCGATCTATAAACCTAAATCGGTCCAAATCTTGTTTTGTCCCTGTGTAAATTAACCTTGAATTATGGTAGTCGTTTTATATCCCATTATGTCTCCATTACTGACCGTGCAAACACAGTTTTGTCCTCCTTTATCAACGTTTGCATGCCCTGGGGATTTAATTGTTTTGTGTTGGTTATACTGGTACATAATTATTGCTGGGCTATCAGTGTGAGTATTGTCAGTGAATAATAGTATTGTTCTGCTTAAAAATGGATGAAGGTGTTTTGGTTGGAGGTAATTCAAGGGGTAGTCAAAGGAGACAGAAGCAAAGGATAACAAGGCGACAGCTTCAATCTGAGGAAAGGTAGGTTCTGTAATTATATATTATTCTAATAAAGCTACATAATGTCCTGAAGTATGTTATAATAGCATTATGTTTGCCAAGGTACACTTATATTGCAAGATTGAAAACATACTTATAGGCTTATATCTTCCCCAGTTTATGTTAGCATAATTTATTTTTCTCCTTTTTACTTTCTCTACTACGTACAGTAAGTAGGGGAATTATTGCATTCCACCCAAAAATTCGATACCGAGATTTCACCGGAAATACATGTTTTGAGACCTCCTGAATCCAAAAAAAGCATTTTTGGAAACATGTCCGTGTGTGTCTGTGTGTGTGTGTGTGTGTGTGTGTCTGTGTGTCTGTGTGTCTGTGAACAGCATAACTCAAAAACGAACAGTCGGATAAACACCAAACTTGGTATTTAGGTTCAGTATCTTCCAGAGATGCGACACGAAGGTTTTTAAGAAAATTCCCCCACCCCAGACTACCATTTACATGGAACATTTTTCGAAAATTTTAATTTTCTCAAAAATGGCTCTAACGATTTTGATTAAAATATCATATGTTTAAGATATTGTCATGAGAAATGAAATGTATATCTCGAATTTTCTGGGAATGTCTCCAAAAGTATTCTTCATTGTGAACGACTTTTGCATAACTGGTAAACCATAAGAGATAGACAAAATTTTACTACACCCAAAATGTAGATCGCGTTAAAATACACAACTTATGTCATATACATTTCTTTTGTTGAGTGAACCATTTTCGAGATATTGCTTGTTATTTCCTTAAATTTTCCAATACTTATACTTTTTCTCAAATTCGTTATTCATTTTTTTTATGTCCTGGACATACAAAGAGAATGGAATGCGCCACATAGCAACCAGCGTTAAAATATTTGACTATCGCTTAAAACCTACCATATTCCCCTTGCATCTACAAGAAAATTATCAATAAGATTGACATCTCGATATCTCGATTAACATGAAGCATATGGAGAATAGGCGTTTGTAAAAATAGATTGTACAAGAGTAGAGAAAGTCATGTGAGTGTAACACATCAGATTTTTTTGACTAGAAATCGCGATGAAGATCCAGACCTGAGAGAGTTTGTACCGCCATGTTGCAGCATTCCCGCTCATTTTCTTTTCATGGCCAAAGATAAAGTATTCGCTTGTAAACGCAAATTAGCCCTTCTTTAATGATTCAGGTGTTGTCATCAAAAAGGCACAGGCCAAGGGAGGAAGAAAAAGAGCAGCAACTTCTATGGCTGTGAAGTATCAGATTAGTGTAATGTAATACTAATAAATGTAAATTTGTGAATGGTTTAAAAAGCATTTACACCGCTCTATTCATAGAGTAGCACAAGGCCCTCTTGAAAACTATGTAATTTAATAATGAATATATTATTATTGCATATTCCAGTAAATGATAGAACAGAACCAGTATGTTCCAAGTTCTTTGGAAGACTTTTCGATGTGGACAGTGCCGATTTAATACAGTTGCTAAATCCATTAAATCAGGAGAAGGATGCAAAGAGTGTAGGGGCAGCGACTGTAAAAAGGACCAATACAGAGCCAGAAGAGAGAAGGTCATCAGTTTCATTTCCAACCTAAAAGCCAATGAAAGCCATTATAATAGAAGAAAGAGCCAACGACTTTATCTTTCCTCAGAACTCAGTATCAATAATTTGTTTAAATTGTATAATGCAGATGTGCCACAAGAACTTCAAGTGAGAAAATGGTTTTTCAAGAAAATTTTAGCACGAAATTCAATCTAGGTTTCGGTATTCCCGCAACAATACTTGCTCATTACGTTATATGATGGAACTATCCTATCGTATTGATGACCCTTCCAAACAGTTTTATCCAGTGTTGAAACGAGGCAAGGTGGCACAGATGATTGTAGAACCTACAGCTGCACCTACCACCAGATGCAGGATCACTCAACAAAAGAAAACGATATAGAAAATTTACTAATACAGAGATTTGGAAATGACAAAGTTTTGAAATTCGAAAACATCTTGAATTCTACATCCATCCCTGCAGAAGGTGTCCCTGACCAGAATAGTGGACTGTGTGACTGTTTAGTAGAAGAATGTGGAATGCATAGATTGTAAAAGATTTTCGAATGTATTATGTGAGTTTCTAAAATCCATAATTGAATAATTGTTGCTTTCAATTAATTTCAGAATTTTACCATATGTAATTTCAAAATTCTCATAATCCTATGAGGTACATTCTTTGTTTAAATACATACCATACTGTATCAAGATTTTCTCAATGTATTTATGTTAAGAATACACAAAAATAAACAATTCACAATTCTACAACAACAAATTTTCATTGTGGTTGTTTCAAACCATGTTATGTCCACAACCCCCCATTTTCATGAAATGCATTTGAAAAGTGATTTCAATTCTTATACCTTATAAATAAAAACGTTTAGTAATATTTATCGCTTTTCTCAAAATTCAGTAGGACTTATAGTTTAAGAGTATTACGTTTTTTGAATTTCCTATAAAATTTTCCTTTTTGGACATTATGGGGTTTGAAACGATGCTCCTCAAATGAATCCATGGCACTAATTGCAAGTTTATTTGACGACCGGATAATTTCCAAAAATCTCTGGCCACCGAGATCTCCGGACTTCGTTCTATGGGATTACATAAAACTCAGGGTTTATGCCACACGTCCTCAGTCATTGGACGATTTGAAGCACAACATTACACAGGAGATTCAAGCTATTGACAACATAGTCCTCCAACGAGTGGTCAGTAACATGGAACGACGTGTTGAGTTGTGCCTTATGCAGGATGGAGCACATTTTCAACATTTGCTATAGAGGTAAATAATCTCCCAAAATTCCTCCGCATTTCATATATAATAGGTTATAGCTAGCATAACTCGTTTTGAAACACTTAAAAAAATAAATATGTAAGTTCTTCATAAATCACCCTGTATTTTCTACATAGTACATGGTTCTTTCACTGGTGTAGACAATTAAACATTGATAAAAGATAAGAACACAGAGTATCACCATTTACTTTAGGGTAATAAATGATTCAAAATGATGTCGTTCTACCTCAAAGTATTTTCCAACCCTTTGAATGAGCGATTGCTCATGTCTTTTTCAATACTGGTACAAGCATTTCGTATGCGCTCCTTCATTTGTCCGGAGACGTTGGTGTTTCTCAATACATTTTTCCTATAAGTAACCCCATAAGCAAAAGTCTGGTAATGTAAGGTCAGGAGATCGAGCTGACCAATTAATGGGACCTGCGCGTACCTATCCAACCATCATGGTAATTGTTATTTAAAACATCCCTAGAGGTATTCGCATTCAGGGCATCCGTCGTGCTGGTACCACATTTTATAGTATTATTTACGTTGGTATAAGTAAAATTTCAAAGTGCTTTATACAAATGTTATCTAGTTTTTTATGAGGAGTGAGAAAACAACATGAAAAAGGTAGGTTACCATTTACAAAAATCTGATGTGTTACACTCACATCACTTTCTCTACTCTTGTGCAAACTATTTTTACAAACTCGTATTCTCCATCTATCTCATATTAATCGTGATAAATATTTGCAGAAACGATCTTTTGACATGCAAAGAGAATTACATTTTACACATAGCGACCAGTTCTAAAAATATTTGACTATTGCTTAAGGCCTATTATGTTCCCCTTGTTTTGTATTTGCAAGGGCAATATAGAAATACAGTGGCCTTTAAGCATAGACATATATCTTATGGTTCACTCAACTATAAAAATGTATATGACATAAATTGTGTATCTTAACGCGACTATATTTTTGTGTAGTAAAAGTTTGTCTATCTCTTATGGTTTACCAGTTATGCAAAAGTCGTTCACAATGAAGAATACTTTCGGAGACATTCCGAGAAAATTCAAGATATACATTTTATTTGTCATAAAAATATCTTAAACATATGATATTTTAATCAAAATCGTTAAAGCCATTTTTGAGAAAATTAAAATTTTCGAAAAAGGTTCCATGTAAAGGATAATCTGGGGTGGAGGGATTTTTTTGAAAACCTTCGTGTCGCATCTCTGGAAGATACTGAACCTAAATATCAGGTTTGGTATTTATCCAACTGTTCGTTTCGGAGTTATGCTGTTCACAGACACACAAACGGACATGTTTCCAAAAATGCTTCTTTTGGATTCAGGGAGTCTCAAAACATGTATTTCCGGTGAAATCTCGGTATCGAATTTTTGGGTGGAATGCAATACCTCCCCTACTTACTAAACGTAGTAGAGAAAGTCAAATTTAATTAATGCTAAAATGACCATCACAACGTCCTCCAAATAAAACATGACTAATGGAATTTACTTTCTCCCATAATATCAAGCAATTTTTATGAAAGACGTTTCTTTCTACAACGCTTAGTTTTGGAGACACTGTACAGTCTCAACTTAATGGTCCACCCTGTATAATACAATTTATGTAAGTACACTTTGAGAATCTAGTGGTGAATTTTCTTAACACTTCCTCGGATGACCTGAAGTGAAACATATTCTAATATTAAATACCTGGACTAGAAGAGCATAGTTCGCCCTATCTCTAGCTTTGCCGCCGTCCCGGAAGGCAGGATATTCCCAGTCGAGGTCTAGACCATCGAAGTGGTTTTGTCTCAGGAACCTGACAACATTGTGAACGAACTCCGCCCGCCGCTCGTCGTCAGCAACCAATGGGGAAAACCTCGCAGAGCCCTCGTTCCATCCTCCGATGGCCAAAAGTGTCTTCAAGTTCTTGTTGTAAGTCTTGAGGCCCGTGAATTTAGCATAGCCACCTAGAACGTAAAGTGATAAGAATTAGCTTACCAAAGTGTTACATATCATATATTCATTTTGTAAGAAATGAGGTTTAAGAATATATTTTAAAACTCAAAGATAATGGTATTTAAAAAGAACTATAAATTGAAGAAGGAGGAAAATTGCTATGTGAAAGGGAAAGAGTTGCCAATAGTAAACAAGTTTGATTATTTAGGAGTGAGAATAAGTAGTAATGGGAGATGAAATGATCACAAGAAAAGTGGCTTAGTTAAGGGAAGATTAGCAATGACTGCTATAAGAATATGCTTAAAGAAATACCAGATATGCAAATTAAATGGTTGGAAAGGGTTTTCAAAAGCAAAAATAGTCTATGGATCAGAAATTTGGGGAAGTGACAAAGGATGGGAGATGATTGATAAAGTACATAGATCGTTCTGTAACTGTATGTTAGGTTTATCTATTTCATCACCTAATGGAGCAGCAATGTTGGAGTTGGGAAGAGTAGGTAGCAAGGGCATAATAGTAGAAAGGATACTTAAATATTGGCATAGATTGAAATCATTGGACGAGCATAATATCTTGAAGCAATGCTTAATAATACAAAAAATTCAGTGCTGGGATGAATTGGGCTCAAGGAATAAGGAGAATTTTACAGGAAATAGGAATGGGTAACTTATGGGAGGAGAGAGAGGGGTTAGTTAAAGGTTTCTGGAAAGAAGTGAGGAACAGAGTGGAAGATATAGAGAAATAAGAATTATTTCAAAGTCTGGAAGGAAACAAACGTTTGGAACTATATAGACAATTAAAGGTGGGCTGGGGAAGGGAGAAGTATGTGGATGTAGGTAATAGGTTAGTGAGAGAAGGGTGGGCCTGGTCTAGATTAAGTGGGGAGATAGGAAGGGAGCGAATTTGGATAGGTGTCCTTTTGTGGAGAGACAGTTAATAACTTACATTATATAATTGAATGTGAAGAAACTAAGTTGTGGGGAGATCAGTTTTGGGAGAATGTTAACAAAGAAGTATTAAAAGTTAGGATAAGAAAAATACAAAAGAAGAGGGATATAAAAAGTATAGGAGAATATATGGGGGGAGTAAGAGAAAAATGGTTTAGAAAAATAAAGCAATATGAATTTGTTATGACCCACCATGCAAAAATAACCACGGTGTTAAAATGCATGATGGACTAAAGAAAAAAAATATCTGATGTGTTACACTCACATGACTTTCTCTTCTTGTAACACTATTTTTTACAAACGCTTATTCTCCATATGCTTCATGTTAATCGAGATGTCAATCTTATTGCTAATTTTCTTGTACGTGCAAGGGGAATTGGTAGGCTTTAAGCGATAGTCAAATATTTTAAGAGCTAGTTGCTATGTAGAGTATACCATTCTCTTTGCATTACCAAGACAAAAAAAAATCTGATGTGTTACACTCACATGACTTTCTCTACTCTTGTACAATCTAATTTTACAAACGCTTATTCTCCATATGGTTCATGTTAATCGAGATATCGAGATGTCAATCTTATTGGTAATTTTCTTGTAGACGCAAGGGAAATATGGTAGCTTTTAAGCGATAGTCAAATATTTTAACGCTGGTTGCTATGTGGCGCATTCCATTCTCTTTGCATGTCCAGGACATAAAAAAAATGAATAACGAATGTGAGAAAAAGTATAAGTATTGTAAAATTTAAGGAAATAACAAGCAATATCTCGAAAACGGTTCACTCAACAAAAGAAATGTATATGACATAAGTTGTGTATTTTAACGCGATCTACATTTTTTGTGTAGTAAAATTTTGTCTATCTCTTATGGTTTACCAGTTATGCAAAAGTCGTTCACAATGAAGAATACTTTTGGAGACATTCCCAGAAAATTCGAGATATACATTTCATTTCTCATGACATTATCTTAAACATATGATATTTTCATCAAAATCGTTAGAGCCATTTTTGAGAAAATTAAAATTTTCGAAAAATCTTCCATGTAAAGGGTAGTCTGGGGTGGGGGGATTTTCTTGAAAACCTTCGTGTCGCATCTCTGGAAGATACTGAACCTAAATACCAAGTTTGGTGGTTATCCGACTGTTCGTTTTTGAGTTATGCTGTTCACAGACACACAGACACACACACACACACAGACACACACACAGACACACACACACACACACAGACACACACACGGACATGTTTCCAAAAATGCTTTTTTTGGATTCAGGAGGTCTCAAAACATGTATTTCCGGTGAAATCTCGGTATCGAATTTTTGGGTGGAATGCAATACTTCCCCTACTTACTATACGTAGTAGAGAAAGTAAAAAGATTAACGAATTTCCATGTGAGAAAAAGCATAAGTATTGAAAAATTTAAGGAAATAACAAGCATATCTCGAAAATGGTTCACTCAAAAAAAATCATATGACATAAATTGTGTATTTTACATTTTTATTTACATTTTTTGTGTAGTAAAATTTTGTCTATCTTTTATGGTTTACCAGTTATGCAAAAGTCAAATTCAATTTTTTTTTCAGGACGAGTAAGATATGAAGCTGAGACGGAGTATAGAAACGAGTCCTGAAAAAGAAAACACTTTTCGGCAGTTACGTACAATATTTTGTTTCATACTATATCAAGTCTCGTACTTTGTAGATATTGTACTACATAGTATGTTGGACATGAACTCATCATATGTTTCAGTTAAGTTGTTGATTAAACAGTTGAAGGGAATACTAAAGAGTTGGCGTTGGAGTACGGAAAGTAAATGTACGGAAATTTTCAATTTCCTGTACTGGTTTCTAGACGGAAAAATATGAAATTATGGATAGTATGGAAAAAATCTGATGTGTTACACTAACATGACTTTCTCTACTCTTGTACAATCTAATTTTACAAACGCCTATTCTCCATATGCTTCATGTTAATCGAGATATCGTTATGTCAATCTTATTGGTAATTTTCTTGTAGATGCAAGGGGAATATGGTAGCTTTTAAGCGATAGTCAAATATTTTAACGCTGGTTGCTATGTGGCGCATTCCATTCTCTTTGCATGTCCAGGACATAAAAAAAATGAATAACGAATTTGAGAAAAAGTATAAGTATTGGAAAATTTAAGGAAATAACAAGCAATATCTCGAAAACGGTTCACTCAACAAAAGAAATGTATATGACATAAATTGTGTATTTTAACGCGATCTACATTTTTCGTGTAGTAAAATTTTGTCTATCTCTTATGGTTTACCAGTTATGAAAAAGTCGTTCATAATGAAGAATACTTTTGGAGACATTCCCAGAAAATTCGAGATATACATTTTATTTGTCATGACAATATCTTAAACATATGATATTTTAATCAAAATCGTTAGAGCCGTTTTTGAGAAACTTAAAATTTTCGAAAAATGTTCCATGTAAAGGGCAGTCTGGGGTGGGGGGATTTTCTTGAAAACCTTCGTGGCGCATCTCTGAAAGATACTGAACCTAAATACCAAGTTTGGTGTTTATCCGACTCTTCGTTTTTGAGTTATGCTGTTCACAGACACACAGACACAGACAGACACACAGACAGACACACACACACGGACATGTTTCCAAAAATGCTTTTTTTGGATTCAGTGAGTCTCAAAACATGTATTTCCGGTGAAATCTCGGTATCGAAATTTTGGGTGGAATACAATACTTCCCCTACTTACATACGTAGTAGAGAAAGTAAAAATGTATGTAACAATCATTGCATATGCTTAGATTATTGTATACATGTTCAATAATGTTTTGTGAATGTATTACGTAATTTAATAATGTAGGAGCTGTGAGAATAATAGGTTAAAGTTGCTAATAATGAGGTTACCTTGAGGCAATAATGAATTTTGAAAGTTTAAATGCTACTGGTCATTATTGGAGCAACAATAATGTAAAATTTGAGACAGTTTTAAAATAGCCAATCAACAACCCGAAAAACCTTTAGTTAAATGAAGGCATTCTATTGGATTAGGAATAGCCAATCAGAGACTTGAAATACAGACATTTACAAGTTTAGGCGGTTGAAATCAGTTCAATTGCCTGCAAACAGTGTTCCTAACCGGACGCGAGACACGTCCTCGAGAGATTTAATAGGTATTCGTGTGAGACGAAAAATAGTTTACGTGTTAAAAAGTGCAAATAATTCATAAAAGAATCTCACAGCTCTCTATATCCTTGAAGTGTTATTTAAAGCGTATCAAGTATTAATAGAAGGAGTGAAGTAAAATACTGACGCAGCCGAGGCAAGCATAGATATATAATATTTAAAGAAACAGTAAAAATACATTTGGGGCGAAGGCTACCGGAAACTGTTTACTATACGTGCGTTTGCAACCACTACTTCAAGTTCGGCTCCCCAACATAAGAACTATAACACAACTCCTCCAATAAAACAACTACTTCAAATTGGCGTCCATACGTGGGGCTAATAAATAACTATTTCAAGCTAATGAGCACTGGTACACAATTAGAAGCGAACCATTACATGTGCGTAGCATCCTGTAGTCTTCGCATCAGACACACCTAGGGACAGTGACTAGTACTCTACAAGAGTACGTTTTGTTTACATTTGACGCGCCACAAACAGGTTTCACAATCGGAGACTCTAATTTGACGGATTCAATATTAATCCAGGTAGCGCAGTAGGACGTTATTGCGGCTCCTTGTTCCTATCTTCAAAATGCTTAGTTTGGTGCCTCAATATATTTAGCTAATTATGCATTTAAAACACAATGAGAGTTGTGATAAAATTAACAAAATGATGACCATATTACAGGAGGTAACACGCTGCATAAATTGAAATTTTATTAAAAACGAAGACTACTGTTGCTGCATGTATGCTGGATAATAAATTGACGATGTGTACAAAAAGCATCAAAGAATTGAGACATTTTAAAACAGAATTAAAAAAAATATTAAATTTTTAGAAGAAAGAGCTTCTGCAATTTAAAGCGGTGAGCAAGTGCAATAGGCAGCGATCGTGAGCCAACTTCCCGGCTGGGGGATGTGTGATACCGACCACATCACTTCCCGTATAGTTTGGATAATCGCCCACCTCTGCCGTAAGTGGGCGTGAGGCCGAGTTGACAAGTTCAAGCCTTTCGAGGGCTGTAGCACAGCAAGATTTATTTATTTTAATCTACAATGTTACGTTTTTTACATTCTCAAATTGTATATCACTAAACTTATTCTATACAACACTCATTTCATGTTTAAATAGACGAAGGCTCCAATTAGTGAAATATCTGATATGTTACATTCACATGACTTTCTCTAACCTCTATCGTTTATTAGCGGATATACAAACCATTTTTACTAAATGTTACTTTTTTATCTACTTCATTTCGATCAATATAAAGTTTTTCAGAAGTAGCTACATTAAACATTTCGTTAGAATACAAAGGGAATAGCGATAGCCAAATATTTAAGAACTGGACGCTATATGTTGGCCTTAAGCTTTCATACTGTTTCAAAGGAATCGCCAGAAACAACTGAAAATCGACAGGACTTAAAAATGATGAGGTATTGAACAAATCGATCCATTAATAACTGATATCTCGGAAATGTCTAATGGCAGAAAAAAGGTTTTTTATATAAATTGTGTAGTTTCATCTATCACTTAAATTCCCAGTTATAAAGATTACCTATACAAAATTCCTTCTGAATGAAGAGGACTTCACATGCTATTCCCAGAAAATTCAATTTTACAGAGGGTTGTCTTAAGACCCCCTTACCTTATGAAAAATCACGCCTCCACCAGCAGTGATGTTCTATCTGGCAAACTTTAGTTTGAGCTACCAATCTGCAGCACAGCTTCCACTGGAGCAAACTGCTTCGAAATATAGGAATGTCCAGTTTGTTCCGTTCCTCCTGGCGGCTTTCCAGAGACCATCCAAATTTCGTGGCCGTCTGCTTCCAAGGGCTCTTTTCAGTAACCCAAATGCACAAAGCTCCATCAGATGACTTAACAAGGATGTGACTGAAAGGTATGGAATGTATTCCCATTTCTCTCTCTATGATCTCCATAAATTTGTAAGTTGAAGCAGACGTATGGCTTGATGCCTTATCCTGATGTAAGCAGACTTTGTTTACATCTGCACCATAGAGAACAGGGATTTCTGTATGGAAAATTGGTATCAGGAGGTTAGTCTGATAATATACCGAGTTGATTTTCACATTTTTATGTACACGACGAATGGTTAATTTGCCATTGTAACTGTACTTTGCTGTTACCATGAAACCATTGGGGAAATTTTCGTTAGTTTCCTTATACCAAATTTCAAATCCTTTTCTCCCCTTGGTCGGTAATATATAATCCAGGGTTTGTTGAAGTCACTTAGATGAACATATGGTTTATCTAAAAAGACAACAAACATCCACTTTTCACCAGCTGGGTATCGTTCATACAGCTTTCTGCTGTTAGTGGCATGTTCTGCAATATGTTTAGGCAACATCCTATATCCCTGACTCTTGTGGCACTTTTCTAGATTCAAATCCTGGATGATTATGGTGTTCACAGTAGTAACAGAGATCTCTAATTACAGTGCAATGGCCCTCTGAGTTGTAGAATTTGGTCCAGAGGCACGAGCCTTCACATTCCAAATTATCTCCGTAGTGCGACTGGTGGCCGGTCGTGGATTTCCCTGTTTCTTGCCCTTTGGAACAAGTCTTAATGTGGCCTTATTTTTTGTAGAGTGTACATGAGATCACTTTCTTGGGTGTGGCCTCTTGCACTGCTAAATAATCTTATAATACAAGTATTTTGCATTGGAAAGGGCAATAATGTACCCTTATCGGAATGGTTCTATTTTTGGCGCCATTTGATGCAGCAAGAACAAAAGCACTCAACTGAGCAAACGCAGTGATACACTCATACTGCTGAACTTTCATTCGGTTTCAGCACGGAGCTACTGTGCTCGTCTGATATTGTTACCATAGATCGTGAACAACCCTCCGTATTTGTCATGTAAATATCTCTATATGTAGTATTTTAATAAAAATCGTTAGTGCCATTTTTATAGAATAAAAAATGTTGAAAAACATTCCACTTAAAGGGTAGTTTGAGGTGGGGGATTTTCTTAAAAATCTTCGTGTCGCATCTTTGGAAGGCACTGAACCTAAATACCATGTTTGGTATTTATCCAACTTTTCCATTTTGAGTTTTGCCGTTCCCAGATACACACATGCGAGCAAACCTTTTCTCTAATTTTTTCATTCCAGTGAAATATCGGTATAGAATTTTTGGGTGGAATGCAATACCTTCTCTACCTATTATGCACGTGGTAAAGAAAGTAAAACTCTATTTACGGGAAGTAAGTTGCTCTACTTTGAAGCCATTTCAAACACATAGTACCTTCAACTGAGAGTTGTCCAACTTTCTAACTATTTTATAAGCTTTCGCTAACCGTATACGTTGCTACCAAACTAGGAAACCTTCTAATGAATAATGCATCTATCACATGCACTAATATGTAATACCAGTCTCTTCTGCCGGACTGGACATTCATAACCATTAACCTGTATTTTGAGAGGGTTATTTGCTGCCTCACGAATGGGAGATTGTTTTCTTGGAGTGTTCGCCCCCACGTTTAAAAAAATCAACTTTGTATTTTAATGTTTATTTGAATATTATGCATGAATGTATGTCTCGGCTGCGTCAGTAGTAATTTGCAGAAACACGTATCTCTTAGCAGGGGTAGTACGGCTAAAGAATGAAGGCTTACACAAATTATAATGGTAATTGGAGGTAATATTTTTAACACTTAAATGATTTCAGTCTAACTATATAATATATAAATTCAATAACAGTCCACCTTAAAGCAATACACGTATGTAGCAAGTTATAAAAAGTGTACATTACAGTCATTGTATATGTTTATATTATTGTATACATGTTCAATAATGTTATGTGAATGTATTGCGTAATTTAATTATGTAGGAGCTGTGAGAATAATAGGTTAAGAGTTGCTAACAATGAGGTAACAATGAGGTAACTTTGAGGCAATAATGAGTAAGAAAGTTTAATAATGATACTAGTCATTATTGAAGCAACAATAATGTAAATTTTGGGATAGTTTATAAAATAGCCAATCAAGAACCAGAAAAAAGCTTAAGTTAAATAAAAGTATTCTATTGGATTAGGAATAGCCAATCAGAGACTTGAAATACAGAAATTTACAAATTTGGGCGGTAGAAATCATGTCAGTTGCTTGTAGACAGCGCTCTAAACTGGACGCGTTGGTTGTAGACAGTGTTCCTAACCGGACGCGAGATGTGTCCTCGAGAAATTTAATACATATTTTGTGTGAGACAAAAATAGTTTACGTATTTTAAAAGTGCAAGTAATTAATAAAAAAATCTCACAGCTCTCTATATCAGTGAAGTTATTTAAATCGTGTCAAGCATTAATAAAAGAAATGAAGTAAAATTATAATCTGTGTAAGCCTACATTCTTCAGTCTCACTACCCCCTGCTAAGACATTCATGTCTCTAAAAAGATATAAATACTGATGCAGCCGAGGCAAACATAAATATATAATATTTAAAGAAACAGTAAAAATTACGAAGTTAATAGTTTTTAAACATTTTGGGGCGAACGCTACCGAAACTTTTTACCATACGTGCGGTTGCTACTACTTCAAGTTCGAAATATAATACATCTTCTTCAAACTGTTTTTCCATACGTATCAGCAACAAACCTTCTTCAATTTAACTTCGTTTTATTAATCTTTCACACGGTTAAGTAACACTTCACTGATGTAACCTACTGTAGAGCTGTGAGATTATTGTTACTTGTACTTTTTAACATGTAAACTTTATATTATTCACGCCGTAAGGAACTTTTTATGTCTCACACTGAATACGTACCGAGGAAACTGCTCGGGAACGCTGCCTTCTAACATCTACCGCCTAAATTCGTACATTTACTCTATTTCAAGTCTCTGATTGGCTAATTCTACTCCAATAGAATACTTTTATTTAACTTAAAGCTTTACTAGTTGTTGTTTGGCTATTTATAAACTGTTTTAAATATTAAATTATTGTTCCAAGAATTATTGGTAGCATTATTAAACTTTCTAATTTATTGTTGTCTCAAGGTTACCACATTGTTACCTCATTGTTAGCAACTTTCGGCTTCTATTCTCACAGCTCCTACATTGTTAAAACTACGTAATACATTCACATAACATTATTATACATGTACATAATAATATACAAACGTAATACAGTGACTGTTACATACACTTTATATATTATGTTATACATATATTGCTTTAAGGCGGGCTGTTATTATATTTTATATTATATAATTAGACTGATATCATTGAAGTGTTTAAAATACTGCCTTAATTTTATAATTTCGAAAAGAATCAACACAAATACAATTCCAGCTCACAATTCTTTTAAAATAATTTCTGGGACTCTTATTATACGAGTACTCTGCAGATAATTTTTTAATATACATACACGCACTCAGGTATGCTGTTATGTGCGGCGTATTACTTCCAGAAGATTACGTGTTTTTAATCTATTCAAGAAGATGACTAGAGAAACGCATTGGAATTTCCTTATCTGTTTCCATGCATTCCATTCAAAAATTCGATACTGAGTTTTCATGGAAATGAATTTATATGGACAATTTTTCGTTATTTTTATATTCATAAAAATGATTTGGATTAAAATAACATAATACAATTAAACTATTTGACTAACAGAATACATATCTTGAATTTTGAATGAATACTTAGGATAGGATAGGACAAGAAGCGGAGGGGGAAATAGCACCTCGACCTGCGTAGGTCTTTTGTGAGTAGACCCGTAACGCTGACGCCCCCGGGGAGAGAGAGATGCGGTGAGAGGAGACATGGACGGCCGCACTAAGAAGCACGACAGGTAGAGGGTGGTCCGGCTCCCCTCCCCCTTGTGGGCTAACACATTCCCTGGGGGACCCGGGATCCGAGACCGCTCACAGTCCGGGGACCGAAGGTTTCCTCAAAGCAACCTTTTCTCCTGCCGAGACCTCGTGCCGACACTTGCAACCCTGAAAGAGACCAAGCAGATGAAAGGTGAACTGAAATGAGAATGGAGATGGAATGGAGGGACAGGAAATTGAGGGATGTAATGATCCTTTCCAGCAATCGCCTGGCGACGCGGGGAAACCCCGAAAAAACCATAGGCCAGGAAGGTCGGCCACGAGAATTGAACCCACGACCTCCCGAATACGGTTCACAGACTTTACCGCCTGAGCCTCCCGCTCGGTATGCATATCTTGAAAGGTCCCCTTTATTTAGCTAAATTCGTGTATAGTTTTGCATAACTACAAAATTGACAAAGCCTTACTGCAGAAAAAACGTAAAACTTAAGAGTACACAATTTGTATGAAATAAACTTACACCTTTCTAAAGTATGAGTACGTCATATAAAGGTCATTCTTGAACGTTTGCGATTCTTTTACCTTCTTTCGTTCGCAAGAACTAGTTATTCCAATAAACATTTGAATGTTGCACTTTCTTTCTCTGTTTAACCTCCTCTTATGTAGGACTTACACCCCAAGGACTTACAGGCCCGTCGAGGAGCAGACAGTCATGGATCAGACAGAATATCCAGGATGGGTGATCAGCCCGATGCCTGGTATGGGAGGGAGGAAGTAGGTGAAACGAAATGATGGTGAAATGGATGAAAGGAAAAGTGAGGGAGCAGTTGGTGGAATGAATGGCGGGGGAAACCGGAGAACCCGGAGAAAACCCGCCTAGACGCCGCTTTTCCACCACAAATCCTGGGATTGGTCCCTGGGATTGAACCCGGGCCGTCAGTGAGAGGCGAGCGGTCGGCCACGGCGCCGCCGTAAATAAGCACTTCTTGTTTAATTTGAAATTATTCATCAACAAAAATACATATACTGTGAATAACATAAGGTAAATAGAATTAATTACAACAGATATATGTCAATTTGGCATTGTTATAGAAAGTCGTGTGAAGGTAACGCATCAGATTTTTCTTCCTTCTTCTAACGATATGTGAGTTATATCAGAATCTGACTGTGTAAAAACATAACATATTTTAATTTTAAGTAAAACGTAGAATTGTTGTATGTAATAGTGTAACATCCTAGATCACAATTTTGCTTTTTGTGCTTTCATATTACATTTTATGAGGTATGAGCCTCGTGTAGGTCCTTATGGAATTAAAACTTTCTGGTAAATTGAGAATCAAATTTAATTGCGCAATACCAGAAGTGCCGAAGTTATATGACGTACGCCAGAGTGTCACAACGAGGTGGGAATTCTCTAGATGGGCGGAAATGCTGAAAGAAATGACTGGGCTGGAACACGGTGATGTAATAAGCTCCTACGACCTATGAGAACTGTGGGATATTTGGGAGCGTTTATTATAAGCTCTTACTCATACATAAACAAAGAAAGGAGGAAAACAAGAACTGAAATTCTTGAAAACATTCCAAGAAACTTTGGAATTACGGCTAACAGAAAAAAAGAGTGATGTGTTGCATTCACATGACTTTCTGTGTTCACTATTCTACAAACTGTTCTTAAAAATTTTATTATTTTATCTTCCTTTTTATTATTCGGGGTAAACTTTGATTTCATGTTTACACATTTAATTGTAGGTTTAATAAAATACAACAAGTTAAAGCATTAAAGATTTTCAAAAAACGTGTTGCTGTATTATGGCTTTGAAATACAGTGTTCTAAGCAATGACCACGAGCAAAATCTAGTAGCACCTTACTATATGAAAAATATAAGCATTTGAAAATTCAAAGTAATAACAAAGAATACTTAATAAATGGTTAACGCCAATAAAATATATATCTATATTTGACGTAAAATGTGTGCTTTAACGAGTCTATATTTTTGTATAGTAAGGTTTTGTCTATCTCTTACGGTTTACCAGTTACACAAAAGTGATTTAGAATGGAAAAACTTCACAGGCTATTCACAGAAAATTCAACATATATATTTAATTTGTCATTCAAATTATTAAATATTTTATATGGAATTTAATAAAAACGTTAAAGCCATTTATAGGAAAATAAAAACAATCGACAAATGTTTCATGTGAAGGGGATTTTCTTAAAAATCCTCGTGTTGTATGCTTGGAAGATGGTGAACTTGACTTCCAAGTTTGGCATTTAACAGACTTTTCGCTTTGGAGCTTTTTTTTGCTTTGTTTTGATTCAGGGAGCCTTTAAACATATATTTCCGGTGAAATCTCGATATCGAATTTTTTTTGGGTGGAATGCAATGCCTTCTCTACCTCCCAGATACAACGAAGACAAAGAAATAACATTTGTTCTCTTTCTACACCTACCAAACATAGCTCTTTTCTTGTACAAGGTGATTTATTAAGAACTGACACATTTATTTCTTTAATTGTGAGGAAGTATTTTTAACACTTAAATGATATCAGTCTAATTATGCAATATAAAAAATAATAACAGCCCGCCTTAAAGCAATATATGTATAATATAATATATAAAGTGTATATTACAGTCATTGTATTGTGTTTATTTTATTATGTACATGTGTAAACATGTTATGTGAATGTATTACGTAGTTTAACAATGTAGGAGCTGTGAGAATAGAAGCAAGCTGCCTTTCGTAGCAAACAGAATTACAAAGTAAAACCCGAACGTTGCTAACAATAAGATAACTTTGAGACAACAATAAATTAGAAAGTTTAATAAGGCTACTAATAATTCTTGGAACAATAATAATGTAACATATAAAACAGTTTATAAATAGCCAATCAACAACTAGAAAAGCTAAAAGTTAAATAAAGGCATTCTATTGGAGTAGGATTAGCCAATCAGAGACTAGAAATAGAGGAAATGTACAAATTCAATCGGTAGACGCTACAAGAAAACGTACCCAAGCAGTTCGTTTTCGATACGGATTCAGTGTGAGACAAGAAAATGCATTGCGGTAAGAATAATATACAGTTTACCTGTTAAAAGTGCAATTAACATTAATCTCGCAGCTCTATAGTAGGATACATCAGTGAAGTGTTATTTAATCGTGTGAAGGATTAATAAAAAAATACAATACAGTTATAATTTGTGTAAGCCTTGTTCTTTAGCCGTACCAGCCCTGCTAAGAGATACGTGCTCTACAAATTACTAGCGAAGCCGAGGCATAATACATAAATATTAAAATAAACATAAAAATAAAAAGTTGGTTCTTAAACGTGGGGCGAAGGCCACCGGAAAGCTTGTACTGTACGTGGGGCGAACACTACTAGAAATACTCTCCGGCAAAAATTGGCATCCATTAGTGTGTGGTCTAAAACAGCTTTAAATTGACGCCTAAACATGGTGCAACTGCACCAATTAAACCCCTTCAATTGTTTCAAAACGAGTTGTGCTAGCGACAACTTATTATACCTGAAATGTAGAAGAATTTTGGGAGATTATTTACCGCTATAGCAAATATTGAAAATGTCCTCCATCCTGCATAAGGCACAACTCAACCCATCGTTCCATGTTACTGGCCACTCGTTGGAGGACTCTGTTGTCAGTAGCTTGAATCTCCCATGTAACGGTGTGCTTCAGATCGTCCAATGTCTGGGGACGTGTGACATAAACCCTGTCATTTAAGTAATCCCATAAAAAACAGTGCGGCTATTTCAAATCCGGAGATCTCGGTGGCCACAGGTACTTGGAAATTATCCGATCGTCAAAGAAACTTGCAATTAGTGTCATGCATTCATTTGATGTATGGCATGTAGCACCGTCCTGCTGAAACTATCCTTGACTCAGCTTGCTCAACAAACTCCATGAAAATTAGTCGGTACTCTGCAGTGTTCACATTGTTTAAAAAAAATTGGTCCTACTATTCTCTGTGCGGATATTGCGCACCAAACTCCGATTTTAATTTTAATTGAGTTATTTGAGTTCACATAGCCGGATAAATGGAACCATGCTTCATCTGTAAACCATGTAATGGACAATATGGCAGGATTTTGCACAATGAACACCTGAAACCAACGACAATAATTCAGTCGTCTATCCTTATCTGGTTCCTGTAACTGATGGACAACCGTAATCCTACACGGCTTTAGGCCTGCAATTTTCACAGCTCTCTGATACATTGAGTAGCTGTACCCTGTCACCTGCGACAAACGTTTTAGTGATTTTTTGGGTGACTGATCTAGTCGTGCTGTTACGTTAACAACCGTGGGAAGCCTAGATGAACGAGCTATGCCTTTTTCATTCACCAGAGATCCAGTTGTTTCCAATTTGTTTACCAGCCCCAGTATTGTGTTTCTTTGGGCAGGATTCCGAACACCAAATTCTCTCTGGTATGCCCTTTGAGTAACTGTAATTGAATTCGTAATTCAGTATTGTTTTACAAGGAAGTGTCGTTCATTTAATGTGTACTCCATTTTCACGTTGACTAGAACAAAATCTCAAAAACAGTTGCCGACAATAAAACTAATAATTACGAATAAAACATGAACATCTGCGCATCTAGTGACAGGCAATCGAAACTCCAGAACATTCTGCTTAATTTGGTGCTAAAATTGGGGCATTGAGTGAATTTCGATCAGAATAAATAAAGAAAGAAATGTGTCAGTTCTTCATAAATCACTCTATATTTCTCATATAACAAGGAAAGGGAAACAATAATGTCAATAGTGATAATACAGAAACCATATCTTCTGATTTGTCGAAAGAAATTCTCTTCCACTAGAAAAGTCTAATGCTGTATGTTGTGTATGAAATATGAAAAAAATCTAATCTGATACATTCACATGACTTTCTCTAACCTCCATTGTTTATTAGTAATATATAAACTGTTCTTACTAAAGCTTATTTTTCTATCTGCTACATTTTAATCAAATAAACCTTTGCAGAAATAGTCACATTACACATTTCTTTGTAGATACAAAGGTAACAGCGATAGTCAAATGTTTAAGAACTGGACGCTATACGCTGGCCTTAAAATTCCATACTGTTTCCATGACATCGCGAGAAACAACTGAATGTTGACAGGACTTTAAAAGAATGGTTACATTTTTGAATGGTACGTTTTCGCTTAATGCTTAATGTTTACCAGTTAGGATAGGACTAGGTATGGAGGGGGACTTGGCACTTCGACATATGCAGATCTTTTGTGCCTATGCCCTTGACGGGACGCCCCAGAGAGAGAGAGAGGGATGAGGTGAGAGGAGATAGATGGCGGTCGGAGCAGGAGCCACGACATGCAAAGGGCAGGGTTCCTACCATTTACAGAACTGCATTTTCCGGGTGCTGGCTGATGCAGCCGGCTCCCCTCCCGCCAAAGGCTTACAGATCCCCTGGTGGGTCCGGGACCCTGAAACCGCTTGTAGTCCGGAGAACGAAGTTTTCCTCAGAGCATCGTTTTCCCTGTCATATACATGCCGAGACCTCCTGCCGACATTTGCAACCCTTCAAGAGACCAAGCAGATGAAGGGTGCAGTGAAATGAGAATGGAGATGAAATGAAGGGATGTAACGATCCTTCCCAGCATTCGCCTGGCGATCCGGGGAAACCCACGAAAAACCCATAGGTCAGGAAGGTCGGCCACGGGAATCGAACTCACGATCTCCCGAATACGGGCCACAGACCTAACTGCCTAAGCCATTCCGCTCACGTTTACCAATTATACAGCATTATACAAAATTCCTTCTAAATGAAGAGGCCTTCGCGGGTTATTCCCAGAAAATTCAAGATATAAATTTCATTTGACATGCAAATATGTTTAATATATGGTATTTTAAGCAAAATCGTTAGTCACTTTTTAGAAAATAAAAGTTGCAAAAAATATTCCATGTAGAGGGTACTTGGAGTAGGTGGATTTTTACTTTCTCTACTACGCATAGTAAGTAGGGGAAGTATTGTATTCCACCCAAAATTTCGATACCGAGGTTTCACCGGAAATACATGTTTTGAGACCCCCTGAATCCAAAAAAGCATTTTTAGAAACATGTCCGTGTGTGTGGCTGTGTGTGTGCGTGCGTGTGTGTGTGTGTGTGTGTGTGTGTGTGTGTGTGTCTGTGTGTCTGCGAACAGCATAACTCAGAATCGAACAGCCAGATAAACACCAAACTTGGTATTTAGGTTCAGTATCTTCCAGAGATGCGACACGAAGGTTTTCAAGAAAATCCCCCCACCCCAGACTACCCTTTACATGGAACATTTTTCGAAAATTTTAATTTTCTCAAAAACGGCTCTAACGATTTTGATTACAATATCATATGTTTAAGATATATGCATGACAAATAAAATGTATATCTCGAATTTCCTGGGAATGTCTCCAAAAGTATTCTTCATTGTGAACGACGTTTTCATAACTGGTAAACCATAAGAGATAGACAAAATGTTACTACACAAAAAATGTAGATCGCGTTAAAATACACAACTTATATCATATACAGTTTTGTTGTTGAGTGAACCGTTTTCGAGATATTGCTTGTTATTCCCTTAAATTTTCCAATACTCATACTTTTTCTCAAATTCGTTATTCATTTTTTTATGTCCTGGACATGCAAAGAGAATGGAATGCGTCACATAGCAACCAGCGTTAAAATATTTGACTATCGCTTAAAAACTACCATATTCCCCTTGCATCTACAAGAAAATTACCAATAAGATTGACATCTCGATATCTCGATTAACATGAAGTATATGGAGAATAGGCGCTTGTAAAAATAGTTTGTACAAGAGTAGAGAAAGTCATGTGAGTGTAACACATCAGATTTTTTTGAAAATATTCGTGTCCCTCTTTGGAATATATTGAACTTAAATACACTTCAGTATTTATCCGACTTTACGTTTTTAAATTATGCCGTTCAGACACATGGATCCGTTTCTAAAAATGCTTTTTTTGGGTTCAGGAGGCCTCAAAACGTATACTTCCAGTGAAATCTCCACATCGAATCCTTGGGTGGAATGCAATACTTCTCCTACTTACTATACCTGGTAGAGAAATTTAAAATATTTTCCTTTGCTCTTTAAAATATTTAGATAATAGCATGTTTTCCATAGAGTAGTGTAAGAAAGTGTTTTTAAAATGCATAGGAATGGGTTTTGCAGAATATTTGCGAAGCATTGTTCTTTTGTCTAGAGTAGATTTAATCCATAAATACCCAGGACTGTAAAGGAAACTCTCCAAGGTATCCAATTTACTGTCAAGGTAAATATACAAACCTAAAATAATTGAAATTACCATGGTTACACCGCGAGGTAAAGGAAGAATGTACTTTCGTTAACCACGTTACGGTTTCCCAATTTTAAAATTTCCTTTTCATTTTACGGATATTACGAAGGAAAACGCCCACGTACTTTCGAACAAACAGGATTCGACAAAGAAAAGCAATTTACTGTTAACTTCCTCGCGAATGCGCTTTTACTTCCGTCACTTGCTCATATTTCTTGAGGAAAACTCGAGGCAGCTTTGCACCGAACTGGAACCGAGCTGTTTCCGGCATGCGACCTTATGCCGGTGGTAACGCGTAATCAATTGCCGTTGTGGATCATTAAACACGCTGTGTGTGTGTGCCAGTAAGTGAATGATACTACTGGCATCCGTTTCCAATGTAGTGCTCTCGTTTGTTTTGTTGCACTCTGCTGCATTCATTTGTTCCGAACAACTGCAAGTTCCGCCTTGTCACCGCGGAAACACTTCCGGTGACCAAGATTATATGGTTTCTATGGAAACCAAAACTTTGGGATTTAAAAATCAGTTTTACTTTCTCCAGCACCTATTTATAGTAATTAGAAGGTATTGTATTACATAAAAAAAATAGATATCGAGATTTCGCGGAAATACTTGCTTTAAGAACCTCCGATCTAAAAAAAAAAAGGTTCCTTTTTTAATATCTGAATGTGTATGGGTGCTAATAATGTAACGCAAACGTTCGATAAATACTAAACTACTCTTTACCTGGAGAAATATTCTTTATTTCTGACTTTATCAAAAATGGCTCTAATGATTTTTTTACTCTCTTTCTCTCTCTATTTCTTAGCTATAGTTATGCAGAGCAAGTGCCCGTTGCATTCTACCCAAAATTTCGAAACCGAGATTTCACCGGAAATGCACGTTTTGAGACACCCTGAATCCAAAAATGCATTTTTAGAAAAATGCTCGTGTGTGTATCTGTGTCTGTCCGTCGGTCTTTGAACGAAAAGTCGGTTAAAGACTAAACTTTATATTTAACTTTAGGATCTTCCAAGGGTGCGACACGAAGATTTTCAAGAAAATGCCCCCACTCCCAAGTACCCTTTACATGAAACATTTTTCGAAAATTTTAATTTTTTATAAAATGGCTCTTACGATTTTCATTAAAGTTCCATATATTAAAGATGTTTACATAACAAATAAAACGCGTATGTTTAATTTTCTGGGAATAGCCTTTGAAGTCCATTTCATTCGCAAGGAATTTTGTATAATCGTGTATAACTGGTAAACGTTAAGCGATAGACGAAAACGTATTAGACAAAAAATGTAGAGCTCTTAAAAAGATATAATTTATTTAAAACAAGCTTTTTTTGTGGCCTAAGCCATTTCTGAGATATCCGTTATTAAAGATTCGCATTGTTTCATTACTTGATCATTCATTAAAGTCCTTTCAACATTCAGTTGTTTCTCGCGATTTGCATGGAAACAGTATGGAATTTTAAGGTTAACATATAGCGTCCAGTTCTTAAACATTTGACTATCGCTGTTCTCTTTGTACCCTAATGTACCTATTTCTGCAAAGGTTTATTTAGATTAAAACGTAGTAGACATAAAAATAAGGTTTAGTAACAATAGTTTGTATACTCACTAATAAAGGATCGAGGGTAGATAAAGTCATGTGTATCTGATATTTTTTAAGTGCTGACACAATTAGTTTCTGTAGATATTTCAAAGTCAGCATACAGCCCCCTACATTTTAAAGAATTGACTAGCTTTAGCCTCCTATATCCACCTTGTAACTACAAATAAATGTGTAATGCAAGTGTTTATTAACATGAAGTAGATAGAAAAATAAGCTTTAGCAAGAGCAGTTTGTAGAAGCTGTATAAAATAAAGCGATATTGACTCGAAAAAGTCATGTGGATGTAATTCGTCAGAATTTTTTTTTCGACTGGTACCATAGCACATTCGATATAGTGACTGCTGCTGTGCGATGAGTCCCAAATTCTACTCCCAGCTGGACTGGAGTAAGTTTTATTTAACCAAGCAATATGCCCAGAGTATGGTGCGTGAATCTTGAGACGGTAATTTGTATCACAAATTACTTTAATGTAAATAATTATTTTAATATGAATATGTATTTTTATGTAACATTGATTTCAGGGGTTTAATAATTGTAATTATTATTGGTAAATAATAATATACGGCTCTACTGAAACTGTTAACAATAACACAATACTTTAGCAAGGGGGTGAGTTGTTTATCGTTACCGGGAACCAGGAAGTTACGTGATGTTTCGCGCCTTTTCGGTAAAAAAAGCTTCTAGAACATTCTATAAAAGTAATATGTATTAGTGGTTTTCATTGGATAGTAAAATAGACGCTAATGTTGGCGCGTTTTATTAGCCAATAGCAGTTCATTTATAATCTTTAGGTGTATCTTGAGGCAAGCCTATAAATAAGCCAGGTTGAGGTAGCGGGTCCCCCAGTTCGGCAAGATTCTCAAAACATTATACATCGCCCCGCAGTTATACAAAATTCTCCGTACACTCTACGTTGATTCCGCAGTTCAACAAGATGTCGCCAATCAGTCCTTCATTTTCGTCATAAGTTACACGCAGCAGAAGTACGAGAAATCTTATAAAATATTCTAAAGTTAAACATACAAAGTTGAATTACGTGAGTTAAAAGTGATAAGAAGTTATTATAAACAGTTTCATTAGGGCGATTATCTAGATAAATCTGTGAATGTGTTAGTGCACGTGTTCGACAATAAAACATTATAAAACACATTTCTTCACTAGTAATTTTTGGATAAAAGATTCCTTTCCGCTTCACAACCTGTAAGAAAAACTTGCCTACCAGGTCAGATAATAGCTAGCCGGTGGACATTTAAAACTGATACCAATTGCTACGTCAGAGGAATCTACAAACAACAAATGAACCAACCAACGTATGACGTCACACAAGATGGCTTCGCGTGAAGAAAACACATATTTGCTCTCGTAAATTGGCTTCCACAACGTGGTGCTACAAATACACAAATACAACACTAATACCGTCGCAAATTGGCGCCCAACGTGGGGCGAAGTAACCAGGAAAGGAAAGATGACCAGGAAAGGATCAGCATAATCAGGACGTGGAACGAAAGCAGCAGAAAAATGATCTACAAGACGCAGATTCCAGAAACGAGGAGCGACAAATGACGCGGATAAGTGGACGCAAAAACATCGAAACGACGTAGATTCATCATCATACAACGCAGAAGCGACATACAAACCTAGGAGAATGGGGCAGACAGCTAGACATCTAAGCAACATCAGCAGATTGCACCAGAAAGGTTAGAAAAGTGTGATTTTAATTCTAAAAAAAAAAAAAAAAAGTGTAAGACAAGAAACAATGATGGAAGGGGATAGTGTAACAGTTAGCTGTAATTCAATACAGGATACAGAAAATAGCTTAAACAATTTAGTATTTAATGGAGGAAATGTTAGTAAACAAAGTCAGAATAGAATAGCAGGAAATGTAAATTTTGAGGCTAGAATGATGATGGAAATGATAAGAAATTTTTCTGAAACGTTAAGGGAAGATGTGAAAAAGTATAATGAGAATATGCAAAAGAGTTTTGAGAAATTAGGGGAAGCTATGGACAGGAATCATAAGGAATTAAGGGAAGATATTCGTAGGAGCTTTGAACAAAACAGGAAATCAATTGAAAATATTGGTAGGAGGAATGAGATATTAGAGCAAAAAGTAGATCAAAGCAGTGAAGAAATTGAAAAGAAAGTTATGAAGCTAGATAGTAGTATGCCAGAAATGAGAGATAAAAATGAGGAAGTAATAGTAAGTAAGATAGGAGAAATTTCAAAGAAAATGCTAGACATGAGCAGGGAAATATGTAACAAAAAAAGTGAGATTAATACTAAAAGTGAGGTTAATGTAGAATGCACAGAGTTAGGAAGTCAAATGAGTAGTATTACAAGTGAGTTAAGAGAGATAAAAGAGGTTAGGAATGTAGATGTAAATCAGGCACAAGTTAATTTCAGAGGGGAGATATCAGAAATACAGAATGAATCAGAAATGCAAAGAAAGAAATTGTATCAAGATGTTCAAAATGAAAACTCCAGTCCAGTACAGTTTAGTACAAATTTGTCAGAGTATTCTCAAGTTAGAAAGAAAGCAGATGAATTGAAAATGAAAGTTGTTAAAAGATGTATTGTTCAAGAAACTGTAGATTGTTTTCAAATGTTATCATGGGATGAAATGTCATATGAATACAAGAGGTTATTCATGAACAAAAATTTGAAGGTTAGGTTACAGCTACGAGTAATGTTTAGCCACACACAATTTGATCCAGGAGGGTAAATAGCAACGAGATGTAAACTAAATGCTGGATAGGTAAAGATGACTTGCAGAGAAATGTATTGGAACGTAAGAGGGTTAACTAAATATATATGTCATTTGAAAAGAGAAATAAGTTATAAAAAAAAAAGAGAAATGTTTTAAAAATAAATAAATAAATAAGTAAATTAAACTTTTAGTATCTGTAACAATATTTGAAAATTAAGAATGCAATAATTGAAACTTAATATGATATTAAAGTACAAGTACGTAAATACAATTCCAAGAATTAAAAATTAAGAATGCAATGATTGAAACTTAATATGACATTAAATTAAAAGTATGTAAATGCAATTCCAAGAGTATTGTTTAAAATAAAATTCAAAATAACAAAAAATGGTAAAAATAATTCAAAACAAATACTTATGTAGCAAACAGAAAGGGTGAAACAGTGCCTAGATTTAAGAGATGTAAATATTTGTGTAGAGGGTGAATATTTTGGTAAATATGTATAATGATTACAAAAATCTTAAATTTATAAATTTTTGTCAACAATGTAAGAGAGGAAACAATTTTGAAACGGTGATTAAATAGTTTAGGGTATAGTATTTGCTATAAAAAAAAAAATTTGTGATATCAGACTAATATCTAAATTAATTAAAACAGAGCCAGTAAGTAGTGGCGAGATAAAACATATGTCGTGTGTTAAATACGTGTGAAGTGTAAAGTGAAAGTGATAGCGTGTGTTACAAGATTTAGGAGACTAAAAACAAAATTATAAAATTTCCAAACAGGTTATAAATATTTATAATTATGTTTCTAGTGGGGCATATGAGACGGTAATTTGTATCACAAATTACTTTAATGTAAATAATTATTTTAATATGAATATGTATTTTTATGTAACATTGATTTCAGGGGTTTAATAATTGTAATTATTATTGGTAAATAATAATATACGGCTCTACTGAAACTGTTAACAATAACACAATACTTTAGCAAGGGGGTGAGTTGTTTATCGTTACCGGGAACCAGGAAGTTACGTGATGTTTCGCGCCTTTTCGGTAAAAAAAGCTTCTAGAACATTCTATAAAAGTAATATGTATTAGTGGTTTTCATTGGATAGTAAAATAGACGCTAATGTTGGCGCGTTTTATTAGCCAATAGCAGTTCATTTATAATCTTTAGGTGTATCTTGAGGCAAGCCTATAAATAAGCCAGGTTGAGGTAGCGGGTCCCCCAGTTCGGCAAGATTCTCAAAACATTATACATCGCCCCGCAGTTATACAAAATTCTCCGTACACTCCACGTTGATTCCGCAGTTCAACAAGATGTCGCCAATCAGTCCTTCATTTTCGTCATAAGTTACACGCAGCAGAAGTACGAGAAATCTTATAAAATATTCTAAAGTTAAACATACAAAGTTGAATTACGTGAGTTAAAAGTGATAAGAAGTTATTATAAACAGTTTCATTAGGGCGATTATCTAGATAAATCTGTGAATGTGTTAGTGCACGTGTTCGACAATAAAACATTATAAAACACATTTCTTCACTAGTAATTTTTGGATAAAAGATTCCTTTCCGCTTCACAACCTGTAAGAAAAACTTGCCTACCAGGTCAGATAATAGCTAGCCGGTGGACATTTAAAACTGATACCAATTGCTACGTCAGAGGAATCTACAAACAACAAATGAACCAACCAACGTATGACGTCACACAAGATGGCTTCGCGTGAAGAAAACACATATTTGCTCTCGTAAATTGGCTTCCACAACGTGGTGCTACAAATACACAAATACAACACTAATACCGTCGCAATCTGAGTGTGGTAAATGACACTTTCATGCTCCCAGTATTACTCCGAGTATATACTTATTCCATCAATCTAGTTTCTTTTTTTTTAATTTTATTTTTGGACGCTCTTTAACTACTGTGGTCTTTATCGACCCATTGTATATTGGGCGTGAAAGACCGGCAAATTTGCTCAGAGGCCTCTTTATCAGGCTTGAGGTTCTTTTACGTGCCGTAAATCTACGACAAGGGACCACCGGCTTTACTTCCCTTCCGAAAGAAGCCATGCTAAGGATTTTTACGTCCGAAAAAATCCACCGCCCTCCTCCAGGTTTGAACCCACGACCTCGGGAATTAGAGGACGACACACATCCATCTACAATGAGCACAATGTCAAAAATACGTGCCGGATAGCTAATAAGACAAAATTAAGGCATTAGATATTATTTGGTTCCATACTTTCAACCGTAGAATACACAAAACTGTGATGTGTTATGGGTATAGGTTATACAACAGAGAGGAACATGTCGCTCATTGCGACCTACATAGATCTATTGCAACTACCACCCTCCAGGAGGAAGATGTCAAGTGAAGGAACCACAGAAGGCTATAAGACGCAGGCAAACAGGCCATCGAGGCGCGCGGATGTCCCTAACAGTTCCAGCCTGAAGACTCTATCACACAGCTGGAGCTGCCTAGAGAGGGTGATAAATGACCCGTAGACCATGCAGCCCTCTAGTGTCCACGGGAAGCATTCTTTCCTTTGAGCTCGAGCCATCTGCCCGGCACCGCCATACGCCACGAAACCTAGAAGCACGCCTGGAAGATGAGAAGGAAACGGAATAAATGGGAAATAATTGAAAGGAAATCGTGGTAGATGAGAGACTACCTCAGTTTTCGCCTGCCGATCAGGGAAAACCACGAAAACCAAGGTCAGAGTGGACGGTCGACGGAAATCGACCTTCCGAATGCGAATCCCTCACGTTATCGCGGGGCCATCTCGCTCTGTATTTTCACTTTCTCTACTACATCTCCTTTCATAAAGTTGGTAAGTAAAGCCTTTAAAAGTAGTTTTAAAAATGTATGGTTTCATCCACGGCTTTCTATGGTACCGGCAGATGGAAACGAGTGCCGAGGACGCGGACAGAAAAAACATCGAGCAGCCGGTTCGCAGTTTTTTGGCTCTGTGTGTGTGTGTGTGTGTGTGTGTAAAACAACTATATATATATATTACAATAATGGAAATGACCTCTATGCCTGCACCATTGTGAAAACACGGTCATATCAGGATTTTTATTGGAGTTCCTACAAAATAAATATTAGAAGAGAGTCACAAACCTGAGTTGAGTTAATACTGTATTGAATTATAGCATTATAGCGTTCACTAATTTTGGCAGGTTCTGATACGTTTGTAGCGAGACTTATAAACCTGGTATTCTTTTTTAAAGTTTATTTTTACATACCTTGCTTCAGATTTAAGTTGATGGACATGTTTGGTTTTCTTTCCTCTCTTTCGACTTCCTCTTGAATTATCACCTACAATAATTCCTTCCTTCTTAATCAAAACAGCTGTTCCTTCACAAGTATAACTGTCATTATTGAACACGTAACATTGTCGAGGAAAGCGCGCTGATTGTCAGTATTACCAACTGAACAAAGTAACTATTCAGTTTCATGTAGCATTAATTTTGGACACAATACAATTTGAAACACACACTATGGAGGACTGAATACGATTTGAAACAACAGCAGTTTTTAATAGCTATTTATACTATTATTGAACACGATTTATTAAAACCTGACTTCACAGCATGAAAGATCTCTTAGGAAATGTATCAAATTCAATTTTGTTCATTGGTGGACGTAATAGGATTTGAAACGATGCTCCTTATATATACTTATAATCTTTGCATAACCTCATGAGAAACAAAATAAAGGTTAATCAGTCTTCCTAATATTGGGAGTTTCAAACGTACAACAGCTAATATCTCGAAAATGACCAATGCCACAGAAAACTTCATTTGACATAAGCTGTATACTTTACCAAGTTCTGCATTTTTCTTGTAGTATAGTTTCGTATTATTTTATGGTCTACCAGTTACAGAAAATATAAAGATGTGATTTGTATTACCAATCCAATGTCGTAAACATATATTCAAGAGTGATTTCTGAGAATAGAAAAATAAGAAAAATTTTCCATCTTGAAAATATTCGCCTGGAAGCTTAAATAGTGTCTGACTCAAATACTTATCCAAAATTTCGTTTTTGTGTTATGCTATTAATAGACAGACACAAATACACCGGAGGACGTTTTAAAAAATGCCTTTTTGTTTTCAGCGGTCCTCAAAACGCACATTTCCTTGAAATTTCGATATCAAATTTTTAAATGTTTGGTGCAATGCAATATTTCCCCTACTTGTTATAGGTAACCGATAGAGAAAGTAAAATATGTCTATAAAAGGATTAATTACTGGTCGTGCTGTTTTATTCTGAGCCGCAAACGAACCCCAACGAATTGAAATAAATGTCAGCATTAAAAGAGCAGCGGACAAATGTTTAAAATTTGCTTTTAATTGCATGTTTGTGTATAAATGACTGACTTCTTACTTTCTAATGCTATAGAATTAATTTCATTAACGTAATTAGACACAACATGACTAGTTTAGCGTGCCAAACCGTAAGTGCTTTTTACTAAAAGAAGATACTTTGATATACCGCGTATATTTCAGTGTTTGGAAAGTGAAAACAGCTTTAGTTTAAGAAGTATGTTTGGAAACAATGTTGTTTATCTGTAGATAGAGTTCTGCTTTAAAATTAAATTGAGTTTTAATTATGGATGCTCTTTAACTGCTGTGATATTGAACGCGAACAAACGGTAGTTTGCTCAGGCTTGGGGTTATTTTACGTGCCGTAAATCTACGACACGAGACCACCAGCTTTACTTCGCTTCCGAAGGATTCTTACGCCCGAAAAAAATCCATCGCCCTCCGCGGGGTTTGAACCTGCGGCCTCGGGAGCTAGAGATTACCATGATAACACTACACTTCGGAGGACGACAAAGTTCTGCTTTTGAATACCAAACGTGACGCTACATTCAGGGTAAAACTAAAATAAAATTTTATCGAAATATACCCCACTAAAACCGTAACTACATTTTTTTGGTGATTTTTGGTTAGATAATTTTATACTGAAATGCATAATTAGTAGAAAAAATGTTCATATGTGTGCGTCTGTGTGTCTGCATGTGTATGTGCCTGTGAAAAAAAGTAAAAAATGGAGTCGGATAAGTACTAAACTTGCTATTTAGGTTCAGTACCTTTCAAATATGCAACACGAAAATTTTCAAGAACATCCTCCCATCCAATACTACTCTTTACATTCAACATTTTTAGAACAATTTTAACTCTGTAAAAAATGTCTTTAACATTTTTACTAAAATACCATATATTAAAGATATTTACATGGCAAATAAAATATATATCTTGAATTTTCTGGTAACCGCCTTTGTAGTCTTCTTCATTCCGAAGGAATTTTGCATAATCTTGCATAACTGGTAAACGTTAAATTAAATTGAGTTTTATTTATGGACGCTCTTTAACTGCTGTGGTCCTAGTGTCCCATTGTATATTGGGCATGAAAGACCGGTAATTTTACTCAGAGGCCTCTTTATCAGGCTTGAGGTTCTTTTACGTGCCGTAAATCTACGACACGGGAGCACGGCTTTACTTTCCTTCCGAAGGAAGCCATGCTAAGGATTTTTACGCCAACTAGAGGCTAGCATGGGGTAAACGTTAAGCAATAGACGAGAACGTACTGCACAAAAAATGTAGATCTCTTTAAAACATACAAGTTATTTCAAATGAACTTTTTGTGGCATCAGACATTTCCGAGATATCCGTTATTAATAGTTCGATTTGTTCAATACTTCAAGTCCTGTCGATTTTCAGTTGTTTCTTACGATTGCATGGAAACAGTATGGAATCTTAAGGCCAGAATGTAGTTCCCAGTTCTTAAACATTTGATTATTGCTGTTCCATTTGCACCCTAATGAAATTTACTTCTGCAAAGGTTTATCTCGATTAAAATGAACTAGATAGTAAAATAAATTTACTTAAGATTAATTTGTACAATAAAGGATAGAGAATAGAGAAAGTTATGTAAATGTAACACTTCAGATTTTTAAATTCTGTATTGTGTGTATGTGTGTGTGAGCGTGCGTGGGTGTTTCTCGGAATAAATTTTATATAAAGCATACTTCAGGTCCCACTTAGGAAAACGAATGTTATTACGAGGTAAATCCAAAAGTAAAGATCAATTGCACACCACAATTGCATGCATGCTAGTTAGCTCCTTACTCCACTTCAGTGTGAGTCGTGTTTCGTTGCTGTAAGGTCACGCTTGTCTGTTTTACAACATATCCAAATGGCGGGCGCCAATTGAAAATCCAACCAAATATTAAGTGCGTGGTGTGATTCATTTTTTGAATGCACAGAATGTTCGGCCAATAGCAATTTATAGGCAAATAATGCAAGTGTATGGTGATAATGCAATGAACGAGGAAATGGTGCATAACGTTTAAACAAGGAAGAACAATGTGCACAATGAAGAACCGGTGTGTGAGACCATCACTGATTAGTATGAGTGAAAGCAAATGTTGATGAAAGAATTCAGGATATTCTCTTGTTTCCGAAATGACGCAGACACGCTACGTCCTCCTCCAACCACTGAAGCAATACCTTTGCCTCACGGTTGCTGCTTTTCTCCTCCTAGTTGTTTTTCTTTATTTTTCCACGGCTGATCGAGTATGAGATCTTAATCACTGGGTATGCGTGAGTGTATGTACATAGAAACACGAACGCTTTCTTGGAACACTTTTATTCACCATTAAAATAAGACTTAAGATTTGCCGATCACTTTTAAATTCTTACGATGTTACTGTGTCTTTTCCAAGACCGAAGATTATCAATTACAGCTGAACGTTCGATCCTCTTGCAAGTTCACACCCAGAGAATATTGTTCCGCACCCCAAGAGGGCCCCAACGAGAGTGTGTCCTCACCACACGAGCGTCCCAGCGAGAATGTTCTCACCACACATGCGATACAAGGAAAAACCTCCTTACTTCCCCTCTCTCCCCTTAAACATTTCGCACCAAAACTGAGCGTCATGAAGCTTCTAGTGACCTTCACATCCTGGCCAGTGCAACTGCACCCATTAATTCCAAGAGAAACTGGCTTCAGCGGATTTACCGTTTATACCTGGGGCTGGTCCCTAATTAGCTAAACTGTGCCTGTCTGGTCTTTCTGTCGCTTTTAACAGTGAACAATTTTCCCAATGCTTCTCCTTTTAATACATGTACTGATTTTAAATATGTTATTATTTATTTTATTTCGCTATCCTTCCCAGATTATTCTTATAATTATTGACTTTATAATTTCAGCTTCAGAAACTAAAGGACCTTTTGGGTGGAAAACAGTTTTCAATTGATGAAGACCTCAAAAGAGGCAGTGAACAGTCTTTGGCGGTAGAAGAATATAACATCGGCATTGAAAAACTGGTACCACGTTACAATAAATACCTTAACAGCAATGGAATTACATTGAGAAATAGAGTAAGATACTGTATCTTTGTAAATAAAGTTTTGTAGTGATATCTCTCGTTATTATTTAGTTATTGCCAAATCCTTCTTTACTTTCTGGATGTCCCTCGTCTAATTACCTTTACCAAGAGGGGCAGCGCTTCAACGGCGAAGAAAAAAAAATACTACAACCAAAGTTTATAATAGTTCTTAAAAGCTATTTTGTTTACAAAATTTCGTTAGAATGAACATTTAAAAAGTTATACCAACTGTTTGTTATTGTTTTTATTCTTGTTAATAGACCAGTTTCCATTGAGTAACAGTATTGTTTCGATATAACAAGCGTAAGAAAGAGACACAAATTCTAGGTTGTTAAACCTATAGCTTTTGACACCTCAGGAAAAAGCAGGTATTGTCAGTTAACTTATGATATTTAAGAAAGAGAGGGTCAAAGAGGGAATATAGAGAGAAGGAAGAATGGGAGAGCGGGAGACAATGAGCAAGCGAGAGATTGCAATAACGCTGGTTTTAAAGGTAAAATTATAAGACATTTGGGGATGCTTTCATTTGTTGAACTCGTTTTGGTAAAATTAACTTCATAACTAAAAAGTAACGGAACAGAATCGTTGATGGATATTAGCACTCCATCTGATTTAATAAGTGTTGACCAATAGCTACAAAAAGCGATGTCTTTCTTACGGGTATATAAATAAGAAAATAGTCCATAATGCATATCATATGTTATTCCTATGGCGAAGTTTATATTTGAAAACTAAAATAGAATGGAAAATGTAGCTTTGTGGTTGAATAGCACTTTTCTTTATTAAGCTTAACAAAACCACAAGAAAGAAACTAATATTAGGATCCGATTACAACATGATAATACTCAACAAAGATTGAAAAATATGCAATAATAGAACAGTATTTGTGTCATGCCATGTCGCACTTAAATAATTAATCTAATGTAGTAACAAAACGAGGTTACCACATTTATGAACTCACTTCTCAGTCGGTATCTTCGTGGTGTAATGGTTAGTGCATACACATGCCTCATATATGTACATTATTAAATCTTAAATATGTTAAATTATTTATAAACACATACACCTTGACTGAAAAGATTAATTATGCTTTTTATTGTAAATTTATTACAATTAATTGCGACGTTTTAAAAGCATGTCGATGGAATTGAGAGGCTTTTAAAAGTCTCTCAATTCCTTCGATATGCATAAAAAAGGACATATTTTCCTGGGTATGTGTTAAGACGTTTTAAAAACTTAAAACAATACTTAAGCTACCATTTATAATAAATAACATATTTTGAAATGCCATAGATTTATAAGACAGTAACGATAACCTTGTGAAATGCAAACTGCATATATGTATGTAATCAAACGGTATATGTTGATGTTTATCGAATGACGAGAAAACAAGTGAAGGTGCTAAATAAATGCAAAGCAAGTATTCTTACACCTCTCAAGAAAGTATTTGTCTGCACTTTAAAACATTCTAGCAGCTAAATTAATGGAGGAAAAAATTAAATTGTTTTGGACATAAAGATCAAATGTGTCACAGTAATCTGTTCGTGTTATCTTATTTACTGAGCGCCTGTTATTGTTTTATTATTTTGAATTTTGGGTTATTTGTTCTCCGGCTAGCTATTATTACTCAGTCGAGCAAATATCTCTTGAGCAGGGCGTGTAAACGGAAAGGAGTTGTTACTAAAAGATAACACTGATAAAAGAATTTGTTTTTACACTTTTATTGCCGCCACACTTAATTAATAGTTCACATCTGTAATTTTTATACACGCCTGACTGAAACTGTTATATTTCCGAATGTAATTACTGCCTTAATAGTTGTCGCGTCTTCACATTTTGTAACTAACTTTACGACGCGAGAGATTCTGTAGAATTGCGTAATGTGTACCTCGCGAGAGATTCTGTAGAATTGCGCGACGTTTACCTCGTGAATGATTCTGTAGAACTAAGCGACGTTTACCTCGTGAATGATTCTGTAGAAATGCGCGATACTTGCCTTTGGCTCAAGAATTTATACTCCCTCACACCGATATGCCTAAACATTATAATAGAGCTGCTATTGGTTACTAAAGCGCGCCAACATTAGCGTTTATTTTATCAGCCAATCATAATTACAAACACATATGCTCTAGGAAAGATATTCCCTCCATTTCTAAAGAAAGGCACGCTACCCTGACGTCATTTGTTTGTCTCTTCTAATTGATAAACAGCTCACCCCATCGCTTCATTGTTACCCCTTCTATTGTCAGTTTCAGTGAGGCCGTGTAAACTTATTTCCTAACAATGCTTATAGCTAACAAACATATAAAATCATTGTCATACAATAATGTTAATTTACACTACAATCACTCTGGCATTCACAGTGTTGTGATATAAAATATTGCCTCAAATGGTAATACAGTTTAGGTGTTTTGGCAGTTTTTCAGATAATTCATGTTATCAGTTTATAATTTTTTGGAAAATATGCCAAAATTGCAAATATTTTGTACGAGGTATTTTTAAAATTAACTTACATGCATTGAGTAGAGCAATTGTTTTGTATTACTTGATTTTGCGATGAAAATAGGATTTTACTTGACGGAGGAACAAAATATTAAAGTTGGCACTATCCACATTTTTGTCTCAATTTCTCATTTTCTGCTCACGAATTTATCTCTCCACCTGTTGAAGTCATATGTCGATGAAAGTGTGTGGACGTATGCACAAAAATGCTCTACCCAATGCATGAAAGATAATTTTGAAAACACTTTTACAATAAAAAGTTCGTATTTTGGCATATTTTTAAAAAGAATTATAAAACTGATAAAATGAACAATCTGGAAAATCTCCAAAACACGTAAACTGTATTACTATTTGATCTTTATGTACAAAAGAATTTAGATTTTTTCCCTCCATTAATTTGGCTGCTAGAAGTTTTTAAAGTGCACAGGAATACTTTCTTGAGGGGGTGTAGTTGTAAATCGATTCATATATTTTATACGGGGAGTCTGTTGAAATGTAGGAGTTGCAAACGAACCTGATATACAGAGTGTCCATAAAAAATACTGCCATACTTTCAACTGGTGTTGCGTCGCTTTGGTTAGTCGTATTTGGGTGAAGTTGGTGACATTCGAAAGAAAAACTCAGACATTTTTAATATACCTCATAGACATTGAATGTGGCCCCACAAGTGACGCTGCAGGCATCAAGGCGATATTCCCATTAATGCCACAGACGCTCCAACATATCTGATGAAATGGACTGAATGGCAGCAGTGATACGAAGTTGCACTGCTTGCAAGTTTTGAGGCAATGAGGGTACACAGACACAATCCTTTATGTAACCCCATAAAAGAAGTCACAGACCGTTACGTCAGGCGACCTCGGCGGCCACTTGTAGAAGGCATTATCATTATGTCCAATCCATCTTCTTAGAAGCCGCTCATTCAGATGTTCACAAACATGTAAATGTCAGTGAGGAGGTGCTCCATCTTATTGGAAAATAAATTCCTTGCCTTATTCTTCTTCTTACATTGTGGAAATAACCATTCAGTGAGGATGTCGAGATAAGCTGGATCCTTGACAGTGGCCTCTCGAAAGAAAATTGGGAAACTTGACGTTTCGATACGGCACAAAAGACATTCACATTAGGGGAGTCTCTTTCAACTTCCAAAATGGCATGTGGATTCTGGCTCCCCCAAATCCTGTTATGCCTGTTCACTTTACTACTACCGTGGAATTTTACCTCATCATTGAAAATTATTTTTCTGACAGACTTTCATTATCCTCCATTAGAGCTCATAAATGTTCAGATATATCTAATCGTTTTGCAGGGTCATTAGGTTTCAACTTATGAAGTAAGGAGTGAAACTTCAGTCGCATACTCAGGATCTTAGATACGGTGGATTTAGGTATGTTTAACTGCTGACTAGCTCTACAGACAGACTTCTTAGAACTACGTACAAATGCCTCCCGCATTGACAGATGTCTCCCTGAATGGCCTTTACTTTGTCATGTGCACCCACGATCCACAAAATCACGGTACCACTTCAAAATTGACTGTGTGTGTAGGAGCTTGATGTTGAAACCTTCGCCTAAAAGCACGCTGAACCTGCACCAGACTCTGCGTGCTATGATATTCCAAAACACACCAACTACGTTCTTGTGGGTTCACCATAACTCCTTAAAACTTCTTTAATAACAACACAATTTTAAAAGAAAACATTCACATATAACCTGCCTGCTGAATATCCAACAATGAACCCATATCGACTAATCACAAACGTGAGTGAATTTAGTTTCTGTGTTTGATTCCCGCGATCCCGTCCATTGTTGTCCATTATTGACATGGATAAAAATATTTTAGTTCTCCTTTCAAATGTCACTAAGCATGTGGGATTTGTGGTGGACAAAGCGGCGTCTGGTCGGGTTTTCTCCGGGTTCTCCGGTTTCCCCCGCATATTCATTCCACCAACTGTTCCATCATCACCTTTCCTTTCATCCATTTCGCCGTCATTTCATCTACTTCCTTCATCCCATACCAGGCATCGGGCTGATCACCCATCCTGGACATTCTGTCTGATCCTCACGGGCCTCTGACGCCAGGCACCCGCCTGTAAGTCCTGGAGGGTGTAAGTCTTACATAAGATGAGGTTAAACAGTGAATGACATGAGATGTCACTAATTTCATTTAAATACGATTATCCAAGGCGATGTGGTGCCAGTTTGGAGTATGACAGTATTTTTATGGACACAGTCATGCTATGAGTAGGCACAATTATGATCTTGTTTTCTTGATCGTGTCCTTATTCTTAAAGGACAGCATCAGTTTTTCAGCATTTGCGTAATAACTTACGGACAGAGGTACCACAAACTTGAACACTTATCAAGGAATCAACAGATGTTGGTACTCACCTTGCTCGATGTCTTGATACTTGTCGTAAGGCCTGAGGCTGTTCTCTCGCGTCAGGCCACCAAAGGCGTAGACAAGATGTGTACACAGATAGGGGTTGATGTTTTGGGGAGAGAACTTGGCAGTACCCGGTCTGTACACTGACCAGTTGGTATAGTAACATACTACACGCCGTCCTCCGCCAGAACCAGTCTCCCGCCTCGTTATGTTGTCTGTAACACAAACATTCTGGTTTTATACCTCGTCTACAAACTATTCTTATAAAAACCTATTACATTCTCAACTACGTATAGTAAGTAGGGGAAGTACTGCATTCTAACCAAAAATTCGATACCAAGATTTCACCGGAAATACATGTTTTGAGGTGCCCTGAATCCAAATAAAGCATTTTTGGAAACATGTCTGTGTGTGTCTATTGTGAACACCATAAATCAAATACGAAAAGTCCGATAAATACAAACTTGGTATTTGAGTATAGTATCTTCCAAGGATGCCACACGTAGATTTTCAAGAAAATTCCCCTACCCTAGTCAACTCTTTACATAGAATATTTTTCGAAAAAATTTTCGATACCGAGATTTCACCGGAAATACGTGTTTTGAGACCTCCTAGATTTAAAAAAAAAGCATTTTTGGAAACATGTCCGTGTGTGTGTGTCTGTGTGTGTGTCTTTGTGACCAGCATAACTCAGAAACGAAAAGCCGGATGAACAAAAACTTGGCATTTAGATTCAGTATCTTCCAGAGATGCGACACGAACGTTTTCAAGAAAATCCCCCCAACCCAGATTACCCTTTACATGGAACATTTTTCGAAAATTTTAATTTTCTCAAAAATGGCTCTAACGATTTTGATTAAAACAGCATATGTTTAAGATATTTTCATAACAAATGAAATGTATATCTTGAATTTTCTGGGAATGTCTCCGAAAGTATTCTTCATTGTGAATGACTTTTGCATAACTGGTAAACCATACGAGATAGACAAAATTTTACTACACAAAAATGGTCATCGCGTTAAAATACACAATTTATGTCGTATATGTTTTTATGTTGAGTGAACCATTTTCGAGATATTGCTTGTTATTCCCTTAAATTTTCCAAAACTTTTTCTCAGATGGAAGTTCGTTATTCATTTTTTTTGTCCTGGTAATGCAAAGAGAATGGAATGCTCCACATAGCAACCAGCTCTTAAAATATTTGACTATTGATTAAAGCCTACAAATTCCCCCTGCATCTACAAGAAAATTAGCAATAAGATTAACATCTCGATATCTCGATTAACATGAAGCATATGGAGAATAAGCGTTTGTAAAAATAGTTTGTACAAGAGTAGAGAAAGTCATGTGAGTGTAACACATCATATTTTTTTATTTACATTTTATTTTATAAAGTATTCCTCTGCACTTTAAAAAATTCTAGCAGCCAAATTAATGCAGGGAAAATAAAACTTTTTTGGACATAAAGATCAAATGGTAATACAGTTACGTGTTTTGGCGGTTTTTAGATCGCTAATTTCATCAATTTTATATTTTTTAATAACATGCCGAAATTGCAACTGTTTTTTACATGGTGTTTCAAAAATATTTTATACGCATTGAGTAGAACAATTTTTTTTGTGTGTGTATTACTTGATTTTGCGGTGAAAATAGGATTTTATTTGACGGAGGAATAAAATGTCAAATTTGGCCATTTTCAACTTTTTTTCCTTAATTCCTAATTTGCGGCTCATTTTTTACGACCTTGGGAATTTATTTCTCCACCAGTTTAAGTCACACGTCGATGAAAGTGTATGCACAAAAAATGCTCTACCCAATACATGAAACATAATTTTGCAAACACATGTACAAAAAAAAGTTGCAATTTTGGCATATTTTTAAAAAATTATAAAACTGATAAAATTAACGATATGATAAGCCGCCAAAACGCATAAACTATATTACCATTTGATCTTTATGTCCAAAAAAGTTTTGATTTTTCCTTCCATTAATTTGATAGCTACAATTTTTTAAGTGCAAATGAATACTTTCTTGAGGGGGTGTATACTGATCACATACATACAAACGCACACATTATATCAATATTAAAAGTTTTTTGGTGGAATGTAGTACTTCTCTACAGGTGGTACAGAAAGTATTGTTACAACTAACACCACGAATGAGATCGATATTGTCGATAGTTGGCAATTATCTTGCTAACACGATTACTAAATAAAAGATTAAATAAGCAATATTAATAAAATGAGAATAACTTAACTGCTTTACGTAATATAAGCGAACGTTGCTCTCCGCTACATTGAACTCTCTTCCTGCCTTACCATTTTTTTGGCAACAAAAATAACGTTACCTTGAAAGTAGCATTATAAAATGGTCTGTTTGATATGCATTTCCAGATTACCTACTTATTCCAACGCCGCTTGCTGTAATAGGCCAGCTATAAATGTAACGAATGCATTGTGACGTAAACTGTATTCACTCTTAGGTTGATCCGCGTCAAAACAAATCCCAGGTGACCAGTGCACCGTTATAATGTATCCTTCCGCCATTCGCACTAGAAATACTATCACACTTTCAGACCATGTGCGGTGACTAGTATGTTCTGTTTAGGGTTAAAGATGATAAGATTGATAGTTGTAACAAAACAAACGTTTGCACATATAATAATAGTAAATTCTAAAATAAATGAGCGAAAAATAAAGTAATAGGTATGCGATAACTTAATTTATTCGCTCTCTGGAAGCGGCACTTTATTAACTGTTGGCGGCTCATTTTAAAAAAGAAATTGTGCACTGTTACGCGAATTGCATTCTTCTCAAAATCACTACATTCTTGCATCGCGTATTTCATATGTTTTCTTTTTCTTTTTTTTCCGGGTGTAACCACATTTCTCGTTTCAGATTTTTCTCCACAAGCACTGTTTATACTTGTACTCGAAACACCGGTGAACACAGAAGTTAATTTCGCCATTTCTTTCGCGGAAAGTGTTGGATATTTCTCACATAACTTCTAATAAAGATTCAACACTATTGTTTTTTCACCACTATTCAATGGTTTGCGCGGCTAATGCTTTACGTAATTCGACGAAAACACAAGAGCAAATTCACCGTCCTCCATGATACTAAACACAACTGCTGGTTTCTGGCTGTAAATAATATTCTGCGCCTACCTGGATGTCAGGTGACTCATAAAAATTGCATCATGGGACTTATAGCTCTGTTTTACGGTATAGATAAGCATTAAATGAAACCTTAGGTATTTGTATAGAATATTATACTATTTAAGGATAAATTCATTCTAAAATTCAGAGATTAGCATGGGATACTTTCCTGGGCGCATTGCTACCGTTTTGCAACACAGTACACTGACCACGTGGGTTTGTTTTGTCGCGGATCAACTAAGAGTGAATATAGTTCAAGTTAGGTGTAATAAATTTGTATGCAGTTACCAGCGAACTACGTAACGATTTTTCATTAGAATCTAACGCGCCTTTGAATGTAATGAGCACCATAATTTTGAATTCTGCATTTGGATAAATAATGTGCGCATTAGATTTACAAAAATACAGTATAATAAGCTTGCGGTGCCTTTTTGTTGCAAATACACGTTTGATGATGTGGTTACTGACACTGTGATTAATCTATCAGTGGTAAATTAATACTTTATTCTGTTTGACTGCAACAAAGGTGGTTATGAACTTAAAACAGCCAATAATTATTGTGAAATCGATGCATATTGAAAATATTTTGGCAACTAACGAAGTAATTTTAGAATTTAATATTTTTGCGACATTGTGGAAACTGAGCATTTTGAATAGTATGCTACACTTCAAGATTAATGTGTAAATTCATTTACATCTTCAAATTATATATATTGAGGCAGTATTTTTAATACTTGAATAATTTCAATTAAATTATATAGTATGTAAATTCAATAACAGCCCGCCTTGAAGCAATATGTATGTAATAATTTGTAAAAATGTATGTAACAGTCATTGCATATGCTTATATTATTGTAAACATGTTCAATAATTATATGTGAATGCATTAGGTAATTTAATAATGCAAGAGCTGTGAGAATAATAAGTTTAAAGTTGCTAACAATGAGGTAACAATGAGGTAACCTTGAGGCCATAATGAGTTTGAGAGTTTAAATGCTACTAGTCATGATTAGGGCAGTAATAACGCAACTTTTGCGACAGTTTCAAATTAGCCTATCAACAGCCAGAAAAAGCTTTAATTAAATGCAAGCATTCTATTAGACTAGGATTAGCCAATCAGAGACTTGAAATACGGAGGTTTACGGGTTTGGACGGCTGAAATATGTTCAGTTGCCTGCAGACCTTGGTAGTGACCAGATGGAAGATGTGTTCTCTAAAGAAATATTAAGTATTCGTGTGAAACGAAAATTATGTATACGCGTTAACAAAGTGCAAGTATTAAGTAAAAAGAATCTGGCAGCTCTTAATATCAGTGTAGTGCTATTTAATTTGTGTAAGGATTAATAAAAAGAAGTGAATTTAAACTTAAAAATCTGTGTAAGTCTACATTCTTGTCGCACCACGCCCTGATTAAGAGAAACGTGTCTCTAAAGTAAGACTGAAGCAGCCGAGGCAAAAATAAACATATATAATATCTATAGAACCAGTTTAATAACAAAGTTAATATACTATTTTTAAACTTGGAGCGTAACAACAAAAATACATTTTTAAATCGGCTTTTTCATACGTAGCAGCATATTACGTAACGAACTTCTCGTAACAAACAATCCACTTCAAATTGACGTCCATACGTGGAGCTAAATAAATGAATAAACAACGTAAAGACAATATCTACTTCAAGTTGACTATCCAAGCGTGTGGCTAACATCAAAACAATAAATAAGTAAACAATTCAACTTCAACAACTACTTCAATATATATATAATATAACACAGATTATTGAACACCAATATCATAACGAATCACGGCCCACTAAGTTCTTTAAGAAAATTTTCCTACTTTCTATAGCTTACAAATTAGAAACAATTGCAAATCAGCAGCGGAAATTTCCAAACAATTATGAATCAGGTGTGACAACTTCCAAACCTTGCAAATCAGATACGAAAATTTCATTCCGACAAGATTCCAGTGATATGCTACCATGATTGTTTCAAACTTACCTGGCCCATAAAGAGAATAGACACTATTACAATTCAGGTTTTTATTGGTGTTCTTTTTGGATACGTTATGAACAGAGCTCGACATTTACCTATTTTGTTCCTTTGTTTTCTATTTATAAATATGTTTCAAACTTACCGGAGTAAAATATACTAATTTTATACTGCTATAATTGCTTGTCTTTATAATGTGTGCCTTTTCGTATCATAAGGACTGGTAATAACAATATCAAAATGTTGACATATTATATTGTTATGAATTACATGAATTTTTGTATTTAACCCCTTACATTCTGATAACACATATAAATACGGTGGATTCACATTAATTTTCTTATGGGTCTTCACTATCCTCTTTAGTGCCCTCATTTTCTTGAATTATTTGACTCTCATTTAAGTTGAACATAAAATGGGACTATTGCCCCCTTGGGGACAAACTTTAAAGGACCTGTTATGCCTTTTTTTCGTAGTGAGAACTTTTATCAAGGTTTTTGCCTATTGTAATTTCATTATTTATGTTACTGGTGATTATTTATTAATATTATTTATTAATGTGATGTTAACCTTGGTGTTGCATTTAATATTTTGTGCTCTGAGCCAATGCTTCATTGTTGACAACATGCCTGAGGAAGTTTGTAATACCGGAAATCGATCATTTTAGAATTAGTTCATCAGTTTGAGCATTATTACGATGAATTTATTATTTTCTACTCCCCACGTGGACGAATACAAGCTTATGACTTAAAAGACTAACTTGTTACGTTACAAACGCAAAAGCCTTAGCATTACAGATTCAATAATAATTACAAACCAGTTTGGGAATGTAAAACGTATTCAAGAGAAGAGTTACTTAAAAACTGATAAAAGGGTTAGCCACAAAAAATATACATGAAGAGTACAAATTTAAATAAATAATGTTTATAGTTTATACTTCATTAAAAGAGCAGTGGAATTTAATAAATTTAATATATGGTACATGGCTATTTGATATCTCTATACTGATCTGTAATGTCAGAATGTGTTTTTAAGTTGGTAAATGAATAAATGATTTGGCCTACTTCGATGCTTGTCCTTATCGCTAGTGCCTATATTAATGTTTACTTGTAGTGCCTAATTGCCTACTTATTTTAAGAGTCTCATTAAGGCGTGTCTTGACATGTTAAAATTGCCCATATTCATGTTCCTTTTTCTCAATTCCTATAATAAGTAGAAGAATTAAGTTTTTACATGTTCCCTACGTGTATGTGGGACTTTTAACACACGGGCTTTTTAATTATAGGATTAGTTTCAAAAATAAAATAAAATATTGGTTAAAATATTCAATTTTTTATGTAGGACGATTTTTAAAACATATTTCAAAATTCGGGAAACCATCTTAAAAATGCTCCCATCAAAAGTTTATAAAGGTCCCCAAGAATATATGGTAAACATTTCGGCTTCCTACCCTTAATAGTTATGAGAAAAAGGAATATAAATATTGGAAATTTTAACACTGTCAAGTTAGGTCTTAATTAACCCCCTTAAATGCTTTCGCGCCCATTATGCCGAGCTCTAATTATGAAGAACAGACAATATCCGGCTTGAGTACATGAGATGAAATTCGTGTTTTTAACCAGGAAATAATTGAAAGTGCTGGAGGCAACAAAAATTCAACCTTGCCTGCGTTTCCTAAAGAAATGAACTTTTCATGCTAAAGGAGGCATGGAAATCGTTGTTTCATCGCATGCTGAATCGTGTAGTTAACCTTTAAACTCTTGCTGGTAACGTTTCTAAGCGAACTGGCATGCGGTTCACGAAACGTTTGCGAGAAATACCATAAACAGTATCGCGACCCTGGCATTTAGTTAGGCACGCAGTAAACAATCAAATAAATACTGCGGAATATTCCAGAAACGGAGGTAACATCTCCGTTTTAGTGTAGTTTATGATCCAGAACCCAACCGGTTACAAATTGTTAGAGAGCAGGTATGTATCCCACTTGCGTCTTGGTGATCAGCATTTCCACCTAAGAACGCAGGTGCCTTTGGATGACATTATTAAATTACATGCTTTTAAAGATGCAATTATGGAAATTTAACAGCGTATTAATATGCTGATAGAGACTATTGTAACAAATTCAATTCATATTAGTTCTAAAGGTTAAATTAATTAGTTAATTAAATTAAAAGCCCCATGCGTTTAAACTATTCATCTAGATAAACACTCCTAATGTTTATAAACGAAAGTTATTCTGGGTTTAAACATACTATGAACAATTTTTCTCACACAGTCGTAAGGTACGTTTTGCACTCACATAACTTTCTCTACTCTTGTACGAGCTATTTTTACAAACTCTCATTCTCCATCTACTTCAAGTTAGTCGAGATAAACATTTGCAAAAACTATCTTATTGCTAATTTTCTTGTAGGTACAAGGGAATATGGTAGGCTTTAAGCGATAGTCAAATCTTTTAAGAGCTGGTTGCTATGTGGAGCATTCCATTCTCTTTGTATGTCCAGGACATAAAAAAAGAATAACGAATTCCCATTTGAGAAAAAGTATAAGTATTATAAGATAACAAATAAGGAATATCTCGAAAATGGTTCACTCCACAAAAAAAACATGTATATGACATAAACTTTTTGTGTTTTAACGAGATCTACATTTTTTGTGTAGTAAAATTTTGCACATATGATATTTTAATCAAAATCATTAGAGCAATTTTTAAGAAAATCAAAATTTTCGAAAACTGTTCCGCGTAAAGGGTAGTCTGGGGTGAGGGAGTATATTGAAAGTCTTCGTGTCACATCTTAGAAAGATACTGAACCAAAATACCAAGTTTGCTATTTATCCAAAAGCCATTTTGAAATCAACAAAAGAACAATAAAGAATTCAAATTTGAATCAATTAATGTTTTAATACGAAAATATTGCCTGCCGTGGAGAATCCTTCGCTGAAACCCGCCTGAAATTTAGAAATTATATCGAACTCTTTGACCCAACCCCTTAACCGGTCATAGATATTTTGCAATATACCTTACCCAGTATAGATAACAGTGTAATTCCATCTACAAAGGAATTTGTAACGAAACTGTTTAAGCAAACGTTTATTTCGATTAACATAAAGTAGATAGAACATAAGCTGTTTAAAAAAAATAAAGTATAGTTTGTAGAAAAGATTTTTAAAAAATACCGTTTACAAAATCAGTATATTCATCACATATTGTAGTTTCATATAAAATGAACTTCTTCTATATTTGCTCTGTCAGTTACGATATAGTTTTACCTAGAAATTGTTTCAAATTAAGCAAGTAGGTTTCAACATGTAGAAACAGCATTCAAAGCTGTTACAATGGAATGAAAAGAAAGAAGGGGGGAAAGAGAAGGAAAAACTTCAAATTTTAGAGCATGTCCATTAGGTGATGCTTAGAAAATGCTTAAACTTGCAACATGGAATGTTTCAGAAACGGCTAGTGCCATGACAATAAAACGTTATTTGACACAAATTATGCATATTAATATATTTACACTTTCCTTGTAGCTTTGTCTGTAGTTTAAGATTTTCTTGTTATGCAAAATCCAATCAAACTGAAGGAAGCTCATAGGATATTCAGAGAAACTTCAAGATAAATATGTGCCAGTGTATTAAGCATATTATAATATGTTAAGTATATAAAAGTTTAATTAAAATCGTTTTTGAGAAAATAAGAAACTGAGCATATTCCATGTAAAGGGTAGTTTGACGTGGGGGATTGTCTTAAAAATCTTCGTGTCCCACCCTAGGAAGATGCTGAACTCAAAAACGATCCGGTGGAAAGGTAGAATCAGACGAAAACCTCAGTGTCATAGCCGAGAATTGAACCACGGCTTTCTGTGCTGTTGCCCTAAGCCATTGCGTTACCAAGACACGTGTGAAAGAACAATTAATTTGTATTTATTGAAGTAGGAGTTGTATTGTAGTTCAACTGTTGGGGAGCCGAACTTGAAGTAGTTGCAACCGCCCGTTGGTAAAACATTTCCGGTAGCCTTCGCCCGAAGTTTAAAAATATTAACTTTGTAATTTGACTGTTTCTTTAGATATTATATATTTATGTTTGCCTCGGCTGCGTCAGTATTATTGTTAGAGACATGGATTTCTTTGCAAGGCGTGGTGCGGCTGAAGAATGTAGGCTTACACAGATTATAATTTTTACTTCACTACATATGTTAATAATTGACACAATTTAAATAACACTTCGCTGATATAGGGAGCTGTGAGATTATTTATTAATTACTTGCACTTTTTAACACGTAAACTATTTTTGTCTCACACTGAATACGTATTAAACTTTTCGAGGATGCATCTCGCGTCCGGTTAGGAACACTGTCTACAACCAACGCGTCCAGTTATGAGCGCTGTCTACAAGCAACTGACTTTATTTCTACCGCCTACATTTGTAAATTTCAGTATTTCAAGTCTCTGATTGGCTGTTCCTAATCCAATAGAATACCTTCATTTAACTAAAGCTTTTTGTGGTTGTTGATTGGCTATTTTTAAACTGTCTCAAAATTTACATTATTGTTGCTCCAAGAATGACTAGTAGCATTATTACACATTCTCACTCATTATTGCCTGAAGGTTACCTCATTGTTAGCAACTTTTAACCTATTATTCTCACAGCTCCTACATTATTAAATTACGTAATACAATCACATAACATTATTACACATGTATACAATAATATAAACATATATAATGACTGCAATATACACTTTTTATATATTGTTACATACACATATTGCTTTAAGGCGGTCTGTTATTGAATTTATATATAATATAATTAGACTGAAATCATTTAAGTGTTAAAAATACTGCCTTATTATTGACCTAATAGTGGTTAACTATGAAGTCCGGACTTAAAGTACTTAGATTGTAAGGTGCTATTGAGGTATGTTATTTCAAAATGATTTTGAGAACACCTTGTGGTTCAGTTGGGGAATTTACTGCCCTGCCGACATGTTGCCAGGTAGCTCAATTGGTTAGAGCAGCGGTACAACAAACCGAAGCTCCGTGGATCAAATCCCGGCATAGGCATTGCAGTTTTCAGGTTGATTCTACCTTTCTGTCTTGAGCTTACACAGGACTGGTGTGGAAGAACAATTAATTACCAAGTTAGGTATTTAACCAACTTTTCGTTTTTTAATTAACCTGTTCAGAGACAGGCTTTTCTAAAAATACATTTGGGGGAGGGATTTAAGGTTTCCAAGACTTCGCAATCTCTATGAAATTTTTACAGCACCTGCTCTACCTATTATATTTAGGTGGTAGAGAAAGTAAAACACTAATAATCGCTGTTTGCATGAGAGTGCCTTACGAATCTCCAACCTGCTAATTAATTGACAGACAAGCAGCCTCGAACTCAATTCCCAGAGTTGTCATTTCTGAACAAGGACAGACTGTCCCAGAATTAACTTTAAAAATTAAAATACACTCCCAGATCTGGTTCACGTGATAACAATCGTTTACTGTTGACAAAGTGCCAGATCAATAGCTCGGCTGAGGAACTGTTGTGCCCATTGCGTAGACTACGTTATGGATTGATGACTACGAAGAATTGAATTGCATTCGTACAATAGTTGGCCGAGGACCAGACGGAAGCCCACTCATTAACCTAAAGAAGATTCAAAAGTATGTGCCCTTAAATTAAGATCAATGCCCTAATAAGACACGACGCAACCGCTCTTGCATCACAACAACGCTAATGGTCCATTATTACTTGCCGTCTCCACGCCCTCTGACCGCATTTGCAACAGCCTTGTTGCTTATGCACAAAAATGAAAGTGATTGCAGCATCTCGAAAAGAAAAATATCAAATTAGTGAAATTTGTCGAGAATAGCATCACGCTCGAATAACTGCACAGCGAGGGAATCGTTCAGGGATGATGATTGCATCAAGGTTTATTGCTAAACACAATCGCATAATGCTTGCTAGCCTCCAGTTCCCGAGGTCGCGTGTTCAAATTCGGCGGAGGGCGATGGATTTTTTTTTCGGGCGTAAAAACCCTTAGCATGGCTTCCTTCGGAAGGCAACTAAAGCCAGTGGTCCCGTGTCGTAGATTTACTGCAGGTAAAGTGAGGCAGTATTTTTAACACTTTAATGATTTCAGTCTAATTATATAATATATAATTCAATAACAGAGCGCCTTAAAGCAATATGTGTATGTAACAAGATATAGAAAGTGTATGTAACAGTCATTGTATATGTTATATTATATGTATCCATGTTCAATAATGTTATATGAATCTATTACATAGTTTAATAATGTGGCAGCTGTGAGAATAATAGGTTAAAAGTTGCTAACAATGAGGTAACAAAGAGGTAACCTTGAGGCAATAATGAGTTTGAAAGTTTAAATGCTACTAGTCATTATTGGAGCAACAATGATGTAAATTTTGAGACAGTTTAAAAATAGCCAATCAACAACCAGAAAAAGCTTTAGTTAAATGAAGGTATTCTATTGGAGTAGGATTAGCCAATCAGAAACTGAGAAGGAGAAACATTTACAAATTCAGAAGACTGTTACTAGTAAACAGTGTTCCTAACCGGACACAAGACACGTTCTCGAGAAGTATAATACGTATTCGTGTGAGACGAAAATAGTTTACTTGTTAAAAAGTGCAAGTAATTAATTAAATAATCTCACAGCTCTCCATATCAGTGAAGTGTTATTTAAATCGTATCAAGCATTAATAAAAGGAGTGAAGTAAAATTATAATCTGTGTAAGCCTAGATTCGTAGTCGCATCACAACCCTGCTAAGAGAAACGTGTGTCTAACAAAATTACTGACGCAGCCGAGGCAAACATAAAAATTTAATATTTAAAGAAACAGTCAAATTACAAAGTTAATATTTTAAAATTTTCTTACGAAGGCTACCGGATACCATACGTGCGGTTGCAACTACTTCAAGTTCGGCTCCCCAACAGTTGAAATATAATACAACTCCTTCAATGCAACCTACTTCAAATTGACGCCTAAAGCGTGGTGAAAATAACGTAAACATATAATAACCTTCTTCAAATTTGCTTCCATACGTGGAGCTAATAAACAAATTTTCTTCAAATTTGGCGTCCATACGTGTGGCAAATAACAATACAATCTTCTTCAAAAGGAACCTCAAGCCTGATAAAGAGGCCTTTGAGCAAAATTACCGGTATTTCTCGCCCAATATAGAATGGGACGTTAAGGATCATAGTACTGAAAGAGCTGCCTTAAATTTAATTTAATTTGTAGTGTTTTGGTTATTTGTTTTCTCTATTTTACGTCGCTTTAACCACATGGTCACATCGCGACGGATCTGTTAGGTGTTGGCCGATAGTCTTCTAGGTCTCATCCCTTTACCATACCATCTTGCTTCGTTTCCTTAGTGCTAGGCGACTGTACCTCTACTTCTGTGACGGGCAGATGGCAACCTCGACACGTGTGCACAAGGCCGGGCTAACAACTGTACCTCTGCTTCTACACGTGGCGGCAAATGACAGCTTCGACAGGTGTCTACTGAGACCCTAATACTAGGCAACTGTAACTATGTTTCTGTGACAGCCAGATTGTAGCTTCGACACGTTTGCACAGAGACCTTAGTGCTAGGCAACTGTATATCTGTTTCTATGATGCGCAAATTGCAGCTTCGGCACATGTCTACAGAGGCCTTAAGGCTAGGCAACTGTATGTCTGTTCTGTAACGGGCAGATTGCAGCTTCAATACATTTCTACAGAGGCCTTAGTGCTAGGCAACTGTACCTCTGCTTCTACATGTGACGGGCAAATGGCAGCTTCGACATTCGTCTACAGAGACCTTAGTGCTAGGCAACTTATGTCTGTTTCTGTGACGGGCAGATTGCAGCTTCGATACGTGTTCATAGAGACCTTAGTGCTAGGCAATTGTAACTATGTTTCTGTGACCGGCAGATTGCAGCTTCGACACGTGTCAACAGAGTCCTTATTGCTAGGTAACTGTACCTCTGCTTCTACACATTGCGGGCAAATGGCAGCTTCGAAATGTGTCTACAGAGACCTTAGTGCTAGGCAACTGTATCTCTATTTCTGTGACGGCAGATGGCAGCCTCCACACGTGTCCACATGGCCGTGCTAGGCAACTGTACCTCTGCTTCTACACGTGACGGGCAAATGACAGCTTCGACACCTGTCTACAGAGACCTTAGTGCTAGGCAACTGTATCTTTGCTTCTGCATATGGCGGAAAGATAACATTAGGATGCCTTCCATTCTGCCTGCTTTCATTGTCTGTGGATAGGTGGCAGAGAATTCGTTCTTAGCATCTATTTTCATTTTTACTCTTGTCCTGAGTACCGACTGAAAAACAACTGAGCAAAACCCAATTGGCAGAAATGAAATTCCCAAGATACAAGATTGGACAGAACACTTACTAAGAATGGAAAACTCCAGATTTCGCAAGGCAGTGTAGGACTACATGCCTAAAGGAAGAAGAGATCGAGGACAACCAAGGACACGCTGGCGACAGTTGAGTGAAGCCGGGACGGGCAGTGTGCCAAATCCATGAAGTGAAGAAGAAGAAGACTTATTGTTTTAGACTTAAGGTGGAGCTTTGAGTCGTGCTATTAAATATCCAATCTGGTATTTACCTTGGCGACTGAGGAAAACCATGGAAAAAAAAACAGTCAAATTGGTCCCGGTCAGATCGAAACCGGAACCTCGAAAACATGCCACAACCGTGACCACCTGAGCCATCCCATTCGGTGCTTTGGTTATTGATGCACCATGAAAATTCTCTTTTTAAAACGTTTTAGTGAATTTAACTGAAATCACGACAATGACTTACGTCATGGGCTTGTAAATTTAATTTGGATATCTTATTAGGTGCGTTAGGTATGTCCGTCCATACGCAAGAAGCAACTCAGCAACTACTGTATGATCTTGAATTAATGCTATATACAAGAGTTTAAAGAAACATTTCCAGCACATTTCAAATATGTAGGGACGTATTTTATTGGTGATCATTTTTTAAAGAATTCGCGTTTCGTTTTTTAACTTTCCCATTTTTGTGTTAATAATATAATGATAATTTAAAAAAAAAGTGGTTCGCATAATAACCGAATTTGAAATTTATTTGGGGGAAAAAAAATTAACGTATCTTACACGATATAAATTATGATTATACTAAAATTAATAATGCCACCAGTAGTAGTTTAGGTTTAACAGAGATGCAAATTATTTTTAAAAAGATAATAATGTTCGGTATGAAATGTTAAATTAAATATTATTTAACTCAACTGTTTGTTCTGTGACACCAAATTACAGCATACAAGTTACAAAGTTTTAAGGCCATTGAAGATCTCGTCAGTAATGTCCGCATTTGATGACAGTCATAAGGTTTGAACAGATGTTTCACAAAATCTACGAAACTGGTTACCTCTAGCTTTAAATGTCAATACATCGGTTTTTTTACTAAATAATTCTAATTTCAGACATGCAAAATTCAATATAACACAAAATTACATATTAGTTTCACTCTGAAATGCAGGTGCCTAGTTGCTTAAATACAAACTTTACCAAATCAAGATTGATATTAGATTTTGCAATTAATTGTTATTCATTTTCAAAAATAAAATTGAGTGCTTTCATTATCTTTGTATCATCATTATGTAAGTCTTGTAATTAATTTTTAAAAATATCAATTTTCGTTTATATTGCGCAAATAGACTTTGTAAGAAAAGTAGAAAAAAATGGTCAAAATTCCGAAAAACTTATAGGTTTAAACCGTCTATATTTATTGTGGTACATATCGTTAATGAGAAAAAAACACCGCTCTGCAAATATGGTTGCAATCGGCCCAAACCTAAGGGGAGTCGTCAAGCCAAAAATGAAAAGAACTTACGTTTTTATTTTTTGAGGCAGTATTTTTAACACTTACAGATTTTAATCAAATTATATAAATATAAATTTCAATAACAGCTCGCCTTAAACCAATATGTGTATGTAACAATATATAAAAAGTGTATATTACATTCATTATATATGTTTATATTATTGTATTCATGTGTAATAATGTTATGTGAATGTATTACATAATTTAATAATGTAGGAGCTGTGAGAAAAATAGGTTTAAAGTTGCTAACAATGAGGTAGCCTTGAGGCAATAATGTGTAAGGAAGTTTAAATACTACTAGTCATTATTAGAGCAACAATAATGTAATTTTTGAGACAGTTTATAAAATAGCCAATCAACAACCAGAAAAGGCTTTAGTTAAATGCAGGTATTCTATTGAAATGGGATTAGCCAATCCGAGACTTGAAATACAGAAATTTACATGTTTAGACGGTTGAAATCAATTCAGTTGCCTGCAGACAGCGTTACTAAACGGACGCAAAAAGTGTCCTCAAGAAATATAATACGTATTCGTGTGATACGAAAAATAAGTTTAGTGTTAAAAACCGTAATTAATTAATAAAAAGAATCTCACAGCTCTCTACATCATTAAGTGTTAATTAAATCGTGTCAAGCATTAATAAAAGGAGTGAAGTAAAATTATAATCCTTGTAAGCCTACATTCTTGTCGCATCACGCCCTGCCAAGACATCCATGCCTCTAACAATAATACTGACGCAGCCGAGGCAAACATAAATAAAATATTTAAAGAAACAGTTTAATTACAAAGCTAATATTTTTTTAAATTTGGGGCAAAGGCCACCTGAAAGTGCATTTGGGGCGAAGGCTACCAGAAACTGTTTACTATACGTGCGGTGGCAACTACTACAAGTTCGGTCCCCCAACAGTCGAAATATAATACAACTCCTTAAATACAACTCATACTTCAAATCAGGTTTTCAACGTAAAGAACAATAAAAACTACTTCAAATTGACTCCCAAAGCGTGGTGCAAATAACGTAACATAACATCATGTTCAAACTGACTTTCTGTACGTAGCAGCAACAAACATTTCTCAAATTGGCTTCCCAAACGTGGGGCTAACATAAATAACAACTTCATTTTTGATGTTTTTGATGCATTTTTTTAAAATACGGTTAATTCTGCTTAATTTGGTATTTGGTTCATTAAAACATTCAAATATTTACTATTATAAATTAATTTCTAAAAAAAATGGTTAAGTGAGTTTGTAGACTTTTTAACTTAAACATGAAATTACTGAAAACAACATTTTTTCAACATAAATGACTCGTTTTCTCTGTAACTACAAGATTTATCTCCATACCACATAGTACAGACAATCCCATGATTATGTGAAATTGCTTTAGTTGAAGCTTCTCAAATAGTTATTTTTTTAAAAAATAAAATGTCCGAAATGCTATTGAAAATCTTAGAGGGTTACAAAAAAGTTTTTTTCCATTCAGTATTTAACATCAAAATGAATCAGTCTACTCAGAAGAAATTAATAGACATGATGTAAAAATATCATATATCCATCTCAAGTGGATTCTGAGAAAAGGGTCACTAACATAGCTAATTTAACATTAATGAGATAGGGCTTGACAACTCCCCTTAAGTGTAGTTTATATAGAGTCTACCCGAGCTGAATGGCTCAGGCGGTAGTGGCTTGATGTCCCGGGTTTTATTCCCCCTTACATCGGTCACGCTGCTCTTGGGTTTCTTTCGTGGTTTTCCCAGATCGGTAGGTGAATGTTGGAATCGTTTATATACTACCACAACTTTTCCTGTTTCTTATTTACAGACACGGGTACGCGGGGTCGTTAAGGCATGGACTGTGAACGGGAGGTCTGCAGTGCAAATCCCGTCAGGACCGCCTTCCCACACTGAGCGCTTTTTTCAGGTTTTCCTCAGTCCTCATAACTGACAAATGCCGGAAATTTACCCTAAAGTTAAACCCCTTTTACACGATCAAACTTTATTACTTTCTCTACTACGTAAAGTAAGTAGGGGAAGTATTGTATTCCACCCAAAAATTCGATACCGAGATTTCACCGGAAATACATGTTTTGAGAACCCTGAATCAAAATTTTTTTTGGAAACATGTCCGTGTGTGTGTGTCTGTGTGTGTCTGTCTGTGAACAGCATAACTCAGAAACCAACAGTCGGATAAACACCAAACTTGGTATTTAGGTTCAGTATCTTCCAGAGATGCGACACGAAGGTTTTCAAGAAAATCCCCTCAACCCAGACTACCCTTTACGTGGAACATTTTTCGAAAATTTTAATTTTCTCAAAAATGGCTCTAACGATTTTGATTAAAATATCATATGTTTAAGATATTTTCATGACAAATAAAATGTATATCTTGAATTTTCTGGGAATGTCTCCAAAAGTATTCTTCATTGTGAACGACTTTTGCAGAACTGGTAAACCATAAGAGATAGACAAAATTTTACTACACAAAAGATGTAGATCGCGTTAAAATACATAATTCATGTGATATACATTTTTGTTGTTGAGTGAACCATTTTCGAGATATTGGTTGTTATTCCCTTAAGTTTTTCAATACTTATTTTCTCAAATGGGAATTCGTTATTCATTTTTTTGTCTTGGATATGCAAAGAGTACTAATCTGTGGAAAAGAGAATGGTGCTGCACCTAGCAACCACCTATTAAGAGATATGTATGTGCTTAAAGGCTACTGTATTTCTATATATGCCCTTGTAAATATATATTCCCCTTACATCTACAAGAAAATTATCAATAAGATAGAGTCTGCAAATGTTATCTCGATTAATATGAAATAGATGGAGAATAAGTGTTTGTAAAAATAGTTTGTACAAGAGTAGAGAAAGTCATGTGAGTGTAACACATCAGATTGTTTCAAACCGAAACCCTTCAGAACACATTAATAATTTATCACGCACAAAGCAATTTACTATTTGCGTCACGGTAGAACAGTTTGCACTGAAATGCTGTTCTCTACTAATATTCTGTAGCACTTTCACGTATTATATGCGATGAAATCACATTACGATTATGGAATATAATGGAAATAACACCAACTGATAGGTTAGCCACACTATAACATTGCATTAATGTGCACTTAGTTCGCAAATCTGCCTGGCAATTATTTCTTCTCAACCTCCTTCATCTGCTTCATCTTGTGATAACCCACAAAGACCTAAACTTACGGATATGGCCAGCTTACGTATAACCTAATCAGTTCGCATACAACATACCTTGGCCGGGTAGCCATTTTACTTTTCCCTTTCCGCCATGTTGCAGATTTCGTGAAACACTGTAAATACTCGCATTTCATTGGCTAAAGCCATCAAATCATTGTCAAATCTTTGATCGTTTAGAGCATGTCCTTATTTACTTTCAAGACTTTCAAAGAGTTTAAAAGTATTAGAAGCAATTTGACAAGAAAAGTTGTAAAGTTGTGACAACTCTTGAAAGGTCTTATAAAGTACTGAATTTGACAAAAAGTTTGATCGTGTACAAGGGACTTTAGGCCTGGAGCGCTTCGTTCCCAAATTTCCTTTACCAGTTTCATTCCATGTATCATCAGTGCCCACCGCCTGTGGTGCCGTATGCAGTAAGAATGGGGGCTCTCATCAACTTTGCTACAATATCTGAAGTATCCCATGGTGTACACAACAACAATAATCACTTGCACCAGCGCAACAATGTGTCCAAGGTCGCTCTGGCACAGTTTTCTCTCCGGTCCAGCAAGATGAAAGTACTTCCTGGGAGGGACGTAGAGGAATTCCTGCCTTTGTCCAAGATCGCCGAGGCGAGGGATTCCCGGCCTTCTGGGGGCGGTCATGTGAATCTTCTGGGACAAACATAGTACTAACGAAAACAAACACCGGCAGGGGGAAAAGGGTTTGGTGGAGGAGGAATAAGAAATATATTAAAACTTTCGGAAGGGATATTGCTGGCCTGGAATGTTGCCATGGTAGCTCAGTTGGTCAGAACAGCAACGCCGTAAGCCGAAGATCCTTGGTTCAAATCCCGGCTACGCCACTGAATTTTACAGTCTGATTGTACCATTTCAATCTTAGCCTACACATGGCACACGCGAAAGAGTAATTAATCACCAAAGAAGAAAAGTCATGTGTTACACTCATATGACTTTCTCTACTCTTGTACAAACTATTTTTACAAACGCTTATTCTCCATATACTTCATGTTAATCGAGCTGCTAATCTTATTGCTAATTTTCCTGTAGGTGCAAGGGGAGTTGGTAGACTTTAAGTGATAGTCAAATATTTTAAGAGCTGGTTGCTATGCACAGTATTCCATTCTATTTGCATGTCCAGGACATAAAAAAAATAAATAACCTATTCCCATTTGATAAAAAGTATGTGTTGGAAAATTTAAGGGAATAACAAGCAATATCTCGAAAACGGTTCACTCATCAACAAAAATGTATATGACATAAATTGTGTATTTTAACGCGATCTACATCTTTTGTGTAGTAAAATTTTGTCTATCTCTTATGGTTTACCAGTTATGCAAAAGTCGTTCACAATGAAGAATACTTTTGGAGAGATTCCCAGAAAATTCGAGATATACATTTCATTTGTCATCAAAATATCTTAAACATATGATATTTTAATCAAAATCGTTAAAGCCATTTTTGAGAAAATTAAAATTTTCGAAAAATGTCCCATGTAAAGGGTAAACCGGGGGGGGGGCGGATTTTCTTTAAAACCTTCGTGTCGCATCTCTGGAAGATACTGAACCTAAATACTTAGTTTGGTGTTTATCCGACTGTTCGTTTCTGAGTTATGCTGTTCACAGACAGACAGACACACACACACATGTTTCTAAAAATGCTTTTTTTGGATTCAGGGGGTCTCAAAACACGTATTTCCGGTGAAATCTCGGTCGAATTTTTGGGTGGAATACAATACTTCCCCTACTTACTATACGTAGCAAAGAAAGTAAAAACCTGATGCGTTTTATCCACATAACTTTCTGTACTTATTCTTCTACAAACTGTTACTCTTAGTGTTTTATCTGCTTCAATTAGTCGAGATAAACGTTTACAGAAATTGTTCTTTACATATTTCACTGTAGGCACAAGCAGGAGGAGGTTGAAGCGACAGTCAAATTTGTAAAAAGCGGTTCATTACATAATGCTGGCTGAAATATTAGATTTTTCCCACTACATTGGAGAAACAAAGGATTGCTGACCAAACACTTCAAAAGTATAAAGTATTGCAAGATTCAATACAAAAACAACGCATATTTCGGAAGTGGTTAATGCCACAATACATTTTGTTGACTAAATTGTAGGTATGTTTTAACGAGATCTACATTTTTCGTGTAGTCACAAAATGAATTCAGAATAAAAAAAATACTTCAAAATTTATTTTAAAAAATCAAGATACCGTTTTGTGTGTCATGCAAATATCTTAAACGCATGGTGGTTTAATAAAAACTTGGTTACATCTATTTTTGAGTAAATAAAAAATAATGAAAATTTTTGCAATGAAGTTGGGGTGAGGTCATTTTTCCGAAAACCTTCGTGTTTTTTGATGATACTGAGCTTAAATACCAAGTCGTGTATTATCCAACATTTCGTTTTGGGGTCATGCTGTTTAGACACGTATAGCCAGACACACACTCACACATGTACCTTTTTCTAAAAATGCTTTGTATTGGGGGAGGAGAAGCAAGGGACCTTAAAAATCTATTTCCATTGTAATTCCATTGTTTGGGTGGAATAGAATATTTCCTCTACTTCGATATACAATGGTGTGTGTGTGCCTCTCAATTCTGAGAGCCGAAATTAGAATCTGTTGCGAAGATGAATGTCAGGTATAAACGCTAAACTCATGTCTTGAGCATCGATTCAAAAATGTCATTCATTCATGCCCAGATATGATTTGCCCAGTTAATGGAGATTAGACTTAAAAGAAATCTCCGGTGCGATTTTCCAGCGCAGCTATATTTTAAACATCTATGCCCTTCTAACAGTGTGTTATGATGATAATGTGATTGCATAAAGTTGAAATTAAATTAAATTTAGTTTTATTTATGGACGCTCTTTAACTGCTGTGGTCCTTAGCGTCCCATTCTATATTGGGCGTGAAAGACCGGAAAGACCTCTTTATCAGGCTTGAGTTTCTTTTAAGTCCGTAAATCTACGACACGGAACCACCGGCTTTACTTCCCTTCCAAAGGAAGCCACGGTAAGGAGTTTTAAGCCCGAGAAAATGCATCGCCCTCCGCCTGGTTTGAACCCGCGACCTCGGGAGGCTAGCATGGAAACCACTAAACCACGGAGGACGACAAGTTGAAATGAGTATTGCAGAGTAATGTACTGGGCTATATATAGTGTTTGTATTTTTAAATAGAACATTTTATCAGTCATTAAATATATGCGTTAACTATGAATGTAAGTGATTAATCCGTACTTCAAGATTTCTGTAACACAGCCCCGTTAGAGGCTTTTTTTTTAAAGAAGACCTAGCTAAGTTTTAGTTCCCAGGCACTGCATATTAGATCCATATTCTGTATATTAGACTCTTCACTGTAGAGGTTATTCTAGGCAGGCCGTGACTTGAAACATCCGCTAGTGTTCTCTATAGTCGCAAGCTGGAAACATGAAACTGGAAGAAATTCTAGCATGATGTGGCGTATCAGTAAGTACATTGCCATTACTAGACGCATTATTGTGTTGCATTGTTGAGAGTATTATTGGGTTCCTTTGATTATTTTTCCGCCTAATGACCCCTTCTTTGACGCGGAACACGCCAGAGAAAAAGCTTTATTTGAAAACGGTCTGGTATGACGCCAACCCTGGATGCCTTGGCTAGCCACGGTTGGAGTTGGGATGTAGTTAGCGTCACTTATGTGTGAGCAGTGGAAGCAGCAAGTCGCGTGTGTGGTCACTCCTCGACTTCGGAGCATCTCCCCTCATCCTATTTTCCAAAGTGCATAATGTAGAGTCGCCAAACATTTGTCATAAATGTTATGTAAAGTTTTGGTATAAAGTAAAACTTCGCGCCTTCATCTAAATACCAAGGCCCTGAACCTCTTGCCGTTAGCGAGCTACGCTCCTCCATGTGCGTGTTGGGGTGATTGAAATTTAATAATTTGCTGGAAATCTTTTGGCCCTCACCCTAGCATGTAACATTTTCTGCTAACTACAATTCCAACAACATTGAGCGCTGGTTCTAGTGAAAGTTTGTTTATATGCAACTCAAAACTGGCTATTGCCTCAAAAACTGCAAAGAACAGCAAAACCGATAAAAATTAACAAAGAACAATAAACAACTTTGATGTACGCCATTAAATAAAGCAATGAAAGCTTGGTACGACTAGAGGAATCGGAAATGTAATGGCTCTACATTTAGACAATGTTTACTCTATTGACATTTGAAGTTGGCTAACCCACATTATGTTGGCTGAATTGGAAGCAGCTGAAAATATATCGTTGGTCAGGTAGAAACAAATGAAATCTCAATGAGCAAAATTGACTTTCCTCTTTGTGATCGATCTGATCATCGATAAACATTCCCGCTCTCGTTACCGGGCTGTTGTGAAACAAAATCTTGTATGCTGTATTTTTCCCATTCTGTTTCCGTTTTGGTTATTCTGAACCAGCCTTTGTGCGTAAATATCATATATTATTTTATAATGGTTATTTGGAACCTAATATTTGTGTTTTGAACTGGAACTATGGGAACTGTTACTGAAAAAAGCCTGCTGTGTTACACTCACATGAGTTTCCCTACTCTTGTAATATTTTTACAAACTCTTATTCTCCATCTACTTAATATTAATCGAGATAAACATTTGCAGAAACTATCTTATTGCTAATTTCTTGTAGGTGCAAGGGGAATATGGTAGACTTTATGCGATAGTCAAATCTTTTAACAGTTGGTTCCATTCTCTTTGCATGTCCAGGATAAAAAAACAACTTATTTGAGTTTTTCATTTATTGACCCTCTTTAAATGCTGTGGTCCTTAGCGTCCCATTCAATATTGGGCTTGGAAGATCGGTAATATTTCTCAAAGACCTCTTTACCAGGCTTGAACTTCTTTTACGTGCCATAAATCTACGACACGGGACCAGCTGTTTTACTTCCCTTCCGAAGGTAGCCATGCTAAAACCAATAACGAATTCCTATTTAAACAAATAACAAGGCATATTTCGGAAATAGTTGACTCAACAACAAAAAAGTGTATATGATATAAATCGTGTGTTTTAGTGAGATCTACATTTGCTGTGTAGTAACATTTTGTCTATCTCTTAATATTTACCAGTTATGCGAAAGTCATTCAGAATGGAGAAAACTTTTGGGGAGATTCCCAGAGAATTCAAGATTTACATTGCATTTGCCATGAAAGTATCTTAAACATATGATATTTCAATCAAAATCGTTAGAACCATTTTTGAGAAAATCTTCGTGTCGCATCCTTGGAAGATACCAAACTCAAATACCAAGTTTGGTATTTATCCAGCTTTTGTTTTTGAGTTTGCTGTTTACAGACAGACACACACGGACATGTTTCCAAAAATGCTTTATTTGGATTCAGGGCACCTCAAAACATCTCGGCATCGAGTTTTTGGATAGAATACAATACTTTCCCTACTTACTATAATAGTAGAGAAAGTAATAACAATTTCCCCACACGCGTTTTAAATGGATTGCCGATATAAGCAACGAAAAGAGGATGAAACTAGGAAAATACAACACAAATTTGAGTCAGAATATATCATTGTGTGACTGTTATTATAGTCATCATAATTAATTATTATAATTATGTGAAACTTTCACTTAACTGCTGCATAATTTCGCACACAAACTTTCCCTTGGGCTGTGTTCGTAAAGAACGCGCATGAACGCACTAATTATGTCCTGAGGTGTGTACAGATCACAAAGTGCTCTTGTTTTCAAGCCTGCGCTGCGGGCGACTTTAATGTGCTCTGGAGAAAGTGGTAGCACTGTTTTTAATTATACAGAAAACATCACTTCTCCCTATAAAAACAGTTGCTGCGCTCTGTCAGTTTTCTCATAAGATGTTTTGCGCACTGTATAAGGCAGTGGTCGAATTCTGTCAACAAAACATACGTCTCATGTTATCGCAAATTTCCTGATATATTTGATGTTGGATTTGTAGATATGCAATTCGCACACAAACTCTTTATTACTTTCTGTACTACTTACGTAGTAAGTACAGGAAGTATTGTATTCCACCCCAAAAATTTGATACCGAAATTTCATCGTTTTAAGGCTCCTTGAATAAAAAGGAAACAATTTTTAGAAAAACGTTCGTGTCTGTGAACAGCACAGCTCAAAAACGAAAAGTCGGTTAAACACCAAACGTGGTATTTAAGTTCAGCATCCTCCAGGGATGCGACAAGAAAATTCCCCACCCTAAACCATTGTTCACATTGAAAGATGTCCAATTTTTTATTTTCTCAAAAATGGCTCTAACGATTTTGATTAAAATACCATATGTTTAAGATATTTTCATGACAAATAGAAAAATTCTGATGTATTTCACTCACATGACTTTCTCTACTCCTGTACAAATTGTTTTTACAAACGCTTATTCTTCATCTACTTCATGTTAATCGAGATAAACATTTGCAGATTCTATCTTATTGCTAATTTTCTTGTAGATGCAAGGGGGATGTGGTAGGCTTTAAGCGATAGTCAAATCTTTTAAGAGCTGGTTGCTATGTGGAGCATTCCATTCTCTTTGCATTACCAGGACATCAAAAAAAAATTAAAAAAAAAACGAATAACGAATTCCCATTTGAGAAAAAGTATAAGTATTGAAAAATTCAAACAAAGAATAAGAAATATCTCGGAAATGGGTCACTCGACAAAAAAAATATGACATAAGTTGTATGTTGTAACGAGATCTACATTTTTCGTGCAGTAAAATGTTTGTCTATCTCCTATGGCTTACCAGTTATGCGAAAGTCATTCAGAATGAAGAGGACTTTTGAGAGCATTCTCAGAAAACTCAAAACATACTCGTACATTTCATTTTCCATGAAAATATCTTAAACGTTTGATATTTTAATCAAACTCGTAAGAGCCATTTTTGATAAAATTAAATTTTTCGAAAAATATTCCATGTAAAGGGTAGTCTGGGGTGAGGGGAGTTTCCTTGAAAATCTTCGTGTCGCATCTACATAGTTCATACGTTGTCCTGTAATGTGTATATATTCACATTTCGCATATGCGCCAGTATTCTCAAAAAATAAAATAGTTGCTATGACTTATGCCCCAACCCTCGTAGAAATATATACAGGATGATTTATGAAGAACTGAAACATTTGTTTCTTTAATTATTCTGTTTGAAATTCACTCAATGCACCAATTTTAGCACCAAATTAAGCAGAATGTTCTAGTGTTTCGATTGCCTGCGCAAATGTTCATATTTATTCGTAGCTGTTAGTTTTATTGTCGGCAACTGTTTTTGAGACTTTGTTCTAGTCAACGTGATAATGGAGTATACATTGGGTTCACATAGCCGGATAAATGGAACCATGCTTCATGTGTGAACCATGTGATGGACAATATGGCAGGATTTTTGCACAATGAACACCTGAAACCAACGACAATAATTCAGTCGTCTATCCTTATCTGGTTCCTGTAACTGATGGACAACCGTAATCCTATACGGCTTTAGGCCTGCACTTTTCACGGTTCTCTGACACATTGAGTAGGTGTACCCTGTCCCCTATCACAAACGTCTTAATGATTTTTTAGGTGACTGATCCAGTCGTGCTCTTACGTCAATAACCGTGGGAAGCCTAGATGAACGAGTTTTGCCTTTTTCACTCATCAAAGATCCAGTTGCTTCCAATTTGTATACCAGTTCCAGTATTATGTTTCTTTGAGGAAGATTCCGGACACCAAATTCTCTCTGGTATGACCTTTGAGTAGCTGTAATTGAATTCGTAATCCAGTATTGCTTTACAAGGAAGAGTAATTCATTTAATGTGTACTCCATTTTCACGTTGACTAGAACAAAATCTCAAAAACAGTTGCCGAAAATAAAGCTAACAATTACGAATAAAACATGAACATCTGCGCATCTAGTGATAGGCAATCGAAACTCCAGAACATTCTGCTTAATTTGGTGCCAAAATTGGGGCATTGAGTGAATTTCGAACAGAATAATTAAAGAAATAGGTGTGCCAGTTCTTCATAAATCACCCTGTATTTCTAAGCACCACATTTGAAAATACTAAGTTATTTCTTATTCTGTATGTTGATAACATATTTGTTAACAACATAAAATTCTGAGCATTCTAAACATAAAATAGCTTGTCATAATGTGACGACGGAATTTTCCCAGACAGTTAAAGTTTAACGCATAAAGCAAACTGTTTTTAATATGAGTTGTTTTCGAGTGTCAAAATTGGTTTAATGTCAAGGATTTGGAGTTCCGGCTTGAAAAGGTCACAAAGTAACACAGAGAGTTCCCAGAAGGCGATTGTCACATTAGCATCCGCTCTCCTGCGTCGCCAACGTACAAGGCGCTAAGCAAATGCTGTAATACTGTGTGTGTAGAAAAGGATGTACATGGGAAAATCCTTGCTAGTTACATCACCGCAGATTATATTAATGGCATTTGGAATCGAATCAAATCGCGTTGATGGAAACTGAATACAGTCACTATGTCCCGGATTCTAATAACATGTCGTCTTTCAATTGTTACAGCATAAGCATTGCTAAATGTACACAAATCTTTAACACCGGTCCCAGATTACCAAAATGCATGCTTATTAGGCCATATTTGGTCATTATGTGACATTTTCCATTTTAGGGCATTTGTTTTCGATTTTACGTCATTATTTTGTCATTTTCTTGCTATTTGCGTCTTCGTTTAGTAACCTTCTTGCATTTGCATTCAGTTGAGGTAGTATTTTTAAAACTTAAATGATTTCAGACTAATTATATAAGTATAAATTCAATAACAGCCCGCCTTAAAGCAATATGTGTATGTAGCAATACATAAAAAGTGTATATTACAATCATTGTATATGTTTATATTATTGTATCCATGTGTAATAATGTTATATGAATGTATTACGCGATTTAATAATGTAGGGGCTGTGAGAAATAGGTCAAACGTTGCTAACAATGAGGTAACCTTGAGGCAATAATGAGTTTGAGAGTTTAATAATGTTGCTTGTGATTCTTGGAAGCATTAATGTAAATTTTGTGACAGTTTAAAAATAGCCATTTAACAACCAGAAAACGCTTTAGTTAAGTGAAGGTATTCTATTGGATTAGGAATAGCCAATCAGAGACTTGAAATACAGAAATTTACAAGTTTAGGCGGTTGAAATCAATTCAGTTGGTTGCAGACAGCGTTACTAACCAGACGCAAAAAGTGTCCTCAAGAAATTTAATACGTATTCGTCTGAGACGAAAAATAGTTTTACCTGTTAAAAAGTGCAAGTAATTAATTAAAGAATCTCACAGCTCTCTCTCTCTCTATATCAGTGAAGTGTTATTTAAATCGAATCAAGTATTTGATAAAAGGAGTGAAGTAAAATTATAATCTGTGTAAGCCTATATTCTTGTCGCACTACAACCCTGCCAAGACATCCATGTCTCTAACAATAATACTGACGCAGACGAGGCAAACATAAATATATAATATTTAAAGAAACAGTCAAATTATAAAGTTAATATTTTAAACTTGGAGCGAAGGCTACCGGTAACTGTTTATCATAGGGCGGTTGCAAACAAACTTCAAGTTCGGCTCCCAACAGTTGAAATATAATACAACTCCTTCAATACAAACTACTTCAAAATTGACGACCAAAACGTGGTGTAAATAACTACAATACAACATACTTCACAGTACATAAACTTTTTTGTCGACTACAATATAGTATGCTGATTACTGTTATGGCATCCATATACTTCAACATCTCACTATGATCTTTCGGCGACGCACGCGACTCCCCTATCGCGCATACCTTTTAACACTTTCGAAGCAGCAGACCCAACTTCAAATATTCCACTGGGATGCATTTCCCAGATAAACATAAAATACCTGTATTTAAAATAAAATAACTTCTGTTAACTTCTAATATTCTAGTAAATTCAGTTCGTTTCCTTTGCTTCAGTATGTTGCTTTCACGTTACCTGCAACACATCAATAAATACTGCGTGGACTCAACAGTGCTGCCATCTGTTGCACTACTCGCAAACACACTCAAGTTCCTGTCATCCGATCAGCGTTTAATTACGTACAATTAACAAGGTAAGATCTTTTTGTAAAAACTCAAAGTTTTGAAATTATGGCGTGGTCTATCAAAACCAGTCGTATGCAAATTGACTACGAGTAATAGATAAAACGCTCGTATCAAAATGCAACTTAATTACTACCATTATCGTCTTGTTGCATAATATACCATTACATTATTGACATTTTATATAAGGACATCTTCTCAAATATCAAAAAGTTTACTATTCAGCTGAGAAATAAAAGTAACTGTACATCCTTTAGTTAGATTCTTGGGGGAAAAAATTGGTTTTCTATTTAAGTGTTAGTTTGGAAAGGGTTCCTTGTGGGTTAAGGAGCGGTTATTATCAGGGGAGCAGGTATAATCACAGTTATGAATTCATGTCCCAAACTAGCAATGAGAAGGTTAGTATCCCGTTTTCGTGTTAATAAGTCAGGTTGCTATTGTCCTCTTCCTTGTATTGTGTTGCAGGATGTGAAGTCCTTTTCATTCACTATGAATTTTGCATAATCCGAGAACTCAAAAGAGTAAATCTACAATATTGTAAGATCTTCAAACAGGAACATGGAACAAGTACATTTTTAAATTAATTTTCTAAATTATCTCATCGTGTTTCTTGCATCTATTTTTTTCTACTCGTATAGCAGTAATTATCAATGTAAATTATAACTTTATGTACACTAATTTTAATTACTTAAAAAAATCTCAGTTTTAGGTCACTTATTGTCTTCATTATGTCATTTGTTTTTAATTTTAGTCATTTTAGAGGTTATTTTTAAAACATTTTTAAGCCATCGAAATACGCCCTGGTTATAAACAACGCTTAGTAGATTTGGAATAAATGCGATAATATAGCACTAATTTTATTCATAACCTTAATTATGATTTAGTAGCGGTTTATCCACATGTTTTTCCTTAAAATACTTAATATGAGCACAATTTCTGGCAGTGACTTGGTGCTTAGGTACAGGAGAATTGGCGAAACACCTTTTCGTGTCAAATTCTACTTTCTCTATCCTTACCTAGGACAAAAGAAGTATTGCATTTGGCCCAAAATTGTAAAGCGAGACCCTTTCAAGCTCTGCAAGTCACCCTTCGCATGTATATGAACAGCATAACTGCACCACCCAAAAGGACAAATGGGATATCTACCAAACATCGCATTTAAATTCGACTAGGGAAGATGCGATACGAAGATTTTCAAGAAAATCCCTCACTCCAAATTACCCTTTACATTGAAAATGTTTCGTTATTTTGAATTTCCTCAAAAATGGCTCTAATAATTTTGTTTAAAATAAAATAAATGTTGAAGATATTTAATCGACTAATAAAACGTATATCTTACATCTTGTACTATAGTCCTTTTACATGACATCTCCAGAAACAGCTGCATTTCCAAAAATGAGAAAGTATTGAAAAGTTAAAAAAGAACAGCAAAAAATATCTCGGAAATGTCTATTGCCACGAAAAAGCTATTTCAGATAATTTGTGTGTTTTAAATAGATCTGCAATTTTTTTGCAGTAAAATTTTGTTTATTTGTTAAGGTTTACCAGTTATACAACATTATGCAATATTTATTCGGAGTGAAGAGGACTTCAAAGGCTAGTCGCAAAAATTCGAGATATGCACTTTTATTAGGGGTCCAAATATCTTAACCATATGCCATTTTAATCAAAATCGTCAGAGTTGCTTTAGAGTAAGTTTGGGGTCGAAAATCTACCCGGAGCCGAAGCTCCCCTTCTAGAGCCCAGGGAAAGGCTCCATCCGAGTAGAACTTCTTGCAGTGGATTTTCCCATGAGGCCAATACTTTGAATTTAAAAAGGTCCTCCGCTTTCGCAGGATGGAAGTGTGTATGCCACTTGCGCGCATCAAACCAATAGGGAAGATTACCGAAAACCTCGGTCGGGGGCCGACAGTACACCGACTCCCAGCTCTCCCGGACATTAAGGTGTCTACAAGCCCGCTTGGGCGTCACCGCCAAACGTACCCAATCCACCATAGATATTGGGAACCATTGTCCTGTCGAGATCAACCCAATCCGAACAGCTCACCTGACGGAGGACTCAGATGTTTGACCCGACGTACCTCTAATAATGCCAGAAGACAACCAGTCCGTATCACGGAGCTGAAGGGGTCAGAATCCCTCCATTTTTCCATCTAAAGGATAATTATGGGTGGGGGTTTCTTGAAAATCTGGGTGTTTCGAATACCAAGTTTGATTTTTCTCGAGTTTTCTTCACACACATGGACTGTTTTCTAAAAAATCTGATGTGTTACACTCACATGACTTTCTCTACTTTTGTACAATCTATTTTTACAAACGCTTATACTCCATATGCTTCATGTTAATCGAGATGTTAATATTATTGCTAATTTCCTTGTAGGTGCAAGGGGAATATGGTAGTATTTAAGCGATTGTCAAATATTTTAAGAGCTGGTTGCTATGTGGCGCATTCCATTCTCTTTGCATTACCAGGACAAAAAAAAAAAAAGAAAAAAAAAAGAATAACGAATTCCGATTTGAGAAAATGTATAAGTATTGGAAAATTTAAGGGAATAACAAGCAATATCTGAAAAACAGTTCACTCAACAAAAAAAAGTATGACATAAATTGTGTATTTTAACGCGATTTAAATTATTTGTATAGTAAAATTTTGTCTGTCTCTTATGGTTTACCAGTTGTGCAAAAGTCGTTCACAATGAAGAAATTATTCAGAAAATTCGAGATATACATTTCATTTGTCATGAAAATATCTTAAACATATGATATTTTAATCAAAATCGTTAGAGCCGTTTTTGAGAAAATTAAAATTTTCGAAAAATGTTCCATAAAAAGGGTAATCTGGGGTAGGGGGATTTTCTTGAAAACCTTCTTATCGCATCCCTGGAAGATACTGAACCTAAATACGAAGTTTGGTGTTTATACGACTGTTAGTTTCTGAGTTATGCTGTTCACAGACACCCACACGGACATGTTTCCAAAAATGATTTTTTTTGGATTCAGGGGGTCTCAATATTTCCGGTGAAATCTCTGTATCCAAATTTTGATTGGAATACAATACTTCCCTACTTACGTAGTAGAGAAAGTAAAAAATGTGTGTGTGTGTGTGGTTTTTTTAAGGGAACCTCAACATTTATTTCCTAAACTTTGTTATGTGATTTTTGGTTGGAACACAATACTTCCCCTACTTATACTGTAGAGAAAGTAAAAAATATTTCCTACTTATCTCCTTCCGTTGTTTTACGAAAGCACAATTTTAACTTCTCACACCTACGTAGTGTGTATGGGCCTTAAAAGTTTTACTTCCGTAACAGTGAGAAACCTCAATTTCGTTTCCAGAAGTCCAGCTCAGCTGTCATGTCATTTTCTTCTGCTCCGACTGACAGAGGAGCGTCGGTTCATTAGCCTGTCTAACCAAATTATCTCAGATGTACCAATTTCTCCTTTAGAACGTGCTCAGAATGAAACACTCTCTGCTCTCTGTTAAATAAATACCGCGAAACTGTCGCTAAGCATAACTGATGTTTTACTTACGAACTTCAGATGCCACTGCGCTTGCGCACAACAGCAGCCACGGCAGCAACAGGTTCCTCATCTGAAACAAAAGAAATAAAGAATGCTGAACATCTAGTAAAACTAGATCTAGTGATAAACTAGTGCCGATAGCTTTCTATCGATTTAGTCAGCTTATTTATTTATTTACTAATGTTCCTACATATCTGTAGTTTGAAGACACAGACTACTCAAAACTAAAATAAGAAACTGGAATAAGGAAACTACTAGAACCAAATAATAGTGTACAAAACAAATAATAGTAGCAAAAATAACAGTGGTAACAAAAATAATAAAATAGAAATAACTAAAATATCTTAAGTGCTTCATTTACATGACTTTCTCTATCCAATGTCGTTCTTCTTATATCTCTTATACCAACCTTATTATACAAATGCATGTTTCTATCTCATACATGAAAATCCAGATAAACTTTTACAGAAATAGTTTCGTAATATATTTCGTTGTAGATACAAGAGGGACAGAGAACAGCAAAGTAGTACTCAAATGTTCAAAAAGTGGGTAGCTATATGTATGCTGGCTTTGAAATTCCATAGTCTTTGTATGACATTACGAGAAACAAATGAATGGTGACTTTACTTACAAATTGTAGAATTCAGAATAATAGCAATGAACGAAAATCTTTCATACTAAAGAGTATTTCGTAAACTATTCCCTGAAAATTCGAGATATACATTTTATTAGTCGTGAAAATATCTTAAATATATTGTATCTCCATCAACATTTCAAGAAATATTATTGGTAAAATAAAAAAAAACCTGATGTGTTACATTCGCATGACTTTCTCTACTCTCTAATATCTTATTAGTAAATATATAAATTATTCTTATGGAAGTCTATTTTCCTATCTCGAAATCGAAATAAACCTTTTCGGAAACAACTACAATGCACATTTCGTTACAGATACAGAGGGAATAGCGATAGTCAAATACTTTAGAACTGGACGCTAAACGCTGGCCTCGAAATTCCATACTCTTTTCATAACATCGCGAGAAACAACGAAAGTCACCAGACTTTAAAAGAGTGGCTAAGCATTGAACAATTCGAGCCATTAGTAACGGATATCCCATAAATGGCTGATTCCACAAAAAAGTTATGTGAAATAAATTCTGTGTATTAAAGAGCTCTGCATTTTTTTGTGTCGTAGGTTTTCGTCTATCGCTTAGTGTTTATCGCTTATACAAGATTATACAAACTTCCTTCCGAATGAAGAGTATTTCACAGGCTATTCACAGCAAATTCAATATATGCATTTTATTTGTCATGTAAATATATTTATATATGGTATTTTAATCAAAATCGTTAGAGCCATTTATTAGAAAAATCACAAATTTCGACAAACGTTCCATGTAAAGGAACGTTGACAGACAGACACACACATACACGTACACATGTACCTTTTTGTGAAAATGCTTTATTTTGGGGGAGGGATTCCAGGGGCTTCAAAACATATATTTCCGGTGAAATCTCGCTATCGAATTTTTGGGTGGAATACAATACTTTCTGGCTTGCCCCGTAGCTTAGTCGGTAGAGCAACTGCCTGCTGTGCTAGGGGTCCCGTGTTCGATTCCCGCCTGGGGGTGGGAATTTTTTCCCTATCCTCCCACAGTCTGGAAGCATCAATGAGAGTGTGTATGATCTAGAAACCCAAGGACAAGAGTTACACGACAATAGACAATAAGTTCCAAAGGAAAGGCCACCGATAATACCAATGTAATTAAAAAGGTGGAATATAAATGGAACTATAAAAAAAACTTCCTCTGGTTACTATACCTAGGAGAGAAATTAAAAATAACGAATGATATTTCATGTAAAGGGTAGTTTGGTTTAGGTTAAATAAATAACTTTTTGGCTTTGAGTTATGCTATTCACAAACACACACGAAATTTTTGATTTTCTCTACCACGTATCTAGTAGACAGAGGAATTATTGCATTGCATACAAAAGTTCAGTATCGGGATTTCGCCGGAAATACACGTTTTGAGCTCTTAGAAGTAAACAAAAAAATCTGATGTGTTACACTCACATGACTTTCTCTACTCTTGTACAAACTATTTTTACAAACGCTTATTCTCCATATGCTTCATGTTAATCACGGTGTTAACCTTATTGCTAATTTTCTTGTAGATACAAGGGGAATTGGTAGGCTTTAAGCGATAGTCAAATATTTTAAGAGCTGGCTGCTATGTAGAGTATTCCATTCTCTTTGCATTACCAGGACAAAAAAAATTAATAAGGAATTTACATTTGAGAAAAAGTATAAGTATTGGAAAATTTAAGGGGATAACAAACAATATCTCGAAAATGGTTCACCCAATAAAACAAATGTACATGACATAAATTGTGTATTTTAACGCGATCTACATTTTTTGTGTAGTAAAATTTTGTCTCGGCGGCGCCGTGGCCGAGTGGTTAGACCGCTCGCCTCCCACCGAGGCGGCCCGGGTTCGATCCCAGGGACCTGTGGTGGACGAAGCGGCGTCTGGGCGGGTTTTCTCCGGGTTCTCCGGTTTCCCCCGCCATTCATTCCACCAACTGCTCCATCATCACCTTTCCTTTCATCCATTTCACCGACATTTCGTTTCATCTACTTCCTTCATCCCATACCAGGCATTAGGCTGATCACCCATCCTGGCTGCTCTGTCTGATCCATGAGTGTCTGCTCCTCGACGGGCCTCTGACCCCAGGCACCCGCTTGTAAGTCCTGGGGGGTGTAAGTCCTACATAAGAGGAGGGTAAACAGATAATGAATGAATGAAAATTTTGTCTCTCTCTTATGGTTTACCAGTTATGCAAAAGTCGTTCACAATGAAGAATACTTTTGGAGACATTCCCAGAAAATTCAACATATACATTTCATTTGTCATGAAAATATCTTAAACATATGATATTTTAATCAAACTCGTTAGAGCCGTTTTTGGAAAATTAAAATTTTCGAAAAATGTTCCATGTAAAGCGTAGTCTGGGGTGGGGGATTTTCTTAAAAACCTTCGTGTCACATCTCTGGAAGATACTGAACCAAAATACCAAGTTTGATGTTTATCCGACTGTTCATTTCTGAGTTATGCTGTTCACAGACACACACACGGACATGTTTCCAAAACATGTATTTCCGGTGAAATCTCGGTATCGAATTTTTGGGTGGAATACAATACTTCCCCTACTTACTATACGTAGTAAAGAAAGTAAAAAGAGCTATTCATGGAATAAGGCCCATGAGCGAGTGTGACCAGCCTAACTCAAGAAGGCGCATAAATATCACACTTTGTGTTTAAGTTCAGTATTTTCCAAAGATTCGACAAGAAGATTTTCAAGAAAATCCCACCATTTTAAAGTATACCTTACATGGAAAATATTTCGTTATATTTTATTTTCTCAAAAATGGCTGTAATGAGTTTGATTAAAGTGTCATATATAAAAGATATTTAAATGAAAAATAAAATGTATGTCTCGAATTTTCTAGGAATAACCTGTGAAGCCCTTTTTATTTGGAAGGAACATAGTATAATTTTGTATAACTGATAAACCATAAGACATAGACAAAAACGTACTATACAAAAAATGTAGATTTCAAATAACGATTTTTGTAGCATCAGCCATTTCCGAGGTATTCTTTGTTATTAGTTTGAATTTTTCAATACTTGTCAGTTTTTTAAATGGATCACATTCAGTTGTTTCTGGAAAGAGTGTGGAATTTCAAGGAGTATATAGCTACCCACTTTTATATATTTGATTATGGTTTCGATTTCCTTGTACCTACAGCGTGCTGTGGAGAGAAAAGCAAGTTTTGTGCGAGTACTTTGTGGAAGCTGTATAAAGTAAACGTTAGTGAGTAGAGGAAGTCATGTTAATGTAACAACAAGAGTATAGCAATGTTTTCACTTTCCCCGCCCCAGCTGAGAGTGGCACCGTTACGAGAGTCGCCTTGCCCAACATCCTCAACTCGCCGCGCGCCTCCTGGACCAGAGATGTTAGCTAAGGTCTCTGGTTAACCTTGGATGACATCACCTCGTCTTAACCCCGCAAGACAACGTTCCTCTGCGACGTGAATGGTGCAGGTAGCCCCTGCCTGTGACAGATCGTATCACCCATGTCCAAATAGCAAACCGCAAGTCTTGTTCTCCACGTCACGCCAAGGATAGGTTTACAGGAAGTGTGTGAAGCTCTGTCCTCTACGTCTTTATTCACTTAACTCGCGTAATTAAATACTGGTGCCTTCTATCAAGTATTAGCGTCGCTTTGTCCGACTCCCAAATCACCAACCGCTGCAAATACATTGTTTCTACACCGAGGTTTCAAGAAAAAAACGTCGACACATTTCAAATTTGGCTAAAATTGATATAAAATTAAGGGTAGTTTACTCGGAGAGCCTCCTACAAAATTTCAATCTTTAGGCGAACCACTGCGTGTGCGGAGTTGAAACGCTTTAGGAGTTAAGGGTATTAGAGAGGCCTCCAGTAGGTCATAGTGGGACTTTGCTTCCATTGTGACCCTTGGGAGCAAGGGATAAAGGGCGACCAGATCCGGACGACGATGTGGCTAGTGGAGTCCCTAACGTTTCCAACACGATACCAATACTCCCTTAGCCACCCACAATCTTAGACTTCCTGGTGAAAACGAAATAGCTCCTTGCAAAGAAAGGACCCCAGAAGTCCCGCCAAACGCTAGAGGGAAATCTTTCCATGGGTCCTGCCGCAACACATCGACCGCCGTCGCCTGGTCCTACATCCCCCAAACAGATGAGGTGTAACAGTATATTGTAAGTGTAAAGTGTGTGCATTGTCGCGTCGGATACATTATTGCTGTGTAGCATGACATTGTTGTGTATAATCATTTTGATTGGGAGTTTAAATTTCAGTCCGGCGCGGCATTTCTTCCCCTACCTTCTAGTCAGTAGCGTGGGTCAGTAGTGTGTGTGTCTTCAGGGCGAGTGGATGTGTATGTAGAGTGCGTGGCACCTTGTCAATAACTTAATAAACCACAGGTAATGTGTTAAATGTTAATTCAAGTGTATTATGTTATGAATATCCCACGTCTGCTTTAAATTTGTGCAGCTAAGTTCCTGGTTCTCTCGTTGCCACTGCAGCAACGCTCCCCAATGTTTATGCCGGGGTAACTAAATTTACTATCTAGCTGCAAATCCTTTTGGCCTCATCCTGGTGTATAACAATATTCGTGATAGAAGGGAAAATCACCCCAGCGTCCACCTACCCACCCGAGGGAACTACGAAAATACCGGCCCGAGGGAACCGAACCCGGGACCTTCCGTATGCGAGTCTCACAAGTTACCATAAAGCCATCTCGCTTGGTTTCAAATGTTTTACACAAGAGTTTGAAAAAATCTGGCGACACATTTCAAATTTGCTTGAAGTCGATACAAAAGTATAGGTAGCCAAGATTAAGAGCCTTCAAAACGAGGCTGCAGCTGAATATATTACACCCGAGGTTGAAAACTTTAAAAAAAAATTAATATAAGTGCTCCATGCATGACTTCACAGGTACAGTATAACAATAGGAGTGCTGCATGAACATAATTGAAATCTGACTTTATGAAAAATCTTCATTTGACAGTAACTCACACGACAAATGTGTACGTACTGTCTCAACTAATGAGTACTGGTACACAATGAGAAACTAGCACTTACTATACTAAACAAGAGTGTATTACCGTACCATCCAGTAGGCTTCACATTAGACACACCCGGCGACAGTAACTAGTACTGTGCAAGAATGCGTTTTGTTTACATCAAGACGCCACAAGCATGTTTCACAGTCGGAGACTCTAACATGACGGATTTAATGTTTACGCACGTAGCTTCTGCGACTCCTTGTTTCTATCCTCAAAAATGCTTATTTTGGTACTGCCTTTCTGCTCTACTATTGTCTCTACGTTGTTTTACCGCTTCCTGCACACGCAATTCATTGTGAAAAGGCGGGAGAGAATAAATAAACTTTTTAGAGCCATTAGAAGCAGAATACAACCATAATGGAATACCTTGTAGTGGCCAAAACGTTATTAATGTTTATAGATTACTATTTGAAACAGCTGCGTAGAATAATTGATTATCCTCGCATTTGTTCAGAGAAGGATTTCGATTCATGAAATTGCGGCGAAAATTATATTTAATCTGACGGACAGAAAACAATGTTAAATTCCCGAATTATTCATATCAACAGTTTTACTGAACTTCTTCGTTAACTCCTCAGTTATTCGACTTAGCAAATATATTTCGTCAGTCCAAATCATATGTAGGTGACATTGTCAGATAGAATGTCAAAGAGTCCTCTAATCAATGTATATAAAATAATTTTGTAAACTTCAAACATAAAAAGGTAGAAAAATTAAACAATTATAATATTAATAAAATAAAAATCTGGAAATGTGCCAGAACATGTAAATTGTAATATTTTGTACGTTGTGCCCATGAGAATTAAGTTTTAAAAGAGGTAGTAACAGAGCAGAGTATATATTTTAATTTAAGGGTAATCAATATTGATATTCGAGAAATTTCGAAAAAAATACTATATAAAACTTTTAATAGAAAAAGTTCCCAAATATTGTACATTCACAATCCAAGTGGATTTTACCTTCTGCTTATTTAAATATCCAAACGCAACATTTAAATGGACAAGCAAAGGTATGCAATTAGCGCGTGAAATTTTATAGCCTGAAATTAAATTAAACTGACTTTTATTTATGAACACTCTTTAACTGCTGTGGTCCTTGGCGTCCCATTCTATATTGGGCGTGAAAGAGCGGTAATTTTGATCAGAAGCCTCTTTATCAGGCTTGAGGTTCTTTTACGTGCCGTAAATTTACAACACGCGACCACCGGCTTTACTTCTCTTCCGAAGGAAGTCATGCTAAGGATTTTTACGCCCAAAAATTCCTCGCCCTCCGCCGTGTTTGAACCCGCGACCTCGGGAACTAGAGGCTAGCATTTTATAGCCTGTTTTTCTGATTATCTTGTTTTCTCGCTTTTTGCCACTTTAAAATACTCCCGATGATAACATTTTTACCAGTTTGTTTCAGATTCTCAGTATACATTCCTTGAAGATTTATGAAATGTAAAAGGAATTTTCTTGATATATATATATATACTAATATTATGAGGAGAGAAAATTTCTATATGTATATATCTGCATGTAGAATAATATCAAAAAACATTCCATTGATTTTATTAATTCTTTCAACGGTGAGATGCCCCATTCTTTCTGACGGACATGCGATATAAAACACCGTCAATGCACCTTCAATTAATGAATTACTAAAACACCATAAAGCATTTACAAAACCTTCGTTTGAAAATTCCATGGAGTAAAAATAGTTTCTTTACCCCAAAGAGAATGTTATAGAAACAAAAGCGGGTTACATTTTATTCCAAGCACAATACATAAATGGTAATGACAAGTAGAAGATAGAGCTTAAAAAACGACAATCGATGGTTTTTAAGACGATACGAATCGTACGTTATATTTATTTAATTGTCATTAAACAAATTCTGCAGATGTGTGTAATGAAAGCGTATAGGTAAATAAACTTTATTTCTAATTCCATAGAGGCATGCATCGAACTTTCTGGCAATACCTTCTGATACCCTAATATAAGAAAGTTTTGCTTTACTTCCATTGTACTTATGTTAATCAAGTTCGTTAGCAGGGTGTGCTATACAGTTGTATAAAGAGGGAACATTTCTAACTTTAGAAATCAACGAACCGACATTTTATAATTTATTATTTTAATCGATTGTCGTGGACTATATATATTCTCCAAAGAGGTTAACTTGGTGGCCTGGGAGTGCCGAATTTTCATAGTCACCAGCTTAATCTCCATTTCGTTTATATCTTAAGCTTTGCTGCATTATATGAAAACTATATATTTTTATGTAATTAAATAACTGCGGGACCAAAGAGAATGCACAAAGGTATAGAATTATGTACCTGACCATTCCGACTGATGATTGTTCCACCACCAAAGGGTACTTATAGGCTATACAGCATTTCCAGAACTTGCAAGACTGTCGGAGGGAGGTTAAGGCAGTCAGACGCTCCGCCGATGTTTAACACTTTTTGTGTGAATATCAGAGGATTATTCATCCGTTAAAGAGGTTACACGAAATTACAATTATAAGGGCTAAATGGGGGGATTCTCCACAAAAGTCTTATAGATAACTGTATAATAACTGCATAAAGGGGAGAGGAGGTAAATGAAATTAATTAATTCGTTATTCGAGTTTTAAAACGTAACCAAACAAACAAGAAAATCTGATGTGTTACACTCACATAACCTTCCCTACTCTTGTACAAACTATTTTTACAAACGCTTATTCTCCATATGCTTCATGTTAATCGAGATGTTAATCTTATTGCTAATTTTCTAGTAGATGCAAGGTGAATATGGTAGTATTTAAGAGATAGTCAAATATTTTAAGAGCTGGTTGCTATGTGGAGTATTCCATTCTCTTTGTAAGTCCAAGACATAAAAAATGAATAACGAATTCCCATTTGAGAAAAAGTATTGGAAAATTTAAGGGAATAACAAGCAATATCTCGAAAATGATTCACTCAATAAACAAATGTATATGACATAAATTGTGTATTTTAACGCGATCTACATTTTTTGTGTAGTAAAATTTCGTCTATGTCTTATGGTTTACCAGTTATGCAAAAGTCGTTCTCAATGAAGAATACTTTTGGAGACATTCCCAGAAAATTCGAGATATACGTTTCATTTGTCATGAAAATATCTTAAACATATGATATTTTACTCAAAATCGTTAGAGCCATTTTTGAGAAAATTAAAATTTTCGAAAAATCTTCCATGTAAAGGGTAATCTGGGGTGGGGGATTTTCTTGAAAACCTTTGTGTCGCATCTCTGGAAGATACTGAACCTAAATACCAAGTTTGGTGTTTATCGGACTGTTCGTTTCTGAGTTATGCTGTTCACAGACACACACACACGGACATGTTTCCAAAAATGCTTTTTTTGGATTCAGGGAGTCTCAAAACATATATTTCCGGTGAAATCTCGGTATCGAATTTTTGAGTGGAATACAATACTTCCCCTACTAACTATACGTAGTAGAGAAAGCAATACTAAATCTTTATTATTTTTAACCAGGAAAAGTGTTAATGTTACATATATCATCTTTAATTGTAAAGAACTACATTCGCGAAACTATGGGCAAAATGTTAACCTTTCGAAATTTTCAACGCGTAGGACATTTCTCGTGAGACTCTATTTTGATTTCTTTTGGGGGTTAAAAATTAGGTACAAAGAGGCTTGAAGATTAATTTTGTGCTATAATTATAATAAACATGTTAGCTAAATTGGTTCAATTTGTAGCAATTGGCCATTAAGCACCGGATACCCTTAACGCTTTCTCACCACCAAGCGGTGCATAAATTAGTTTTCTAGAAACATTCGGATATCTACATTCCGTAGGCTTGTTTAGATGCTGGATACACTGAGCTAATTTGGAACCACTAATTGAACTTTTTCTCCGTCACGTCGGGCATGAGAAGGTCGCGCGGACGATCAACCTGGTGGGTTCAAAGCGATCTTACAAGGACACAAGATGTCACCTTCTGGAGTTACTAAACCTGCCAGGTGCTCAAAACCGGAAAGTAGGATTGATCTGATACGCGCATCTCAGAAGACAAAACCTACAAGCAAGTTAATTTCGGGGTTAATACCCGCTGATTCTTTACACACATTCAGAAATAAGTTCCTGATCTAAAGGAAGTAATGACTAGGACTGCGACATCGGAGTTGCTACGTGGAGAAAGAAGAGGAAGGTAAGGGTGTAGGGATAAGGGCTGACAACGACCCCGCGCGGTACAGTCTATACAAAAAGAATTACTCATGTCTCGCGAACATTACCTTATTTCTGCAATATTATTTATAACACATACGGCTGACTTATATACCTGAAATGTCTATGAAATCATTAATGCAAAATGCTACGTTACAGCCTGCACATGGATAAGATTCTATGTCAGTTTATTGCAAAGAATTACAACCCGCAACGTTTTATCCTGTTGTTTACATAAGGGAACATCGGCAGAAATAAATATCGCGCATAGTTCTTCATTAAACGTTTGATTCAAAGGAGGCGACTCTTGCTGTAGCAGTTTATCCTCGATGCTTGTATGTTTCTGTGTTGGCATGTTTTCTCACATTACTCGACCTAGTATGCGCAGAAGCAATTGTGCTATTGCACGGTTTGCAATTAAGGTTTTCATTAATAATAGAGAAAATATTTTTCCCATACTCCAATATATAGTTTTGCAACGTCTCGTTGTAAACAGTCGACTACAGGACGTCTCTAAACAAACGTAACGACTCCGATGTCGCAGCTCTAGTAAGGACACACCCATGTCTACATACATATAAATGGCAGTGTCTGTGTAAATGACTGCACCAAAATGTTTGTTTAATGCCGGTTTAACTTCTTGTTTATATCACGATGTTTATATACGTTCGTTGAGTCAGTGTATGCCAGACAGATGACCTTAATAGCATAGCCGTCTTCCTGTATCACATGCTTAAAAACAATCTAATGGATTACTTTAGTTGTGTAGTCGCCTTCATGCACCATATATTTGTTTGCTATGTGGACTTTGAAATCGTGGATCTACTGGTTGTTCTTTGGACGTACACGTAGTTATTGTGATGCTAGACAGATAACCTTAGTTGAGTAATTCCTCTTCCTGCACCATATATTCTGTTGCTGTTGAGTTTTGGCGGTATGTGGACTTTGGGACCTTGGAGCGGCTGCTTATTCTTTGGGCGTACACGTAGTTATTGTATTGCTAGACAGATAACCTTAGTTGAGTAGTTCCCTTCCTGCACCATATATTTTGTTGCTTTTGAGTTTTGGCGGAACGCGGACTTTGGGACCTTGGAGCGGCTGCTTATTCTTTGGGCGTACATCGTAGTTATTGTAATGCGAGACAAATGTCCTTAGTTGAGTAGTTCCCTTCCTGCACCATATATTTTGTTGCTATTGAGTTTTGGCGGAACGCGAACTTTGGGACCTTGGAGCGGCTGCTTATTCTTTGGGCGTACATCGTAGTTATTGTAATGCGAGACAAATGTCCTTAGTTGAGTAGTTCCCTTCCTGCACCATATATTTTGTTGCTTTTGAGTTTTGGCGGAACGCGGACTTTGGGACCTTGGAGCGGCTGCTTATTCTTTGGGCGTACATCGTAGTTATTGTAATGCGAGACAAATGTCCTTAGTTGAGTAGTTCCCTTCCTGCACCATATATTTTGTTGCTATTGAGTTTTGGCGGAACGTGGACTTTGGGACCTTGGAGCGGCTGTTTATTCTTTGGGCGTACATCGTAGTTATTGTAATGCGAGACAAATGTCCTTAGTTGAGTAGTTCCCTTCCTGCACCATATATTTTGTTGCTTTTGAGTTTTGGCGGAACGCGGACTTTGGGATCTTGAAACTGCTGTTGATATATACTACTTTCTTAGTTTTATTACTTTTTCTACCACGTATGTAGTAGGCAGAGAAGTCATTGCATTGTCGATATCGAGATTTTACTGAAAATAAATGTTTTGAGGACCTTTAAATAAAGAAACTCCTTTTAGATGTGGCAGTATTTCATATCACAACACTGTAAATGCCAGAGTGATTGTAGTGTAAATTAGCATTATTGTATGACAATGATTTGAGATGTTTGTTAATTATAAGCATTGTTAGGAAATAAGTATACACGGCCTCACTGAAACTGACAATAGGAGCGGATAAAAATGAGCGAGGGGGTGTGTTGTTTATCAATTAGAAGAGACAAACAAATGACGTCAGAGTAGCGGGCTTTTTTTTAGAAATGGAGGGAATATCTTCCCTAAAGCATTTGTGTTCGTAATTTTGATTGGATATAAAATAGACGCTAATGTTGGCGCTTTTTATTAACCAATAGCAGCTCTGTTATAATGTTTAGGCATATCGGGGTGAGGGAGTATAAAAAGCTAAAGCCAGAGACGGGTACCGTTCAGTCCAACAGAATCATTCGCGGGTTATACGTCGTGCAGTTCTACAGAATCATTCAGAAGTTACACGTCGCCCAGTTCATCAGAATCAATCACGTATTAAACGTCGCGCAGTTCTACAAAATCTCTCGCGTCGTAAAGTTAGTTAAAAGATGTGAAATACGTGAATTAATAATGTGCGGCAAATAAGTGATTATAGTTACATTCGAAAATATAACAGTTTCAGTCAGGCATGTATCAAAAGTAAATCTGTGAAATTAATGAAGTGTGACGGCAATAAAACTGTAAAAACAAATCCTTTATCAGTGTTATCTTTTAGTAACAACTCCTTTCCGTTTACACACCCTGTTCAAGAGATTTGCTCGACTGCGTAATAATAGCTAGCCGGAGGACAAAGAACCCAAATTCAAAATAGTAAAAGAATAACAGGCGCTCAGCAAAAAGATAACACGAACGATACCGCGACATAGAAAAAGCTCCGTTTGTGTGTGTGTGTGTGTGTGTGTGTGCGCGCGTGTGCGTGTCTATGTCCAGTATAACTAAAAAAAAAACAACTTGGTATTTATGTTCAGTACCTTCTGAAGATACGACAAGATCTACCTCAATTACCCTTTATATGAACTTTTTTTCGAAATTTTTGATTTTCAAATGCTGGCAGTAAAGATTTTGATTCAAATACCATATATTAATAATATTAACCTGAAAATTAATGTATATCTTGAATTTTCTGGGAATAGCCTGTTAAGCCCACTTCATTCGGAAGGAATTTTGTATAAACTTGTGTAACTGGTAAATGTTAAGCGATAGACGAAGACTTACTATACAAAAAAATCTGATGTGTTACACTCACATGACTTTCCCTACTCTTGTACAAACTATTTTTACAAACGCTTATTCTCCGTATGCTTCATGTTAATCGAGATATCGAGATGTTAATTCTTATTGCTATTTTTCTTGTAGATGCAAGGGGAATTGCTAGTCTTTAAGCTATAGTCAAATATTTTAAAGGTGGTTGCTATGTGGAGTATTCCATTCTCTTTGCATTACCAGGACCAAAAAAATGAATAACGAATTTGAGAAAAAATATAAGTATTGGTAAATTTATGTGAATAACAAGCAATATCTCGAAAATGGTTCACTCAACAACAAAAAATGTATATGACATAAATTGTATATTTTAACGCGATCTACATTTTTTGTGTACTAACATTTTGTCTATCTCTTATGGTTTACCAGTTATGCAAAAGTCGTTCACAATGAAGAATACTTTTGGAGAAATTCCCAGAAAATTCAAGATATACATTTTATTTGTCCTGAAAATATCTTAAACATATATTTTAATCAAAATCGTTAGAGCCATTTTTGAGAAAATTAAAATTTTTGGAAAAATGTTCCTTGTAAAGGGCAATCTGGGGTGGGGGGATTTTCTTGAAAACCTTCGGGTCGCATCTCTGGAAGATACTGAACCTAAATACCAAGTTCGGTGTTTATCCGATTGTTCGTTTCTGAGTTATGCTTTTCACAGACACACATACACAGTCACACACGGTCATGTTTCCTAAAATGCTTTTTTTTTTGGATTCAGGGGGTCTCAAAGCATATATTTCCGATGAAATCTCGGTATCGAATTTTTGGGTGGAATACAATACTTACTATACGTAGTAGAGAAACTAAAAAGAGTTAGACTGGCCGGTACAGAGGATTTGAACCAGCGACCTCCCGAATGCGAGGCAGAAAATCTACTGCTTTAGGCACTTCTCTCGGTACGAACATGTTTGGTGTAAAAGAAGAAGAGTGTTCATAGAGATATGTTTTAATTAACTAAGAAGTAAAATGCGGGCTATAAATCATTGAACTGTAACAGAAATCAAGATACATTTAAGAAACGAAATTGAAGTAACAGGGATAAGAGAATTAGATTATATCAACCGACCACAACCAAAATCACCAAGGAAAATATTGGGTTACAAACCAGGAAATAAAAAGTTGCAAGGATAACTCCAAAGAGTTAGTGGAACCGATTTAAGAATGAAATTCCAACCGAACAGGCTAAGAGGCCTTTTACCTTGCGCTGTTCCTCTACTATGAAGTGCTGGCTGATTGGAGTATTTTTACTTTCTCTATTACCTATAGCACGAGTAAGTATGGAAAGTATTGCATTCCACCCAAAAATTGTATATACTGAGATTTCACCGGAAATACAAGTTTTGAGGTTCCCTGTATCCAAATAAAGCATTTTTAGAAACATGTCCGTGTGTGTGTGTCTGTGAACAGCATAACTCAAAAACGAAAATTCGGATAAATACCAAACTCGGTATATGAGTCTTGTATCTTCCAAGGATGCAATACGAAGATTTTCAACAGAATTTCCCCTCCCAACACTACCCTTTACATGTAATATTTTCCGAAAATTTTGAATTTCTCAAAAATGACTTTAACGATTTTGATTAAAATAAGATATGTTTAAGATATTTTTGTGGCAAATATCTTGAATTTTCTGGGAATGTCTCCAAAAGTCCTCTTCATTCTGAAAGACTTTCGCATAACTGGTAAACCATAAGAGATAGACGAAATTGTACTGCACAAAAAATGTAGATCTCGTTAAAACACACAATTCATGTCATAGGTACACTTTGTTTTGTTGAGATAACCATTTCCGAGATATTGCTTATTTCTTTGAATTTTCTAATGCTTATACTTTTTCTCAAATGAGAATTCGTTATTCATTTTTTTATGTTGACGCAGTATTTTATATCACAACACTGTAAATGCCAGAGTGAATATAGTATAAATTAGCATTATTGTATGACAATGATTTGAGATGTTTGTTAATTATAAGCATTGTTAGGAAATAAGTTTACACGACCTCACTGAAACTGACAATAGGAGCGGGTAACAATGAGCGAGAGGGTGAGTTGTTTATCAATTAGAAGAGTAAACAAATGACGTCAGATTAGCGCGCTTTTTATAGAAATGGGGGAAATATTTTCCCTAGAGCATATGTGTTCGTAATTTTGATTGGATATAAAAATAGACGCTAATGTTGGCGCGTTTTATTAACCAATAGAAGGTCTGTTATAATGTTTAGGCATATCAGGGTGAGGGAGTATAAAAAGCTAAAGCCAGAGACGGGTAACGTTCAGTCCAACAGAATCATTCGCGGGTTATACGTCGCGCAGTTCTACAGAATAATTCACAAGGCAAACGTCGCCCAGTTCATCAGAATCATTCACGCGTTAAACGTCGTGCAGTTCTACAAAATCTCTCGCGTCGTAAAGTGAGTTAAAAGATGTGAAATACGCGAATTAATAATGTGCGGCAAATAAGTAATTATAATTACATTCGAAAATATAACAGTTTCAGTCAGGCATGTATCAAAAGTAAATCTGTGAAATTAATGAAGTATGACGGCAATAAAAGTGTAAAAACAAAATCTTTTATCACTGTTATCTTTTAGTAACAACTCCTTTCCGTTTACACACCCTGTTCAAGAGATTTGCTCGACTGAGTAATAATAATAGCTAGCCGGAGGACAGAGAACCCAAAAATTCAAAATAGTAAAACAATAAAAGGCGCTCAGCAATAAGATAACACGAAAGTTACCGCGACAATGTCCTGGACATGCAAAGAGAATGGAATGCTCCACATAGCAACCAGCTCTTAAAATATTTGACTATCGTTTAAAGTCTACCATACTCCCCTTGCACTTACAAGAAAATTAGCAATAAGAAGTTGATGGGGAATAAGCGTTTGTAAAAATGGTTTTACAAGAGTAGCGAAAGTCATGTGAGTGTAACACATTAGATTTTTTAGTAGATTTTAACGCCCATTCTTACTGCATAGGGCACCGCAGACGATGGACACTTATGATTCATGAAAGGAAATTTGGGCCGTAAAAAGGAAAAAAAGGCCGTTCCAAGCCTAAGTTTAGGGTACCACCCGACATTTGCCAGTAATGAGAACTGAAGAAAACCTGGAGAAAACCTCAGTCAGGGAACACGGTCCTGGCGGGATTTGAACCACAGACTTCCCGCTCAGAGACTTCGGTTACCCGTTTTGAGTTCGGTATATAGAAGTATCCGTCGCGCCTTAAAAATTCTTGCTGCCAAATTTATGGAGATGAAGTTCTCACGTTCAATATTCGGGGGGGGGGGCGAACAAAACGATGTTACAGTTGACGACTTCTGGTGTTTTTCGAGATTTTTTTTCTTCTTTCTTTTTAGTATTATTAGTGTTTGAATATTCCAACGCCTTTTCAACTTTTTCATGTGTGTTGTTTATATGTATTTAATGAGGATGTTTTATATAATACCTGAAAATGTCACCGACATAAGATTTAAAATTGAGAAGTAGAGTGAAGTGTTGATGAGGAAGTTTAGTAAAAACTTAAATATTTCTTGAATTTTACATTTTCCTCCCTCAGACAAAAATCCAATTTCATGGTTATTAAAGGTATTATGCCAAAAATTTCCTATACTAAATACGTGTAATATAGTTTCATATTCCATTGGCGAAATCTGCTATACATACATACATTTCGTTATAGATACAAAGAGAACAGCGATAGTCAAATGTTTAAGAACTGGACGCTATATGCTGGCCTTAAAATTCCATACTGTTTCCATGCAATCGCGAGAAACAAGTGAAACTCGATGAGACTAAAATAATAAGCATTGAATAATTCGAACCTTTAATAATGAATATCACAGAAACGGCTTATACCACAAGACAACTAATTTTAATTAAATTCTGAGCTTTAAAGAGATCTACATTTTTTGTGTCACGTTTTCGTCTCTCGCTTAACGTTTACAAGATTATACAAAATTTCTTCCGAATGAAGTCAGGCTATTCCCAGAGGCTTCAAAATATACATTTTATTTGTCATGTAAATATCTTGCATATATGGTATTTTAATATAAATGTTAGGCCCATTTTTTAGAAAATCAAAGTTTTCGAAAAATGTTCCATATAACAGGTAGTTGAGGATGTGGGATTTCTTAAAGTCTTCGTGTCGCATCCTTAGAAGACACTGAACTTAAATATTAAATTTGGTATTTATCCGGTATTTCGCTTTTGAATTTTGGGGAGCGGATAGTATGAAAATTGGACGTGCAGCTAACCCAAGAATTGTGGATTTCCCTGTCTGTAATTTACAGATCAATGTAAATCAATTACTGTATAATCTGCAGGTGTTTCAGAAATACATTTACAAACTTCGGGTATCTATTCCTCACACCAAAAGAAGGAAAAAAGTTCATATGAACATATGTCCCATAATCCTTGGTTTTCCCGTTATTCCTGTCACAATGAAAGTGTGAGTTCAACGGCCTTGGGAGTCCAACCTCAAAACTTCATTTCTCTATACTTCATAGAAGGCGTTGACCTATTGTACTACATACGGTAGATGGCGAAGTGTTGCCATGGAGACTTGTTTACGTTTGTCATTTGTCATTAGTTTCAATTGTGCGCATGTAGTGAGTTAACTGCACGTGTTTCGTTCCACCATGGCTGGATATTCATTTCGTGAACAGGCAGACATGATTTTTATGTATGGTCGCGCGAATGGTAACGGACGCGAGGCTGCACGGTTCTATCAGATGGAGTTTCCAGACCAAAGACAACCGAGTCATCCAACCTTTGTCGCTGTTTATCGTCGCCTTGCTGAGACAGGAACCGTTGCACCACGGACTATTGATCGAGGAAGACCAAGAGTTGTTCGTACGCCGGAACGCGAAGAACAGATGTTAAAGTGTGTCGAAGACAATCCAGGTATCAGTACAAGACAATTGGCTGTGGCATCTGGTACATCACACGTGACAGCATGGAGGGTACTTCACGAGCAGCTCCTGTATCCATATCATATTCAACGTGTGCAGGGCCTTTTGCCTGCCGATTATCCACCACGGGATAGCTTTTGCCGATGGTTTGTAACACAAACAGCCAATCCATTGCTTGTCTCGCCAGTTTTGTTTACAGACGAGGCAACATTTGGGAGAGATGAAGTTACTAATTTCCACAACGTACACGTATGGGCAAATCGTAATCATCATGCTGTACTTCAGGCTAGACATCAGTAACAGTTTAGTCTGAATGTGTGGGCTGGCATTGTAGATGACTGTCTGGTAGGTCCATACGTTTTACCAGCACGTCTTACTGGTGCTGTCTACAGGGACTTTATCCAGCACACTCTTCCCGACTTACTTCACTACTACTGCTCCGGCACATTTTAGTCGCATTGTTCGAGATGCACTGACTGGTATCTACCATGACCGATGGATAGGCAGAAGAGAACCAGTTCCATGGCCTGCACGTTCTCCCGACCTCAATCCTGTGTATTTTTACCTCTGGGGGGATCCTAAATCATTGGTTTATGGAGCAGCCATCCCGGATGCAGGAACGCTTTATCGACGTGTCATGGAAGCCTGAAAATTCGACACCATCCCGGAGTTTTTGACAAGGTGCTACATTCCATGATTCGACGAGTACAGGCACGCATAGAAGTAAGAGGATGCATTTATTATGAGTTTTGTGTGTTATAAGTGTACCACTGTGTTGAACACCTCTTAACGAGAAAACAAAGGATTATGGGACATATGTTCATATGAACTTTGTTCCTTTTTGTGATGTAAGGAACCCATACCCAAAGTTTTTAAAATTATTTCTGAAACACCATATTTAAATCAATATAGTATACCAGTATAGACCAATAAACCATATACATTCTGAATCAGAAAGAATCACAGATTTTTTTTTCCGTTAAAACAGGAAATGCCTAATTTTTGTCATTTTATACTACCCACTCCCCTTATGGTATTCACAAACACACACACACACATATGCCCACATATGGACCTTTCTCTATAAATGCTTCTTACGAATTTAGGGTGCCTCAAAAATGTATTTCCCGTGAAATCTAAATTCGAATTTTTGGGGTGGAACAAAATAAATACTTCCTCTTACTACTATAGGTAGGGGCAGAGAAACCAAACATCCTTTTATTTTTAATTCAAGGGCTCTTAAAACATATATTCCAATGAAATATGCACACCGAAATTTTGAGTGAAATAACAATATTTCCTCTGTTTACCATAGGTAAAGTTAGATAATGTGATATTTGCCACAATTAGGCCTATTTGGACCAAGCGGGATGGCTCATACTGCTGCGCCTGTGGCCTGCATTCGGGAGGTCCCAGGATCGATCCTCGGCGACCGCCCACTTTGCCACATGGGTTTTTCGTGGTTTCCCCGGGTCGCCAGGAGAATGCTGGTGTGGTTCTTCTTCTACCTCTCATTTCCTGTACACAGCATTTTCCTTGTCATTTGTTTCAGGGTCGTGGGACCAGGCGACTGTTTTCGGCGGTTTGCGGCTGGGCGGTGGCTTGCGCTCTGTAAAGGTTTCTTCCCTGGCGTCGCTGCGGTACCACTCAGGGGGATCCTGGAAGTTGGCGGTCTCTGGGCAGAGTCCGGGATGAGTCGGATGTGTTATATCTGGAAACGTTAGGGACCCCGTTCATGCTTGCTCCCTTCGGGTCTCTCCCCTCATCCTTCCCTCCGAGGTGTCACGTTTGAAGCACAAAGGGCCGACTGGCCTGCGTGCGGTGCTCTGCCCTGGTTATCGGGCCCCGCCGTGATATGTACCTTTACCTTTATTGCCATCCTTGGCAAGTGCTGATGGTTATGACATAAAAGCAGAAAATCTATTTTACTTGTTCTCAAACTACTGTGAATTATGTATGCTATCACAGAGCAAAGCCCGGAATTCTTAGTACATGTTCTTCCGTCGATATGTACACTTCATTTACTTAAAAGTGCTTAGCGTACTTATTTATTTCAAGACTTAGCCAATTAAAGCCTAAATGCACTTAAAACAAACGTAAAAACACACTGAAGATCATCCTGAAAACTTTGTATATAACACTTATCGTGTCATAGCTTTCTCTCTTAGCTTCAATTAGTTCTATTAACAGCAGTTTTCATATGACTGAATTTGATCTAAACCGCAAGCGTTACGTAATTCGGCACGGCTAGCGAGCGGGACAAATACGGATCCGTCCGATTGCTTCTTGTTTTAATTGCTCTATTGTCGAGAGTCGTTAATTAATATTGCTGATGCGCGTCTCCTTTTGTCCGGAACAGGAAATGACAATCAGCTACGCAATCACAGCGCGACATACAGCCAAGCGTGACTTATTGGAACGTTAAGCTTTTACTACACGAGTAGACCAGTATAGTCACAGTAAAACATAGTTTACACTAAGAATGTAAATATCCTATCAAATCTTTACATCTTTGTAATTAACTTCAGCTATTAGTGATGGTAAAGGTACGGACAAACGGAGGGGGCCCCGCAACAATCCATTTTACTTCTACTGCGACCTTTGGGAGGAAAGGATAAGGGTAGAGATCCGAAGGGCGACGACCAGATCCGAATAACGAGGGACGCAACAATGGACGGAGCCCCTAACGTTTTCAGTTCGAGCGTATCGGACGCCGCTTCCGGGCCAACCCACAAGCCTCTTTACCCCTGGCCCCCTTCTGGTAGGACCCACTTGGGGACGGACCTAACTGAGCAGCCTTGCACGACGCCAGCAAAGAAACCTCTAGAAAGCGCACATCTACCGCCCAGCCGCAACACGCCGAATACAGTAACCTGGCCCTACAACCCAGAAACAGATGACAATAAAGGAACTGACGGGTACAGAAAATGAGGGGTAAAACTAACCCAGCATTCGCCTAACGACCCAGGCAAACCACGAAAAATTCATGGGTCAGAATGGGGCAGTCTCCGGGAATCGAACCCAGGACTTCCCGAATGCGAGTTACATACGTTACCGCTGCGCTAAATTACTTCATAGAGATAGAGGGAGGAAAATAGATAAATCCATTGTGATAACAATTTATTTCTTTCCTACTTTCCCTATCACCTACCTATAGTAGGTAGAGAAATTATTGCATTCCACGCAAAATTCTATCGGTATTTCATCGGGAATACAGTTTTGAGCGACTAAACTGGAATAAAGCACAGTGTGCGCAGTGTGTGTGTGCATCTTTGAACAGTGTAGCTCAAAGTCGAAAAGTCGAATAATTACAAAACTTAGTATTTAGTATTTTGTCCAAGGATGCCACACAAAGATATTCAAGCAAGTTCCTTCACCCGAAATCATGCTATAGGTGGATAGGTGCCTCGACACAGAATAGATCGACTTGTCACGACGTAAAATTTCGGTGCGTTAATGTAATTCTCGGAGTTTTAATCCCGTAGCCCAATTAGTCTTCGGTGGGGAAGAAGAGGTGAAACCTACTACAAACATTAAAACTAAAAAAAAAAAAATCGATTTAATGAAACATTAAAAAAATAAATTCAGAATTTATTATTTCTTATATCCTTAATATTTTAATTAATATCTATAGATTAATATCTATAATTAATATCGACTATTTTTTTAGTTTTAATGTATGTAATAGGCAAAGACAAAACATTTCCCACGTTGTGCAGACTTGGATCTGGTAAAGGTACGGACGAACGGAGGGCCCCACAAACCGGGGCAGAGTACGGCAAACAGACCGCAACGGTCCTTTTTGCTTCTGCGACCCCTAGGAGGGAGGGGTGAGGGGGAGAACCGAAGGGCGACCAGATCCGGATGACGAAGGGCTCAAGCATGGACGAGTCCCTAACGTTTCCAGATCGAACGCATTCTACGCCGCCCGGGCCCACCCAAAGCACCGAAAGAGCGCCCTCCCGAGAGCACCCGGAGGCGGGTCATAACTGAGAGTTCCGCAACGACGCACTCCCAGCCGCAACCTGCCGGATATTGTCGCCTGGTCCTACAACCCTGGAACAAATGACTAGGACGATGACGGTACAAGAAATGAGGGCCTGTCGACCCGGTGAAACCACGAAAAACCCATGGATCAGAGTGGGCGGTCACCGGGGGTCGACCCCGAAACCTCCTGAATGCGAGTCGCACACGTTGCAGACTTGGGATCGCAAAACCATGTATGCATTTCTTAATGAAAATTAATAAAATAAAAGTTAAATACCTACAGTCAACGAGCTAGAATCACCATCAGTTATTTCTGAAGTGAAAGCCATCGATATGACATTAGAAGTTAAAGGGGACTACACAAAAGAAACAATTAAGAAAAAGAAAGGTTCAGCAGGTTGGCCTTAAGCGGCAGATGTTTTAGAAGTCAACTCACAAACTCAGGAAAAACAAAGTTGCTGTAAGCGAGCTACCATATCTGGGGATGTTTATGTATAGTCTGGCTTTCTCGATGTCAACCTTCATCTTATGCAAGTCACATAACTCACCATATTTCAGACCTGCTTTCCATTCCAATAAAAAATGAAAGTGTTGTAAACGACGGGGTTTAAGCCATAAGCGTTCCTTTCTTGACATAGCACGTCTTGTGAGAGTCTACAGAGCAAAAATCGGATGTGATACAATCACTTGGCTTTCTCTACTCTCTATCGTTTATTAGTGGGCATACAAATTATTCTTACTCAAGGCTATTTTTCTATCTACTACATTTTAATCAAGCATTATAGCTAGATTACATATTTCGTTATAGATACAAAGGGAATGGCGATAGTCAAGAACTGGACGCCATAGGCTGGCCTTAAAATTCCATACTGTTTCCATGCAATCGCGAGAAACTTCTAAATGTTTTTCTTTTCTTTCTTAAAGTTTCATTTATACCCCGCCTTTAACTACATTGTCTTAACGGCGGGCCTTTCCTTTGGAACTTGTTGCCTATTGGCAATAGTGTTAACTCTTGTAACTCTTGTCGTTGGGTTTCTTGCACTTTGGCTTTTAATCATTCGTATATCCAGACTCTGGGGAGGATAGGGGTTAATCTTGGCTAGAGAAAAATTCCAACCCCTAGCCGGGAATGGAACCCGGTACACAGGCAGTGGCTCTACTGACTGAGCTACGGGGCCAGCCATCTAGAAGTTGAAAGGACTTTAAGAGAATGATCAAGAAATGAACAATGGAACCATTAATAACGGTTATCTCAGAAACGGCTTATGCCACAAAAGAACTTACTTTAAATAAATTGTATATTTTAAAGAGATCTATATTTGTGTAGTACGTTTTCCTCTATCGCTTAACGTTTACTATACAAGATTAAACAAAATTCCCTCCAAATGAAGAGGAATTCATAGGCTGTTCCCCGAAAATTCAAAATGTACGTTTTATTTGTAATGTAAACATCCTTCATATATGATATTTTAATCAAAATCGTTATAACTATTTTTTAGAAAATCAAAAATTTTGAAAGATTTTCCATGTAAAGAGTAGTTTGGGGTGGGGAATTTTTTATAAAATCTTCGTGTCGCATCTTTGGAAGATATTGAAACCTAAATACCAAGTTGGGTATTATCCACTTTACGTTTTTGAGTTATGCTGTTCACAGAACACACAGGCCACAGACACACACACGGACGTGTCTAAAAAATGCTTTATTTTAATTTAGAGGATCTCAAAATATGTATATCCGGTGAAATCTCAGTATCGAAATTTTAGATGGAATGCAATGCTTACTTTACTTACTCTATGTATTAGAGAATGTACAATGTACTGGTAAGTGGAAAGAAATGTGAAAAACACAGGTGTCTTCCTTAAAACTCCAATAAAAGAAGGCAGTCTAATTTAAAATACAGGGGTAGGTAAAAGTAGGTATACTGCAGGTGAATAGTTTGAGGCAGTATTTTATATCACAACACTGTAAATGCCAGAGTGATTGTAGTGTAAATTAACATTATTGTATGACAATGATTTGAGATGTTTGTTAATTATAAGCATTGTTAGGACACAAGTTTACACGGCCTCACTGAAACTGACAATAGAAGCGGATAACAATGAGCGAGGGGATGAGTTGTTTATCAATTAGAAGAGACAAACAAATGACGTCAGAGTAGCTCGCTTTTCTTTAGAAATGGAGGGAATATCTTCCCTAGAGCATATGTGTTCGTAATTTTGATTGGATAAAAAAATAGACGCTAATGTTGGCGCGCTTTATTAACCAATAGCAGCTCGATTATAATGTTTAGGCATATTGGGGTGAGGGAGTATAAATTCTAAAGCCAGAGACAAGTATCGCACAGTTCATCAGAATCATTCACGGGTTACACGTCGCGCAATTCTACAGAATCTCCTGCGTCGTAAAGCTAGTTATAAAATGTGCGGCAAATAAGTGATTATAGTTACATTCGAAAATATAACAGTTTCAGTCAGGCGTGTATCAAGAGTAAATATGTGAAATTAATGAAGTGTGACGGTAATAAAAGTGTAAAAACAAATTCTTTTATCAGTGTTATCTTTTAGTAACAACTCCTTTCCGTTTACACACCCTGTTCAAGAGATTTGCTCGACTGAGTAATAATAGCTAGCCGGAGGACAAAGAACCCAAAAATTAAAAAATAGTAAAACAATAACAGGCGCTCAGCAAATAAGATAACACGAACGATACCGCGACAAGTTCCACATGTAATAATTTGGATGGGCAACACAATATTGAGTTCTATTTCCAGCAAAACAGACGTTCTGCTCACTAACTGTAAGCATGGATTGTGAGGGACTTTTTAGCCGAAGAATTTCCAAATAAGTGAATAGGACAAAGAAAATCAGCTGAATGGATACCAAGATCTCCGGGTTTTGCCCTTATGGCTTTCTTTTCTTTTTTTAACACCCTGAAAGGGGAAAGAAGGGGTCTCACCTCCCAATGGCGATCAACCAAGAACGTTTATCTTGCCTCCTAGTAGTTAGGTATATATAAGAGGATGGAGGGGTATCTTTTATTGCACCCCAGGATTCAATGGTGAAAGATAGAACGGCTCCCTTGCAATGAAAGCAAGCGATATGGCTCCAAAGTAACGTGTGAGGTTGGTATTTCGGAGATCCTGAGTTAGATTCCCGGCGACCTACTGCTTTGACTAGATTTTTCGTGATTTCTCCAGATCGATAGCTGTGGTGGTTTCTCCTCTACCACGATTCTATTTCCATAATTTCGCCTTATTGCGTTTCGTTCTCATTTTTAGGTGTGCTTCTAGGTTTCGTGGCGTATTACGGTGCCAGACAGATACTTGCTCAAAGAAAGAGTATTCTCCATTCACACTAGAGTGCTGCTTGGTCGACGGGTCGTTAATCGCGCTCTCTAGGGAGCTCCAGCAGTGGGACGGGACTTTGAGTCTCTGTGGTCTATCTCCTCCTGGGGGTGGTACCTACAACAAACTATGTAGGTCTAAGTGGCGGGGTGTTCCCCTCCGTTGTACAACCCCTAACCCCATGCAATGCGTGTTGGAGCGTTAGATTGTGCAGGGTCCTAGAAAACATACTTGACTACTAAGCCCAGTATACCCCCTTGAAGAATTCATGCAGGTGGCATGCACCTTAACTATTGGGATTGAGAGGGATTTCTTATTTAAGGATGTTCTTAAATTTAACATTTTCGCAAGAGGACCACGTACTGTTGTTACATGTTTCAGTTCTAGGGAGACATGTCAAGAAATTGATGCAAAATAAAGAACTGAGTAGTAAAATTTGTAGCCAAATCTAGAGTTACAAATGGTACATTTGGATTTTCTTGACAGCCAGGCTGCTTTGAAAGCAATTGAAGCTGTTAGATAACATTTAGGTTAGTCTGGGACTGCCCAATAAACCCGGCAAAATACAACAAGGTTATTCTCGGGTGAACGCCTGGACATAAAAAAAATATCTGATGTGTTGCACTCACATGACTTTCTCTACTCTTGTACAAACTATTTTTACAAACGCTTATTCTCCATATGCTTCATGTTAATCGAGATATCGAGATGTTAATCTTATTGCTAATTTTCTTGTAGATGCAAGGGGAATTGCTAGGCTATAAGCGTTTAAGAGTTGGTTGCTATGTGGAGTATTCCATTCTCTTTGCATTACCAGGACGAAAAAAAATCTGATGTGCTACACTCACATGACTTTCTCTACTCTTGTACGAACTATTTTTACAAACGTTTATTGTCCATATGCTTCATGTTAATCGAGATATCGAGATGTCAATCTTATTGCTAATTTTCTTGTAGATGCAAGGGGAACATGGTAGGTTATAAGCGATAGTCAAATCTTTTAAGCGCTGGTTGCTATGTGGCGCATTCTATTCTGTTTGCATATCCAGGACATAAAAAATTTAATTACGAATTTGAGAAAAAGTATAAGTATTGGAAAATTTAAGGAAATAACAAGCAATATCTCGAAAATGGTTCACTCAACTAAAAAAATGTATATGACATAAATTGTGTATTTTAACGCGATCTACATTTGTTGTGTAGTAAAATTTTGTCTATCTCTTATGGTTTACCAGTTATGCAAAAGTCGTTCACAATAAAGAATACTTTTGGAGACATTCCCAGGAAATTCAAGATATACATTTTATTTGTCATAACAATATCTTAAACATATGATACTTTAATCAAAATCGTTAGAGCCATTTTTGAGAAAATTAAAATTTTCGAAAAATGTTCCATGTAAAGGGTACTCTGGGGTGGGGGATTTTCTTGAAAACCTTCGTTGTCGCATCCTTGGAAGATACTGAACGCAAATACCAAGTTTGGTGTTTATCCGACTGTTCGTTTCTGAGTTATGCTGTTCACAGACACACACAGACACACAGACACACACACGGACATGTTTCCAAAAATGCTTTTTTTGGAATACAATACTTCCCCTACTTACTATACGTAGTAGAGAAAGTAAAAATTTAGACAGTGACAAGCAGATACACTGGCAAGGATAGGGTCCGCTTAAACTTTTACTATACCTGTACCAGTATTTGGTATTCCTTTGAATTCTGTTCGAAGAACCATTGCAGAGTGGATTAATTATCACTACCAATTATGATGGATTCATACAAAGGGATGCAGGTACAGATGGCGAATGACGAGTAAAATATCCTATTCACTCATTGACGATGAACTTACTCTCAATAGATTCCAAATAAACCTGACAATCCTTTCTGATGTAGGATGTAATTATCGGAGTGGGACACCAACGACCAAGTAGACATTGTGGCTACACCCCCCCCCAGTAGGCAAGGATGAAGTAAAGGAGCCGCAGGATGTTGCATTTTATGATACATTAACAGCTAAAATTTTAATCTTGAACGTATTTCAACATCAGTACCAGTCGTAGCACGGTAATGTTAAACTCTGTCCAAGTATTCGTCAGCATGCCTTTATTGATATTTTGCATCCTAAGGTGGGGATTATACATTACAAAATCTCGTTAGAAAAGGTCTTGGACTTCGTGTAAAGTTGAAGTTTATAGCATGGATCATTATACTTTTATAATCGTGTCTTCGAATATTGAATTCTTTTCGAAATCGAAGTTGTACATCCGTAAAAGACTTCATTACTGCCAAACAAGAAACACATAATTTTATGTTCAATCGTCCTTTACGCAATTATCAGCTTCATATTGTTAATTCATTTCTCAATGAAATATCCATGATGGTTATTGAAAAGTCTGCACTGCCAGGTGTACGTATGTTTATTTCTCTTTGGCTAATAATTACAGGGATAGACAAATGTGAGTATGCAGTAAAGAAATATGAAGTGCGTCAATAAATCCTAATATGCTATAGATTTATGAAGTAATATATAACATTACATCACTCTTTTTACTTTCTCTACTACGGAACTTCAACTGGATTACTAGTCGGGAAAGTTTCGTCATTGGTTATATAGGTAAATTTATCAAGTACCTAAAGCTGGTGCAACTTTGTACGAATGTAGTTATTTAGGTGAAATATATCTTAGACTGTTCCACTTATATGGACGAATAGCATTGAATATCAACCAAAATCGGCTTGATTGCAGACTGTTACATCCAGAGGAAGTGTTGATCGCCATTCGATAATTATGTTTCCTCCGTCATTTGTTTTCGATTGCGGGGGATTCAAAACAAAATGGTAGTACATACACTACGTGATCAAAACTATCCGGACACCTGGCTGAAAATGACGTACAAGTTCGTGATACCCTCCATCGGTAATGCTGGAAGTCAATATGGTGTTGGCCCACCGTTAGCCTTGATGACAGCGTTCACTCTCGCAGGCATACTTTCAATCAGGTGCTGGAAGGTTTCTTGGGGAATGGCAGCCCATTCTTCACGGAGTGCGAAACTGAGGAGAGGTATCGATGTAGGTCGGTGAGGCCTGGCACGAAGTCGGCGTTCCAAAACATCCCAAAGGTGTTCTATAGGATTCAAGTCAGGACTCTGTGCAGGCCAGTCCATTACAGGGATGGTATTGTCGTGTAACCACTCTGCCATAGCCCGTGCAGTATGGGCAGGTACTCGATCTGTTGAAAGATGCAATCGCCATCCCCGAATTGCTCTTCAACAGTAGGAAGCAAGAAGGTGCTTAAAATATCAATGTAGGTCTGCCCCGTGATCGTGCCACGCAAAAAAAAAAAAAAAATAAGGAGTGCAAGCCCCCTACAGGAAAAGCACGACCACACCATAACATCACCACCTCCGAATTTCACTGTTGGCACTACACACGCTGGCAGATAACGTTCACGGGCATTCGCTATACCCACACCCTGCCATCGGTTCGCCTCATTGTGTACCGTGATTCGTCACTCCACACAACGTTTTGCCATTGTTCAATCGTGAAATGTTGACGCTCCTTACGCCAGGCGAGGCGTCGTTTGGCATTTTCCTGCGTGATGTGTGGCTTATGAGCAGCCGCTCGACCATGGAACCCAAGGTTTCTCACATCACGCCTAACTGTCATAGTACTTGGAGTGGATCCTGATGCAGTTTGGAATTCCTGTGTGAAGGTCTGGATAGATGTCTGCCTATTACTCTTTACGACCCTCTTCAAATGTTGGCGGTCTCTCAGTCTACAGACGAGGTCGGTCTGTACGCTTTTGTGCTGTACATGTTCCCTTCACGTTTCCACTTCATTATCACATCAGAAACAGTGGACGTAGGGATGTTTAGGAGTGTGGAAATCTCGCATACAGACTTCTGACACAAGTGACACCCAATCACCTGACCATGTTCAAAGTCCATGAGTTCCACGGAGCGTCCCATTCTGTTGTTTCACGATGTCTAATGACATCGCGAGGTCGCGGATGAGTACCAGGCAGTAGGTGGCAGCACAGTGCACCTAAGATGAAAAACGCATGTTTGTGGGGTGTCCGGATACTTTTGATCACATAGTGTAGGTATATAATTTGTTTTTAATATAAATGTTTTTTACAGTGTTTGCATTTGTATTTTTTGAACGCAATTTCTTGTATGCTTTTGAGGTTAGGCTGTGGTTAGGCATTTTTAATGGTTCAGGCGTTTGTAAAAAGGTATAATACGCAGCGACGTACGAGGGCTGTACCAGAAGTATCCGACCTAACAAAGAAAACACAAAAATGTTAGGAAAAAACATCTTTATTTCTCCACATAGTCTTCTTTCAGCTCGATACACTTTATCCAGCAATGTTCAATCGCTTCGATACCCTGTTTATAGTGAGAACCATCGAGTTCTGCAAAATACCCATCAACTGCAGACTTCACCTCTTCATTGTAGGCAAATCTTTTACCACCAAGCCACATCTTCAACTTTGGAAACAGAAAATAATCAGAGGGGGGCTAAGTCTGGGAATAGGTGCATGAGGAAGCAATTCGAATTTTAATTCATTGATGTTGGCCATGGCGATAATTGATGTGTGAACTAGTGCATTGTCTTGATGAAACAGAACTTTCTTTTTCGCTAAATGCGGCCGTTTTTGCTTGATTTCTTCATTCAAACGCTGCAATAAGTTTGAGATAATAAATTATCCCACGCGCATCCCAAAAAACTGACGCTATGAACTTGCCTGCAGATGGAACTGTCTTCGCCTTCTTTGGAGCCGATTCTCCTCTTTCAATCCACTGTTTTGACTGTTCCTTCGTCTCAGGTGTGAAGTAATGGACCCATGTTTCATCCTCCCCCAGAGTGGAATCTAGCTCAGCTTTTATATTAGTTGGTCTAAGACCTTTCAAATGAAAGTATTGTATCACATAACGATGGCAAGTTTTATCCATGTTTACAAATTCGCTGAGAGAGTTCACTATTAATGGCTGCCAAACAAATACTAAACAACGTAGCATCGTCAAACTTCAAACTTAAGCTTTATAAGGGTGGTACTTTTTACTATAGTCATTTGTTTGAAACAACAACCGCTATATATACGTCAGGTCGGGTACTTCTGGCACTGCCCTCGCAGTTATTTGTTTTTAAACAGAACGTAAATAGAAGTTACTTTTATTGATGTATATGTTATAATATTAAGGATATTATTTAATGGATTTTATTGCGAAATGAAACATAGACCTTAATTAGATGTCAACATGTCTTACCCACTTTCCTAATCAGATACCTGAGCCCTTAGCAATGTGTAGTTTGTTACCCCAGGCACAGTCCGAGCTATTTGTCAATATCAACTGCAGGAACAAGTTCGGCTCTTGTTTGCAATCATCCGGAACCTTCTCAAGGTCGACATACCCTGCTGATTCTCATGTAACGTGAGAGCTAAGGTTCGAGCCCCGGTTTGTCACCAGGGTGTCTTATATCATTCCTGTTCACTACATCCCACCTACTTCTTACGTAAGCGAACCGGAGTTCGAATGTCCCTCGCGTCATTCCAGGAAGTTTTGATATTGATTTTGTTTTTACTCGTTCTTAGCTGTAAATTATTGAGGCCGTACAAATGCGTCTTTAATAATTAAGCGTTAGACCTCTTGGAACAACGGTTGTATACTGTTTCTTGATATCTGATAAACACTCAACGTTTAGGGAAAACTGAGTTGGAAAACTTGTGATTTGCTCTGATATTAAAGCCAGATTAAAAGTCCTATCCCGCCAATGTTAAATCTGCTAAATTTATAACTGTTATTAAGATATCACACAGAAATTCTCAGAGGATATAAATGCTGGCTTCTACGTATACCTATATTCTTTTGTTGAATAGCTTTGTTTATCAAGGAAGATAGGATTATTTTCTTAATTATATCAACTTTCAATTAAAATTTATCATAAACTAAAAAAACATTATAACACCAAAGTAAACCCAGAAAAGCACTTAGAGGTTGTTTTTATCACCCTAAAACTTAATATAGTTGTCTTTAATAGTTTAAAAAAATCTGATGTGTTTCACTCACATGACTTTCTCTGCTCTTTTGTTGCTAATTTTCTTGTAGATGTAAGGGGAATTGCTAGGCTTTAAGCGATAGTCAAATATTTTAAGAGGTGGTTGCTATGTGGAGTATTCCATTCTCTTTGCATGTCCAGGACAAAAAAAAATGAATAACGAATTTGAGAAAAAGTATAAGTACTGGAAAATTTAAGGGAATAACAAGCAATAACTCGAAAATGCTTCACTCAAAAAAACAAATGTATATGATATAAATTGTGTATTTTAACACGACCTAAATCTTTTGTGTAGTAAAATTTTGTCTATCTCTTATGGTTTACCAGTTATGCAAAAGTTGTTCACAATGAAGAATACTTTTGGAGACATTCCAAGAAAATTCGAGCTATACATTTCATTTATCATGAAAATATCTTAAACATATGATAGTTTAATTAAAATCGTTAGAGCCATTTTTGAGAAAATTAAAATTTTCGAAAAATGTTCCATGTAATGGGTAGTCTGGGGTGGGGGATTTTCTTTAAAACCTTTGTGTCGCATCTCAGGAAGATATTGAACCTTAAATACCAAGTTTGGTGTTTATCCGACTGTTCGTTTCTGAGTTATGCTGTTCACAGACACACACACACAAGAACACGTTTCCAAAAATGCTTTTTTTGGATTCAGGGGGTCTCAAAACATATATTTCCGGTGAAAGCTCGAATTTTCTGGGAATGTCTCCAAAGGTATTCATTGCGAACGACTTTTGCATAACTGGTAAACCATAAGAGATAGACAAACTTTTACTGCACAAAAAATGTAGATCGCCTTAAAATACACAATTTATGTCACATACATTTTTGTTGTTGAGTGAACCATTTTCGAGATATTGCTTGTTATTCCCTTAAATTTTCCAATACTTAAACTTTTTCTCAAATGGAAATTCGTTATTAATTTTTTTGGTCCTGGTAATGCAAAGAGAATGGAATGCTCCACATAGCAACCAGTTCTTGAAATATTTGACTGTCGCTTAAAGTCTACCATTTCTCCTTGCATCTACAAGAAAATTAGCAATAAGATTAACATCTCGATTAACATGAAGCATATGGAGAATAAGCGTTTGTGAAAATAGTTTGTACAAGAGTAGAGAAAGTCATGTGAGTGTAACACATCAGATTTTTTATACGTATCTGAATATAGAGGTATTGATACCAATTAGTCCACTAGGTAGTGCTGTAGTGTTGGGAGTACTAAGTTGTTTGCTGTACATCTTCTGGATAACTTCGCTTATAGGAATATGCCTTATGCTTATTTGTGTACATACTCCAATTTGAGTTTTGTTTATTTAGTGTAGAGATATTGTAATTTAATTTCAAGGCCATATTACAGTTATTTCAACTACAATATATTGCTAATAATGGATGAAAAAATGCCCTGATAATCAAGCAAAAGGTTGTGAAACACAGACGCTTTCAGTGGAGTAACGACAAAAGCGGCCCTAAATTTAAGTAATTTAAGTAACGCGTTATTGCGTTAAATACGGAGAATTTTCTCTATCAGTCTCTCTGCCGCTTTCTCAATACTTCTACTTCTCCTCCCACCTTCTCTCCGCCTCTCTCTCTGTCTACTTCTCTCTCTTTCCTGTTAGCATTTCTTCCTCTTTCTCCCCCTCTCTCTTTTCTTTTCTCAGTCTCCTCTCCTTCTTTGCCTCCATCTCTGTCGCCTTCCTGTGCACTTACATATCACGTGATAATTTGAAAAACGGTGTTAACAATGTAAAATATGTTACAGAATTGCTAATAACCTCCCGGGATTTTGGGATATTTTACGCCATTGTAGGCGTAGACACAAAAAAACAAATTATTGTTATTAATGTATTCAATTTATGTAATTCTACTAACAAACTTTACCAATACACCACTCCATAAGGTACAGACATATTCATTACGCCCTCGACAGATAATTAACTAAAATATAAATTAATGATATAGAAATTAAAATGATTAAACAAAAATCTAATAGTGATGTTTCCTGTAGTAAATCGTTATTCATCTTCTTCATTTATGTAGACAAATAGTCGCTGTATATTACGAATTGTTAATGTAGAAGGAAGTTTTCAATGTCATCTGTCTTCTAAATAGCCTTTAGCTATAGATGTAGTCTTTCATCCTCCATGACGCTTTAAAACTGTCATAATTGCTCCTACATCCGCTAGCGGAGTTGCTGAAGCTCGTCGTAATGCTTGGCCCAAAGAGCTGTTTCATTACTAATACTAACCATCAACTTTCCTCTTAATCAGTTTTCAACCAGTAGATTCTTTTAGTTTTAATTACAATTTCAGCATGAACTTCATGAAATTCTTCTACCTTTTATGGAATCAAAAAGTTTTGTTTATAAAATACAGAGTTATACCGTTTCCTAGGAAAAATGAAACTCATGAATAGAATTTTTGCTTTACAGATTTTCTATAAATTATTTATTACTTTCTCTACTACGTAGGGGAAGTATTGTATTACACCCTACCTAGATTTCACCGGAAATATATGTTTTGAGACCCCCTGAATCCAAAAAGAAGCATTTTTGGAAACATGTCCGTGTGTGTCTGTGTGTGTGTCTGTGTATCTGTGAACAGCATAACTCAGAAACGAACGTCGGATAAACACCAAACAGTATTTAGGTTGAGTATCTTCCAGAGATGCGACACAAAGGTTTTCAAGAAAATCCCCCCACACCAGATTACCCTTTACGTGGAACATTTTTCGAAATTTTTAATTTTCTCAAAAATGGCTCTAACGATTTTGATTAAAATATCACATGTTTAAGATATTTTCATGACAAATGAAATGTATATCTGGCATTTTCTGGGAATGTCTCCAAAAGTAAACTACATTGAGAACGACTTTTGCATAACTGGTAAACCATAAGAGATAGACTAAATTTTACTACACCAAATATGTAGATCGCGTTAAAATACACAATTTATGACATATACATTTTTTGTGCTGAGTGAACCATTTTCGAGATATTGCTTGTTATTCCCACACATTTTCGAATACTTTTTCTCAAATACGAATTCGTTATTCATTTTTTTATGTCCTGGACATACAAAGAGAATGGAATGCTCCACATAGCAACCAGCTCCTAAAAGATTTGACTATCACTTAAAGCCTAGCAATTCCCCTTACACCTACAAGAAAATAAGCAATAAGATTAACATCTCGATGAAGCATATGGAGAATAAGCGTTTGTAAAAATAGTTTGTACAAGAGTAGAGAAAGTCATGTGAGTGTAACACATCAGATATTTTTTAATATAATAGATGCTATTACGCCATAAATTATTCAATGCAGCAAGATAATTATTAATAGTTTTGGCCTCGGACAGCTTAGAAATCCGTTGTCCTCAAAGCATATCATTAATAGACATAATACCCTGGATACATATTAATTATACACGTTATTATATTATATTTTAATAAAATAAACCTAAAAGGAATGAAATGCATTTGAGGGACACTTAAATTAATTTTGAGAATTTATCAAAAACAAAATATTAGTATTATAGAAGTGACTTTAAATCGTATTCCCTTCCTGAATCAGCTCTTCTGACTATCGCCTTTTCATCATCTCCTAACGCCCTGTAGGGCGGAAGATAATTTTGCCTGAGATCCTTGCGGTTTAGTAAAGAATTTGTGTAGGACTGACGATTCACAAACTCTAAGGGACATTGCTCCTTTGAAATTTCCAAATGTGCAAACACCCAGCACAGATGAGCAGGATAAGGATTGAAAGATCGGACAACAACCTCTGCTCGACCTAGTCGTGGGTTTGTTGTTCTTGCAGAGGCCCTCCTAAACATTCTGGGAGCAGCTCTTGCTTTTGGATCGCTTCCAAATTAAGTCTTCACTAGAATGAGTTCCGTCAAAAACATGGTACGTGCGTTTGGTTAGCTTTCGGGAAAATAATTATTCCTTTGTTTTTATTAATAGTTAGCACTATTGACATTTTTACTTTCTCTACTACGTATAGTAAGTAGGGGAAGTATTGCATTCCACCCAAAAATTCGATACCGAGATTTCACCGGAAATACATGTTTTGAGACCTCCTGAATCCAAAAAAAGCATTTTTGGAAACATGTCCGTGTGTGTGTCTGTGTGTGTGTGTCTGTGTGTGTGTGTGTCTGTGTGTGTGTCTGTGTGTGTGTCTGTGAACAGCATAACTCAAAAACGAACAGTCGGAGACGCACCAAACTTGGTATTTAGGTTCAGTATCTTCCAGAGATGCGACACGAAGGTTTTCAAGAAAATCCCCCCACCCCAGACTACCCTTTACATGGAAGATTTTTCGAAAATTTTAATTTTCTCAAAAATGGCTCTAACGATTTTGATGAAAATATCATATGTTTAAGATAATGTCATGAGAAATGAAATGTATATCTCCAATTTTCTGGGAATGTCTCCAAAAGTATTCTTCATTGTGAACGACTTTTGCATAACTGGTAAACCATAAGAGATAGACAAAATTTTACTACACAAAAAATGTAGATCGCGTTAAAATACACAACTTATGTCATATACATTTCTTTTGTTGAGTGAACCGTTTTCGAGATATTGCTTGTTATTTCCTTAAATTTTCCAATACTTATACTTTTTCTCAAATACGTTATTCATTTTTTTATGTCCTGACATGCAAAGAGAATGGAATGCGCCACATAGCAACCAGCGTTAAAATATTTGACTATCGCTTAAAAGCTACCATATTCCGCTTGCATCTACAAGAAAATTACCAATAAGATTGACATCTCGATATCTCGATTAACATGAAGCATATGGAGAATAGGCGTTTGTAAAAATAGATTGTACAAGAGTAGAGAAAGTCATGTGAGTGTAACACATCAGATTTTTCTTACTCCTAATGGATTTGCTTCATTCTGTCTTTCGAGAAGATAGTGTCATAACTGGGTCATATCCTACTTTCACCTCCCATTGTCAGGTTATTCTTTTCGCAGTCCACAAGGTGATCTGCGGAATTTGTTGCACGTAACCGTCGACTCATACCTAACCTATTAACTGAATGTTGAGACAGTAACTATGGTTATATATATGCCATATATACAATAATGTTAATTATAATGTGAAATGGTATCAATAAGAAAAATACTTTTTGTATAAATAGAAGTTAAGGCATAAGTTTTATGTATGTGCAAGTGTAGCTGGAGCTGTGGAATTCTTGTTAAAAGCCGACAAACATATCTTTGTGTTAGAATAAGGGCCCAGGCAAAAAGGACTTGTAAGGGAAAGTCATAAAAGCCAGACCTTGAGTCTTTGTGAAATAGAAAAGGCGACAAGCGAACACAACATATGTTTGTAGAGAGGCCACATGTTTGCAAACGTAGAACAATAGCCGGGTAAATCTTCTGGAAGGTTCCAAGCTGAACGAAGACAGACAATGAAATTTTAAGGAAGAATATGTTTAAAATCTTTAAGGGGAGAAATGTTAGTTCTAGCGTCTCCATCAGCCAGGGCGGTTGAGTATAAAGTGCTGCGATGTGAATAAGATACATGTAAGCTCTCAGAAGCAGGCGATATTAGTTACTTCTTATAATGTAGTAGGAACGGTGAAAGGTTATCGATTTAAAGGTCTATAGGGGTGTGAGATAAATATTACAATTATTTCTAGAGCACGTATAAAATACTTGATTGCTCAGCGACCGCAAGTTTGGCGCACGAACGTGGTAGGGCTCGACCGTTCTATAGCTCCAACTAACTTAAGAACTGTGTAGAGTATTACTAAGACAGTAAATGCGTGTGCCATTAAAGCATAGTGTTCTTCATTAACTTAATCTATTGTTAGAGTTGTTACTTATTACCTTCCTTCCCGTATCACACCCTGCAAAGTTATACAAGCTCTACCAAAAACCTAAATAACAGCAGCCGTGGCAAGAAATAAAAACAACACTTTAAGAGTAACAACTAAAACACAAGATAATTATCAGTATCACCATAGTTCATATATTAATATTTTGGACATACTGCGAGTTATGCTCTCCCTCCACGAGTATACTGCTATGTAACAAATAATCTGGTGACAAACGAACTCAAATTTTACCTGACCATAGCAGTCACAAAGGGGTAAAATTGTAAGCTTCTAATGCTGTGAGCCCGGCTTAGAATTCCTATTGGGCCAAACAAGTCTATTTGAGGCTTTATAAATTATTTCGTTCACTCCGTGTAATGAATATGCATAAGGTTACCGCTTCATTTTCAGAAGAACATTCGCGTATTCAATTCCTATTTTCGTCCATCCTCTCCCACTAACGAATTTTAAACGCCCAAACAAAAGTATTGACGTTTCTGTTTAAGCTTTAAGGGTATTGGTACTGAAATTTATAGATAATTTCTACAAATTTTAAGCTTAAATTTGATCAAACAGTTTTTTTAAACTTAATTATAAGACAAAATTAAGTTTAACTATGCCTAAATTTCCAATAAAATAATTTACAAAAATAAAATTTGAGACCCTTGTGAAATACCCCACGTGACGAAAATTTGAGATTTTATACGTTTAAATTTTGCATATTATGCTTATGATATAGTACTTTACAATAAAAGTTGTATTTTTTGTACCGTTGGAAAATTCTGATGTGTTGCACTCACATGACTTTCTCTACTCTTGTATAAACTATTTTTACAAATGCTTATTCTCTTCGTGTTAATCGAGATATCGAGATATTAAACTTATTGCTAATTTTCTTGTAGATGCAAGGGGAATATGGTAGGCTTTAAGCTATAATCAAATATTTTAAAAGCTGGTTGCTATGTGAAGTATTTCATTCTCTTTGCATTACCAGGACAAAAAAAGTGAATCACGAATTTCCATTTGAGAAAAAGTATAAGTATTGGAAAGTTTAAGGGAATAGCAAGCAATATCTCGAAAATGGTTCACTCAACAAAAAGAAATGTATATGACATAAATTGTGTATTTTAACACGATCTAATTTTTTGTGGAGTAAATTTTTGTCTATCTCTTATTGTTTACCAGTTATGCAAAAGTTCACAATGAAGAATACTTTTGGAGACATTCCCAGAAAATTCAAGATATAAATTTTATTTGTCATGAAAGTATCTTAAATATATGATATTTTAATCAAAATTATTAGAGCCATTTTTGAGAAAATTAGAAAGGCAAAACCTCAATTTATTGATTCCATGAACATTTAAAACAAAAGTGTTTTTTTTTCAAAATGTTGTAGAAAATTCAGTATTGAGAACTCTGAAGTAAAATGTGGGTTTAACATTAAATGAACACTAACAAATAATAGCAGAATCAAAGTATTTGAAACCATTAAAATTTCTATTATCCTAAGCCTAAATAAAATCTTCGCCCCATATTTTTGATTGACCAGTATCCTATACAGTACCATTATATCATGCATCACACAGTTTACTATGTCTAAACGAAACCTAAATATTGCTTTAATTTATTTTTAAATATATATATATATAGCTTTGGTATACTTTTTACTTTACTTGCCAACCAATTATAGTGCTTGGAAGCCGTGTGTAATACTGTTCGAATGCTATATTTGTGAGAATGTGTCGTTATTAATTTAATGTTGTGTTGTCTCGTACTGTAGTTATGGATTTCAGTATTTATTTTAATAATCAAGTTTAATTTAGTTGTTTTATTTACAACGTTATATATAAAGCTGTTAGTCCAAGGTTTATTCCGACATTAAACGATAAAATTTTCGTGTTTAAATATAATTTGCTGTTTGGGGTTTCATACGATATCCCATACAATATCCTTATTGCTCTCTGCAGTATTTCTAATTCATTTATTAAGCTTTTGTTGCAAGTTCCCCAGACCCAATTCAAAGAAGTGAAATGGGACTATGAGTGCATAGCAAATGTTTTCTATCCGTTCCCTTTTTAATAACTTTTTAGCCTAAGCAACATAACAATGACACGAGTGATATTTTCATTAATATGATTAACAGGTTCCTTCTAGTTTAATTCACTATTATTAATCCTAAGTACTTATAGGTTAGGTTAAGTTATACAACGGAAGGGAACATCTCGCGCACTGCGACTTACACAGATCTATTGTGGCTACTACCCCCCTGTAGGAGGGGATGAAGTGAAGGAACCACATGAGGCTACAGGCCGCAGAGACGCGTGTAGTCCCTAACAGTTCCCTGAAGATTCATCCCATTGCTGGAGTTGCCTAGAGAGGGCGATAAACGACTCGTCGAACAAGCAGCCCTCTAGTTTCCACGGGGGTACTCTTTCCTTTGAGCAAGCATTCACGCTGTCTGTCCGGCACTGCTATACCCCATGCGACGGACCTCCTTCTCTGGCTGTTCGTCTCTTCCGTCCTGGGTGGGTGTTGACTTGCTGTAAGAGAATGCTTCTACAACACTTCTGTGTTGATGGTAAGAGTGAATGAAATACTGTTTGATATCTGGGCCTTTAAGACTTCTAACTAGTTCTTCTAATAAAGAACACTGCACACTGCACTGATTAAAACTTAGAATATTAAGTTGAAATGCGTTTTGGATAATTACTTCCACCTTAAGGTGGTTCTTCTTCTTCTTCAAGCATTAAACCTTTCCTAAGTTTTGTTGCGTGCTCCAAATGTTTACTTTATTGATTTATCCATCGTTTCCTGGGTCTTCCAACATTTCGTTTTCCTTTAAGTATGTAGTAGAATATTTTCCTGGGTAACGTTCCTCATTCAGTCTCTCTACGTGTTCTAGCCACTTTTGTCTATTGTGGCTATATTTATTAATTTAGGTTAAAGATCCTTAAATTTTTTTTATGTCATCATACTTTATTTTTATCTCTTCTAGTGACTCCTAATACTGTTATTAAAAATCTCATTTCCGCTGCCTGTAATCTGCTTTTATCTCTATTTGCCATTGTCGAAGTTTCACTACTATATATAGCTACTGGAACTGCCATGGTTTTATAAAACTTCATCATCGTATCTTTCCTCCTTTATTTTTCAGAGTTCTTTTAATTGTTCCACATATTTTTTAAAAACTTGCTGTTTTAGTTCCAATATCTACTTACTTAATATATGACACTGAATATCCTAAAAATTTAAATGTGTTTACTTGTGCAATTATATTATTATCTAATACAAGTTTACAGTTCAACGGATGGGTTCCGTGAACGGCCATGGATTTAGTTTTATTTTTTGATATATCTACATTATAATTAATAACTATTCTATGTAGTTTAAATAGTGCTCTTTGTAGCTTATCTTCGTTATCATAAATGATTACTTGCTCATCAGCATATAGGAGTGTCATTGCAAAATGTTTCCTATTACAATCAGAAGTTATATTTAAAATATTTAGCCGCTGTTTCCATTCACAGACTGCGTTGTCTAAATATAAATTTAAATAAAGTGGGTGATGTGGTGGTTTCAACCAAAATTTAAATGCGTTGACAAATTTTTTCACACTTTTGTGTAAAATTTTCTATTGTTTAAAGCGCACGAACGGACAGACCTAAGAAAGAAGAAGGTACAGCAAGAACGGATACACTTTCTTCATTAATTTTTCATGAATACTCTCCCTAATGATCTTAAGAGAAAAGTTAACAATTTCAATGTCTTTAAAACTGCTGTTAAAGAGTACCTATGCTCAAAAGTATATTATTCTGTACAAGATTATCTGAATGACAAATTATCCTGATGATAATACGTATATTGCTCTGTAAGTAGTATTAGTAAATATTAATGACAATTGCCAGTCATATTTGATGCCTGCTTTAGAATTAATGAAGCTATTTAAATGTATGTATATTAAGAACTGACAGTAAATGCTATGCATTACAAATCAAATAGAACAAACTGATGAGACTAACAAAGGTACAAGCCTAGTGAATGTTAAAATAACTGTTCTTGCCTATACATATGTTAACCTTATAAGAGTAAGGAGGTATTCAACTCTGTACAAAATTACACTTGATTTGTTTCATTTTGTATATAATATGTCTTTATTTTATTTTAAATGTTCTGTATACTATGTAATATTTATGTATATATGTAACTTTATTGTACATTTCCTTGACACGTATATAGTATGTATATATTTTTATTTCAAATGTTCCATATTCTATGTAATATTTATGTTTATATGTAATTTTTGTACATTTCCTTGACATGTTCTATGTTCACAAGCATTTATGGCTGCTAGTGAACTCACAGAATACAATCTAATCTAATCTAATCTGAATCATGGCTTTGATTGGTTGTTAAAAAATTGCATATACAGAGTGAATCACCTAAAGCTTGCACCGCAAATATTTTGGAAATGGAAAGTGCTATTGATGTGCAGTTTTCACAGCATTGATTGGTAGTCAAGGGCTCGCACATTTAGCCTATAAACAGATTTTAAAAAATACTGAGAAAGTGTATTTTTTGAGCAAACATACATTTTTAAATGCAATAATGTCTAGTTACATCAACAGAATAAAGGTAGGGTAAATTAGAATGTCACTGGTCTTTATTGCAGGATTCTAGTGCAAGTGGTTTACGAGAAATTGTATATTGAAAAGTTTCCACCCCGACAATTGTTTGTCCCATTCAACCTGCTTAGTTGCTAGGTACGGTGTTGTTATGTTTGTTTGCATTGTGTTTTCTGTTCATTGATTGCATTGCGACTTTCTGGTCAGTTAGTTTGAGATAGTTCAAGTCGTGAGTGGAAGATGTGTTTACTAATGCAGAAAAAGCCGACATGCTCACGGTGTATGGAGAGTGTAGGAAGAATGCAGTTCGTTCCTGTACGGTGTATGCGGAAACGTATCCCAATAGACGTCAACCATCTCGGCAATCATTAATCAACCTCTTCAATCAAGTACGTGAAAGTGGTACTGTAACACATAAAAAACGTAACAGAAACAAACAAGTGACTGGAGAAGAGGCAGAAATTAATGTTTTGGCTGTCGTTGCAGTAGATCCGCAAATTAGTTTCCGCACAATCGCACGTGCAAGCGGCATAAGTCAGGCAAGTGTACTGCGCTTTCTCCATCGACATAGGTTCCATCCCAATCACATCTCTCTCCATCAAGAGCTGCATGGAAACGATTTTGAGAATCGTGTTAACTTTTGTACATGGGCATTAAGACATGATACTCCAGATTCATCATGTATCCTGTTTAGTGATGAGGCAACTTTTACTAATCATGGCCAGATAAACCGCAGAAACATGCACTATTGGTCTGTTGACAATCCCCGTTGGCTTCGTCAGGTGGAACGTCAGCGTCCATGGAGATTAAACGTGAGGTGTGGGATAGTGAACCATCAGCTCATAGACCCTTTGTTCATAGAAGGAACAATGAACTCGCACAACTATCGCAACCTCCTGACAGACCATCTGCCACGGATGCTAGAAGACGCTCCTTTGCAGGCTAGGAGGAACCTGTGATACCAACATGATGGCTGCCCAGCCCTCGTAGTGCACGAAGTACTACAGTTTGTCTTAACGGATTGTTTCCAAATCGTTGGATTGGACGAAGAGGACCTGTACCTTGGCCGGCCCGTTCACCGGATCTGACCCCTTTAGATTTTTTTCTTTGGGAAAGGCTGAAAGACACTGTCTACAAGGATGTACCAACTACACCAGACGATATGAAACGACGTATTACTGCTGCCTGCTCTGAGATTTGCGCTGAAATGCTAGAACGTGTGCAGCAGTCTTTCCATAGCAGACTGGAAGGGTGTATTGAAGCTGCCGGTGGTCATTTTGAACACAAACTGTGAAGGGCTATGTTCTCTTTACTTGTAAGAATCCACAGAAGTGTTGTAATTCCCTTTTAATTTTATTTAGTTTGTGCTACCACAGGTTGTATAAGTGTCAGTGCGTAAAAGTTTCAAAATAAGATTTCTCAAAACCACTTGCACTAGAATCTTGCAACAAACGCCTCTGACATTCTAATTTACCTTGTCTTTATTCTGTTGATGTAACTAGGCATTGTTCCATTTAAAATTTTTTATGTTTGCTCAAAAAATACACTTTCTCGGTATTATTAAAATCTGTTTATAGGCTAAATTTACGAGCCCCTGACCACCAATCAATGTTGTGAAAACTGCACATCAATAGCACTTTCCATTTCCAAAATATTTGCGGTGCAAGTTTTAGTTGATTCTCTCTGTATTAGTTCATGTCTGATGAATGAATTTGTCATACTAATTCTAACGTCTTCGGAAACACATGTTTATCGTAAAATTAAAGCTAATATTTACTCTGTTTAAAAGCACAATCTACTCTTACAGTCTGTTCTACACACCTTTTCTGAGAACAGTATGAAAGGAAAAGGAAAGTTCAGGAAGGCCAAAGAGGTGTTACATTCAAATTTTTCAAGTTGCGTGCACGTCAAGCAAACGCATAAGGTGACATCATCAGATTACAGAATCCTAACGTAACTGTTACCTCAAATTAACAGCTTAATTAGCTGGGAACCGTTGCTTCAGGACAACGCCATGAACTGCCTTCTGGAACTATGTTTTTAGCTTGGGTTCCACTGTTCCCAGACGAAGAGCTTAAATTCAAGGATTAAAATAGTTCACATGTTGCCAATTAACATCACTAAACACGCGAGGTAGGACTTCCGGAAAATTATCGTTATAACTGTTAATAAAAGTGTGAGAAAAAGCCTTCATATAGACGCTTGAAAATTCTGATTACCATCTAATCTTCTGGAGAAAACTAGAACAGTAAGAGGTTATATTACTTTTGTAAAAGTTAATTTAAAACAAATCTAGTTTATGTAGTATGCGTTCAAACTAAAACACAATTCTAGCGCTAATAATATAACACGAGAAAACATAAAAATTATATATGTTCCATTCACATGTCTTTCTCTACCTAATATCATTTATTTTACACCTGTTGAACCAACCTCATTTTTACTTTCTCTACTACGTAGAGTATGTAGGGGAAGTATTGCATTCCATCAAAAAATTGGATACCCAGATTTCACCGGAAATACATGTTTTGAGGTGCCCTGAATCAAAAAAAGCATTTTTAGAAAAAGGTTCGTTTGTGAACAGCATAACTCAAAAACTAAATGTCGGATAAATACCAAACTTGGTATATAGGTTCAGTATCTTTTAAAGATGCGACACGAGTACTTTAAAGAAAATCCTCCCACCCCAGACTACCCTTTATATGGAACACTTTTCGAAAATTTCGATTCTTCTCAAAAAACGGCTCTAACGACTTTGATTAAAATATCATATGTTTAAGATAATTTCATGGCAAATGGAACGTATATGATGAATTTTCTGGCATTGTCCCCAAAAACCCTCTTCATTCTGAATGACTTTTGTATAACTGGTAAACCGTAAGAGATAGACGAAATGTTACTACACAAAAAATGTAGATCTCGTTAAAATACATAATCTATGTCATATACATTTATATTGCGGAGTGAACCATTTCCGAGATATTCCTTGTTATGTGTTTGAATTTTCCAATACTTTTCCTCAAATGAGAATTCGTTATTCGTTTTTTTATGTCCTGGACATGCAAAGAGAATGGAATGCTCCACATAGCAACCAGCTCTTAAAAGAATTGACTATCGCTTAAAGCCTACCATATTCCCCTTGCACCTACAAGAAAGTTAGCAATATGTTTAACATCTCGATTAACATGAAGCATATGGAGAATAAGCGTTTGTAAAAATAGTTTGTACAAGAGTAGAGAAAGTCATATAAGTGTAACACACTACTTCATGTTACTCGAGATAAGCGTTTGCAGAAATAGTTTCATTACGCATCACTTTGTTCTAACAAGATAAAGAAGCTATAGTCAAATATTTAAAAAGCAGGTCGCTTTGTGCTGGCTTTGAAATTTTATACTCTTCCACATCACGAGAAATAAAACAAAAGTGACTTAGCACTTCAAAAACTATATAAAGTATTGAAAAATTCAAATCAATTGCAAAGAATACCTCGAAAATTGTTAATATTAAAACAATTATACTCGTGTTTGGTATAATCTTTGTGTAGTGAGTTTATGTTTTATCAGTTATATAGAATTATTAAAGAGGATTTTAGGGGCTATTGGCAGAAAACTCAAGATATACCTATACTCGATTAATCAGGAAAATATCGGAGCATATAGTGACTGCCCAGTTTTTCAACTGTTACTTTCTTAGCTCTAGTGTCATTGTTCTACGTTCTTGTCTAGCTCACTTCGCTAGGAGTGCACTTCACTAATATTAACTGGTTCAGCTTGTCACTTCACTTCCTTCGTGACATAGCCTCTTCACTCGCGACTGGAACACAGGGCCTCCACAACCCGTCGCTCCGCAGTAGCACTCGCTGCAGTCAAAACAGTCATCAACTCGCTCGCAGAATCGCTCTTGATGTCGCGCCAGAGACGAACTCGCTAACTCGCTCGTTCACTGACTGATTCAACAAGTCTGACTGCTCTCGCGAGAGCGCTCGCTTATATAAGTAGTGGAATCTTTTTACAAGGTTCTCCAGCGTTCTAGAACTATTTCAACATATGTTCTGGAGCAGGAGGAGAGCAAAAGCTTACAGAGTGCCGATAGCGCACTCGGTGTTTACGCTGGCGAGCGGCAGTTTTCGTTGTTTACCTCGACTGCCCGGCGCCGACCTCCCAATAATCTTGGGCCATAGCCGCTGCGTCATAATATAGTATTTTAATTAACATAGTTAATGCCATTTTTTTAGAAAAATAATGCCGAACAATTTCATATGTAAGGGGCAGTTTATGGTGGGGGATTGTTTCGTTTCGCACCATTGGAATTGAACTTAAGTATTAAGTTTGGTATTTATCCGACAATTTGTTTTGCATTTATGCTATTCACACACTGATACACCAGCGCCTACAACCGCGCGCACGCACATACACTCACACACACATAAAATCTTTTTCTAAAATTCTTTTCTGGATTCATGGACCTAACCACATACATTTTTGGTAAAACCTCGATACGGAATACAATACATCTTCATCTACTTATCATAGGTAAGTGGTAAGAAAGTAAAAATAGAGAGTTGGTGAATTAAGTTGGTGAATTATTTTAATTATAAACTTAGGGGCATTTCCTGAACTCTTAAAGAACATGTTTAAGGTTTAAAGACGAGTATGTCAATTAATAAAATTAATAATTGGCATTTAAAGATAAAAATTTGTTTTTCTCGATATTTTCTTCGTGAAGGGGAAGAAAAAACAAATGAATAGCGAAAACATACACGACAGCAAGCTAGATAATAAATAAGTTTATATAAAACAATATAGTGAGGCAAATTTCTTTCACAATCTTTGAACGAATATGGTTATGGGAACTTTCTCTATGCTTAGAAAAAGGTACGTTTATTCGGATTGCTGCTACGCTTTCACTGTGACCGAGAGAAGAGCTCACCCTAATCCAACTGACCTTAAGGGTGGAGACTTTCTCGTTTAAAATTGGATCACGTAGTGTGAGCGCACCCTACGTCATTATCTGCTGTTTCATTGTTTTCATCCTGCCCATTACTTAATATGAGCTATTTCTGGATGTTATCATTCATGTGTATCATATCTAGCAATTTAGAGACAACAAAAGGATTGCTCTGGCAGCCCATTATTTCAGTCACATGGTCATGAATCAGCTAATGATTTTAAGCTTCATCAAAGAGTACATTTTCATCGCTTTTATGAACTAACTATATTCTCAAACAGATAAAGTCGGAGTAAAATGTATAAAAGTCTGACATTATGCATCAATATACGATATTTTAACTAAAAATTTGATGTGATACATTCACATGACTTTTCTACACTCCAACGGTTATTAGTGGGTGTATAGACTCTCCTTACTATAGCTTATTTTTCCGTCTACTTCATTTTAATCCAAAAAACCTTTGCAGAAATGGCTGAGATACAAAGAGAACAGCGATAGTCAAACGTTTAAGAACTGGACGCTATACGCTGCCTGTTTCCATACAATCGCGAGAAACAACTGCATGTTGAAAGGACTTAGAAAATGACCATGAAATGAACAATTCGAATCTTTAATAACGGATATCTCAGAAATGGCTTCTGCCACAAAAAACTTATTTGAAATAAATTGTGTGTTTTAAAGAGATCTACATTTTTTGAGTAGTACGTTTTCGTCTATCTTTACAGTTATACAAGATTATATAAAATTTCTTCTATATGAAGTAGACCTCGCAGGCTTTCCCTGAAAATCAAAGATATGGATTTTTTTATCATGTAAATAGTTTTAATATATCGTATTTTAATCAGAATTAGAGCAATCTTTTAAATAAAAAAAATTTAAAAAATTATTCATGTAAAGGATAGTCTGGGGTGCGAGAATTTTCTTCAAAATCTTCTTGTTGCACCTTTGTGTGGTACTAAACCTAAACATCAAGTTTGGCATTTATCCCACATTTCGTTTTTGAATTATGCTATTCACAGACCACACACAAGGACCTTTTATAAAAACGGCTTTTTTTAATTCAGGGGACCTCAAAATATTATTTCTGGTGAAATCTCGGAATTGAATTTTTGGGTGGAATGCAATACTTCCCCTACTTACTGTACGTAGTAGCAAAAGTAAAAATTGCTAATCGAGTTTAGAATTAAATAGATTTGTTTTATAATAAATGCTAAATCAGCGCTCTATAATTTGTATTGTATATTCTAAATCCACCCTTCTGAGTTTAATCAAAAATATGCATGCCCTAATGCACAAAGCCACTATTCGAACTAAAATTTTCCTTTGTATGGTTTGTAATTAGTGCATAGATACAACCTATAGTAAGCAGAGTAAGTATTGCATTCCACCCAAAAATTGGATACCGATATTTCACTGGAAATACACTTTTGAGACTCTCTTAATTAGAAAATAATTTTTATAATAAGGTCTCTGTGTGGCTTTGGAAAATATAACTCAAAAATGAACCACATCTTCTAAGGATACAACACAAAGATTTTTAAGAGAATCCGTCCACCGAAAACTACACTATATATGAAAAATGTTTTGTTATCTTTACTTTTTCAAAAATGGCTCTAACGATTTTGATTAAAATGCTAAATGTTTAAGATATTTACACGACAAACAAAAACTACATCTTGAATTTTCTGAGAACAGCGTGAGAAGTTCTCTTCACTCTGAATTACTTTTGTGTTACTGGTAAATGCAAGAGATAGACAAAATTTAACCACACAAAAATGTAGATCTCATTAAAGCACATACTTTACAATACAATAGTTCTTTTTCGGCGTTTACCATTTCCGAGAGATTCTCTATAATTGATTTCAATGTTGAAATGCCTTCAATTTTTTTCAGGCAGCAAATCGATATTCATTTTTTCTCGTTGTCAAGCAAGGAGCGTTGAGTTTCCAAGCTATCATATACCGACACGCTTTTGCCTACTGTATACTTCTTATAGCTATAAGGACCTGTATAAATGTGTAATGATCTCGATTAACAAGAAGTAGGCAGAAAATGAGCTTCTGTAGTAATAGTTTGTAGACGAGTAGAAAGTCATGTGAATGCAACATATTAGACTTTTCTTGCCCTGGATATGTTACTTTACCTTTGGTTTAATCCTGTTATCACCAAGGCTGGTCTAGGAAAATGCATAATCTATCCACAGGAAGCGCACATACTTCTGGGCATAACTAATAGAATGACGTATACACTTTATTACAAAGTAAAATGATTAAGCATTCTCTCTCTATGGCTTTTTAATCTTATTTGAACCACACTTTGGATAAAAAGTATTAATGTATGAAAATTGCTGGGGAGATTGGTTCGCAGTAGCTGCTTGAATAAGAGGTTTGATTATTAAGGCATTCTACAGCAGACATTCAAACTACTTTACAGAATGAGGGCTTTAATACATTTTTTGTTGTATAAAATATTTGTAACATTTTAATTCTAAATTTTATATATTTATCACCTAATGATTATAATTAAACACCATGCAACTTTTCAGCTTAGTATATGTCATATTTTCTGAGAAAATAAATTATTTAGAAAAAATGTCCTACGCTCAACTGAAGTTAACTCAGGCAGTATGACTCACTTTAATGTACTAACAGGGAATAATCATAAACACTTTCTCAATAACGAAAACTGTTATTTTTTCCACTTTACACTTTCTGGTTACAAAGTTAAACACAATGATTAATTAATTTACCAAGGCGACTTGAAAATCCACCTAGTATATACCCGTGATTGATATAAAAAATTCTGATGTGTTACACTCACATGATTTTCTCTACTCTTGCGTAAACTATTTTTACAAACGCTTATTCTCCATATGCTTCATGTTAATCGAGATGTTAATCTTATTGCTAATTTTCTGGTAGATGCAAGGGGAATTGGTAGGCTTTAAGCGATAGTCAAATATTTTAAGAGCTGGTTGCCATGTGTAGTATTCCATTCCCTTTGCATTACCAGAACCAAAAAAAATGAATAACGAATTTCCATTTCAGAAAAAGTATAAGTATTGGAGAATTTAAGGGAATAACAAGCAATATCTCGAAAATAGTTCACTCAACAAAAACTATGTACATGATATAAATTGTGTATTTTAACGCGATCTACATTTTTTGTGTAGTAAAACTTTGTCTATCTCTTATGGTTTACCAGTTACGCAAAAGTCGTTCACAATGAAGAATATTTTTGGAGAAATTCCCAGAAAATTCGAGATATACATTTCATTTGTCATGAAAATATCTATATGATATTTTAATCAAAATCGTTAGAGCCATTTTTGAGAAAATTAAATTTTTCGAAAAATGTTCCATGTAAAGGGTATTCTGGGGTGGGGAGATTTTCTTGAAAACCTTCGTGTCGCATCTCTGGAAGATACTGAACCTAAATACCAAGTTTGGTGTTTATTCGACTGTTCGTTTCTGAGTTATGCTGTTCACAGACACACACACGGACATGATTCCAAAAATACTTCTTTTTACTTTCTCTACTACGTATAGTAAGTAGGGGAAGTATTGCATTTCACCCAAAAATTCGATACCGAGATTTCACCGGAAATACATGTTTTGAGACCTCCTGAATTCAAAAAAAGCATTTTTGGAAACATGTCCATGTGTGTGTCTGTGTGTGTGTGTGTGTGTGTGTCTGTGTGTCTCTGTGTGTGTGTGTGTGTGTGTGTGTGTGTCTGTGAACAGCATAACTCAAAAACGAACAGTCGGATAAACAACAAACTTGGTATTTAGGTTCAGTATCTTCCAGAGATGCGACACGAAGGTTTTCAAGAAAATCCCCCCACCCCAGACTACCCTTTACATGGAAGATTTTTCGAAAATTTTAATTTTCTCAAAAATGGCTCTAACGATTTTGATTAAAATATCATATGTTTAAGATAATGTCATGAGAAATGAAATGTATATCTCGAATTTTCTGGGAATGTCTCCAAAAGTATTCTTCATTGTGAACGACTTTTGCATAACTGGTAAACCATAAGAGATAGACAAAATTTTACTACACAAAAAATGTAGATCTCGTTAAAATACACAATTTATGTCATATACATTTCTTTTGTTGAGTGAACCGTTTTCGAGATATTGCTTGTTATTCCCTTAAATTTTCCAATACTTATACTTTTCTCAAATTCCTTATTCATTTTTACTTTCTCTACTACGTATAGTAAGTAGGGGAAGTATTGCATTCCACCCAAAAATTCGATACCGAGATTTCACCGGAAATACATGTTTTGAGACCTCCTGAATCCAAAAAAAGCATTTTTGGAAACATGTCCGTGTGTGTGTCTGTGTGTGTGTCTGTGTGTCTGTGTGTGTGTGTGTCTGTGTGTGTGTCTGTGAACAGCATAACTCAAAAACGAACAGTCGGATAAGCACCAAACTTGGTATTTAGGTTCAGTATCTTCCAGAGATGCGACACGAAGGTTTTCAAGAAAATCCCCCCACCCCAGACTACCCTTTACATGGAAGATTTTTCGAAAATTTTAATTTTCTCAAAAATGGCTCTAACGATTTTGATGAAAATATCATATGTTTAAGATAATGTCATGAGAAATGAAATGTATATCTCGAATTTTCTGGGAATGTCTCCAAAAGTATTCTTCATTGTGAACGACTTTTGCATAACTGGTAAACCATAAGAGATAGACAAAATTTTACTACACAAAAAATGTAGATCGCGTTAAAATACACAACTTATGTCATATACATTTCTTTTGTTGAGTGCACCGTTTTCGAGATATTGCTTGTTATTCCCTTAAATTTTCCAATACTTATACTTTTTCTCACATTCGTTATTCATTTTTTTTATGTCCTGGACATGCAAAGAGAATGGAATGCGCCACATAGCAACCAGCGTTAAAATATTTGACTATCGCTTAAAAGCTACCATATTTCCCTTGCATCTACAAGAAAATTACCAATAAGATTGACATCTCGATATCTCGATTAACATTAACCATATGGAGAATAAGCGTTTGTAAAATTAGATTGTACAAGAGTAGAGAAAGTCATGTGAGTGTAACACATCAGATTTTTTACTTTCTCTACTACGTATAGTAAGTAGGGGAAGTATTGCATTCCACCCAAAAATTCGATACCGAGATTTCACCGGAAATACATGTTTTGAGACCTCCTGAATCCAAAAAAAGCATTTTTGGAAACATGTCCGTGTGTGTGTCTGTGTGTCTGTGTGTGTGTGAACAGCATAACTCAAAAACGAACAGTCGGATAAACACCAAACTTGGTATTTAGGTTCAGTATCTTCCAGAGATGCGACACGAAGGTTTTCAAGAAAATCCCCCCACCCCAGACTACCCTTTACATGGAACATTTTTCGAAAATTTTAATTTTCTCAAAAATGGCTCTAACGATTTTGTTTAAAATATCATATGTTTAAGATAATGCCATGAGAAATGAAATGTATATCTCGAATTTTCTGGGAATGTCTCCAAAAGTATTCTTCATTGTGAACGACTTTTGCATAACTGGTAAACCATAAGAGATAGACAAAATTTTACTCACAAAAAATGTTGATCTCGTTAAAATACACAACTTATGTTATATACATTTCTTTTGTTGAGTGAACCGTTTTCGAGATATTGCTTGTTATTCCCTTAAATTTTCCAATACTTATACTTTTTCTCAAATTCGTTATTCATTTTTTTATGTCCTGGACATGCAAAGAGAATGGAATGCGCCACATAGCAACCAGCGATAAAATATTTGACTATCGCTTAAAAGCTACCATATTCCCCTTGCATCTACAAGAAAATTACAAATAAGATTGACATCTCGATATCTCGATTAATATGAAGCATATGGAGAATAGGCGTTTGTAAAAATAGATTGTACAAGAGTAGAGAAAGTCATGTGAGTGTAACACATCAGATTTTTTATGTCCTGGACTTGCAAAGAGAATGGAATGCGCCACATAGCAACCAGCGCTTAAAATATTTGACTATCGCTGAAAACCTACCATATTCCCCTTGCATCTACAAGATAATTACCAATAAGATTAACATCTCGATATATCCATTAACATGAAGCATATGGAAAATAAGCGTTTGTAAAAATAGTTTGTACAAGAGTAGAGAAAGTCATGTGAGTGTAACACATCAGATTTTTTAAGATTCAGGTGTCTCAAAGCATATATTTCGGTAAAATCTCGGTATCGAATTTTTGGGTGGAATACAATACTTCGCCTACTTACTATACGCCTGATTTAAAGTTTAAAATCTTTTATCACGATGATTATGTTATGTCTTGCTTTAGGTTTCTAAAACATTTGAATATTTGTCTTCAGTTACTTCTGCATGGTTTAGAATTAAAATAAATTAACAGAAATCACTGAGAACTCTAATGGTAATCATAATTTATACATTAAACTACGAATATTTCCTAGTTTCTATAGAGCTGTAGAGCTATTATTTTAAAAGACAAGATACCCTTACATCCTCAATTGCACAATTCAAGCCAAGAGTCAATGAAAGACCACTAATTGTGGGCCCATTTAGGACGATTAACTTCACTTTTATCGACAGTTTATCGTTACGAGATTATTTGCCTCCCTGTTTTGCATTTTAAATGTCCAGTAACCACAATTTATTTGACCTTCCTCGAATAAAATTAGATTTAAAAATCTTATCTGAATATGTATCAACCTTTATTATTCATCATAAAATTACCATAGTGTAAAGGTGATTGATAGCTAAGCACTCTATTGAATTGAATAGCGAACGTGAAGCGAAAGTGATCGTTTTGTGGCGTACCTCAACGATAACCACAGGGTTCTTTGTCTCGGCTCATCGACTCATATCAGTGGAGCGGAGGGGAGAGCGCACTTAGTGAATGCATTGTCAAGCCTTTGCAAATGCATGGCATAAATAAATATAAACCTAATCTAGCAGCGCTGTGGAAACATGCGAGTATGCTGCGGTGAGTTCAACGCGAGGTTAAGACACTAACCTTTAGAATCGCGTTTTTTCTAATAAAGGCGTGCGGTTTTAATATTTCCGTTTAGAAATTTAATGTGTGAAGAGTATATGTTTGACTAGGATGTTATATAGGTAAAGTGGAAGAACAGGTTTTAGTCAGAACACGTCATAGCATGTTTAATTGTTAGTATTTAAATCCCTATGCTGAAAATTCCTATTTCCTTAATGCTGACCCGACAGTTTTGACAGCCATACGCAACGAAGATTGCTTAACAATCTTGTTCAACTTTTCAGCATGAAAATGCAAATACTTAGCAAACATAGAATAGTTAAAGGTTACTCCGTACTGAATTTATGAACAAAATACGAAAGAAGTATTTGTTTTTACTTTCTCCCACGTGCATTATTGCATTCCACCAAAAATTCGATAACGAGTTTCACCGGAAATTAATGTTTTGTGGTCCGCTGTATAAAAAAAATTTAGGAAAGGTCCGTGCGTGTGTGTGTGTGTGTGTGTGTGTGTGTGTGTGTGTGTCTGTGAACAGCATAACTCAGAAACCAAAATTCGATAAACACCAAACTTGGTATTTAGGTTCAGTATCTTCCAAAAATGCGACACGATGATTTTCAGGATCCCCCACCCCAAACTACCAATTTTTCGAAATGTTTTATTTTCTAAAAATGCCTCTAACGGTTTTGACTACATCATATATTAAAGATATTTACATGAAAAATAACATGTATATCTTGAATTTTCTGGGAATAGTCTCTGAAACCTTCTTCATTCGAAATTTTATACAAACTGCTAAACGTCAAGCTATAGAGAAAACATACTTCACAACGTTGTAGTAGATCTCTTTAAAACATAATTTATGTCAAATAACTTTTTGTGGCATAAGGCACTTCTGAGATATCCGTTATTAATGGTTCGGATTTTTCATTACTTATTCTTTTAAAGTCCTTGTCTACATTCAGTTGTTTCTCGCAATTGCATGGAAACAGTATGGAATTTTAGAGAAAGGTAGACAAAGTCATGTGAGTGTGTCAGATTATTTAGGTTGGATAGATTCATAGAATCAGGAACCAGTTGCGATTTTGCTTTTCTGCCAATCAAATGTCCAAACGTGATGTAGAATGAACGTGTGTAGGTGTGTGTAAATAGCGTGTGTAATTTTAAGTCTTGAGTTTCTGGTAATATTTTTTACTTACAGTTTTGCCCTTTAAAATGCTCCTCATAATGCAATTTTTTTGTTCAGTTTCTTTTAAATTCTCAGAATATGCTCTTTCAATGTTGTTAAATAAACTTAAAGAGCGTTTTCTTGATATTAGGTAGACTTTGGATTTAGTATTTTAATAACTTAATACATAAATGCTTATTAGAAAATTTAAAGTGTCACATAGTTTATTAATTTTTACAGGAAAGATTTTAATGTTACAAAAACATTTAATATTTGGTTATACATAACTATATTCGAAATATAATATATGACATTTACAAGTCCAGTGAATCGCCAAATAATCATTTTTGGAAAAAAAATTCTCCGTGTGTATACGTATGTGTGTGTGTGTGTGTGTGTGTGTGTGTGTGTGAGGGGGATAGAGGGAGAACATCTGACTCAAAGACGAATAGTCGTAAAAGTATAAATTCAGTACTTAAAGTTCAGCATGTTTCAACATGTGACACGAGTTTCAAGACAATCCCATCTTAAACTACTACACTGTAGTTGAACATCTTAATTATTTTTACGAATATTTTATATAGAATGGGTGCAACTATTCCGATTAAATTTATTAATATATGTGTTTAAGATATTTACATGAATAATAACATGTATATCATGAATTTTCTGTGAATACTGCAAAATGCTCTTTATTTCGAATATATTTTGTATAATTTTGTATAATGGTAAAGATAAGAGAAATATGAAATCTTACTACACAGAAAAATAGATCTCATTGAACTATATAATTTATGTCAAATGAATTAATTTTTTCTGTAGCATTAACCGTTTCCGAAACATTCATTGCTACATTTTAAAGTTTTCCCAAATTGAACTGCAATACGCCATCTATAAATCATCTTACGCGATTCTTTTTTTTTTCTCCGCATGGGTTCATTAGGAACAAAAACTAAACGGTTGGCTTTTATTTTTAGTATTTTTCCTGCACCAGGTTCATACTGCTTAATTGAGATTATACTAGTACAGTGAGTAACGTAACGTGAACAGAATAATATTTTATACGAATACTATAATGTGTAAGTGATTATATGAAGATGAAATGCGTAGAGTTGTGTGAGTGTGACAAACAAGACTTTTATTCTTTCCACGCTACCTGGCCGGCACCGCCATTCACCATGAGACCTAGAAGCAGACCTGAAACATGAGAACAAAAAGGAATGAAAGGGAAATAACGAAAAGAAAAGAGAAGAGGTAGAGAAGAAACCAACCCAGCATTCGCTGTCGACCACGGGGATACTACAAAAAAATTCTGATATGTTACACTCACATGACTTTCTCTACTCTTGTACAAACTATTTTTACAAACGCTTATTCTCCATATGCTTCATGTTAATCGAGATAAAGAGATGTTAATCTTATTGCTAATTTTCTTGTAGATGCAAGGGGAATTGCTAGGCTTTAAGCTATAGTCAAATATTTTAAGAGCGGGTTACTATGTGGAGTATTCCATTCTTTTTGCGTTACCAGGACAAAAAAATGAATTTGAGAAAAAGTAGGTTCACCCAACAAAAAAAACCGATAATGACAAATTGGGTATTTTAACGCGATCTACATTGTTTGTTTAGTAAAATTTTGTCTATCTCTTATGGTTTACCAGTTATGCAAAAGTCGTTCACAATGAAGAATACTTTTGGAGACATTCCCAGAAAATTCGAGATATACATTTCATTTGTCATGAAAATATCTTAAACATATGATATTTTAATCAAAATCGTTAGAGCTATTTTTGAGAAAATTATAATTTTCGAAAAATGTTCCATGTAAAGGGTAGTCTGTGGTAGGGGGATTTTCTTGAAAACCTTCGTGTCGCATCTCTGGAAGATACTGAACCCAAATACCAAGTTTGGTGTTTATCCGACTGTTCGTTTTTGAGTTATGCTGTTCACAGACACACACACGGATTTAGGGGACCTCAAACATATATTTCCGGTGAAATATCGGTATCGAATTTTTGGGTGGAATACAATACTTCCACTACTTACCGATGGGTCAGAGTGAGGGTCGCCGGTGATCAAACCCGGGACCTGGCAAATGCGGGCCATGGACGTTGCCATCTCGCTCGGTTGAGAATTTCTATAAACTGCATTGCATTATTCTTTTGGTTTGGGGGAAGCCTACGGAGTGTTCCTTTATATGAAGAGAACAATCAGCGAATGATCTCATCATTAATTCGTTAAGTCCATAACCATGAAGAAATATGAACTTAAAAGTTTTGACAATGAAATTTTTTTCGCATAAATGGTATCCTTCAAATGCCCTTCCCAATTCGTGCGTCGTGTTATTAGCAGAACTCATGTGCTGTTCAAAACGTTTACTTTCAACCTTTCACGCTTCACGGACCAGTCCTTAAGATCTTCTGCCGTGTTCAGATCCACCCATCAGATCCGTATTTTGCTAATTGATCAGAATTGCATCATTTCTAGTTTCGTAAAGGAAACAGCGTTTATCATCTTCTCCCAGATACCGCTAGCGATTCTTTGTAGCCTAGCTAGTATTTTTCCTGTGTTGGGGAAACGAGGAATGTGAAAGCTCATAGTCGGTAGAAATTTATGCGTGTAAGCGTAACCTTATAGATGAAAAGTCAGTAATTCAAAGATTTTTCTTCAAGCTTCTTAATTTCTAATGCTGAAGTGAAACTACGATGTGGCTGTGATCCACTTACACTATCCGGAGAGGAGCTTCTGTGGCTTGCATTCGGGAGGTCTTTGATGCAGTATTTTTAACACTTAAATAATATCAGTCTAATTATATAATATAAAATAACAGCCCGCCTTAAAGCAATATGTGTATAATATTATATATAAAATGTATGAAACAGTCATTGTATTATGTTTATACTATTATGTATATGTATAATAATGCTATGTGAATGTATTACGTAGTTTTAACAATGTAGGAGCTGTGAGAATAGAAGCCGAAAGTTGCTAACAATGAGATAATAATGAGGTAACCTTGAGACAACAATAAATTAGAAAGTTTAATAATGCTACTAATAATTCTTGGAAAAATAAGTAATATTTAAAACAGTTTATAAATAGCCAATCAACAACTAGTAAAGCTGAAGTTAAATAAAAGTATTCTATTGGAGTAAGCTTAGCCAATCAGAGACTTCAAATAGAAAAAAGAGTACAAATTCAGGCGGGAGACTCTACAAACAGCGTTCCCAACCAGTGCAGTTTAGATTGCGTACCCGATCGGTACGGACGTGTTCAATGTGAGATATAAAATTCATTGCGGCGAGAAAAATATAAAGTTTACGTGTTAATAATACACACAATAATCTCACAGCTCCATAGTAGTATACATCAGTGAAGTGTTATTAAATCTTATGAAGGATTAATAAAAAAAGTACAATACAATTATAATTTATATAAGCCTTCATTCTTTAGTCACACCAGCCCTGCTAAGAGATACATGTTTCTGCAAATTACTACTGACGCAGCCGAGGCATAGATATATAATATTTAAATAAACATTAAAATACAAAGTTAATTTTTAAACGTGGGGCGAAGGCCACCGGAAACTTTGTACCGTACGTGGGGCGAACACTCCAAGAAACATATCTCCCGAAATTCAACAATTAAACTCTCACAAGTTTATCTCCCATACGTGGGGCTGCAACTACTTCAAGTTTGGCTAAACAGTGGGGTGAAGCCATCTGCAAGTTTGGCTCCAATACGTGAAGCAACAACCCTCTCATGTTAGCTTCAAATCCTGGTACCGGCCAATGTGATTGGGGTTTGTTCGTGATTTCCTTGATTGTCAGGTAAATATCGGATTGGATATTCATTATCACGACCCAAAGTTCCACCTAAAGAACAATTAATGAAATAAAAAATAAATATAAATGCATAGGAAAGTAAATACACAGATAAGCAGTCTAGTATCACAATGACTACAACCTGGCCCCGTAGGTCAGTCGGTAGAGCACCCGCCTGCTGTACGAGGGATCCCGGGTTCGATTCCCGGCTGGGGTGGGAATGTATCTCCAGCCAAGATTATTCCCTATCCTCCCCATAATCTGGAAGTGTGAATGTGTGAGTGATCCAATGATTAAAACCCAAAAAGTGCAAGAAACCCAACGACAAAAAAATACGAGTTAACACTCGTTCCAAAGGTATGGCCGCCGATAAGACCAGTGTAGTTAAAGGCGGGGTATAAAATGAACTAAAAAACTGATTACATGTACACTCGGTCAAACTAAAAGTGGCCCGTCTCTTGAACAGTTAAATGTTTTCAAAGTTCTTTCGAGTGCGTGAGAGGTTTACAACCGTCAACTTCTGTGCACCGCTTTGGCTAACTCAATAATACAAGCCACAAGGCAGTTTTTGAGCTACCTGCTTGACGTGGAACTAACTATTGGCTGTTGCAGGGATGAGTCACTCTTCAGCATTATTGAGGATTGGGATAGGTGTCTGTTTTTACTTTCTCTACTACGTATAGTAAGTAGGGGAAGTATTGCATTCCACCCAAAAATTCGATACCGAGATTTCACCGGAAATACATGTTTTGAGACCTCCTGAATCCAAAAAAAGCATTTTTGGAAACATGTCCGTGTGTGTGTCTGTGTGTGTGTGTGTGAGTGTCTGTGTGTCTGTGAACAGCATAACTCAAAAACTAACAGTCGGATAAACACCAAACTTGGTATTTACGTTCAGTATCTTCCAGAGATGCGACAGGAAGATTTTCAACAAATTCCCCCACCCCAGACTACCCTTTACATGGAACATTTTTCGAAAATTTTAATTTTCTCAAAAATGGCTCTAACGATTTTGATGAAAATATCATATGTTTAAGATAATGTCATGAGAAATGAAATGTATATCTCGAAATTTCTGGGAATGTCTCCAAAAGTATTCTTCATTATGAACGACTTTTGCATAACTGGTAAACCATAAGAGATAGACAAAATTTTACTACACAAAAAATGTAGATCGCGATAAAATACACAACTTATATCATATACATTTTGTTTGTTGAGTGAACCGTTTTCGAGATATTGCTTGTTATTTCCTTAAATTTTCCAATACTTATACTTTTTCTCAAATTCGTTATTCATTTTTACTTTCCCTACTACGTATAGTAAGTAGGGGAAGTATTGCATTCCACCCAAAAATTCGATACCGAGATTTCATCGGAAATACATGTTTTGAGACTCACTGAATCCAAAAAAAGCATTTTTTGGAAACATGTCCGTGTGTGTGTCTGTCTGTGTGTCTGTGTGTCTGTGTGTGTGTCTGAGTGTCTGTCTGTCTGTGTGTCTGTGAACAGCATAACTCAAAAACGAAGAGTCGGATAAACACCAAACTTGGTATTTAGGTTCAGTATCTTTCAGAGATGCGACACGAAGGTTTTCAAGAAAATCCTCCCAACGCAGACTACCCTTTACATGGAACATTTTTCGAAAATTTTAATTTTCTCAAATAACGGCTCTAACGATTTTGATTAAAATATCATATGTTTAAGATATTGCCATGACAAATAAAATGTATATCTCGAATTTTCTGGGAATGTCTCCAAAAGTATTCTTCGTTATGAACGACTTTTTCATAACTGGTAAACCATAAGAGATAGACAAAATTTTACTACACGAAAAATGTAGATCGCGTTAAAATACACAATTTATGTCATATACATTTCTTTTGTTGAGTGAACCGTTTGCGAGATATTGCTTGTTATTCCCTTAAATTTTCCAATACTTATACTTTTTCTCAAATTCGTTATTCATTTTTTTTATGTCCTGGACATGCAAAGAGAATGGAATGCGCCACATAGCAACCAGCGTTAAAATATTTGACTATCGCTTAAAAGCTACCATATTTCCCTTGCATCTACAAGAAAATTATCAATAAGATTGACATCTCGATATCTCCATTAACATGAAGGATATGGAGAATAAGCGTTTGTAAAAATAGTTTGTACAAGAGTAGAGAAAGTCATGTGAGTGTAACACATCAGATTTTTTGTCCTGGACATGCAAAGAGAATGGAATGAGCCACATAGCAACCAGCGCTTAAATATTTGACTATCGCTTATAATCTACCATATTCCCCTTGCATCTACAAGAAAATTAGCAATAATATTGACATCTCGATATCTCGATTAACATGAAGCATATGGAGAATAAGCGTTTGTAAAAGTAGTTTGTACAAGAGTAGAGAAAGTCATATGAGTGTAACACATCAGATTTTTTTATGTCCTGGACATGCAAAGAGAATGGGATGCGCCACATAGCAACCAGCGTTAAAATATTTGACTATCGCTTAAAAGCTACCATATTTCCCTTGCATCTACAAGAAAATTACCAATAAGATTGACATCTCGATATCTCGATTAACATGAAGCATATGGAGAATAGGCGTTTGTAAAAATAGATTGTACAAGAGTAGAGAAAGTCATGTGAGTGTAACACATCAGATTTTTTTAGAGAGAAAGAGACATTTCTCATTCTTTTTATTTATTTATTAGATATAATACAATGATAGGTTATTTGTTGATGTGGTTGTCAATGATTGTTTAGAATGTTAGTGTTATAATCAAAAACGAAAGGTCAGATGAATACCAAACTTGGTATGTAGGTTCGTATCTTTCAAAAATGCGACATGAAGTTTTTTAGGAAAATTCCCCCACCCCAGAATACCCCATACATAAAACATATTTCAAACATTTTGATTTTCTCAAAAATGGCTCTAACGATTGTGATTAAAATATCATATGTTAAAGATATTTTCATGGCAAATGAAATGCATATCTTGAAGCTTCTGGGAATGTCCCCAAAAGCCCTCTTCATTCTGAATTAAATGGTAAACCGTAAAGGATAGACAAAATTTTACTACACAAAAAACGTACATCTCGTTAACACACACAATTTATGTCATATACATGCTTCTGTTGAGTGAACCATTTCCGAGATATTCCTTGTTATTTATTTGAATTTTGCAATACTTATACATTTCCTCAAATGGGAATTCGTTATTGATTTTTACTTTCTGTACTACGTATAGTAAGTAGGGGAAGTATTGTATTCCAGCCAAAAATTCGATACCGAGATTTCATAGGAAATACATGTTTTGAGGTTCACTGAATGCATATAAAGAATTTTTGGAAACATGTCCGTGTGTGTGTCTGTGTGTGTCTGAGAAGGCATAACTCAGAAACGAGCAGTCGGATAAACACCAAACTTGGTATTTAGTTTCAGTATCTTCCAGAGATGCGACACGAAGGTTTTCAAGAAAATCCCCCCACCCCAGATTACCCTTTACATGGAACATTTTTCGAAAATTTTAATTTTATCAAAAATGGCTCTAACGAATTTGAATAAAATACCATAAGTTTAACACTTTTTATTGCAAATGAATTGTATATCTCGAATTTTCTGGGAATGTCTCCAAAAGTATTCTTCATTGTGAACGACTTTTGCATAACATCCAGCAATTCAATGATCCCAAAATTCATATTCCGTCAAAATTAAAAAATCCATAAAACGATTGGTACCGAAAATGCATGTTTTGAAGCCCCCATGTCCTCCCAAAAAATATAAAATGCTTCGTGTGGTGTACGAAAATTTAGATGACTACCAATCTTGATATTTAAATTCAGGTTATTCCAAGAATGCGATAAGAAGATTCTCAAGCAAATCCCCCAACCCAAATACTTGGAAAATGTTTTGTTATTTCTTTTATTTTCTTAAAAATGGCTCTCGCGACTCGTATTAAAGTACCTATGCTGAAGATATTTGCACGGCAAATAAAATGTACACCTTGAATTTTTTGGAAATAATCGGCGAATTTCTCTCCATGATGAATGAATTTTCTGTAATTGTGTACAACCAGCAAACTGTAAGAGACAGTCAAAAGCTTAGTAGAAAAAGAAATCTGATGTCATACATTCACATTAGCGGGTATAGAAATTATTCTTACAAAAGTTTATTTTTTTACCTACTACATTTCGTCCAAATAAACCTTTGCAGAAATAGCTACGTTACACATTTCGTTATAGATACAAGAGAAACAGCGACAGTCAAATTTTTAACTACTGGGCACTATTTGATCTTAAAATTCCTTACTGTTTCCATGCAATAGCGAGAAACAACTGAATGTTGAAAGGACTGTAACAGAATGACCAAGAAATGAACAATTCGAACCTTTAATAACGGATATCTCAGAAACGGTTTATGCCACTAAAAGACTTATTTGAAATAAGTGTGTGTTTTAAAGAGCTCTACGTTTTTGTGCATTAGTTTTCGTCTCTCTCTTGACGTTTATCAGTTATACAAGAATATACAAAATTTATCCCAAATAAAGTGGACTTCACAGGCTATTCCCAGAACATTCGAGATATGTCTTATGTAAATATCTTTCATTTATGGTATTTTAATCAAAGTCGTTAGAGCCAGTTCTTAGAAAATAAAAAAAATCGAAAAATGTTGTATGTAAAGGGTAATTTGCGGTCGGAGAATTTTCTCGAAAATCTTTATGTCGCATCTTTGGAAGGTACTGAACTCAAATACTAAGTTTGGTGTTGATCCAACTTTTTATTTGATGTTATTCGCGCACACACACATTGAACTTTTTTCTAAAAATACTTTTTTTATTCAGGGACCTCAAAACATGTGTATTTCCGGTGAAATATCGGTATCGAATTTTTAGATGGAATACAATACTTCCCCTACTTACTATACGTAGTAGAGAAAGTAAAAATCTTGTTAAGACACACAATTTCTGTCGAATGAAAGATTTCTGGCATTAACAATTTCCGAGATAAAATTTGTTTTTGGTTTAAATTTAATTTGCTTCAAGTTTTATTCGTGTTTTATTCGTGTTCTCTCTCTCTCATCAAAGGAATTTCAAAGTCACCACATAGCAAACCCTCTGTTTAAAAATTTAACTATGCATCAGCCTATTGCGTCCCTCTATTGTTTACATTTCTGCAAACGTTTTTGTGAATTAACAAAACTAGATAGAAGAAAAATATGAAGTATCCATATGACTCTCTCCACCTACTTTCGTTTATTTTTATATACCATCTACAAATTAGTTTTAAGAAAGCTTATTTTTCTATTTCATGTTAATCGAGATATTTCATTACACATTTCATTATCGGTAACAGAGTGATAGAGAAAACCGAGTCGATAGCCATATGTTTAACAGCTGGCTTTGAAATTCATACCATTTTCATGACAACGCGAGAAACAAGTGAATAGCGACAGCAGTTTAAGAATTGAAATATTCATATTGATAATAAGGGATATCTCGGAAATGGTTGATGCCACAGAAAGTTATTAATAAACTGTGAGAGATCTAATTTTTGTGGCCGTGGCCGAGTGGCTAGACCGTTCGCCTCTCACCGAGGCAGCCCGGGTTCAATTCCAGGGACCCGCATGTGGGATTTGTGGTGGACAAAGCGGCGTCTGGGCGAGTTTTCTCCGGGTTTTCCGGTTTCCCTCGCCATTCATTCCACCAACTGCTCCATCATCACCTTTCCTTTCATCCATTTCACCAACATTTCGTTTAATCTACTTCCTTCCTCCCATACCAGGCATCGGGCTGATCACCCATCCTGGATATTCTGTCTGATCCATGAGTGTCTGCTCCTCGACGGGCCTCTGACCCCAGGCACCCGCCTGTAAGTCCTGGGGGGTGAAAGTCCCACATAAGAGGCGGTTAAACAGAAGTATACTGTAGTATACCTCTTAAGTTTATCAGTTATATAAAATTAGACTAAATGATTTGTCACACAGGTATCTTAAATATATGCTATTTTTGAGAAAATCTGAAATAACGAAAAATCTTCAATGTAAAGCGTAGTTTGGGATGGGCATTTTTTTGAAAATTTTCGTTAGCATCTTTGGGGGACCTTGAATTCAAATACTAAACTTAGGATTTATCCAAGTTTTCGTTTTTGAGTGTGTTGTACAAAGAGACACATGTGCACGCGAACGTTTCTATTCATGGGGCATCAAAACAGGTATTTTCCCAGAAATGTACGCATAGAAGCTTTGGCCTGGAATGCAAAAACTTCTCTATCCACTAGGTACCTGGCAGGGAAAGTAATAACTTTTTGTATGAATAGTTCGTGGAATAACAGGTAGCGAAAGTATTTTGAAAATAACACATCACATTTTTTGCTACTGTATAACTCAGTATCCGTGTTTCTTGCTACTGTTAATTAGCGTCACCTGACAGGTAATTCAAACCTGTATCATATCTGCAGCACGCAGCGTAATTAGAATGAAAAGAAAAACATAAGGTTAAACTCGTGTAATAAGTTTGTTTAATACGGTATGCCGCGGTCGTGACCCGCATTGCTTTTTCTACTTCTCGTTAGGATTCTGCAAGTAATTCACATTCCAAGTTGCTGCTCCAGAGAGAGAGGCAAGTGGTTACATAAGGGCACCAATAACGCAATTCGTGTAAAGCATGTAGGGACTAGTCTTGTCGACATGCGTATACACGAGCTAGGCATCGAGGGGTGATGAACTGAGACCAGGACTTAAAGGAAGTTCAGGCAAACGCCTCATAAATAAAGCATTTTTACTTTCTCTACTACGTATAGTAAGTAGGGGAAGTATTGCATTCCACCCAAAAATTCGATACCGAGATTTCACCGGAAATACATGTTTTGAGACCTCCTGAATCCAAAAAAAGCATTTTTGGAAACATGTCCGTGTGTGTGTCTGTGTGTCTGTGTGTGTGTGTGTCTGTGTGTGTGTCTGTGTGTGTGTGAACAGCATAACTCAAAAACGAACAGTCGGATAAACACCAAACTTGGTATTTAGGTTCAGTATCTTCCAGAGATGCGACACGAAGGTTTTCAAGAAAATCCCCCCACCCCAGACTACCCTTTACATGGAACATTTTTCGAAAATTTTAATTTTCTCAAAAATGGCTCTAACGATTTTGTTTAAAATATCATATGTTTAAGATAATGCCATGAGAAATGAAATGTATATCTCGAATTTTCTGGGAATGTCTCCAAAAGTATTCTTCATTGTGAACGACTTTTGCATAACTGGTAAACCATAAGAGATAGACAAAATTTTACTACACAAAAAATGTTGATCTCGTTAAAATACACAACTTATGTTATATACATTTCTTTTGTTGAGTGAACCGTTTTCGAGATATTGCTTGTTATTCCCTTAAATTTTCCAATACTTATACTTTTTCTCAAATTCGTTATTCATTTTTTTATGTCCTGGACTTGCAAAGAGAATGGAATTCGACACATAGCAACCAGCGTTAAAATATTTGACCATCGCTTAAAAGCTACCATATTCCCCTTGCATCTACAAGAAAATTAGCAATAAGATTGACATCTCGATATCTCGATTAACATAAAGCATATGGAGAATAGGCGTTTGTAAAAATAGATTGTACAAGAGTAGAGAAAGTCATGTGAGTGTAACACATCAGATTTTTGGAAACATGTCCGTGTGTCTGTGTGTGTGTCTGTGAACAGCATAACTCAGAAACGAACAGTCGGATAAATACCAAACTTGGTATTTAGGTTCAGTATCTTCCAGAGATGCGACACGAAGGTTTTCAAGAAAATTCCCCCACCCCAGATTACCCTTTACATGGAACGTTTTTCGAAATTTTTAATTTTCTCAAAAATGGCTCTAACGATTTTGATTAAAATATCATATGTTTAAGATATTTTCATGCTAAATAAAATGTATATCTTGAATTTTCTGGGAATGTCTCCAAAAGTATTCTTCATTGTGAACGACGTTTGCATAACTGGTAAACCATAAGAGATAGACAAAAGTTTACTACACAAAAAATGTAGATCGCGTTAAAATACACAATTTGTCATATACATTTTTTTGTTGAGTGAGCCATTTTGAAGATATTGCTTGTTATTCCCTTAAATTTTCCAATACTTATACTTTTTCTCAAATTCGTTATTCGATTTTTTTTTCCTGGTAATGCAAAGAGAATGGAATACTCCACTTAGCAACCAGCTCTTAAAATATTTGACTATCGCTTAAAGCCTACCATATTCCCCTTGCATCTACAAGAAAATTAGCAATAAGTTTAACATCTCGATTAACATGAAGCATATGGAGAATAAGCGTTTGTAAAAATAGTTTGTACAAGAGTAGAGAAAGTCATGTGAGTTGAACACATTAGATTTTTTTCCAATACTCTCTGCTTGGATTACAGAGCGGGATGGCTCAGCCGGCAACTTCTGTAGCCCGCATTCCGGGATCGCTCCCCTGCGACCGCCCATTCTGGCCCATTTTTCGTGGTTTCCCTGGGTCGACAGGCGAATGCTCTTCTCCCCCTCATCTTCCTTGTGATTTGTTTCGGCGGGTTGCGACTGGGCAGTAGCTATGCGCTCTGTAAAGCTTTATTCCCTGGCTCTGACTCGAGGACACAGAGGTTGGTGGCTTATGAACAGGGACCGGCGAGGTCGGATGCGTTCTATGTGGTAACGTTAGGAACCCGCCCACGCTTACGTCGGATCTAGCTGCCCTTCATCCCTCCCTCCCAGGGGTCACGTTGGAAGCAAAAAGGGTCGTTATGGCCTACTTGCAATGCTCTGCCCCTGTCCCGGAGGGCCCCTCCATGATATGTACCTTTACCTTAAGCACTGTCTAAAAACTAGTATATGCCCACGTGTTAAAAGTGGTTTTACTCCTTGTATCATAATCAACTATATTGTGGCATCAGTCATTTTTTGAGATATCGGTTATGACTGGTTTGAATCTTTCAAAACTGTCTTTTTAAAGTTATGTCGCTATTCAGTCGTTTCTCGCGATGTCATCGAAGGTGTATGGAATATCAAGGCTAGCATATAGCGTCTAGCTTTAAAACATCTGAGCATAGATTCAGTTCCCTCTATCTCCCTTGTAGCTACAACGAAATTTGTAATAAAGCTATTTCTGCATAGGTTTATGTCGATTAATATGCGATAGTAAAATACTAATTTTGGAAATTAATGATAAGATTTTCTTTCCTTTGAAGTTTTGAAAGTTAATTTATTCTTATTTTTTATTTTAATTCTTTATGTTAACATTACATGTCATTAATATAATAATTCAAATTTTACTAATTAAATCATATTTTATAAAAAATTTCAATTAAATAATAACATTTTAACATTCAAATACTATTATTATTAATCCAATAACTTATCAACCGGCTAATATAACAGTAAAACCTCTTATTCTTGTACACACTAAAAAACATCCTAAATTGAAAGTAAATAAACCTTTATATAAGGAATTAATATTCATAAAATAAAGATAAAAAATCTGATGTGTTACACTCACATGACTTTCTCTACTCTTGTACAATCTAATTTTACAAAAGCCTATTCTCCATATGCTTCATGTTAATCGAGATATCGAGATGTGAATCTTATTGGTAATTTTCTTGTAGATGCAAGGGGAATATGGTAGCTTTTAAGCGATAGTCAAATATTTTAACGCTGGTTGCTATGTGGCGCATTTCATTCTCTTTGCATGTCCAGGACATAAAAAAAATGAATAACGAATTTGAGAAAAAGTATAAGTATTGAAAAATTTAAGAAAATCACAAGCAATATCTCGAAAACGGTTCACTCAACAAAAAAAATGTATATGACATAAGTTGTGTATTTTAACGTGATCTACATTTTTTGTGAAGTAAAATTCTGTCTATCTCTTACGGTTTACCAGTTATGCAAAAGTCGTTCACAATAAAGAATACTTTTGGAGACATTCCCAGAAAATTCGAGATATACATTTCATTTCTCATGACATTATCTTAAACATATGATATTTTCATCAAAATCGTTAGAGCCATTTATGAGAAAATTAAAATTTTCGAAAAATGTTCCATGTAAAGGGTAGTCTGGGGTGGGGGGATTTTCTTGAAAACCTTCGTGTCGCATCTCTGGAAGATACTGAACCTAAATACCAAGTTTGGTGTTTATCCGACTGTTCGTTTTTGAGTTATGCTGTTCACAGACACACAGACACACACACAGACACACACACAGACACACACACACACACACACACACAGACACACACACGGACATGTTTCCAAAAATGCTTTTTTTGGATTCAGTGGGTCTCAAAACATGTATTTCCAGTGAAATCTCGGTATCGAATTTTTGGGTGGAATGCAATACTTCCCCTACTTACTATACGTAGTAGAGAAAGTAAAAAGAAAATACTGGACATACATAATATAATAAATAGAGATTTTGAGTAAAAATACTTAAATTAAATTAAGGGACGAGAAGACCCTATAAGGTTTAATATATAAAATAATTAATTAAATTAAAAATGAATTTTTGTTATTATGAAATATATTTAATCGGGTTGATCAGTTCTGCTGTACACAGACACACGTGTTATGTGTTCATGCATTTCTGGTAAAATCTCAATATTGAATTTTTGGGTGAAACAAATACAATACTTTTTCTACCACGGGTATGTGGCGGAGATAGTAAAAGTGTTTAATATTGCGTGCTGTCACCCAAGTAGTGGATCAAATACCTCCGAGGACAGCACACATAAAAAGCGATCAATGCCATTTTTGGACACTGGAATTAGAAACAGGTGGCTGACATTTAAGTAGATCGGCCGTCTGAGCAAACTCAAGAAACGACAACCAGAAGTTCCACATTCCAGACACGGTGCGGGCAAACTGTCAGTCCATTCTGCCTGCAGCAAGCGTTTGGCAATGTCTGCAACTGGAAACGGGTTCAGTACCGGGCTACCCAATCTAAAAACTTACAAATAACCTCAATATTAAAGTTATCAGCAACATTTTCTTGTCGAAATTAAAAGAAGATTGCACAGGAAATAATCATGATATTTTTCAAAGTCACTTTAGAGTTTTGTAATATTTATGGTAGGAAAAAAAAGTACCATCTGAAGCCCAAACAGAACGATTTATTAATCATGAGGCTGTGTTATGGATTAGTAAGTTGCAGGTTCAAATCCCTGTACCAGTAAATGTGACTGTAGGCATTTTTACTTTCTCTACTACGTATAGTAAGTAAGGGAAGTATTGTATTCCACCCAAAAATTCGATACCGAGATTTCACCGGAAATATATGTTTTGAGACCTTCTGAATCCAAAAAAAGTATTTTTGGATACATGTCCATGTGGTGTCTGTGTACAGCATAACTCAGAAACGAACAGTCGGAGAAACACCAAACTTGATATTTAGGTTCAGTATCTTCCAGAGATGCGACACGAAGGTTTTCAAGAAAATCCCCCACCCCAGATTACGCTTTACATGGAACAATTTTCGAAAATTTTAATTTTATAAAAAATGGCTCTAACGATTTTGATTAAAATATTACATGTTTAAGGTATTTTCATGAAAAATAAAATGTATATTTTGAATTTTCTGGGAATATCTCCAAAAGTATTCTTCATTGGAACGACTTTTGCATAACTGGTAAACCATAAGAGATAGACAAACTTTTACTACACAAAAATGTAGATCGCTTTAAAATACACAATTTAGGTCGTATACATTTTTGTTGAGTGAACCATTTTCGAGGTATTGCTTGTTATTCCCTTAAATTTTGAAAATTATTTTTTAAAATGGGAATTCGTTATTCATTTTTTTGTCTTGGATATGCAAAGAGCATTAATCTGTGGCAAAGAGAATGGTGCTGCACATAGCAACCAGCTATTAAGAGATGTGTCTATGCTTAAAGGCTACTGTATTTCTATATTGCCCTTGCAAACACAAAACAAGGGGAACATGGTACGCCTTAAACGATAGTCAAATATTCTTAGAGCTGGTCGCTATGTGTAAAATGTAATTCTCTTTGCATGTCAAAAGATCGTTTCTTCAAATGTATATATCGATTAATATGAAATAGATGGAGAATAAGAGTTTCTAAAAATAGTTTGTACAAGAGTAGAGAAAGTCATGTGAGAGTAACACATCAGATTTTTAATGAAAGATTAAAGAAAGGATGTACAAATAAAGAAATTCTGAAACATCTGGCTTTGGAAACAATTCCTACGTATTGAGGCAGTATTTTTTTATCGCTTAAATGATATCAATCTAATTATATAGCATATAAAAAATAACAGCCCGCCTAAAAAACAATATGCATATTATAATATATAAAGTGTATATTACAGTCATTGTATTATGTTTATTTTTTATGTATATGCATAAAATGTTATGTGAATGTATTTCTTAGTTTAATAATGTAGGACCTTTGAGAATAGAAGCAAGCTGCTTTTCGTAGCAAACAGAATTACAAAGTAGAAGCCGAAGGTTGCTAACAATAAGGTAATCTTGAGACAACAATAATTTAGAAAGTTAGAAAAAGGCTACTAATAGTCCATGGAACAATGTAAAGTTCAAAACAGTTTGTAAATGGTCACGTGGGTGCAGAAAGCAAGCCAAAGTAAAAAATAAAGGTATTCTATTGGAGTAGGCTTAGCCAATCAGAAACTAGAAATATAGAAATGTACAAATTCAAACGGTAGTCGCTAGGAAGTAGCGTACCCAAGCAGTTCGGATCCGGTGGTTGTATGTTAGTGTGTGTAGACGTGAGAATTCAGTGCAGTGAAGATGATATATAAATGTTGACCTTTTAAAAGTGTAATTACGAATAACATCTCACAGCTCCATATTAAGATACGTCAGTAAAGTGTTATTTAACTGCCGTGAAGGATTAATACAGAAGTAAAATACAATTATAGTTTGTGTAACATGTGTAACCAGATATTACTGACGCAGCCGAGGCATAAATAATAAATAAATAAGCATTTAAAAAAATATTACCCATAAAGTTTATAAATACACGGCGCCGCCGCAAGAGTTAGCCCCTAAACGTAGGGCGAAGACCACAGCAAAGTTTGTACCCATACGTGGTGTAACACTGCCGCAAATTTGGTGCATCAACGTGGGGCTACAACTGCTAAAGTATCCAGAAGACACATGGTTCTAAGGTGCGAATGTTCTGCTATACACGAGTGTAGTGAAACACCAGTGACTGTTAAATAAAAGTGACAATCAAAAATGACAAGTGTTATAATAAAAAAAGTTATGTTTCTTTCTTTCAGAAAACTTACAGAAAATATTTAAAAAATTAAAAAAAAGACAAAACAAAAAGAACATAATTTTTTTAATATTTCTAAAAGGGGACAATTTGAGACAGTATTTTTAACACTTAAATGATTTCAGTCAAATTATATAATATAATTTATAATAACAGCCCGCCTTAAAGCAATATGTGTAAAATATAATATATAAAATGCATGTAACAGTCATTGTATTAATGTTTATATTATTATGTACATGTTTAATAATGTTATGTGAATGTATTACGTAATTTAATAAGGTAGGAGCTGTGAGAATAATAGGTTAAAAGTTGCTAACAATGAGTTAACAATAAGGTAACCTTGAGGCAAAAATGAATAAGAAAGTTTAATAATGCTACTTGTAATTCTTGGAGCAACAATAATGTAATTTTTTAGACAGTTTATAAATAGTCAATCAACAACCAGAAAAAACTTAAGTTAAATAAAAGTATTTATTGGAATAGGATTAGCCAATAAGAAACTGAAATAGAGAAAATTGTACAAATTCAGAAGTCAGTTGCTAGCAGACAGCGTTCCTAACCGGACGCGAGACGCGTCTTCCAGAAGTTTAATACGTATTCAGTGTGAGACCAAAATAGTTTACGTGTTAAAAAGTGCAAGTAATTAATAAACGAATCTCACAGCTCTTTACATCAGTGAAGTGTTATTTAAATCGTGTCAAGAATTAATAAAAGGAGTGAAGTAAAAATTATAATCTGTGTAAGTCTGCATTCTTAGCCGCTCTACTCTCTGCAAAGAAATTCACCTCTCTAATAATAATAATACTGACACAGCTGAGGCAAACAATAATATATAGTATTTAAAGAAACAGTCAAATTACAAAGTTAATATTTTTAAACTTGTGGCGAAGGCTACCGGAAACATTTTACCGTACGTGAGGTAGCAACTACTTCAAGTTCGGCTCCCCAACAGTCGAAATATAATACACCTTCTTCAAACTGGCTTTCCATACGTAGCAACAACAAATCTTCTTACCATACGTGGGGCAAATAACAAAATAAAAAACCCGTTTCTCAATTTACAGTAAGTTCTTTAAAGTGTATGCTTCAGTAGGAAAACAAATCAAATTTTGATGGTGAGACGAAGCAATAAGGATTGCTCTCTCCCAATTATATACTAGAATACACATAGCTTTTCCGTCTCAATCTCAACTATACAATCTATAACAACTTAAACACTCCATCTTCATAAAGAATATTAGAAATTAGACAAATCATCAAGTTTCTAAATGATGCAGGAAAAATAATTGTAATTGTGTGGATTCCATTTCGTGTTCATATTAAAGGAAATGAAGAAGCTATCTGGGAAAGAATGGAACAGAAATAATGACCACCAGAAGAACACAACTATCCTATCACTCTGAGAAAAACAATTCAAAATCTATCTTCAGGGTTCAAAGAAGCAAATTCCTGAATCAGGTAGCTCAGGAGAAAATTTGGGATGATGTCATAAAAGTTAAGAACAGTGTTCCGAAGTAACCAAAAAGTGAAATCGTATTGAGTCCGTATCAATGTGTAGCCGAGCATCTACACCGAAACATCACCAGCTCACCAGAATCATGATGGTAAGGAGAATCCTGTTATAATGAGTTGGGGACATCTCAAACAGTGTCAAGCACTTCAGGGTTATTGAAGTAAAACCAACGGGTAAACTACTGAGAGGCAGAAAGTTTACCAAATGTCTCAGATTTGATAAACAAATAAACTGTCTGTACTACGTTTCACCTAGTAGGTAGAAAGGTATTGTATTCCACTAAAAAAACTCGATATCAGAATTTTATCGAAAATACATATTTTGGGACTCTCTGAATTCAATGCAGGCATTTTTAGAAAAAGGCCCGTGCGAGTGTGGGATAAACACGAAACTTGGTATTGAAGTTTAGCATCTTCCGAGCATGCGACACGAGGATTTTCAAACAAAATCCGCCACCATAAATTACTCTTAACATACAAAAGTTTCCTAATTTTGTATTTCTCAAAAATGGCTCCAATTATTTTTATTAAAGTATATATGTATATTGTTATATGCTGGGTAGAGGCCTAAAGGTTCATATGAAAAATAAATTAATTTTTAGTACCCAGGACGCACATTGAGGGGCGTATACTCACATTGTTGCGGAGGACCGAAACGTGGTGTGGAGGTTAAGAGGAAGGCGTGGGTTTTCATGTACAAAATCCATAACACAAATCTACTTACACATTACTAGATTTATTTCCAACCGTTTGGGGTTCCTACATTATTAAGTATGAAAGGTGAGGGGAGATGTTCACCGATCCAAAGGCCAGCTTGCACGCGTAATCCGCACCTTACGGAATACTCAGTGAGACTGACGCTATATCCCCACCACTCGTGGCTAGAAAAAACTGAGAGACGAAAACAACAATATGTCTGGTAATGACAATGAAACCCCAAAATTATTAATACCCCACAATATATGTGTATATGTAAAGCATTCTAAAGGAATAAAATCCATATCTTGAATTTCCTGTGAACAGCCCATGAAGTCACCTTTAATTGATTAAATGTTGTATAAATCTGTATAATTAAGAAAAATTAAAAGGATAAATGTAGAGCTCAATAAAATACACAATTTATGTCACATTTTTTCATAGCGTTAGCAGCTTTCGATATACTATTCCATGTCAGAAGGTAAGACCTTCCTCAAGTACCACATAACATACACACTTGAAAGTTTGCGATTAATGCACTCCCCTGTCCTCTCTTTCAATATCCAGAGCCTGTTACTACAAATAAACACTTGAATGTGGTTTCTACATGTTGTAATCGTTCTAACATATGGATATGGTTATAATTAACCATCTTATTGCTTAATTTGAAATCATTCTTAGGTAAAAATACGAGACATGATAAGCAATGCAACCTGGATACAAGTATATCTTTTTATATGAATACTATAAAATTAATTTCTGGAGAAATTCGTATTTTTGTTGCATCGTCCCTTTAACTTCTATGGTGATATCGAAGAATATGACTTGAGAAACAACTGATAGTTTTATTACTGTAGGTTTTAACTTTATTTTTATTAGTTTTTACCATTACACACATTCGTTCTCATATTCTTAGCTCCAGAATCCTTTTTTTCAGCTAGGAAATCCACCCGGGATGTTTGAGTTCATAAGTATGAGCACTAACTATTCTAACATGGTGGCTGACTCAGATATTCTTTAAAATTATCATTTTTAATGTTTTAATATAATTTTAATTTCATTTAATTTGTTGACTGTGTCTAAAATTAAGAAAAAGTTATATAAGACAGATGGTACAGGAAGGTGACTATGCGATTAAGGCTATCTCTCCAACATCATACTCACTAATGTTTTAAAACCACACAGAGTAGCATTAGTCCACTTCCCGATTATAACAAAAGTAAATAAACACGAGTGAGACCAAGTAACTGAGGCAATCAATTACCCAAGCATATGGTACACGAAGGTGTGTACGCAACTAAGACCGTCTGTTCAGCGATACTAAGTCATGAGTATGTAACAAAGACTACAACACTGGCCATATGACTTAGTAATAAAAGCTAAGTAAAAGAAAGAAATAGAGGGATAAATATGTCATAATTATCCTGTTCAAAGTGTATCATTTTTTTTTTCTGTAACACTATGAACAGAGATTAGGATATCATGACATTAAAATTATAACTACTTTCATGTATTTAATGATACTTACGATTAAGACTTTTTCGGTGGAATCGTTAGGGAGGTTCGGAGGTCACGCTCGAAGAAAAACACACATACTGTCAGAAATTATCTGGAAAAACGAGAAAAAACAGTTATATAATCTTAACGCCCCTGAAATACAACGCAAATTAAAATACAAAATATGTAAAAATCTAGCAGGTCTATGTAACAATTACTGCAAAATGCATGCCCAACATAGTTTTGAGGATGGTATTATAATATGAAAACATGCTTCTTAAGATCTAAGCTGTGTTAGTATAAAAACTCCATGCGCATGCGCTTTTGCATGTGTGTGAACAGCAAAATTAAAAAATCTAATGTGTTACACTCATATGACTTTCTCTACTCTTGTACAAACTATTCTTACAAACGCTTATTCTCCATATGCTTCATGTTAATCGAGATGTTAATCTTATTGCTAATTTTCTTGTAGATGCAAGGGGAATTGGTAGACTTTAAGCGATAGTCAAATATTTTAAGAGCTGGTTGCTATGTGGAGTATTTCATTCTCTTTGCATTACCAGGACAAAAAAAATGAACAACGAATTACCATTTGAGAAAAAGTATAAGTATTGGAAAATTTAAGGGAATAACAAGCAATATCTCGATAATGGTTCACTCACCAATAAAATAAATGTATATGAAATAAAATGTGTATTTTAACGCGATCCATATTTTTTTTGTGTAGTGAAAGTTCTCTATCTCTTATGGTTTACCAGTTATGCAAAAGTCGTTTGCAATGAAGAATACTTTTGGAGACATTCCCAGAAAATTCGAGATATACATTTCATTTGTCATGAAAATATCTTAAACATATGATATTTTAATCAAAATCGTCAGAGCCATTTTTGAGAAAATTAAAATTTTCAAAAATGTTCCATATAAAGGGTAATCTGGGGTGGGGGACTTTCTTCAAAAACCTTCGTGTCGCATCTCTGCAGGATACTGAACCTAAATACCAAGTTTGGTGTTTATCTGACTGTTCGTTTCTGAGTTATGCTGTTCACAGACTGACAGACACACACACGGACATGTTTCCAAATATGCTTTTTTTGGATTCAGGGGGTCTCAAAATATATATTTCCGGTGAAATCTCGGTATCTAATTTTTTGGTGGAATAGTGGTAGTAGAGAAAGTAAAAACGAAATGTCTAATAAATGCCAGAATATATAAGTTCAAGAAAATCCCTTATCCCAAACTACCCTGTACATTGGAACTTTTTCACTAGTTTTGATAGATATTTTCAAAAATGGATCTAAAGATTTTTATTAAATTACTATATGTTAAAATAACTTCGTATGACTATAGTTTATTCAGTTTCTTAAAAAGGAGACATGTAGATTTTAATAACTACAGAGGTAAAATCTGAACACACTGGTTCAGGAATGGTCGGTCTTGAGCTGATTGTATATTCATACTTAAACATATGATTTAAAAAGATGTGAATTTAATCCTCCAATTCATATTTTGTTCATTGATTACATTACAGCTTTCGATGTGGTACAGAGAAGAAAACTTTGGGAAATCGTAATTGAAAAGGTATACCTTCAACACTTAGTAATAACTTTGGCAGTGTTATACAAAGACCAATAATTTGTATAAACAAAATATCAGGATAAAAGGAAATAGTGTTGTGTTAGATGTGTTACTGGTGTTACTGATGCAGCCATAGATCAATGCAAGACAGATGAACATTTTAAATTAGATAATTCTAATTTAGATACTATTCTCTTTGGTGACAACCAGGTTATCCTCTCAGATTCTGAAGGTCTGCAGAAAGCAGTATATACATTTCAACAAATAACAACAAATTATAAGTTAAAATATCTACAGTAAAAACCAAAGTAATGGCTTTTAGAATAAAGCACTCTATTACAGCAAAAATTAGTACTAAATGGAACTATAATTGAATAGGATAGCATTTTTAATTATCTGGGATGTTCAATTTCATAAGCTGAAGATTGTAATTTACAACAAAAATGATCTAAATTTCAAAATATTGGGAATAAAGACAATTTTAGGATTTTATGAAGCTCTAGCTGTTGCACTTCTAACATTTAGAGCAAGAAAAATGAATGAAATTTTTAAGATGAATATTGGAATATACTCTAAGATATTACAAATACAGTACTGACATAAGAGAACAATTTAAAATCTATAACTTACAAGAAAATAACTAGATTCCTTAAATCAATAACGGTAGGAACACATTGAAAAATATATCTAAATATATTAATAAAAATGTCTTTACACTTCACGAAGTATAAGATCAATAGGAAGACCGACACAACATTGGGAAGGCAGTCTTTGAGACAGAACAGTCTTAAAGTCTATCCTTGAGGCAGAAGAAGAAGATAAATTGTGTATCTTGAATTTCTGTGAATGGTTTAAGTGCAATATCTGGGATAACGTTTCCTTACTACAGGAAAAATTTGCAGTTCATTCAATACAACATTTGCGATAATTCTTTTCGTAGCGTTATCTACCTCATCTGAGGGACATGTTAAAACTTGTGATGCTTGTCTTTCCATTCTAAGAGGCCGCCCCGTTACTACAAATAAATGCTGTTTTCGCTTGTAATTACTTAGGCTTGACCTAAAGACTTCTTAAGCAAAGAATGTGTATCGTGAATAATGTAACGTGGATGGAAGAATCGTTTTCTATGTGAATGCAATAATACAGAGTGAGCCAAATGACACCGAATCGCCTGCGGGGTGTTCTTCCTGTCCGCGTTTTCGGCGCTCGTTTCCGTCTGCCGCTATCATAGAAAGGCGCGGATGAAACCTAACATTTTTAAAACTACTTTTAAAGGCTTTACTTACCAACTTTACGAAAGGAGATGATGAAACTGGCCACCGTCGTTGTCTATACGATTTTAGCACCTCTTTGGGAAACTATCCATCGCTCGCCGTGAAATTTCCTGGCGGATATTTTGTTTTAATTCTTCCAGGGTGTGTTTGTCTTGTGCACTTTATGTTTTAAGTTACCCCAGAGGGGTATTTTGTGAACAATATTACCGGCTGCGCGGTATTTTTCCACTGGGCGTATGGAAATATGATAAAAACATGATAACGCACTGCTGCTATAAACAAAGTCACGCTGTTTTGGTTTTTCTTTGCAGTGTGAAGTGCAGTTTTGAGTTGACGGTGATGTGATGTAGTTCAGTTATTACGAGTTATTTATTATTTTGTCCTGTACTTAGTCACAAAGTATATGCTTTCTACTGTACAGCGTGTATTTATTTATGATTCGTGTGTGTTAACTCGGTCAGATCGCCAAGTGAAAGTACGATTTGCAGAAACATTTCCAGGTGTAAAGTTCCAAGCCGTACAACAATCCATGAACTTTACAGTAAATTTCAGGCCACAGGAAGTGTTCAGGCTAAGAAATCTAAAAGACGGCGTTCAGTTCTTATCTAAGAAACATTAGACGACATCGATCATGTTTGGAAAATTCCCCCAAAAAATTCCATGATGGATAGTTTCGAAAAGAGGTGCCAAAAATATATGGACAACGACGGTGGCCAGTTTCAGCATTTCCTTTCATAAAGTTGGTAAATAAAGCCTTTAAAAGTGGTTTTAAAAATGCATGGTTTCATCCGCGTCTTTCTATGATAGCAACAGACGGCAACGACCACCGAGGACGCGGACACCTCGCAGGCGGTTCGGAGTCTTTTGGCCACTCTGTGTATAATTGATATATGTTAATTTTTCAAGGGAACAGAAAGTCGTGTGAGTGTAACATATCAGAAGTGGAGATGTATACTTTCTGGAATGACTGTATATTACATAATAGGTTTCATAGCAGTTGGTTTGGCCATTTTTGCTTGAAAGGGTAACACATACATACATATACAAGCATTTTTAAAATGTTATTTTTTACTTCAGGGTAGCCCAAAGACATGTTATCAATTATTCAACCAAAATCGAATATTACAAAAAAATTGATTACAGCTTTAATATATGTATAGATAGTTCCAGCCAACATATGGCTCCTAAAACACCAGGCTTATGCAACCAGAATATAATTCATTCTTCATAGTCACCAAACCCAAATACCTGATCTGTCGGTGCAGGATATTAATGAGCAATAAATAAACCATAATGGTGATGGTGACGTGAAAAAAAAAGTAGGAAGAAGTAGCACCAAACACCTGCAGCTAATGTTACCAATGATCCAGGAAAACCTGTTCAACAGTTTCATGACTAACAGCAGCTCATGGAAAGAAATGGAAAGTAATGAAGACCCCAAAAGCATTTCCATATTATATTACAAGGTTGGTAATGACCTCCTCTGGACGCATATCCAGTTGAAGATTTCTCCCTTACGGTAATTACTGTTTCCGGAAATGTTCCGGCTGGCCGGACCTTCAGAAGTTCGTAAACACACGCTATCTTTGCCCACCGGCCAGTAGCTAGAACCAGTTTCCAGCTTGTGAAACTCTCGTCAATTTTTGGAAGAGTGCTCAAGGTAATATTCTTCCTTTGCTTGAGCGAACCCCCACAATGGTTTCGGATTTGATTCTCAGTTGTACACACTTGCTACATAACTACACGATGTAAGTATGTTCGTGCTATGGTGACACACTGTTCAGCATAACAACATTCAACGATCCAAATGTTTCATTCAACATAATGTAACTGTTAACTTTTAACATTCCATCCACACCGGTTGACTTGTTGGGCCAACAGAATCTCTTATCTAAAAGCAAAATGGACTACAGTGATGACGATTTTGCTATTGCTACTTGTATCTGTGCTTGATATGTAACGAAACATAAAAGAAGAATGTGGTTCATATTTTGAATGAGCTTAAAATTGAGGACAGATTTGGCTTCAACAGTTTCTTGAGAAGGAGTGAAAGTGACTCCAACTTAGTTTTGAGCCACGCAGAACCCATAATTCACAAAAAGGACACTCATTTGAGAGCTGCCATACCAGCTGCCGGACTTGAGGTTTTTTCAGCTTCCTACTGTATTTTGAGCCGTGTGAGGCTGTTTTATCGATGTTACTTCTGGAACAACATCAAATTGCACATAGTTCGACATAATTGTCCTTTTTATCTTGTCTCTGTACTATTTCCATGAAACTTCTCACAAGGATGGCGTCCACATAATATGGTCAAAAATCACAATTTTTATACACTAATAAAATCTCTATTATTTCCAGTTTCAGAAAATATATACTTTTGGAGGGTTCAGAGATTTTTAAGACATTTAAATTCCATTTAAATGCTAGTCTACATTCCTTTAAGGCTGTCCTACAACGCCCCTTTTTAGAGCATTTTTTTAATTTTTCAACAACAAAGGCTATATCTTGCCCAGCGAGCAGTTCAGCAATTAACAAAAGAGGCCAGGACCAAGAGAAGGCAATCAGAGAAACTGAAGCAATCCAGGAATGAAGGTGCAGATGATTATAACCCTGGAATGTACTGAAGTGTGAAGAATTTTAATGTTCAAACTTTAAGTTCAGTTTTCTCAAAACAACATTTTTGGATAGTTTGACATTTTTCTCAGAAAGTATGAGAGGTAGAGAGCTGCCATTTTCAGTACATTGTATACAACGCACAGTTAAACTTTCTGAACCACAATCATAATTTTATAATGTATATTAGTGATATTATAAAGCAGCAACTATGCAAATTTTCCACATTTTTACTTTGCAAACAATTTTTTTTCAATTCCTAGTGAACTGATACATATAATTAGATAACTGAGGTTCAAAAGATAGCTGATTATACTAAGAAAAGTATGCAGAGGTGTGATTCTGTATTGCAAGTAGTACCAGAGAAAACGGTGCATCAATTCACATGTTTTAAGAGTAAATTTTATTATTTTTCTCCTGAATGATATAATTTTACGCACTTATCTACATAAGCTATCAATGCAAACAACCACTTGAAATAATTGTCATGATCTATAAAATAATTTATAAAAATTTGAGGAAAACTCATCGAGAACTTTAAGAGTAGTGGTAATTGTGTTATTTCGATGTGTTCAGACTACCTTGTCCCCTTAATTGAAATTAATTACACCTTTCAGAGACTTAGCCTGGTCTTGGCATATTTTTATTTTCTCTACTACGTATAGTAAGTAGGGGAAGTATTGTATTCCACCCAAAAATTCGATACCGAGATTTCACCGGAAATATATGTTTTGAGACCCCCTGAATCCAAAAACAGCATTCTTAGAAACATGTCCGTGTGTGTGTCTGTGTGTCTGTGAACAGCATAACTCAGAAACGAACAGTCGGATAAACACCAAACTTGGTATTTAGGTTCAGTATCTTCCAGAGATGCGACACAAAGGTTTTCAAGAAAATCCCTCACCCCAGATTACCCTTTACATGGAACATTTTTCGAACATTTTAATTTTCTCAAAAATAGCTATAACGATTTTGATTAAAATATCATATGTTTAAGATATTTTCATGTCAAATGAAATGTATATCTCGAATTTTCTGGAAATGTCTCCAAAAGTCTTCTTCATTGTGAACGACTTTTGCATAACTGGTAAACCATAAGAGATAGACAAATGTTACTACACAAAAAATGTAGATCGCGTTAAAATACACAATTTATGTCATATACATTTTTTGTTGTTGAGTGAACCATTTTCAAGATATTGCTTGTTATTCCCTTAAATTTTTCAATACTTATTTTCTCAAATGGGAATTCGTTATTCATTTTTTTGTCTTGGATATGCAAAGAGTATTAATCTGTGGCAAAGGGAATAGTGCTGCACATAGCAACTAGCTATTAAGAGTAATGTCGATGCTTAAAGGCTACTGTGTTTCTATATTGCCCTTGTAAATATATATTCCCCTTACATCTACAAGAAAATTAGCAATAAGATAGAGTCTGCAAATGTTTATCTCGATTAACATGAAGTAGATGGAGAATAAGCGTCTGTAAAAATACTTTGTACAAGGGTAGAGAAAGTCATGTGAGTGTAACACATCAGATTTTTTGGGTTCTCGGGCATACTGGTATTAGAGGAAATGAGATACAAGCACTCTTGTTAGGAGTGGATCGGGCTTGATTTTCTTGGTCCCGAATCCTTCTGTGGTGTGTCTCTCAGAAACATCAAGTATGAGCTAACCCAGCTTACGGCGAGGGCTCATCTTGAGATTTGGAATATCCTAACTACCTCCAGGCAATCCCAAGACTTCATGTGCTGGCGGAAAACAGAGCGAGTTTCTCCTGAATGTAACTAAATCTAAACTCAGAGGAGTTGTTGGCTATCTTATAGACCACAACACTTTGCGTAGACGTTTATACGTAATGGCCCTTGCTCAAGAACCTTAAAGCAGGAAATGCGGGAGAGAACATGGAATCCTCCAGTGATTACGGAGGATTCGCTAGGCATAGATATATATCCCTAGACTCCTTTTTCTTGGACCTGAGGATATAAGGAGGGCAGATATTCAAGGATATGGTCCATTTTATCTGGACCAAGACGCACAAAGGGCTCCAAGAGCCTAAGAGCAGGCTTCTAAAAGAGGCCACCCTGTCATTTCATTCCCTGATCATCAGGCATAGGAATTCTTAAGCAGTTGGCTTCAAGTTATCTGCACACAAACCATTATAACGTAAACAACAGAGGCCAAGAGTTACTGAGAGGCAGGTAAAACAGGTCTGAGTGCTGTCTGCAAACGCCAAAAGACTGTATCAGGGAAGGGGAATGGTTTGTTATCTGTAACCTCCCTGCCTAAGTCCAGTGAAAGCTCAACATTATTTCCTTACATCCTGGATTTAATCCTTAGACATTCCTATGCCTGCTTCATGTTTCAGCGTTGAAGGATCAGGCGAGTGGGTGGCGGTGGGGTATGTGGCCTGGAGTTTGCTATGAGGAACTGCCTGTCCTAGCATTCGGTGTGTAATGAACCCTCAGAGAGACCTCTCCATGGGGAAAGGTAGGCCGTGTAGGTCGCATCAGGATGTAATATCTGGAGATATTATGAACCCACCGTGTGTATGCCTGCCGCCCTTCGCTTCACGCTTTACTCCTGGGGTATCCAGAAGCACAATAGACCTTCGTGTGTGGATTTATGTGCCGAAATCCTTCGCCGCTTACTGATAACCATAATCATAAATTATCATTCTTACTTTACTAACACAAATTACATTAGTTACATTGTTCCATGAATTAAATTTCCATCCATTTAGCCATCTCTAGGCTAAAAAGTTAGCGTTTACTCGTGCTCAAATGCCAGATAAACTGTGATCACAAAAGGAAACATACAACCCATTTTAGTGCTAACGAAGAGAACGCACATCCGTGTCAAAGAGCTTCGCCGTGACCTCATAAATCTCAGGCCATTGCTTTCTCTGGCAGAGGAGCACGTTGTTAAAAGGGGCAAAATGGCGAACTACATTTTAGTACAAGGACTCAAACAATATTATTCAAAGTATGTAATTAAGCGCTTCTCAGAACAAGCTTAAGTAACTCTGCTTAAAATTAGAACTGCTAGGAGCAAACATTCCTCTATTGTTTGCTAAAAGTGATTAGTAATGGAAGTTTAGGCTAAGAAGAATTATCGTGTTGATGATAATCGTTCTTCCACGCGTACCGGGTGTAGGCTAAGTTAGAAAGATAAAATCAACTGAAAAATTTAATGCCATAGCCAGTATATGAACCACAGATCTTCGATTTTCCGTGGCGTTACTCTAACTGAACTACCATGGCAACATGCGGGTACTATATTAAATTCTTTAACTATGAAGCCTGGAATTATACTACTTACGATATTGTAAGTCGCCATTGGGGTACGTTATTTCAAAATGAATATGACAACTCCTTGTGGTTTATTGCAAAAAATGTGAATCAGTTGGCGACTTTAATGTCTTACTGTGAATGTTGCCATGGTAGTTCAGTTAGTTGGTGCAACGGTACGGAAAGCGAACACCCGTGGTTCACATACCGTCTAAGGCATTGAACTTTTCAGTGTGATTCTACCTTTATAATTGTTGTAAGTTTCAGCAATACTCAGAATTTCTTAATTCGCAGGAGTCAAACTACCAAAAACTGCATGAGGGAAATTCATGGTGGCTACTGCATTTCAAATATCCACGTCTCTGGGCAAGAAGTGTAGCTTTTCCCTTGAGGTCAACGTCCTTTAGACCACATCGGACTGTGACTGAGTGAAGTGGGTGAAATGTTTTTCAAATGAACCACCCACCATACATTTTTTCTGAGCATACAATCCTGAAGGGGAAATCTTATCCAAGAAACTTACTCCAACCAAGGTTCTAAACCAAGACCTCTTGAATGTGAGACAGGCGTGCTACCCCGACACCAGTAGACAGTTCAGGAGAGCTGCCCAGCTGTTCGTTTTCAGAATGAACCCGATTTAATATTTGGAATATGTTAAATACACGGGCGACTAACATAATCGCTTTTCAAGTATATCTTCACTAAATCATACTCTTAGCAAACATTTACGTGACCGGCTGGCTGCAGAACCGCTCCACAATGTAATCCCAGACCTCACCATCACTTGGGAACTAACATCCCTTAAATTTCCCGAAGACATGTCACAAAGTGAGAGGTCGGGGTTATTGGAATCAAGCTGTAGGACTTCCCATAAAAAGCCCCGCGGTAAATCTTGGCACGCTCTTGCCGCATACAAGTGGACGTTGTTGTGTAACACTCCTCCCACACTATACATTATACGTTGGTAATGTCAGTACGATGGGTGCGTTGGAACGAATCTATAGTATGCCAACAGTAAATTAGCAATTTCTACCAGGATTATCTTCCTGATGTACAGAGACGTATACAAATGCTGTTTTCTATTGCTCGAGCAAAGGTTCTCCTTGACAACGGTCAATTAATTTAAGAAAACGGTTAAAAACTCCATTGGGGCCCCAATAGTGTCACTCTCTTATGGCAGTTGATCCATTGATAGATATCTCTCATGCCACAAATACCAAGTAAGATTTAGTACTAAAGTCAAGACATATACCGGGTGTGTCAGCCTCTTCAAGACGCTCGTACTAAACACAAAAATCTGCTGAAATTTAAAACAGATTGTCGTAGATCTGAACACATGTTGGTACATAAATATTTCGCTGTAAAGAATCTCAGCAAAGTTTCGTGCTGCTGAGTGGATCAAGAGAGAGTTTAATGATACCCTTTTCATCTAAGCGGAAGATTTTAACCTAATGCCAATTGTAATAATCGTGTAATTTAATTGTTAATTAACGTATTGTAGGATCATTCTACTCTAATAATTTCTCAAGCGAATACTGATTGTCTCACCGTGATGGAAATTAATCACATTGAAGCTGAAAGCTCAGTAGTTTTAAATTAAAGTTCTTAAATTTTAAGCTTTGTTTTATTCTAGACAAACCGTTTATTATCTCAAAATTATTTTGGTATATTTCTACACTCTAGGCACTCTATTACATATTTTAAAATTATTAAGAAAATAAATGACACCAGCAGTTGTGTGCGAAAAAAACTGATGTGATGCATTCACACGACTCTCTCTACCAGTAACAAATTCAGTCGTCCTCCGTGGCCTAGGGGTACAATGTAGCCTCTAATTTCCGAGATCGTGGGTTCAAACCCGGCGGGAAGCTATGGATATTTTAGGGTGCAAAAATCCTTAGCATGTCTTCCTTCTGAAGGAAAGTAAAGCCGGCGGTCCAGTTTTGTAGATTTACGGCAAGTAAAAGAACCTCTGAGGCCTCTGAACAAAATTCCCGGTCTCTCACACCCAATATACAGGCTAGAACATTTAATTTCAGAATATACAATATCTATAAGTCTAAGCGTCTAAATGTCTTGTATAAAAGTTGCTTGATATTATAGGGGAAGGTAAATGCCATTGGTTGTGTTTTATTTGGAGGACATTATAATGTTCATTCTAGGGTTAATTTAATTTTTACTATCTCTACGTATAGTAAGTAGGGGAAGTACTGCATTCCACCCAAAAATTCGATACCGAGATTTCACCGGAAATTCATGTTTTGAGACCCCCTGAATCCAAAAAAAGCATTTTTGGAAACATGTCCTTGTGTGTGTCTGTTAACAACATAACTCAGAAACGAACAGTCGGATAAACACCAAACTTGGTATTTAGGTTCAGTATCTTCCAGAGATGCGACACTAAGGTTTTCAAGAAAATCCCCCCACCCCAGATTACCCTTTACATGGAACATTTTTCGGAAATTTTAATTTTCTCAAAAATCGCTCCAACTATTTTGATTAAAATATATGTTTAAGGTATTTTCATGACAAATGAAATGTATATCTCTAATTCTCTGGGAATGTCTCCAAAAGTATTCTTCATTGTGAACGACTTTTGCATAACTGGTAAACCAAAAGAGATAGACAAAATTTTACTACACAAAAAATGTAGATCGCGTTAAAATACACAATTTATGTAATATATATTTTGTTGTTGAGTAAACCATTTTCCAGATATTGCTTGTTATTCCCTTAAATTTTCCAATACTTATACCTTTTCTCAAATTCGTTATTCAATTTTTTTTGTCCTGGTAATACAAAGAGAATGGAATACTCCACATAGCAACCAGCTCTTAAAATATTTGACTATCGCTTAAAGCCTGCCATATTCCCCTTGCATCTACAAGAAAATTAGCAATTAGATTAGCATCTCGATTAACATGAAGCATGTGGAGAATAAGCGTTTGTAAAAATAATTTGTACAAGAGTAGAGAAAGTCATGTGAGTGTAAAACATCAGATTTTTTTAAATGGAACCTACAATTAGGGTCAATAAATTGACCCTAATATGACCATCACAACATCTTCCAAATAAAACGCAGGTAATGGCATGTACTTTCCCCCATAATATCAAGCAACTTTTATTCAAGATATTTCTTTCTACAACGCTTAGTTTTGCAGATATTGTAGTCTTAAATGGTCCACTCTGTATAATGGAACACTAAACACCATAGTAGTTAAAGAGCGTCCATAAATAACACTCAATTTAATTTAATTTAGTGGCAAATTCACGTATGTTCCTTATAATAAAAAGTGATTCTTCTATTCTAGTAAAGTAACTCACAATATATTAATTTCTCTACTACGTATACTAAGTAGGGGAAGTATTATATTCCACCCAAAAATACGATACCGAGATTTCACCGGAAATACATGTTTTGAAACCCCCTGAATCCAAAAAAAGCATTTTTGGAAACATGTCCGTGTGTGTGTCTATGTGTGTGTCTGTCTGTGAACAGCATAACTCAGAAACGAACAGTCGGATAAACACCAAACTTGGTATTTAGGTTCAGCATCTTCCAAGGATGCGACACCAAGGTTTTCAAGAAAATCCCCCCACCCCAGATTACCTTTACATGGAAGATTTTTTGAAAATTTTAATTTTCTCAAAAATGGCTAACGACTTTGATTAACATATTATATGTTTAAGATATTTTTATGACAAATAAAATGTATATCTTGAATTTCCTGGAAATTTCTCCAAAAGTATTCTTCATTGTGAACGACTTTTGCATAACTGGTAAACCATAAGAGATAGACAAAATTTTACTGCACAAAAAATGTAGATCGCGTTAAAATACACAATTTATATCATATACATTTTTTTTGTTGAGTGAACCATTTTCGAGATATTGCTTGTTATTCCCTTAAATTTGTCAATACTTATTTTCTAAAATGGGAATTCGTTATTCATTTTTTTGTCTTGGATATGCAAAGAGTATTAATCTGTGGCAAAGAGAATGGTGCTGCACCTAGCAACCAGCTATTAAGAGATATGTATGTGCTTAAAGGCTACTGTATTTCCAAATTGCCCTTGAAAATATATATTCCCCTTACATCTACAAGAAAATTAGCAATAAGATAGACTCTGCAAATGTTTATCTCGATTAACATGAAGTAGATGGAGAATAAGCGTTTGTATAAATAGTTTGTACAAGAGTAGAGAAAGTCATGTGAGTGTAACACATCAGATTTTTTTTTACATGGAAATTGTTTCCAATTAGGCAAGAAAATTTCAACTTGTGGAAAGAGCCTCTTGAGAGGGAAAGAAAAGAAAAGGGGGAGAAGCAAGAACAGCAAATTTTGAAGCTTGTTTAGTAGGAATTTAATTCTGGGACATTGATATCATGCCCAGAGACACAACAGAAACTATAAGCATATCCAGAAGCCAGCCTCCTTCGATCCTTAGTATCCAGCTTACCATTCATGTTCCCGCTACAAGCTACGTCTGTTACAGGATGACGAAAAGGGAACTAAGCTATATCTCCTACTTAACAGCTTCACCGACAGGGATAGACGAGGTCATTAAGCCATGAACACGCAAACGGGAGGTTTGCTATTCAAATACCGGCAGGACCGTCCTCCCTGATTGGAGGTTTTCCGGATTTTGCTGGCTAATTCCGGGGAGATATCTTAAACTTAGTTCTGGAACATTTCCTTCCCAAATTTCCTTTCCTAATTTCATGTATCATAAGTGTTCACCGCCTGTGATGCCGTATAAAGTATAACGGGTGTTAAACACTACGAAAAAAAATCTGATGTGTTACACTCACCTGACTTTATCTACTCTTGTACAAACTATTTTTACAAACGCTTATTCTCCATATACTTCATGTTAATCGAGATGTTAATCTTATTGCTAATTTTCTTGTAGATGCAAATGGAATATGGTAGGTTTTAAGCGATAGTCAAATATTTTAAGAGATGGTTACTATGTGGAGTATTCCATTCTCTTTGCATGTCCAGGACATGGTTTACCATCTATGCAAAAGTCGTTCACAATGAAGAATACTTTTGGAGACATTCCCAGAGAATTCGAGATATACATTTCATTTGTCATGAAAATACCTTAAACATATATTTTAATCAAAATAGTTGGAGCGATTTTTGAGAAAATTAAAATTTCCGAAAAATGTTCCATGTAAAGGGTAGTCTGGGGTGGGGGATTTTCTTGAAAACCTTCGTGTCGCATCTCTGGAAGATACTGAACCTAAATACCAAGTTTGGTGCTTATCCGACTGTTCGTTTCTGAGCTATGCTGTTCACAGACAGACATACGGACATGTTTCCAGAAATGCTTTTTTTTTGGATTCAGGGGGCCTTAAAACTGTATTTCCGGTGAAATCTCTGTATCGAATTTTTGGGTGGAATACAATACTTCCCCTGCTTACTATACGTAGTAGAGAAGGTAAAAAAGATTGAAAAATGATATTTAAGGTATGAAAACCGTTACGTGTTCTATATACTCTATAAAAGAACCTTTTTAACTCAACAGCATATTGTTTAAAAGTAAAAGGAAAGTTGGTTAATCATTAGATGTCCTTCACGAACTTAGGAATTCTAGCAGTGACTTATTACGTAAGTAACGGGATTTCTTGACCCAGCATCCTTTGCCTTGACTTCACATGGATGTGTTTTTTCACCAACAACTTAACAGGTTTTAATTCTGATGAATTGTCTACTGTACTGCATATGGCGAAGTCGTCAGTCAACAAAAAATTACTCCTTCAGTGATTCCCGACCAAAGCATATAAGAGCAAATACTTGGAGATCTTGAAAGGTAAAATGACGAAAAGAATTCATATGCCTTGGACTATTTCGAACAGGAAACTCTATATGGACCAGTGAATATTATTTTTACAAACTTAAATTAATAAAACGCTTCATGATTTTCATAAAAATAGGAAGAAGGACAACGCTTAGAGGCTGACGTCTCTACTCAGTGTAGTTCTTTATTTAGCTGATATAGTTACCAACTTTTACTTTCTTTATATCTCACCTATGGTAAGTAGAAGAAGTATTGTATACCATTATAAAATTCGACAAAGCTATTTCACCTTGAAATACACGTTTTGAGATTTCCTGAACCCAAACACTTCTTACAACTGATTATTTTTCTATCTACCTCAGGTTAATATCATAAATGTTTTCAAAAATGATTTCACCACATATTTCAATGTATGTGCAAGAGGAATACAGGATGTAGATGATTTCTCATAAATAATGCCGGGTTTTAAGCAAAACTTTATTTCAAATGTGTTGTTACAGGAAATGATTCTAATCTTGAAAGTAAAGACCAATAGATTCTATAATCCTGAGCCACCTTTCAGGGAGGTTTGCTATCCCGCTACGGTACAAGTTTCTGAATTTTGATGAGAAGAATTCGTTGATACCCTTTTTAACTGTTTCAATGTTTTCAAAATTTCCTCCATGTCAGATGTGAACCATGGATTTGAGGCAGTATTTTTAACACTTAAATGATTTCAGTCTAATTATATAATATATAAATTCAATAAAAGCCCGACTTAAAGCAATATGTGTATGTAACAATATATAAAAAGTGTATATTATAGTCTTTGTATATTCTTATATTATTGTATACATGTAATAATGCTATGTGAATGTATTACGTAATTTATTAATGTAGGAGCTGTGAGAAAAATAGGTTAAAAGTTGCTAACAATGAGGTAACCTTAAGGCAATAATGAGTAAGAAAGTTTAATAATGCTACTAGTCATTCTTGGAGCAACAATAATGTAATTTTTGTGACAGTTTATAAAATAGCCAATCAACAACCAGAAAAAAGCTTAAGTTAAATAAAAGTATTCTATTGGGTTAGGATTAGCCAGTCAGACACTTGAAATACAGAAATTTACAAATTTAAGCGGTAGAAATCAAGTCAGTATCTTGTAGACAGCGCTCATAACTGGACGTGTTGATTGTAGACAGTGTTCCTAACAGGACGCGAGATACGTCCTCCAGAAATTTAATAAGTATTCTTGTGAGGCGAAAATAGTTTACGTGTTAAAAAGTGCAAGTAATTAATAAAAGAATCTCACAGCTCTCTATATCAGTGATGTGTTATTTAAATTGTGTCAAGGATTAATAAATGTAGTGAAGTAAAAATTATAATCTGTGTAAGCCTACATTCGCAGCCGCACCACGCCTTGCAAAGAAATCTAACAATAATACTGACGCAGCCGAGTTAATATTTTTAAATTTGGGACGAAGGCTACCGGGTACCATACGTGCAGTTGCAACTACTTCAAATCGGCTTTCCATACGTGAAGCAACAAAACTTCTTCAAATTGGCTCCCAAAGCGTGGGGAAATAACAATGTAAACATAACAATACAACAAAATAAACCTACTTCAGATCTAAACAGATGGTGATCTGATGACGCAAGATCAGGGCTATATATTGGATGTGGCAGCAATACGATTTCTTCCAATTTCTGAATTTTGTTCATTGTCGAGGTGTTGCATTGTTCTGCTGCAAGAGAACTGTTTCTATCAACTAATGCCGAGTACCTCTGCCTGAAAACTTGATGAACTCGTTGCAGTTGTTGAGAATAAAGTTCCGCATCGACTATATGTCCATTTGCAACAAATTTCCAGTCAATCACATCTTCAAAATTTCACCAGACACATACTATTTTGGAGCCAAACATATTTTTAACAACATTTGGAGGTCGACGGGTATCAAGCCACTGCTTCATCACATGTGACAATTCTCCTGATAAATCTATCATCCCAGCAATTAACAATAAGCTGACGACAGGCATCCACTCTACGTTGAGTTTGATCAGGTATCAATTAATGTAATACAAATTTACAGCTTCTGAAAGACTTTTAAGTGTCTTAATATGGCGATGTAGGGGTATCTTTTGAAGCGCCAAGTTCTTCTGAACTCAGAGTGCTTGTCTGTGGATTTTCTTCCAAAGCTTTGCGTGTATTCTCAATATTCCATAACTTATGAGACAACCTATAATTCCATTCTTTGCGTGACATCACGAAAAACATATTAATGCTGACAGCACTTCAAAAATGCGTGATAAAGTATCGGAAAATTTAAACTAATAACAAGGATTATCTAAATTAATCGTGCAAATTGTGTGATTTAAAGAACTGAACATTTGTCGTGCGATTAGGTATTGTCTGTCAATTCTGTTGTAGTAGTTATATAAAAATCTGATGTGTTACACTCACATGACTTTCTCTACTCTTGTACAAACTATTCTTACAAACGCTTATTCTCCATATGCTTCATGTTAATCGAGATATCGAGATGTTAATCTTATTGATAATTTTCTTGTAGATGCAAGGGGAATATGGTAGGCTTTAAGCGATAGTCAAATATTTTAACGCTGGTTGCTATGTGGCGCATTCCATTCTCTTTGCATGTCCAGGACATAAAAAAAATGAATAACGAATTTGAGAAAAAGTATAAGTATTGGAAAATTTAAGGGAATAACAAGGAATATCTCGCAAACGGTTCACTCAACAAAAGAAATGTATATGACATAAATTGTGTATTTTAACGTGATCTACATTTTTCGTGTAGTAAAATTTTGTCTATCTCTTATGGTTTACCAGTTATGCAAAAGTCGTTCACAATGAAGAATACTTTTGGAGACATTGCCAGAAAATTCGAGATATACATTTTATTTGTCATGAAAATATCTTAAAAATATGATATTTTAATCAAAATCGTTAGAGCCGTTTTTGAGAAAAGTAAAATTTTCGAAAAATGTTCCATGTAAAGGGTAGTCTGGGCTGGGGGGATTTTTTTGAAAACCTTCGTGTCGCATCTCGGAAAGATATTGAACCTAAATACCAAGTTGGGTGTTTATCCGACTCTTCGTTTTTGAGTTATGCTGTTCACAGACACACAGACAGACACACAGACAGACACACAGACACACAGACACACAGACAGACACACACACGGACATGTTTCCAAAAATGCTTTTTTTGGATTCAGTGAGTCTCAAAACATGTATTTCCGGTGAAATCTCGGTATCGAAATTTTGGGTGGAATACAATACTTCCCCTACTTACTATACGTAGTAGAGAAAGTAAAAATTACACAGAATTCATTATATTTCACAGAGTATTCTGAAATAATTGAATAATATACTTATACATTTTTGTCATATGAATATGCTAAGCATGTGGTAATTTGAGGACATCAATTATATCAGAAGTTTTCTTTTAGCTCCACGTATGGACGCCTATTTGAAGATGATCTGTTTTTATTACGTTGTTGCTGCAACGTATGGAAAGCCAGTTTGAAGAAGATGGTATCTTTGCGTTATTTTGCACCACGCATTGGGCGTCAATTTGAAGAAGGTATTTTGTTGTATTATAGTTCAACTGTTGGGGAGCCGAACTTGTAGTAGTTACAACAGCACGTATTAAACAGTTTCCGGTAGCCTTCGCCCCAAATGTATTTTTAGGTGGCCTTTGCCCCAAGTTTAAAAAAAAATTAACTTTGTAATTTGATTGTTTCTTTAAGTAATATATATTTATGTTTGCCTCGGCTGCGTCAGTATTTATTTTATAGACATGGAAGTCTTGGCAGGGCGTGATGCGACAAGAATGTAGGCTTACATAGATTTTAAGTTTTAATTCAATCCTTTTTATTAATCCTTGACACAAATTAAATAGCACTTCACTGATATCGAGAGCTGTGAGATTCTTTTATTTAATACTTGCACTTTCTAACAACTATACTATTTTCGTCTCACACGAATACGTAATTAATTTCTCGAGGACACATCTCGCGTCTGGTTATGATCACTGTCTAGAAGCAACACGTCTGGTTATGAGCACTGTTTGGAGGCAACTTAATTGATTTCAACCGTCTAAACTTGTAAATTTCTGTATTTCAAGTCTCTAATTGGCTAATCCTAATCCAATAGAATACCTTCTTTTAACTAAAACTTTTTCTGGTTGTTGATTGGCTATTTTATAAACTCTCATAAAATTACATTATGGTTACTCCAAGAATCACAAGTAGTACTATTAAACTTTCTTACTCTCTTACTCATTATTGACTCAAGGTTACCTCATTGTTAGCAACCTTTAACTTATTATTCTCACAGCTCCTACATTATTAAATTACGTAATGCATTCACATAACGTTATTACACATAGATACAATAATATAAGCATATGCAATGACTGTTACATACATTTTACAAATTATTACATACACATATTGCTTCAAGGCGGGCTGTTATTGAATTTACATATTATATAATTTGACTGAAATCATTTAAATGTTAAAAATACTGCCTCGAATAACAAAAAATCTGATGTGTTACACTCACATGACTTTCTCTACTCTTGTACAAACTATTTTTACAAACGCCTATTCTCCATATGTTTCATGTTAATCGAGATATCGAGATGTCAATCTTATTGGTAATTTTTTTGTAGCTGCAAGGGGAATATGGTAGGTTTTAAGCGATAGTCAAATATTTTAACGCTGGTTGCTATGTGGCACATTAAATTCTCTTTGCATGTCCAGGACATAAAAAAATGAACAACGAATTTGAGAAACAGTATAAGGTATTGGAATATTTAAGGGAATAACAAGCAATATCTCGAAAACGGTTCACTCAACAAATTACATAAATTGTATATTTTAACGCGATCTACATTTTTTGTGTAGTAAAATTTTGTCTATCTCTTATGGTTTACCAGTTATGCAAAGTCGTTCACAATGAAGAATACTTTTGGAGACATTCCCAGAAATTTCGAGATATACATTTCATTTCTCATGACAATATCTTAAACATGTGATATTTTAATCAAAATCGTTAGAGCCATTTGTGAGAAAATTAAAATGTTCGAAAAATGTTCCATGTAAAGGGTAGTCTGGGGTGGGGGAATTTTCTTGAAAACCTTCGTGTCGCATCTCTGGAAGATATTGAACCTAAATACCAAGTTTGGTGTTTATCCAACTGTTCGTTTCTGAGTTATGCTTTTCACAGACGCACAGACACACACACAAACAGACACACGAACATCTTTCCAAAAATTCTTTTTTGGATTCAGAGGATCTCAAAACATGTATTTCCGGTGAAATCTCGGTATCGAATTTTTGGGTGGAATACAATACTTCCCCTACTTACTATACGTAGTAGAGAAAGTAAAAAATCTTCCATAGCGGAAAATGCTGAAATTAAGTACTCGGTTTGGCGTTTCATTTCTATTTTTTTCTGTTCAGGGGAGCTAAAACATAATTTCCAGTGAAATATCGATATCGAATTTTAGGGTGGAATACGATGCTTACTCTACAACCAATCTTTATGACTTAGAGAAAGTAAAAATGCTGTTTTTGGATCCAGGTGAACCCATTATGCACGTAAACGTCAGTTGTTTAACTAGACGCGAAAATTGCCAAAAATAGTTTTACATGAAGTACTTCATTCCACCCAAAAATTCGATATCGAGATTTCATTGGAAGTTTGAAGTTCCTGCAAAACAAACAAAAAAAGAACAAAAAATAATAATTTCTACGAAAAGTAGAAAGTTAGTATTTAATTTCAGCGTTTACCAAAGGTTTCAAAACAGAATTCGTCACCCAAACTACGCTTTATATGGGAAAAGTTTTGTTATGTTTTTATTTTCTCAAAAATGGCTGTAATGATTTTGATTAAAACGCTATATTTTTAGGTATCTGCAAATAAAATATGATGTTCTCTTATTTTAAATGAGATTATTATAATTTGTAAACCGTAAGAGATAACAAAAACCTTGCTACACAAAACAATGGAGATTTCATTAAAGCAGTAGTTTATGTCAAATAAAAATGTTTGTGGAGATATTCTTTCTTATTGTTTTGAATTTTCAAATACTTGTACCTTTTCTAAGCAATAATGATTTTGCCTTTTTCTCGTGGTTATAAAAAGAGTAAGGAATTTCAAAACAACCCTATAGAAATCTTTTAAAAATCTGACCTTCGCTTTATCCTACTGTATTCTTCTTATACCTATAACGAAATCTTTCTTCCCTAACATGGGTCAGGCATTTAGACCTGCTCCAAGGCTGATCGAATTGTTCTTCCCACCTCATACGGTGTCGTCCAATATCTTCTCATCCAAATGATTTATAAAATAGTGCTTGTCATGGTATCTCGAAGGTTTCATCTTTTTTCTGATACCTTTTAATTTCTTCCACTATGTTTTCTTCATCTAATTCTTCTCTTATATCTACATTTCGGAGTCGATCCGTTCTACTTACACCCAATACAGACCTTAAAAATCTCATTTGAGATGTTTCCAAACTTGATCTTTTCTTGTGTTTTGTCACCCATGTCCCACACGCGTATTTCAATACCAGCTTAGACGCTATTCTATATAGTCTTAATTTAACATCTTTCCTCATATTTCTACCAAAGTGTCGCTTGATACATCCGTTGATTGTACTATATTTTTAATGTTTTCTTCCATCTCTGCCTTTCTATCAATTACGGATACTTCTGATCCCAAATATTTGAAACTGGACACCTGTTCAAGTATTTTTCCTCTGATTACAATCTTAATCCGGGCTTGTTCTTTACCTATCGCGGCCATTACCTTTGTTTTTTCTCCCGAAACATATATTCTTTTATTATCTCACTCAAATTAAACACTTATTTGCAAGTCTTCCTCCTTCTCTGCCAATAACATTTGGCCATCTGCAATATGATTGTGTACACATTTGTATTATTTAATGTGATTCCCTTTGGTTTACATTTCATTCTTCACTCTTCTATTATTTTATTCAAATATAAATCAAATAGAATGGGTGACAAACCACAACCTTGTTTCAATCCCATGTTAACACTTAGTTCTTGTTTTCCTTTGTCTATTATTACGAACGCTGTCCCACAAGTACCCGACCTAACAAAGAAAACAAAATTTTGGGAAAAAACATCTTTATTTCTCTACATAGTCTCCTTTCAGCTCGATACATTATTCCCAGCGGTGTTCGATAGCTTCGATACCCTGTTTATAGTGAGAACCATCGAGTTCTGCAAAATAGCCATCAACTGCAGATTCCAGCTCTTCACTGTTGGCAAATCTTTTACCACCAAGCTATTTCTTAAACTTAGGAAATAGAAAATACTCAGAGGGTGCTAAGTCTGGCGAATAGGGTGCATGAGGAAGCAATTCGAAATTTAACTCATTGATTTTGGCCATGGCGATAATGGATGTGTGAACTGATGCATTGTCTTGATGAAACAAAACTTTCTTTTTCGCTAAATGCGGCCGTTTTTTGCTTTATTTCACCATTCAAATGCTGCAATAAGTTTGCATAATACTCGTCATTGATTGCTTTTCCTTTTCGAAGATAATCAATGAAAATTATTCCACACACATTCCAAAAAACTGACGACCATGACCTTGCCTGCAAATGGAACTGTAGCACCTTCTTTGGAGCCGATTCTCGCCTTTCATTCCACTGTTTTGACTGTTCCTTCGTCTCAGGTGTGAAGTAATGGACCCATGATTCATCAATGGTTATGAATCGACGTAAAAACTCGGCTTTGTTGCAGAGAAACATCGCCAGACACTTGAATGAAACGTCCTCACGACGCTGCTTTTGTTCAATTGTGCGTAAACGCGGCACCCATCCTGCGTATAGCTTTCTCGTGTCTAAATTTTCAGTCAATATTCGATGTATAGCACTTTTTGAAATGCCTACGATGCCTACTGGCTCGCGCACGCAGTCGACGATCACCCAATACGATTTTGTGGATTTTCCTCACAATTTCTGGCGTGGTCACCTCATTTGGTCGACCACTACGATTTTCATCTTAGCAGCTCGTACGGCCTCGCTTAAACTCTGCCACCCAATATTTTACTGTTGTAAACGAAGGAGCAGACTCCTCCGCAGTAGAACCTAGCTCAGCTTTAATATTAGTTGGAGTAAAACCTTTCAAACGAAAGTATTATATCACATAACGATGACCAGTTTTATCCATGTTTACAAATTTGCTGAGAGCGTTCACTCTTGATGGCTGCCAAACAATTACTAAACGACGTAGCACCATCAAACTTCAGACTTAAGCTTTATAAGGTTGGTACTTTGTCCCACAGTCATTTGTTCGAAACAACAACCACTATCTATACATCAGGTTGGGTACTTCTGGAACTGCCCTCGTATCTTGGTGTTGGAGTATAATGACTTGATTGTGTTAATCAGGTTCACTGGGATTTTATATCCTTCTAATATTTCCATATCTTCATTCGATGAACTCTATCATATGCGTTTATGTAATCTAAAAATAAGACATGTTTTTAAATTATATTCTGTTCTGTTTTCTACGATCTGTTTCACAGTGAAAAAAAGTATAAATCTGTAAATGAAAGTTTGTCTCTATTAACAAGAAGTATATAAAACAACTATCCTAACTTGTGTAAAGATAGCTTATAGAAGAGTTAGGACAGAAAGGCAAGTGAATGCAACATACTTTTTACTTTCTCTACTACGTATAGTAAGTAGGGGAAGTATTGCATTCCACCCAAAAATTCGATACCGAGATTTCACCGGAAATACACGTTTTGAGACCTCCTGAATCCAAAAAAAGCATTTTTGGAAACATGTCCGTGTGTGTGTCTGTGTGTGTGTGTGTCTGTGTGTGTGTGTGTCTGTGTGTCTGTGAACAGCATAACTCAAAAACGAATAGTCGGATAAACACCAAACTTGGTATTTAGGTTCAGTATCTTCCAGAGATGCGACACGAAGGTTTTCAAGAAAATCTCCCCACCCCAGACTACCCTTTACATGGAACATTTTTCGAAAATCTTAATTTTCTCAAAAATGGCTCTAACGATTTTGATTAAAATATCATATGTTTAAGATAATGTCATGAGAAATGAAATGTATATCTCGAATTTTCTGGGAATGTCTCCAAAAGTATTCTTCATTGTGAAATGCTTTTGCATAACTGGTAAACCATAAGAGATAGACAAAATTTTACTACACAAAAAATGTAGATCGCGTTAAAATACACAACTTATGTCATATACATTTATTTTGTTGAGTGAACCGTTTTCGAGATATTGCTTGTTATTTCCTTAAATTTTCCAATACTTATACTTTTTCTCAAATTCGTTGTTCATTTTTTTTATGTCCTGGACATGCAAAGAGAATGGAATGCGCCACATAGCAACCAGCGTTAAAATATTTGACTATCGATTAAAAGCAACCATATTCCCCTTGCATCTACAAGAAAATTACCAATAAGATTGACATCTCGATATCTCGATTAACATGAAGCATATGGAGAATAGGCGTTTGTAAAAATAGATTGTACAAGAGTAGAGAAAGTCATGTGAGTGTAACACATCAGATTTTTTTCTTGTAGCATTGTACGTGTATAGGTAATCTCACAAAATCACCCTTATTGACAAAAATGAACTATAATAATGTACATTGCACAAGGATGCCTAGGAGTGTGTCAGTGACGGTCATTATACAGAGTGATTTATGAAAAACGGACTCATTTATTTCTTTCAAAACGAGTTATGCTAGCGACAACATAATATATCTGAAATGCACAGGAATTTTAAGAGATTATTTACCTCTATAGCAAATGTTGAAAATGTCCTCCATCCTGCATAAGCCACACCCAACACGTCGTTCCATGTTACTGACCACTCGTTGGAGGACTCTGTTGTCAATAGCTTGAATCTCCTGTGTAATGTTGTGCTGCAGATCGTCCAATGTTTGGGAACGTGTGGCATAAACCCTGTCTTTTAAGTAACCCCATAGAAGGAAATCCGACGATGTCAAATCCGGAGATCTCGGTGGCCGGAGATTTTTGGTCGTCAAAGAAACTTGCAATTAGTGCCATGGATTCATTTAATGTATGGCATATAGCGCCGTCCTGCTGACTTGACTCAGCTCTACATCGTCTAGTTGCTCAGCAAGCTCCATGAAAATCCGACGGTACTCTGCAGTGTTCACATTGTTTTCAAAAACAAATTGGTCCCACTATTCTCTGTGCGGATATTGCGCACCAAACTCCGATTTTAACCGGGTTAATAGGTGCTTCATGAACAAAATGTGGATTTTCGCTGGCCCAATAGCGTGAGTTATTTAAGTTCACATAGCCGGATAAATGGAACAATGCTTCATCTGTGAACCATGTGATGGACAATATGGCAGGATTTTGCACAATGAACGCCTGAAACCAATGACAATAATTCAGTCTTCTATCCTTATCTGGTTCCTGTAACTGGACAACCGCAATCCTATACGGCTTTAGGCCTGCATTTTTCACAGCTCTCTGACACATTGAATAGCTGTACCCTGTCTCCTGCGACAAACGTCTTAATGATTTTTTGGGTGACTGATCCAGTCGTGCTCTTACGTCAACAACAACCATGGGAAGCCTAGATGAACTAGTTTTCCTTTTTCTCTCGCCAGAGATCCAGTTGTTTCAATTTGTTCACCAATCCCAGTATTGTATTTCTTTGGGGAGGATTCCGAACACCAAATTCTCTCTGGTATACTCTTTGAGTAGCTGTAATCGAATTCTTCATCCAGTATTGCTTTACAAGGAAGAGTCGTTCATTTAATGTGTACTCCATTTTCACGTTGACTAGAACAAAATCTCAAAAACAGTTGCCGACAATAAAACTTAACAATTACGAATAAAACATGAACATCTGCGCATATAGTGACAGGCAATCGAAACTCCAGAACATTCTGCTTAATTTGATGCTAAAATTGGAGCATTGAGTGAATTTCGAACAGAATAATTAAAGAAAGAAATGTGTCAGTTATTCATGTATCACCCTGTATATCTAGTCAATTTAAAGAAACACTTTTTACACAAGTTTTCCAGTTCGCTTGTAGAAGTGTTTGTTCTTACCAAAATATAACGCTATTCCTGAGCAGGGAAGTTATTTTTCCAAGACAGACAAGAATGTGCGAGTAAGAATGTGTGGTGAAAGTGAGATCGTTACAAAACAGAATAGAGGTCATTAACTAACAGGTCATCATCACCAGTATCTCAACCTCTGCAATTGGCGTTACAGGAAATGGAAGCGATTACATCAGATCAACTGCAACATATTCCACGTGAGTCACGTGATAATGAACAAGACGAGAAAAATTGACGAGCGGACATAATACACGCAATATCCGTTATTTGGGCGCGGTTGTGAGGTCATTTTCTAACTGTATACAGAAGGTTGGAGGGTTTGTGGAATGTGCCCCTTTGTAAACGTGATATTTAATGGAGAAGAATAAAATAGAATAACAAAGAGCTTTGAAATCACGTGTACAACACTGTTAGAGTACGCTTAAAAATTCACCAAATTTAGCATCGGAAACTGGAGCACATTATGAAGCAAAATGCTACCAAACTATGAAATTTATTGTGCAAAAACACGAAAATATGAAACGAAAGGCCAAAAATATGAATTGAATGTTTAATCAATACATAAATATTATTTGTATTGCCAATACCCCAAAGTTTTTATATATTAATTAAAATACATTAGCCATTTTTTAGAAAATAAAAATAATTCTTTTTAAATTTGACATAACACTTGTTTGGGTATGTAGAGGAAGTGTATGTACTTTTCGGGTTGCATCCTTTAAATTTCGTACTTACCCAAAACTGTGTTAAACTCTATTTTCTAATAACACTGTTCTTTTCTTTACCTTTTTCACTTTCTCTACCACGTACTAACATAGTGAGTAGAGAAGGCATTGCATTCAACCCAAAAATTCGACACCAAGATTATAACATGTTTTGAGGGTCCCTGATTACAAACAAAGCATTTTTGGAAACATTTCCACTGTGTGTGTGTGTGAACAGCATAGATAACTCAAAAACGAAAAGTAGGGTAAGTACCAAACCTGGTATTTAAGTTCAATATCTTCCAAAGATGCAACACAAAGATTTTCAAAACAAAATCTCCCACCCAAGCTAATTTTACATGGAACTTTTTTCCAAATTTTGATTTTCTAAAAAATGGCTATGAACGATTTTGATTAAAATACCATATATTAAATATATTTACATGACAAACAAAATGTATATCTTGAATTTTCTGGGAATAGCTTTTGAAGCCCTCTTCATTCGGAAGCAATTGTGTATAATCTTGTATAACTGGTAAACGTTAAACTATAGACGAAAACTTTCAATAGACCAAAAACTTAGATGTCTTTAAAACACACAATTTATTTGAAATCATTTTTTGTAGCATAAACTATTTCCGAGATATCCGTTATTAATGGCTCGAATTGTTCAATACTTAGCTGTTCCTTTAAAGTCTTGTCAATTTTCACTTGTTTCCTACGATTACATGGAAACATAGGCCAGCATATAGCGTCCAGCTCTTAAACATTTGACTATCACTGTTCACTTTGTATCCATAACGAAATGTGTAATGTAGCTATTTTCGGAAAGGATTATCTGAATTAAAATGAAGTAGATCTGAAAATAAAAAAACGAACAACGAATTCCCATTTGAGATATGTATAACTATTGGAAAATTCAAACAAATAACAAGGAAATTCTGGAAATGATTCACTCGACAAAAAATGTATTTGATATAAATTGTGTGTTTTAACGGGCTATACATTTTTTGCGTAGTAAAACGTGTCTATCTCTTACGTTTACCAGTTATGCAAAATTCATTCAGAATGAAAAAAAACTTTTGGGGTCATTACCAGAAAATTCAAGATGTACATTTCATTTGAAATGAAAATATCTTAAACATATAATACTTTAATCAAAATCGTTGGGGGCATTTTTAAGAAAATCAACATTTTAGAAAAATATTCCATGTAGAGTGTAGTCTGGGGTGGGTTTCGAATCCTTGGAAGATACTAAACTCAAATACCAAGTTTGGTATTTATTAGACTTTTCGTTTTTGAGTTATACTGTTCACAGACGACACATTAGCACACACACACACGTACATGTTTCTAAAAATGCTTTATTTGGATTCAGTGCGCTTCAAAACATGTATTTCCGATGAAATCTTGGTATCGGATTTTTGGGTGGAATGCAATACTTCCCCTACTTATGTACGTAGTAGAGAGGGTAAAAATCCAATGTAATCATAAATAATGAAGAGGACTTCACAGGTTATTCCTAAAAAATTCAGTGTATTCATTTTATTAATACTTAACAGATTAATACTTAATCAAGATAAGACTGTGGGTCTCAGTTCTGCTGACTCTAATCTTTTAACAGTCAAATTCTTAGGCATTTATCTTGAATCCAAATTAGGGTGGAAATTCCACATAGACTACATCTCAGGGAAACTGAGTAAAGGACTGTTCATGCTATGTGTACGAAGACAAACAATAAGTAAAAATCTGATGTGTTACACTCACATGACTTTCTCTACTCTTGTGCAAACTATTTTTACAAACGCTTATTCTCCATCTACTTCATATTAATCGTGATAAACATTTGCAGACTCTATCTTATTGCTAATTTTCTTGTAGGTGAATAATTTTCTTTATTCTAATTTCTAATATATATTTGCAACGGCAATATAGAAATACAGTAGCCTTTAAGCATAGACATATCACTTAATAGCTGGTTGCTCTGTGCAGGACCATTCTCTTTTGCACAGATTAATACTCTTTGCATATCCAAGACAAATAAATGAATAACGAATTCCCATTTGAGAAAATAAGTATTGAAAATTTTAAGGGAATAACAAGCAATATCTCGAAAATGGTTCACTCAACAAAAAATGTATATGACATAAATTGTCTATTTTAACGCGATCTACATTTTTTGTGTAGTAAAATTTTGTCTATCTCTTTATGGTTATCAGTTATGCCAAAGTCGTTCACAATGAAGAATACTTTTGGAGACATTCCCAGAAAATTCGAGATATACATTTCATGTGTTATGAAAATATCTTAAACATATGATATTTTAATCAAAATTGTTAGTCATTTTTGAGAAAATTAAAATTTTCCATGTAAAGGGTAATCTGAGGTGGTGCGATTTTCTTGAAAACCTTCGTGTCGCATTTCTGAATGATACTGAACCTAAATACCAAGTTTGGTGTTTATTCGAATGTTCGTTTCTGAGTTATGCTGTTCACAGACACACACACGGACATGTTTCCAAAAATGCTTTTTTTTATTCAGGGATCTCAAAACATGTATTTCCGGTGAAATCTCGGTATCGAATCTTTGTGGAATACAATACTTCCCCTACTTACTATAAGTAGTAGAGAAAGTAAACAGTTATTACTGTCAGTGTATTACAGCAATATATACTCCATTTTAAATTATGGTGTCTTACTTTGGGGCAACCATACTAATGCTAATAAGCTTCTTGTTTTACAAAAAAGAGCTATAAGAATAGTATGTGGAGTTCCGCCAAAAACACATTGTAAACAACATTTTATTGAACTTGGAATCCTCACTCTTCTTTGTATATATATTGAATTGTCTATTGTACATTAAGAGGAATCTACAACAATATAATCTGTGTGAAACTGTTCATAATTATCCGACACGAAGTAGCAACAATATTCATTTTAGTAAATGTAAATATAATAAAACACAAAATAGCTTTGAAGTATCATCCATTAATATATTCAATAGTTTACCGGATAAAATCAAGAAACTTACATATGACATTTTTAAGAGATAGGTTTTAATGATATTGAAGAAAAATCCTCTGTATAAGGTCCAGGAATTTCATTAGATTGAAATTTTGTAATACAGATTTAACGTTTGACGTTGCTATACATGTGTAAATGTTTTAGCAATAAATAAATGTCTCTCTATCAATATGTACATTTATTAATCATAAAATATTGTTAATATATTTTAATTTAATCAAAATCATTTTGAAGTATTTCTGAAGAAATCAAAGATCGCGAAAAATCTTCCACATAAGGGGTAGTTTGGGGTGTTGGGGGTTTTCATGAAAGATATTTGGTATTTATCCAACACTTTGGTTTTGAGTTAAGCGGTTCACAGATGCACAGACACGTTTTTGGGTTTATTGGGCCCCAAAACATATATTTGCGGTGAAATATCGATATGTTTTGTTTTTTTTTTTTTTTTTGGTTAGGATGCAACGATTCCTCTACCTACTCTAAGTTAAGGTAGAGAAAGTGAAAATCAGGTAGCCTGATTTTGGAACAATAAAATAAAATGACATTAAATTGTAAGGTTTGTATCTTCTCATGCAGGTTTACTTGATATTAGCCCAGCTTCTGCAGTGTTTTGAGGGCCAGCCCGAAGACGACGACTACAATGCAATGTCGTGCTGAAACAGTTTGAAGACGTGTTGCTAAGTACTCCACTCGACAGGGAAAGTGCCGGTATCCAATGGAATCCTGCTCCTCGGTTGCGCAACGTCTTAGCTAACTGCAGTACGGGGCGGGGGAAAGCTTTCCTTATGGTGCGAGAAATTACTTTCACCCGGCTGTAGCCCCTGGGCCTACTTGTGAGCCATCATCAAAAAGGGGTTAAGGGATGGGCCAGTTTCGCTATGAGGTACTCGGTCGTAACGTTTCTTACGTGCTTCCGGAGATCGACTTCAACACGAGACTTTTTGTTCTTAATATTATTGAAATCAGGTCTTCCTTTATATCCTTTAGACTAAAATCTGTCATATCTGACTCTCAAAATATAATCGTACCTTCTTGCACGATTGTGTGTTTACTACGGCTTCCCGATGACATTTACACACAAAAGCATATTTAGAATTCCAAAACGTGACTTCGTTTCTAACGAAACTCATATCTGCCAACGTAAACTTAGTGGCTGTAATAACTATAACTAGGTCTAGGAATGTAAATGCTCTCTAATAATCCTTAATATGTATGCATTCATAACTTAATGAAAATTTCCATAATGTTCACATAAATATGTCCATTTAAAAAGTATTAGAACATTCTATTGTGAGGCAGTATTTTAAACACTTAAATGATATCAGTCTAATTATATAATATAATATAAAATATAAAATATAATAGCCCGCCTTAAAGCAACATGTGTATGTAACAGTCACTGTATTATGTTTATATTATGTACATGTATAATAATGTTATGTGAATGTATTACGTAGTTTTAACAATGTAGGAGCTGTGAGAATAGAAGCAAGCTGCTTTTCGTAGCAAACAAAATTATAAAGTAGAAGCCGAAAGTTGCCAACAATGAGGTAACCTTGAGTCAACAATACATTAGAAAGTTTAATAAAGGCTACTAATAATTCTTGGAACAATAATGTAATATTTAAAACAGTTTATAAATAGGCAATCAAAAACTAGAAAATCTAAAAGTTAAATAAAGGTATTCTATTGGATAGGCTTAGCCAATCAGAGACTTGAAATAGAGGAAATGTGCAAATTCAGGCGGCAGACGCTGCAAGATTGCGTACCCGAGCAGTTAGATTTCGTACGTGTTCAGTGTGAGTCATGAAATATTATTGCGGTGAGAATAATATAAAGTTTACGTGTTAAAAAGTACAATTAATAATAATTTCACAGCTCTAAAGTAGGATATATCTGTGAAGTATTAATAAACAAAATACAATACAATTATAATTTGCGTAAGCCTTGTTCTTTAGTCACACCAGCCCTGCTAAGAGATGCGTGCTTTAAAAATTACTACTGACGAAGCCGAGGCATACATACTTAACTAAAATAAATAAAGTAACATTAAAATAAAAAGTTGATTCTAAAAGGAGGGGCGAAGGCCACCGGAAAGTTTGTATCGTACGTGGGGCGAACACTCCAAGAAACATATCAATAAGATTTTAAGGCAATTTTGTGTAATATCTACGTGAAGAAATCTATAGTGGAATTATTTATTCGTCTTCAACGGATTACCCTTCTCTTTGCAGGACTTACAAACCAACGCCTTGGGTCAGTAGCCTATCGAGGAGCAAGCAAACTCTAGATTATAGCATATCCAGGATGGGTGATCAGCCTGGTATGTTGATGAAGAAGAAGGAAATGAAGTTTAGTGATGAAAGAGATGATAGAAAAATTCGCGGATCAGTTATCCAACCCAGCATTCCCCTAGTGGTCGAGGAAAATCCTTCGGTCAGATTGGTCAACCTCAGAGTTTGAACCCGGGACCTCCGAATGCGAGTCGCCCCGTCGGATACACTTTTGTCGATCACTTTTACTTTTGACATAGCACGAAAATAAGGCCTTCACTACTGAATTGCATGACCTGAGCGTCAACTAGAGAACGATTGTAATCCTGCAGGAATACTTTCGAAACTGAATTTATAAAATTATTAACGGTTGAGTTATTACGGAATTTACTTTGCGTAAATTGGTAGATAAGTTGCAATTTTATAAATCTTAAGAGTTACTAAACAGCCAAATTTAAACTAAATTTAATATTACATATAAGTATAAACACTACATTTGAACTCAATTTCAAGAACCTCTTAATAGCCATCTTCATACCGTGCGAGAACGGCTGCTACCAGAAAAGCCGGGGATTCACTGATATGACGTAACCTATTGATTGCGAGTGAGGTGGCATCAGTGTTCCCTAAGGCTGACCCAGAAGCTCATATTCGGAAATATCATATTCTTAAATTCAATATGAAGATAAGAGTAAAAAGAATCTGATGTGTTACACTCACATGACTTTCTCTACTCTTGTACAAACTATTTTTACAAATGCTTATTCTCCATATGCTTCATGTTAATCGAGATATCGAGATGTTAATCTTATTGCTAATTTTCTTGTAGATGCAAGGGGAATTGGTAGGCTTTAAGCGATAGTCAAATATTTTAAGAGCTGGTTCCTATGTGGAGTATTCCATTCTCTTTGCATTACCAGGACAACAAAAATGAATAACAAATTTGAGAAAAAGTATAAGTATTGGAAAATACTTATATTTTCCAATATTAAGGGAATAACAAGCAATATCTCGAAAATGGTTCACCCAACAAGAAAAAAGTATATTACATAAATTCTGTATTTTAACACGATCTACATTGTTTGTGTAGTAAAATTTTGTCTATCTCTTATGGTTTACCAGTTATGCAAACGTCGTTCACAATGAAGAACACTTTTGGAGACATTCCCAGAAAATTCAAGATATACATTTTATTTGTCATGAAAGTATCTTAAATATATGATATCTTAATCAAAATCGTTAGAGCCGTTTTTGAGAAAATTAAAATTTTCGAAAAATGTTCCATACAAAGGGTAATCTGGGGTGGGGGATTTTCTTGAAAACCTTCGTGTCGCATCTTTGGAAGATACTGAACCTAAATAGCAAGTTTGGTGTTTATCCGACTGTTCGTTTCTGAGTTATGCTGTTCACAGACACACACAGACACACACACACACACACACACACACACACACACACACACACACACACAGAAGGACATGTTTCCAAAAATGCTTTTTTTGGATTCAGGGGTTCTCAAAACATGTATATCCGGTGAAATCTCGGTATCGAATTTTTGGGTGGAATACAATACTTCCCCTACTTACTATACGTAGTAGAGAAAGTACAAAATCTACATTTTTAGGTGTGGCACGTTTTCGTCTAACACTTAACGTTTAGCAGTTATACAAATCTCCTTTCTAATGAAGAGGAGTACACAGACTATTCCCAGAAAATTAAAGACATAAATTTTATTTGTCATGTAAATATCTTTAATATATGGTATTTTAATCAAAGTCATTAGAGCCTTTTTTATAAAATCAAACGTTTCGAAAAATGTTCCAAATAAAGTGTAGTTGAGGGTAGGAGGGATTTTCTTGAAAATCTTCGTGTCGCATCTCTGGAAGATACTGAACCTAAATACCAAGTTTGGTGTTTATGGGTCTTTTCGTTTTTGAGTTATGTTGTTCGCGCGCACGCACAGTCTTTCTAATTTTTCTGGCCTCAAAACATGTATCCAATTTTGAGTGGAATGCAATACCTTCTCTACCTATTGTGTACGTAGTAAAAAAAGTAAAGAGAAAAACAAAAAAAACTGTTTAAATTGTTGGAAATGTAGTAATTAACTCACATACCTAGTAAGCATACTTAATGACAGCTAGGAAGAAATATGCATCTGCATTAAAATCATGTCCCTACTCATAAGTAAAGATACACTAGGTTGCCTTAAGGATCGTTTGAAGCACCACCATCAAAAGCCGCTAAGAAAAGTCCTGCGTCATGCTGAAGAAGTAACTATCTTCCGAACGCCAGTTACGTGGTCATTTGACACTTGAACTGTTGACAGCGTCCTTAAAACACGGTGAAACCTTGCGGCCTTCAATCGCCTCACCACCAACTCGTACACTTGAACTGATTTACTCGTTCAAGGAAACGAAATTAACTGATTGCCCTAGTTGGCTTGTGGCTTCACCATCTCTGCTACTGGACACCGTTCACACAGAAAATTAATCTGGCTGTCCAGTTATGCAACTCAACAACAATGGCTCAAATACGTTCTTCTCTTTCGGGATGCGTACAAACAAAACAGATGATACAAAACTCTGATGTGCTACATTCACATGACATTTTAACACAGATAAATCTTTCTGAAAATAGCTGCATTACACAATTCGTAATATATAGGCTATATGCTGGCCTTAAAATTCCATACTGTTTCCATGACATCGCGAGAAACAACTGAAAATTGACAGGACTTTAAAAGAATGGATACGTATTGAACAATTCAATCCATTAATAACGGATATCTCGGAAATGGTTGATGCCACGAAAAAGCTATTTGAAATAAAGTGTGCGTTTTAATGAGATCTACATTTCTTGTGTAGTACGTTTTCGTCTATCGCTTAACATCTACTATTTACATAAAATTATACAAAATTCCTTCCTGATGAAGACGACTTAACAGGCTATTCCCAGAAAATTCAAGATATACATTTTATTTGTCATGTAAATATCTTTAATACACGGCACTTTAATCGAAATCGTTACAGTAATTTTTTTTAGAAAATAAAAACTTTGGAAAAATCTTCCTTGTAAAGGGTAATTTGTGTCGCATCTTTGGAAGGCACTGAAACTTAAATACCATACACACACACGAACCTTTTTCTAAAGATGCTTCTTTTGTACAGGGAGACTCAAAACATTTATTTCTGGTGAAATCTCGACACTGGCGGCACCGTGGCTGAGTGGTTAGACCGCTCGCCTATCACCGAGGTAGCCCGGGTTTAATCCCAGGGACCCGCATGTGGGATTTGTAGTGGACAAAGTGTCTGGGCGAGTTTTCTCCGGGTTCTCCGCCATTCATTCCACCAACTGCTCCATCATCACCTTTCCATTTCACCATCATTTCGTTTCATCTACTTCCTTCCTCCCATACCAGGCATCGGGCTGATCACCCATCCTGGATATTCTGTCCGATCCATGAGTGTCTGCTCCTCTACAGGCCTCTGACCCCAGGCACGCGCCTGTATGTCCTGGGGGGTGTAAGTCCTACATAAGAGGAGGTTAAACAGACAAAGAAGAAGAAATCTCGACACCGAATTTTTGGGGTATAATGCTCTCCTCTAAGTACGTGGTACAGAAAGTAAAAATGGTGCAAAATAAACTCTTCCAAGTTTATCGTTAAATTTCGGAACCGGATTACAGTGTTTCAGTGCAGGAAGAGTTGAATTTTAGACAGAATATACAAGAAAATTAAACAAGTATCCCCAGACATTTTGCTCCAAAACAGCGTCTGTTTATTTTCTCTGCCACCCACATCCAGTTGCTGAAATTATTGCATTCCATCCAACAATTCACCGGAAATACGTAATTGAGTAAAAACAGAAACGTTCAGCATCTTCAAAGAATTTTTTTAAAAAATCTGATGTGTTACACTCACATGACTTTCTCTACTCTTGTACAAACTATTTTTACAAACTCTTATTCTCCATCTATTTCATATTAATCGAGATAAACATTTGCAGAAACGATCTTTTCACATGCAAAGAGAATTACATTTTACAAATAGCGACCAGTTCTAAAAATATTTGACTATCGCTTAAGGCTTACTATGTTCCCCTTGTTTAGTATTTGCAACGGCAATATAGAAATACAGTAGCCTTTAAGATAGGCATATCTCTTAATAGCTAGTTGCTAGGTGCAGCACCATTCCCTTTGCCACAGATTAATACTCTTTGCATATCCAAGACAAAAAATGAATAACGAATTCCCATTTGAGAAAATTATTGGAAAATTTAAGGGAATAACAAGCAATATCTAGAAAATGGTTTACTCAACAAAAAAAATGTATATGACATAAATTGTGTATTTTAACGCGATCTACATTTTTTGTGTAGTAAAATTTTGTCTATCTCTTATGGTTTACCAGTTATGCAAAAGTCGTTCACAATGAACAATACTTTTGGAGACATTCCCAGAAAATTCAAGATATACATTTTATTTGTCATAAAAATGTCTTAAACATATAATGTTTTAATCAAAATTGTTATAGCTATTTTTGAAAAAATTAAAATTTTCGAAAAATTTTCTTTGTAAAGGGTAATCTGGGGTGGGGGGATTTTCTTGAAAACCTTCGTGTCGTATCTCCGGAAGATACTGAACCTAAATACCAAATTTGGTGTTTATCCGACTGTTCGTTTCTGAGTTATGCTGTTCAGACACACAGACACACAGACAGACACCCACACGGACATGTTTCCAAAAATGCCTTTTTTGGATTCAGGGGGTCTCAAAACATATATTTCCGGTGAAATCTCGGTATCGAATATTTGGGTGGAATACAATACTTCCCCTACTTACTATACGTAGTAGAGAAACTAAAAATATCTGTAACAATTTTTATTGAAATACCACATCTGCCAAATATTTGCAAAAAGAATAAAATATACATATTTAATTTTATGTGAACAGCCTGTAAAACACACATACATACAAAATGTACATCTATGTAAAACACACAAAATTAATACGAGTAATTTGTTTGTGGCATTAACTGTTTCCGAGATATTCGTTGCTATTGGTGTGAATTTTCCAATACTTTGTCGTACATTTTTGTAGTGTTAAGTCATCATTTATTTTGTTACTCGCGATGCCATACAAATGTTGCCCAGTGTCCTGTATATTTCTTATTGTACCATTTTTGCGAAAGTTTATCTCGATTAACTTGAAATAGAGAGAAAAAATAAGCTTTTATAATAGTAGTCAATAGAGAAGATATAAAAATAAACCTTCTTGGGTAGAGAAAGTCTAGTTTACGTAACACATCACACTTGGTATTTTCGAGAATACATCTTAAGCAACAGTCGCTGGTGTAGGTTTTCAGCGTTAAAACATGTAAACTACTCCATTGTATAAAAGCGATTAAAATGCCTCCGTTGACCTTTATCTAAAGGTTATAATTATCATAGAGAAATGGAGCGGCAGATGCGGTCAAAGACTGCAGGATATTCTTAAATATTCCAAGCTGCTGCATCGGCTATCCTTACCATGAGACCTTACACTGCTTAAACTGAAATATCATAAACTTTATTATTTATTGTAACCCACACAAGAATGTCCAGGCCGCAGGGGTTATGATACCATCTAATAAAATTCGCGCCGATTTAAACACTTGTTCAGAAAACGTGCTGGCACCCCATCGTGCTGTCACGATGGGGTGCCACATCCACCAATAGCGTAGAGAAACTGTTATTAGGAATATGTATGGTGTAAATATACCGAACGAGGTGCCTCCGCCTGGCTTGCATTCAGGAGGATCCGGGTGCGATTCTCGTTGGACCGAGCATCCATATCTTCAGCTACTTTTGCGGTTTTCCCTGGTTGATAGGCGAATAATGGAGTGGATTATGCAATGCCGGAATTTTTGTGTCCCCCACATCCTGTCATTTCGTTTTCTTATTATGTTTCAGGGTCGAAACAGGCGAGTGAGCGGCAGGAGAGGCGTCCGACGGTGTCAGGTTGTAATACAGTAGGACCTGGGGGTTGCTTACAACGGGAAGAGGCGTGAGCCCAGGCGGTAGGACGGATTGGTCCCGGTATGTGGGTGTGCCATAAGGAGTTAAATAAGAATTCAGGGGTTCCATAAAACCTAATAACTATATTCTCTATGAATTCTACAAAGATGCTAGGGGCCCCTGATGGGAGGGGGGTACGTACAACAACTTACATATAACATATCTCTTACCTGGAAACCTTTGGTTTGACCTGCAGTGTCCACTATTAAAATGTTAACTAATTAGATTGGGGTGCCGGAGCCCTGCCGGACGTAGATTCAGCATCGAAGCGCGTCGTAGGCGATTGAGGGAGATGACCCAATTTCGAGGCAATTGTATACATTCCTGCAAGCTGACCATGCGACCTCGTGCCCTACAAGCCAGAGCTTCCTATATTTGACCATCTTTCATCACGTCTTCAAATCTAACGCAGTCCGAGCCTGCACCCCGGATCTGTCCTACGCTTCAACTCTTCCTCCTGGAGGTTTCCAGAAGCGCAAAAGGGCGACCGTGCGCTTAAGTGATAAAATCCTCCTCCACTTCCTGATAATCAGGCTAAGGATCCGGGACAAGATAGCAACCAATGCATGTGCAACCTTACTATAGAGATCGGTAAACACAGTACTGTTGATGTAAACAAAGATGCCAACGCGCTGCCTTATTTGCTACTGTAAACAGTGCAGTCTAGTGATGGAAAATAAAGTAGGACACATACATCGGAATGAGAAACATAAATGTATTGTGCCTCTAGTCATGAAGCGGGTTGTACAGGGCCTCACGGGTAAACAACACCTCAATGCGCCACCTCACTCCACCCTAATTGATACACGGAAAACTTTACTTCACTCTTAACTTATCCCGGATTTTAGCCCTGATAACCATAACCATGGTGTAAATTTCTCCAGTCATGTAGAGATGAGGTCCAATGAGACGGTCGCCGACTCCAAACATTCACTTGGAATACGCATACAAAGTGACTCCAAAAATTATTCGTCTCCACTTTAAAAAATTCTAGGGGCAAATTAATCGAGACAAGCTTCTTTATTACTTTACTTTATACGGTATATTTGTGGGTTTAAAATTATTAAAATTTTTACATAAACACTTAGTGGTCATTGACCGCACATACATATTTATGATACGAGTTGAAAGTGACAAAAAGAAACAAAAGAAAAAATAATTGTCTCTAACTGAAATTTGATCCGGCTACGCTCACTTTAGCCAGGAAATTGCCCCGTTTTGCCAGTTCGTCTAGTCAGCCAGTTCAGCATTCTTCTAGTAGGACTTATGAAATTTTCTTTGAGTTTAATTGTTTGCTGGTTCTCCCACTGTGCACATTCCGCCAAAATATGTACCCAGTCCTCATCCAAATCACAAAATGGGCAGATTCTCGTGCCAGAATTATCAGTCATTTTCTGTGCCCTCCAGCCTCCCAGTCTAAACTATGCCATTCCTGATCTTTCCTTCCTTCCTAAGTTAGGTATATATGCCTCTTTACCCGAGTTCAATTATATTACATTTGCCAGACTTAGGGAAGGTTTAATTTTACAATTCAATTCAATTTCCTGTTGGCTGAATGTCTATGTAAAGGAAGTGTATTGTATTTATCCAAAAATTCGAAGTCAGAATTTCAACAGAAATACATGCCTTGAGGTACCTGCACCCGAAAAAAAGCATTTTCAGAAAAAGATTCGTGAGTGTATGTATATGTATGTGTGAGAGGGAGAGAGAGAGCGGGAGAAAAAGCTCTAAAACGAAAAGTACGAGTACGATAAATACCAAAGTTAGTATTCAAGTCCAGTATCTTTCAAAGATGCGACACGAGATTAATCAGAAAATTCCCTTCCCCAATTTTCTTTTATATGGAAAATGTTTGATATTTCTTATTTTCTCAAAATGGCTCTAAAGATTTTGATAAAATACCATACATTTAAAATGTTTACATGACAAATAAAATATAGTTATATCTAGAATTTTCTGGAAATTCTTCATTCGGAAATAATTTTGTATTAATTTGCATAACTAGTAAACGATAAACGATAGGCAAAGACATACTGCACAGAAAACGTATCTAACTTTAAAGCCCACTATTTACTTCAGATTAATTTTTTGTGGTATCAGCCATTTTCTATATATTCCATTTTGTTGGTTTGAATTTTTAATACATTTGTAATTTTTAAAGTGCTGTTGCTATTAAATTGTTTCTCGCGATGTCATAAAAAGTGTGAAATTTCAAGACCAGCATTTAACGATTCACTTTTAAATATAGACTATTGATTCTGTTTCCTCTATACCCCTTGTACTCACAACGAAATGTGAAAAGAAGCTTATTTCTGCGAAAGATCTCGATTAGAGTGAAGTATATAGAAAAAAGAAGCTTTCGTAAGAATAGATTATAGAAGCTATATAAAAATAAACGATAGTGGGTAGGGAAAGTCATGTGAATGCACCGCACAAGCTCATTACCAGCAGAAAAACAAAAAAAAGTTGACACGTTCTGAATTTTTCAACTTTTTCGAGTGTGGTATTTGCAAAGTTATTTTACGTGCGTTTAACAGATACAGGTGTTCGTATAATACCTGAAATTACGGTGAATAATATTGAATAAACCAGAAAAAAGCTATATAAGAATGTGAACGGAGTACCGAGCGGGATGGCTCGTCGTGGCCAGGGTGGTGTATTCTACCACAATTTCTCCTTTCCCATTTCCTATCATATCATCTCTCTCCCTTTCATCGTTCAGGAACTGTGCATAGTATCAGGCAGATGGCATGGTTGCTAACCTTTGTAAAGCATTTCGCCCCGTAAAACGCCAGGATGCATTGACCCGTTTACTAGGGTCGCTTCGTCGTCCTTTCGGGGGATTCCTCGCCTCTGCTGGTGCCGGCGGGTGTTTCAAATTGGAAATATTAGGGACTTCCGTGCGTTTCTGTGGATCTGTATGCCTGCGGCTCCTTCACTTCGCCCCTGCCTCCCGGGGGGGTGGAGTCACAATATATCTAGTTGGTCTCAGTGGCGAGTTGTCCCTCTCCGGTAAATACCTCATACCTCATGAATGGAGCCGTGTGATGCTATTTTGGGCTAGTTAGCCAAAACATTTGAGAGAGGTCCACAATTGTTACTGGACTGTAATAATAACTCTCTAAACGTAAGTGTTCTATCCTAAAACATTGGTTTTTGAGACACAATGTTACCGTTTGAAACTTGAGAATGTTATATTTTGTTGAAGGAGTTGCATTATAGTTCAACTGTTGGGGAGCCGAACACTTGAAGTAGTTGCAACCGCACGTATGGTACCCGGTAGCCTTTGGCCCAATTTTTAAAAATATTAACTTTGTAATTTGACTGTTTCTTTAAGTATTAAACATTTATGTTTGCCTCGGCTGCGTCAGTATTTGTTAGAGACACGTTTCTTTTAGCAGGGTTGTGGTGCGACTAAGAATGTAGGCTTACACAGATTATAATTTTACTTTACTCCTTTTATTAATGCTTGATACGATTTAAATAACACTTCACTGATATATAGCGAGAGAGCTGTGAGATGTTTTTATTAAATACTTGCACTTTTTAATACGTAAACTATTTTCGTCTCACACGAATACGTATTATACGTGTCTCGCGTCCGGTTAGGAACACTGTTTGCAGGCAACTGAATTGATTTCAACCGCCTAAACTTGTAAATTTCTGTATTTCAAGTATCTGATTGGCTAATTCTACTCCAATAGAATACCTTCATTTAACTAAAGCTTTTTCTGGTTGTTGATTGGCTATTTTAGAAACTGTCACTAAAATTACATTATTGCTTCCAAGAATCACAAGTAGTATTGTTAAACTTTCAAATTTATTATTGCCTCAAGGTTACCTCATTGTTAGCAACTTTTAACCTATTATTCTCACAGCTCCTACATTATTAAATCACGTAATACATTCATATAACATTATTACACATGGATACAATAATATAAACATATACGCTGTCTGTAGTATACACTTTTAATATATTGTTACGTACACATATTGCTTTAAGGCGGGCTGTTATTGAATTTACATATTATATAATTTGACTGAAATTATTTAAGTGTTAAAAATACTGCCTCAAACTATGCTCACGATATTTATAGAATTCATGGCGCGCGAGCCCGTTAGTGACAGTGAAAGTAAATGCCCCGTTACCCATCGCGAACTGGCCGGTTGTGGACCTCATGCGGAGTTCTGCAGCACACATTTCTGATACAGGTGCAAGCATATGTTGCTCCGGCAACTTGATCGAGTCACTTTCGGCGAGTCCTATCTTCGCCATAAAGGATGTTCACTAGTTGTAGTTTGAATTAAGTCATGAAAAAATGTTTACATTCTTGGAAGTGACCACAATATGTGTTCTTGTGAGAGGAACAAAATGGAACAAATGCATTCTCCTTCGGGTTGTAACATGATTATTTAACGCGAGAGCGAATTTGCTAAATTTCGGAGTGACATAAAGAATAGTATATGTTACATTCACATGACTTTCTCTACCCTCTATCGTTTATTAATGGCTGTACAAACTATTCTTACTAAAGGTTAATTTTCTATCTACTTCATTTTAATAAACATTTTCAGAAATAGATACATTACACATTTCGTTATAGATACGAAGGGAATAGCAATAGTTAAATATTTTGGAACTGAACGCTATATGCTGGCCTTATATACTTTTTCCATGCAGTCGCGGGAAACAGCTGAATATCGACAGGACTTTAAAAGAATGATAAAAGTATTGAACAATTCAACCATTAATAACGGATATCTCGGAAATGGCTTATGCCACAATAAAAAGTATTTAATATAAATTGTGTATTTTAAAGAGATCTAAATTTTTTGTGAAGTGTGATTATATAAAATTACTTAGATGAAGAAATTCCCAGAAAATTCAAGATATACCTAAATTTTATTTGTCATTTAAATATCTTTAATATATTGTATTTTAATCAAAATCGTTAAGAGCCATTTTTTTCACAAAATCAAACATTTTGAAAAATGTTCCATGTAATGGGTAGTTTGGGGTAGAGTGATTTTCTTGAAAATCTTCTTGTGCATCTTTAGAAGGTACTGAACCTAAATACCAAGTTTTCTATTTATCCGACATTTCGTTTCTGAGTTATGCTGTTCATGCACGGACCTTTTTCTAAAACTACTTTTATTTTTTAGATTCAGGAGGCCTCAAAACATGTATTTCCGATGAAATCTCGGTATCGAAATTTTGAGTGCAGTACTATGTACGTGGTAGAGAAAGTAAAAAAATTATATGCAAATTAGAATGATTCACTAATAACATCCAATTCCTTGCATTTATTGGTGTTTAAAAAATATGAAACGAGAGAGATTACAAAGCTGTATGTTTTTATCTCTTCCCTTTTTCGTTTCTTTCTTTCTTTCTTTTTTCTTGAAGTCACCCATTACTGGGGGGGGGAAACATAACCGGCCGATATTCTCTTCGCTACATTAAATCTTAGTTTTAGGTTATCTTTAATGCGGTCTCGTAGCCTCGGTGCGGGGTAACGTTTATTATCCCGTCCCTTCCGCGGTTGTATTGATACATTGGGAAGGAATAGAGTATTTTCTTTCCATTACTTCTATGCCTCTAAGCAGCGCAGTGTGGTTAATTCTGCCTAAACATTAATTGGAGAATAAATACATTAATTATGAATGATCCAACTGCTGGAGTGTGAATGTGTATGTTATGTGTATGCATGTTTATGTCAATTCAATAATACTCTATTTTTATAAGGACGTATTATGAAGATGTGTCTAGATTTTTTATACAAACTATCTTTGAAATAACAATATTTTAAAGTTTGGAGCAATATGAAGATTATTTGTAATAAAGTCTCTTATGTTCAAATTATGCCTACATGCTCATATGAGAACTGTTTAAACACGCATAATATATTTTTAATTCATGTGTATTAAGCATTTCACTTGTTAGTTATGACTTCAATATTTCGATTCTTGAGAAATACAACCTTCATTTTCCTTACGGCAACCTTGCATATATTTACTGCACCGTCTGGCGTAGTACCAGGCAGCTGATCGTTGAGCGGAAGACAGATCTAAAGCCAGCCGTTACATCTTAAAACCTTTATCATTTATTTTCCTGGCGAATAGGGACCCTATGGGAGATAAAGCCGAGATAGAGTACTTTTGTGTTCGATGTATTTTCACTATAAAAAATCACAGCTCTACCTGCGACATCAATGTGACAATGTGAAACGGCAACTCTAGGCCGAGCCCGAGAACTGTAATTATAGATAGTTTATTAACTAATTTTTATTGATGTTAAATCATACTATGTACATATCTTTTTCTTATACTGCTTGTATAGTTTAAGAAGGGTGATTTAACGTTATGTATGTATCTAGGTTACTAATATTAGAGGAGTTATAAATGGTTTAATGTAAATAATTTCAGCGTAATGTTAAAATACTGTCCACGACGAAATGTTTTAGCTACAGGAATAGTGCCTTCGAAGGCAGAAAATCTAGTTTATGACGTCTCTTTGGTCGCAGGGCCATTATTCCTACAGCGAGGGTGTAGCGCCTTTGTCCCTTTATTTGATAATTCGCCGTGACCAAGTGAGAGAGACAGATAGCTTAACGGTAAATTTAGGAAAAGCCGCGATTTATATTAAACTTGGACCAATGAGATCCCTGGAAGTTTATATGAAATAGTGAGACGCGTCGAGTGGCGCTAAAAATGGACCAATAGGAAAGGAAGCAGCCCCAGAAGTCTGCGACTATAAATGGATCTACTAGGAACAAATCAGGGTCAGTTGGGCATTGCAGTTTGGCATTTCATTTCAGTTGGGCATTGCAGTTTGGCATTTCATTTCAGTTTGGCATTTTGTCATGTGTGGTCAGGGAGAGATGCTGCAGGATGTGTGAGATATCGCGCCAAAAAGGGAATAAAGACAGTTTTAGAAACACACCTAAGAACCGCTACTTGTAAAGAGATAATAAGCATATTTAAACTTCGTGTCATATCCGCGCCGCGTTTTAACAGCGGTGGACAGTATTTTAACGGCGGCAATACCAGTGTTGTATACTACGTGGGTTAGTTAAATAAAAAGAAACGGCAGTGTCATCTTTTCATAATCAAAACACGTCTATGTCTTCTTATATCACCACCCGAGATCGACGCTTCCTTTACCAAGGATAAGTCCATGCTCCCATATAGTTTAAAGAAAATTACTGCAGCTAGCCGAGGATAAAATTGCAGAGAACCAGCACACTGCGAATTTCTGGAACCAACATGGGAGATGCATCAAGGTAAGCCTACGAGCAACGGACAGGATGAGGTGACTGCCGCAAACGGTCCCTTGTAAGTGCTGTTTATTTATTATTTTTTCCAGTCCAAGATTTTCATACCTTCAATGCTCTGGTGTATAAATTCGAAGATTATGATTAAAGTAAAGGAAAATGTCCCCATTTGGTCATTTGGTGTAATCACTGACGTGATTATAATACATTCTTTTCGAAATACTATAAATATGCAGGAATTCAAGAATCTTTAAAATAATCTCTGTACTTTAAGCTTGCAGTTCTTCTAGTTTTCATTTATTCAGCCAAGAACGAAGAGATTATTTAAGAGAAAACTATAAGTAACCTATATTAATAGCTTAGAAAAGTCTTAAATTGACATAAATGAAGACTTCAATTGTTACTTTATTATATGCATTGCCCACTATATATAATAGTAAGCAATGATATAAGCCAAATGTTTGGTCTTTGAGACAAAACGAAATCGCTTCCAAAGGAAAATTCTGTGCAAAAGTTGAGACTTTTGGCGAAGAACTGATAAGATCCTGACTTAGTAAGGGACCATTCAAAATGAATCTTAGACAAAGGCATAGCGTAACTATAGAAGCTTGTTTCACGTTATCTTAATACACTTGTTCACAATGGCTGATGTTAATATAAACTTATTACATAAACATAAAAGTTCGAAAGATCCAAACTTCATATTAATGTCTAAGACAGGAACTAGTCAATCAGAGAACGATTCTCCATATACGTAATCATCCTGCCATCTCACATCAGATTTTCCGACGCCATGTGTTGAACCGCTGTATATCTATAAAATCACAGAAAAGCGAAAAAGTGGTGATTTTTTAAATACTTTTTTTATTTTTATTATCAGTAGCATTTTTCTTTCTTTCTTTCTTTTTACTTTTCTACCACGTACATAGTAGGTAGATAAGGTATTTCATTCCACCCAAAAATTTGATACCGAGATTTCGCCGGAAATACATGTTTTTTAGTGGCCCGGAATTCAAATAAAGCATTTTTGGAAACATGTCCGTGCGTGTCTGTCTGTGAAGAGTATAACAAGAACAAAAAGTCGGATAAATACCAAACTTGGTATTTGAGTTTACTATCTTTAAAGGATACGACACGAAGATTTTCTGGAAAATCCCCCACCCCAGACTACTCTTTACATGAAATATTTTTCGAAAATTTTTATTTTCTCAAAAATAGCTCTAACGATTTTGATTAAAATATAATGTCTAAGATATTTTTATGGAAGATAAAACATGTATCTTGAATTTTCTGGGAATTTACCCAAAAGTCCCCTTCATTCTTAATTATTTTCGCATAACTGGTAAACCGTAAGAGATAGACAAAGATTTATAGCACAAAAAGCGTAGCGCTCGTTAAAATCCACAATTTCTTTTTATGTCGAGTGAACCATTTCCGAGATATTCCTTGTTATTTGTTTGAATTTTCCAATACTTACAGGTTTTTACTTTCTCTACCACATATAGTAAGTAGGTGAAGTATTGCAATCCACCCAAAAATTGTATACCGAGATTTCACTGGAAATACATGTTTTGAGATCCCCTAAATCCAAAAAAGCACTTTTAGAAAAAGTTCCGTGTGTATCCGTGTCTGTGGTATGGCTTTGTTTCTGTGAACAGCATAACTCAAAAACGAAAAATCGTATAAATAGAAAACTTGGTATTTGAGTTTAATATGTTTCAAAGATGCAAAACACAGATTTTGAAGGAAATCCCCGAGTCTATACTACCCATTATTTGGAACATTTTTCAAAAATTTTGATTTTCTCAAAAATGACTAACGATTTTAATCAAAATATCATATGTTTAAATATTTTCATGACAAATGAAATGTATATATTGAATTTTATGGGAATGTCCCCAAAAGTCCTCTTTATTGTGAATGACTTTTGCATAACTGGTAAATCGTAAGAAATAGACAAACTTTTACTGTACAAAAAATGTAGATCTCGTTAAAACATACAATTTTCATCCTATACACATTTTTGTTGAGTGAACCACTTCCGAGATATTCCTAGTTATTTGTTTAAATTTTCCAATACTTATAATTTTTCTCAAATGGGAATTCGTTTTTTTTTATGTCTTGAACATACAACGAGAACAGAATACTCCACATAGCAACTAGCTCTTAAAAGATTTGACTATCAATTGAAGCCTACCATATTCTCCTTGCACCTACAAGAAAATTACCGATAAGATAATTTCTGCAAATGTTTATCTCGATCAACATGAAATAGATGGAGAATAAGCGTTTGTAAAAATAGTTTGTACAAGAGTAGAGATTTTTAAAAATATATTTAAAGTATTGTACCTAGAGTGACAAACTACATGTCAAGTTAAAGACGAAGATCGAGTTTATAAGACTAAATAAAACTAAATATGACATTTTTTAAAATTTATGCCATTTTGTCAGGTTTACGTCGTTATTTTAATGGTTAATTTTCATTGTGAATAGTCGTTAATTCCTAACAGCATAACTACACATATGCATGTGCGACCCAGTTGTCAAGGTGTTTATAATATTAACCCCTAATAAAGCCAGACTGTCGTGTTGCCTTGGAGGCTGCACACAGTAGTTGGGCAAGGACAGCGAGATCTCCGGATAAAATTCCTGAGGAAAGGACATGGTGCAATGCAGTTCTAGTAGCTGACAGAAATGCATACCTTTCACTGTGTCAGAACATTGGACAGGTTCTTCACTTACTGAACAATAATTTGCAATTTGTACACAAGTAACGAGAGATTCACACGAGACATTTAGTTACTATGCAGCAGACGAAGAGGCATGCACGTCTGTCTGTCGCCTTGATCTTTCCCGCCGTGAAATTCCGCACCCACACTCCCCGAAATCGTGATGTCATATTCTGTAAGGGAAACCGCGGTAGACCACCTACCTAGTGCGTTCATTACTTCATTCAGCATTGACTTTAATGTTGTACAATAACTTCGTCACATTCAAGCCATTTCAGAAACCCTGAGTTAAAAAATAATTGTTAGTTAAGGGCATGTTGGATGCTACTGGCAGGCAGGGAAGACGTGGAGGGAATAGGTGAATGTATACTTAAGGCGAAACAGGTGAGATCTGAGAAGGCTGATAATAGGAAAAGAGTGTAAGAACGTTGGTGTTGGTGCTTTATATTTTTACGTCATTGTCTTCACCTATTGTTGTATGTTGTATTTATTCACTTCTCATAGCTGTTCTTCGTTCATTATAATAATGCATCGTAATGCGGTTTTCCTTTTCATTGAAATGGTGTCTTCTTGTAGGTTTTTTTTTTATCCCTTTCCATTTTTTCTCGTTTTTAATGTTGCTTTCTTATTCTGTGTATTATAACAGCACGTATGGTCAGTGGATCCGTGCAATTGACAAGCACCTGTCTATGCATGCTTTTATTTAAATAAATACATTCATTCAATATTTTAAGGAATCTGATGTGTGATGCAGTAATTTGTATCACATACAAATTACTTAAATGTAAATAATGATTGTAATATGAATATGCATTTTTATGTGACATTGATTTGAGATGTTTATTGATTGTAATTATTGTGGGGAAGTAAGTTTATACCGCCTTACTGAAACTGACAGTAATAGCGCAATAATGCAGCGAGGGGGTGAGCTGTTTATCATTATTGGAAACGAGGAAGTTACGTAATGTTGGCGCGTTTTTTCCTTGAGAATCTTCTGGAACGTTTCCCTAGAGCATATGTATTCATAATTTCCATTGGATATAAAAATAGACGCTAATGTTGGCGCGTTTTATTAGCCAATTGCAGCTCAGTTATAATCTTTTGGCATATCGGTGTGTAGGAGTATAAAAAGAGTAGGTTAGAGGTAGACCCCGTCAGTTCATCAAAATTCTTTGTACAATACACGTCGCATTCCCGTCAGTTCGTCGAAAGTATTTGTACGGCACGCTTCGAATATCAATTTGCAGGTTACGCGTAACAGAGTTATGAAAATTCTCAAGTATTGTAAAGTTAATTATACAAAAGGTTGAAGTACGTGGATTAAAAGTGATCGGTAAGAAGTTATTATAACAGTTTCAGTTTGGCGAGTGTCTAGATCAATGTGTAAATGTGATAGTGAGAGTGTTCGACAATAAAAGTATAAAAGAAATTCTTTCATCAGTGTTATCTTTTGATAAAAGATTCCTTTCCGTTTACACACCCTGATCAAGAGATATGTTCGACCGAGAAATAATAGCTAGCCGGAGGACAGTAAACCAAAATTAATTAAGATAACAATAGCGTTCTTTCAAACGAACACTAATACTGCCGCAAATTCCTAACACCAGATGGAGCTAACAAACCTAACAAATGAATGACGTCACAAGATGGCTTCAACGCGTGAAGTAAACACAAATACAAAAACATTATAAAAAGTACCGTAACATGTGACATATACAATGACTTTCTTTACCCTTTATTCTCTTTATTCTTCTATCTACTACATTTTAATCCAAACAAACTTTGCAGAAATAGCTACATTAACATTTCGTTATAGATAAAAAGAGAACAGCGATAGTCAAATGTTTAAGAACTGTATGCTATATGCTGGCCTTAAAATTCATTACTGTTTCCATGACATCGCGAGAAATAATTGAATGTTGACAGGTCTTACAGAGAGAATGACCAAGAAATGAAAATTCGAAACTTTAATAACGGATATCTTAGAAATGGCATATGCCACAAAAACCTTATTTGAAATAAAATATGTGTTTTAAAGAGGTCTACATATTTTGTGTAATACGCTTTTGTCTATCCTTAAGGTTTACAAGTTATACAAAAGTAAACAAAATTCCTTCCGAAAGAAGAGGACTTCATAGGCTATTCTTAGAAAAGTCAAGATATACATTATATTTGCATGTAAATGTTTATCTTTCATATATGCTATTTTAATTAAAATCGTTACAGCCATTTTTTTAAAAAAAAAGTATAAAAAATCCATAAGTGTTCCGTGTAAAGGATAGGTTGGTGTGGGGTGCATTTTTTATTTGTCGTACCGTGCTAGCCTCTAGTTCCCAAGGTCGCGGCTTCAATTCCGGCGGAGGGCGATGAATTTTTTCGGGCGTAAAACTCGTTAGCATGGCTTCCTTCGGAAGGAAGTAAAGGCGGTGGTCCCGTGTCGTAGATTTACGGCATGTAAAAGAACCTCAAGCCTGATAAAGAGGCCTCTGAGCAAAATTACCGATCTTTCACGCCCAATATAGAATGGGACGGTAAGGATCATAGCAGTTAAAGAGCGTCCATAAATAAAACTCAATTTTGGGGTGCATTTTCTTGAAAATCTTCACGTCGCATCTTTGGAAGTTACTGAATCTAAATACCAGACGTTCCGTTTTTGGGTTATGCTGTTCACAGATACACATGGACACATACACGGACATTTTTCTAAAAATGCTCATAGGCCTCAAAACATGTATTTCTGATGAAATATCAATATGGAATTTTTGGGCGGAAAGCAATACCTTCACTATCTACTACGTACGTGCTAAAGAAAGCAAACATCACATGTGAACATTCACACGACTTTCCCTGCCTACGATAAAGGGCAGATGATTAATGGTAATGAACTGTTTTCTCAGACGTGTCATGAGTAGGATAAAATTAGAAATGCAGAATCAGATTAAAAAGTTTATATCATAGCCGAGATTTGAACCACGTAGAGTCTTCGGCTTTCCGTGCCGTTGCTCTAGTCAAGTGCTTACGAGATTGTAAGTCGCCAGTGATTGGGGTATATTATCTGAAAATAAATTTGAGGTTTATCTGGAAAATTCTGATGTGTTACACTCACATGACTTTCTCTACTGTTGTACAAACTATTTTTACAAACGCTTATTCACCATCTACTTCATTTTAATCGAGATAAACATTTGCAGACTATATCTTATTGCTAATTTTCTTGTAGATGTAAGGGGAATATATATTTACAAGGGCAATATAGAAATACAGTAGCCTTTAAGCACATACATATCTCCTAATAGCTGGTTGCTAGGTGTAGCACTATTCCCTTTGCCACAGATTAATACTCTTTGCATATCCAAGACAAAAAAAATGAATAACGAATTTTCCATTTGAGAAAATTATTGAAAAATTGAAGGGAATAACAAGCAATATCTCGAAAATGGTTCAGTCAACAACAAAAATGTATATGACATAAATTGTGTATTTTAACGCGATCTACATTTTTTTGTGTAGTAAAATTTTGTCTATCTCTTATGGTTTACCAGTTATGCAAAAGTCGTTCCAATGAAAAATACTTTTGGAGACATTCCCAGGAAATTCAAGATATTCATTTTATTTGTCATAAAAATGTCTTAAATATATGATATTTTAATCTAAATCGTTAGAGCCATTTTTGAGAAAATTAAAATGTTCGAAAAATCTTCGATGTAAAGGGTAATCTGGGGTGGGGGTATTTTCTTGAAAACCTTCGTGTCGCATCGCTGGAAGATACTGAACCTAAACACCAAGTTTGGTGTTTATCCGACTGTTCGTTTCTCAGTTATGCTGTTCACAGACAGACACACAGACATGTTTCCAAAAATGCCTTTTTTGGATTCAGGGGGTCGCAAAACATATATTTCCGGTGAAATCTCGGTATCGATTTTTTGGGTGGAATACAATACTTCCCATACTTACTATACGTAGTAGAGAGAGTAAAAAAAAAAAAAAAAAGAAATGCAGATGACGCGCATTTTGAAAACTGTAAATATGCAGCATGGAATACTTCAGAAAAGGTGTAACGCTGCAAAAAGCTTTAAACTAACCGTGTATTTGAATAAGCTCTTTATTTTCCTTGTAATAAGTTTTTGCCTATCTCTGATGATGTTACCCATAATTATGCAAAATTCAATCGATATGAGGAGCATATCACAGGCTGTTCACAGATAATTTACTTCGAGAAAAAGAAGAGTTAATGAAACATGTTCAGTGTACAGGGTTGTTTGAAGTGGAATTTTCTTGAAGACCTTAGCATGTTTAAAAGTGGCTGACTGAAACTTAAAATTTGATATTTATTCGGCCCATCTACATAAACATATACACAAGATTATTTTTCTAAAATAATTTTTGATTCAGTGCACCTCAAAACATGTATTTCCGGTGTAATATCGATATCGTAATTTTAGATGGAATACAATGCTTCATTGGCTGGCCCCGTAGCTCAGTCGGTAGAGCAACTGCATGTTGTGCGAGAGGTCCCGAGTTCGATTCCCGGCTGGGGGTGATGTCAAGATCATGAAGTATGAATAAGAGTGTGAATGTGTGTATGATCTAATGATTAAAAAAACCAAAAGTGCAAGAAACTCCACGACAAGAGTTACACGAGTTAACACCATTGCCAAGAGGCAATAAGTTCCGAAGGAAAGGCCGCCGATAAGACCAATGCAGTTAAAGGCGGGGTAGAAATGGAACTAAAAAAAATAGTTCATGTACCAACTAAAACTTTATTATTATTATTATTATTATTATTATTATTATTATTATTATTAAAATTTCAGGAACACTAGTAAATGAACTGCAAAATCAGGTTTCCTTTTTCTTTCTCTTTTTTTTTTCTTTTATATTGCTCCGTTTACATTGAGAAGACTTTAAAGGGGCTGAGGTATGACTATACGTGAAAACTAAAATAAACAAAAAATCAGTCAATCAAAAAGAAGGGGGGAATTCAATCTCAAACATGAACATGAGCGTTAATTCTGGTTTAATATTTAGTAATATTTTTCAAGGTAATCTGTAATGGTAGGATATTTATATTCAAAACTACTGTTGATAATAATACAACAGAAGTGATGGAACTGCCTTCATTCGCCGAGTCATTGTAAAACAATACAACTTTTGTAACATCACCTTACATCACGTATAACACAAATAGTTCGATTACGACATGAGCAGCACGAAGTGTAAAAATGACATCGCGAATTATGTTATTCCATAGTCGAGGTCTTTAGCAGTACTGTATTGCCACAGTTTCCCCGAGCATCACTAACATCTGATGCAACAATGCGATGAGCAAACGGCTGTTAAATGTCGCGACACCACGCGAGTAACGGTCTGCAGTTACCTTGCAGCATCTTCCTTAATGTGGCAACCGGCGTCTGAGTAAAACCCCGTCACTCTTCCGTTTCCCGCACTTACGGGAGAATGCGCTGAATGCAGTGTGTAAGAGGAATTAGGTTTCCATTACAACACTAATTTTGTTTACCCGTAGAATGTTTCTAAATATAAGTTATGCTGCGGAAGCTAGCGAGGCACTAGTTACATTCTTATAATACATACTAATTTAATTTATCTAGTATTGCTAGATGATCGCGTCCAGGCAATAAAAGTAATCATATCACTTTGTCTTCTAAGCGTGTTTTACGTTTTATAAAGGCGTTTACTTTCTTTTAAAAAATGTTCAAAAAATGTGCTTGTGTGTCTGTAAATACCAAATTTAGTATTTAGGTTCAGTACCTTCCAAAGATGCGACACGAAGTTTTTCAAGAAAATCCTCCACCCCAAACTGGCCTGTAGATGAAACATTTTCCAAAGTTTTTGACTTTCTATAAAATGGCTTTAAGGTTCTTGATTAAAATACCATATATTAAGCATACTTACATGACAAATAAAGTGTATATCTGGAATTTTCTGGGAATAGCTTGTGAAGTCCTCTTCATTCGCAAGGAATTTTATATAATATTGCATAACTGGTAAACGTTAAGCTATAGACGAAAACGTACTACACAAAAAATGTAGATCTCTTAAAAATACACAATTTATTCTAAATAACCTTTTTGTGGCATTAGCCATATCTGAAATATCCGTTATTAATGGTTCGAATTGTTCAATACTTCCATCATTATTTTAAAGTCCTGTCGATTTTCTGTTGTTTCTCGCGATTCCATGCAAAGGGTATGTAATTTGAAGGCCAGTATATAGGGTGCAGTTCTTAAACATTTGAACTATCGTTGTTCCCTTTGAATCTATAATGAAATGTGTAATGTGCCTATTTCTGCAAAGTTTATCTCGATAGATATAAAAATAAGCCTTCGTAAGATATGCTTACTAATAAGCTGCAGAGGGTGGAGAAAGTTATGTGAATGTAACAAATCTGAAGAAAAAATTTTTATTCATTTGGTGCGATAATTTGTAAAGCAAGGTTTGCAGGCCAAACAAACGATGCACTGCAACAAGTTACATAATGAAGGGGCGCGGTAACATCCGGAAACAAGACTTCTTGTGTTTGTATGATGTCGGAAGTTGCCCAGGTCAAGAACTTTCGTTTTACTGCAAACATATTATCGGTTTCTCCGTGACGTAACTTTCCGCTATTCTCTTAGGTGCGCTACTGTCAACTTAAACCTGTACTTTCTTCAAAGACACCTACTTGCCTTAAATTTCCCGGAAATTGATAACGGTAGGCCTTTACTTAGGTAAGAAAGCTATGTAAGTGATGGAAAATTGTAGTAATGTATAAATATATCTCGATAGAAAAATCAAAGTAAAGGCCTCTTTGATTACAGTCTGGTTCGAAAGTGACCATTTAAAAGCTGCTGTAACGTGATTCAATAGCGTTAAGGGAGACCAAATGGCGAAAATCACAAAAAACTCAGTTTTTATTTTGTGCAGTCTATTAATTGGAATATTCTCTTTAATCTGACACATATTTTGTCGTTCTAAACGTAATACTTATATTTTAAATATATTTTAAAAATTGTACTGTATCTGATATTTTTGCTCCGAATTCTGCACTACTTCACAGAAAAATCTGATGCGTTGTACTTACTGACTTTCTCTACTCCTGTACAAATTATTTTTCCAAACGCCTATTCTCCATTTACTTCGGGTTAATTGAGATCTCATTGCTAATTTTCTTGTATGTGCAAAGGGAATATGGTAGGCTTTAAGCGAGCTGGTTGCTATGTAGAACATTCCATTCTCTTTGCATGCCCAGGACATAAAAAACGAATCACGAATTCCCATTTGGGAAAACGTATAAGTATTGGAAAATTCAAACAAATAACAAGGAATATCTCTAAAATGCTTCACTCGACAAAAAATGTAGTGACATAAATTGTGTGTTTTAACGGGATCTACATTTTTTGTGTAGTAAGATTTTGTTTATTTCTTACGGTTTGCCGGTTATGCGAAAGTCATTGAGAATGAAGAGGACTTTTGGGGACATCCCCAGTAAATTCAAGACATGCATTTCATTTGTAATGAAAATATCTTAAACATATCATATTTTAATCAAAATCGTTAGAGCCATTTTTGAGAAAATAAAAATTGTCGAAAAATGTTCTCTATAAAGGGAAGTCTGGGTGGGGGGATTTTCTTGAAAATCTTCGTGTCACATCCTTGGAATATACTAAACTCAAATACCAAGTTTGACATTTATCCGACTTTCCGTTTTTGAGTTATGCTGTTCATAGACAGACACACACGGACATGTTTCCAGAAATGCTTTATTTGGTTTCAGTGGCCTCAAAACATGTATTTCCGGTGAAATTTCGGTATAGAATGTTGGGTGGAATGCAATAATTCCCCTACTTACTATACGTAGCAGAGAAAGTAAAAAAAAAAGTCAAAACCCCTACTCCTACACGTTTTAGAGTAGAAGGGTAAACCTTAATCCATCTTTTAGGGGAAGTTTTGCAGTACAGATTGATACTATTGCTAAGTATGGGATCTTCTCTGTGCTGAAGCCATGTGGTTTCATTCCTTGCAAATATATACGAGTTTGTTCTCTGAATTTTTGCTTTGCAAAATTGTATCAAAGGAAACAATGAATGGCATTTTCTGGTAAAAAAAACCTCTGCTAAAGGTAGCTAATTAAATTTTAGGATGATAAAAAACCACTAAGTGCTATTGTGAATCTATATTTGTGTTAACAATATGGATAGTTATTAAAAAAAATAATTGCTGATAAATTGTTAATTAAATAGTCGTATCTTACTTAATAAACAAAGTTATTGTATAAAAGTGGATCAGCGTACCTACCTGGTATTCATCTACATCTGTAAGAATTTCTGCCTAATATCTTAAATGGTTTCTTAGATAATGGGTTACAGATTTAGCAGATTTAACATGGGTGATTTTAATCTTCCCTTAAAAGGAAATATGAAAGTTTTTTATCCCTTTTAAGTAGGGTGAAAATTCTTATAAATTGTGTGCTATTTAACACATTCTTAGATATGATTTGTCTTACTTATGCATTTTAATATCAAGTCCTGAAGATGTTATATTTAGTTTTAGTTCTAAGTTAAAATTTCTATTGTGAGTACATTTACAAACGTGATAAAATGCGAAGAGCTCGCGACACCCTGAGTGTACAGAAAATGCTGTCCATTCACCTTGTTCCAACGGTTTTTTTCTTTGATTAGCTTCCCACACTAACACCTAATTCCATCCAGCCTAATCTATGACTGGCTTGTAACAAATTACAAGAAACTAAATTGAACTAGTCAGTGATGTTGTATTCGGCATGAAACAGAGTATCAAATAAGCCTCTCTGAATGAATTATGCTGCGACTGGTGTAAATAAGGAGAGGTGGGCTAGCCTAATGTAATTTCGAGCTTGTAGAGGAAGGGTGGGAAAAGAGTTACCTCAGCCGTTAAAATGCACAGTACTTCGTTTATCTCAAGAGATGTTGATTTTTGTGACACAGCTCGAGGAAACGAATCCCATCGTTAGAAACAATACCAAGAAAGGGACTATCATTTCCATATACAGGTGGCTCAAGGAAACAAAATTTACATTTACGTAGTAAACGTTATTGTACGTATGCAAATTAACAAATATATGATATTAATACTAATAATATGAAGTTTTATGCAACACGAGAAAACATTTCATATCTTGAAAATTATGTTCTGCAAATGACCTCCATTTCTGGAAGACACAAAATATTTTTGTAATATTTTAGTTAGAATAGAATTAATGAGTTCACTCAAAATGGTTGTTTTATAATTTTGCATAAATGGCAAATTATAAACGAAGGGCCAAAGGCTTATATATCAAAATATGTAGATCTTGTTAAAACGCACCTTTATCTCATATATATTCGTTGATATTCGTTTGGATGATCTAACACTTTATCATACATTTTTAGGCTGTAAGTCTCCATTCTTTTGTTTCTCACAATGTGCAAAGCGTGTGGAATTTAAAAGCCAGTATATAGTGACAAAATTTTAAATATTTGACTATCGCTTCAGCCTTCTGCATTGCGTAACCCTTTGTAAGCATTTGTAAAACATAAAAAATAAAGGATAGAGGGTAAAGAAAGTTATTTGAATGCAGCATATAAGATCTTTTTAATTATGCTGCTCGCTCTTGCTCTCTCTCTCTCTCTCTCTCTCTCTCACACACACACACACACACACACACGCACACACATATGCTCAAGAAAATGTTTTTTCATTGTTTTGTTGTTTTTTTCAAGTTTAAGGTGCCTCATCTCGACACCGAAATTTTGGGAAGACTTCAACACCATAAGTGGTAGAGTAAGTAAATATTGGCTAATGGCGTGGTTTGGGGCCCATAAAAACATTTTCAGAGTTTTGGAATTACAACTTCGGTAAATAGAAATTTTAGCAGCCTTTCGTCTTGAAAAAAATTTTATTTCTATTAATCAATTCTTCAGAAACATAACAAAATAAACACACATAATTTGGTTAGCAATGCATGGTCATACGTGGATAATTGTCAGGCTGTTTCTTTAGCTGGAATCGCGTACAACATTTTTGAAGTAACTACTTCCGACAGGGAATGAACTAATAAGCTTGGGAACTCGGTTGCTGAAACCGGGACATGGCTCGCTTTTGTCTCCGTATTGTGTCAGTCAACTTCCGACTTCATTGTTGCTTAATATGACATGCGCTGATGAAGGAAACAGATAGTGCAAAAAAGAGTTGTGTTTGTAAATAAACTCAGAAGAGGGTTAATACACTTTGTATTTCATTGTTCGGCTGGGAGGTGAATGAAGGCTTTTCCTCATCTGCAGAAGAGAAATGCTGCATAATTTGGGCTTGTCATCGAGCGTTCGTATTAGGTTATAAAAGTCTGCTTCCCGACACTACTTAGGGGCGGTTTCTCAGGTGATCTGTCTTCCTCCGTGGTGTAGTGATTACCATGCTGGCCTCTAGTTCCCGAGGTTCAAACCCGGCGGAGGGCGAAGGATTTTTTCGGGCATAAAAATCCTTAGCATGGCTTCCTTTGGAAGAGAAGTAAAGCCAGTGGTCCCGTGTCGTTGATTTACAGCACGTAAAAGAACCTCAAGCCTGATAAAGAGGCCTCTGAGCAAAATTGCCGGTCTTTCACGCCCAATATAGATTGGGACGCTAAGGACCACAGCGGTTAAAGAGCGTCCATAAATAAAACTCAATTTAATTTTCAGGTGATCTAGTGTAGTGCCACTTCAGGTGTTTTCTAACTAGGTGCAGTTGAATATGGTTTCATCTCTATTGTAAACATTTTATATTTAAATATTCCACTACTCACGTAGCAGAATATTATTTTACGAATCACTATTTTAAGAGGAAAATCGCCCATTCCAAAGTGTTGCCACGGCAGTAGTGGGGAGTAACGAAAATGGGTTGTAAGCGAGCGAAATGGGAAACCTGCAATGTCCTTCAGCAGGTATTGAGGATTGATGCAACCACTGTTCAGCTACACTGTCTGGTTGCCATGACAACCAACTCAAGCTTGGACTGTATAAGTGCTGCATATACCACAAGCTACCTGCTTCGAGGCTATGGTTAAACTAAAGTCCTGTTCTCCTTGTAAGGATATTGATTAGTCATTGACACCTTAAAATATTTTGTAAACTTATAAGCATCCCTTCCCTTACCGAGCGGGATGGCTCAGGTGGTTGCGTCTGTGGCCCGTATTTGGGAGGTCCCGAGATCGATCCCCGGCGACCACACACTCTGACCCGTGGATTTTACAGGTTTTTTCCGAGTCGTCAGGCGAATGCTGGAATGGTTTCTTTCATCCGAATCTTCTGTCCCTTCATTCTCCATTTCATTCATCTTTCATCCAGTTGGTCTCCTTCAGGGTCGGAAGTGTCGGCGATCGTGTTTCGGTGCAGCGTGGCAGGGGAAAGGGATGCTCCTTGTGATTCTCTCCGTCCCTCGGCTTTCGGCTGGCTGCCGGGGTATCCGAACCCCCTTGAGGGGCATTGGACCCCCTCTGTGTGGGATGGGATCCCAGGTAGACCTGTCTCTAACTGGAAACTTAGGGACACTCAGAGGAGTTGTGGGCTATCTTACAGGCCACAACACTCCGCGCAGACAATTTATTCATAATGGGTCTTGTACAGGACCCTCTACGTAGGAAATGTGCAAGGGACTTTGAGACCTCACAGCATATGGTGGTTTTGCTGTGCATACATATGTTTCCTTAGAGTCCTTTTTTGGAACCTGAGGAGATAAAAAGGCAGATATCAAGGACGTGGTCAGGACCATAGAACTAGAGTAACGCCAGAATATGAGGCACGATGGGCTCTTAAGCCTGCTTTAGGAGGCCACCCATGATCATCATATTCATCGTCAGACGAGATACGAGGGATGTCCCAGAAGTACCCGACCTAACAAAGAAAACACAAACATTTTGGGAAAAAACATCTTAATTTCTCTACATATTCTCCTTTCAGCTCGATACACTTTTCCCAGGGATGTTCAATAGCTTCCATACCCTGCTTATAATGAGAACTGTCGAGTTCTGCAAAATAGCCAACAACTGCAAACTCCACATCTTCATTGTTGGCAAATCTTTTATCACCAAGCCATTTCTTCAACTATGGAAACAGTAAATAATCAGATGGGGCTAAGTCCGGCGAATAGGGTGCATGAGGCAGCAACTCAAACTTTAACTCATTGATTTTGGCCATGGCGATAATGGATGTGTGAACTGGTGCATTGTCTTGATGAAACACAACTTTCTTTTGTGCTAAATGCGACCGTTTTTGCTTGATTTCATCATTCAAACGCTGCAATAAGATTCATAGTACTCGCCATTGTTTGCTTTTCCTAAAGATAATCAATGAAAATTATCCCACGCGCATCCCAAAAAACTGACGCCATGACCTTGCCTGCAGATGCCTGTCTTCGCCTTCTTTGGAGCCGATTCTCCCCTTTCAATCCACTGTTTTGACTGTTCCTTCATCTCAGGTGTGAAGTGATGGACCCATATTTTATCCATGGTTATGAATCGATTCAAAAACTCGGTTTTATTGAAGCGAAACATCGCCAAACACTCGACTGAAACATCCTCACGACACTGTTTTTGTTCCATTGTGAGTAAACGCGGCACCCATCTTGCGCACAACTTTCTCATGTCTAAATTTTCAGTTAGTATACGATGTACAGCACTTTTTGAAATGCCTACGACGTCTGCCACCTCGCGTACTTTCAGTCGACGGTCATTCAATACCATTTTGTGGATTTTCTTCACAATTTCTGGCATGGCCACTTCAGTTGGTCGACCACTGTGATGTTCGTCTTGGCAGCTCGTACGGCCTCTCTTAAACTCTGCCACCCAATATTTTATTGTTGTAAACGAAGGAGCAGACTCCCCCAGAGTAGAATCTAGCTCAGCTTTAATATTAGTTGGAGTAAGACCTTACAAATGAAAGTATTGTATTACATAAGGATGGCCAGTTTTATCCATGTTTACAAATTCGCTGAGATAGCTCATTATGAATGGCTGCCAAACAATTGCTAAACAATGTAGCTTCGTCAAACTTCAAACTTAAGCTTTATATGAGTGGTACTTTCTACCATAGTCATTTGTTTGAAACAATCGCTATATATACGTCGGGTCGGGTACTTCTGGGACTTCCCTTGTATGTATGTATGTATGTATGTATGTATGTATGTATGTATGTATTATTATTATTATTATTATTATTATTATTATTACTACGCTGTTGTTGAGAGCGGCTGCAGGTGAATCGATCTGTTCATATACATATATTATGCAGTGGATAATATTTCACATTTTCAGGGCTGTCTGCCTAACATTTTGTGAACACCCAAAATGTATAGATACTCACAGCCGCTATTGCTCCGAACCACTCAGAGGAACTAGTCATGATCGCTTTAGATTGTTTGTTCGATATATCTAGGTCATTTCCACTAGAAACAAAAGATGTATCATAAACAAACATTGTAGTATGAACACTGCATGACAGCGACAGTTGAGACAAGACCTGGTTGGTGTCCGAGTGGATGACAATCAAGGTAAATTTTTTGCTGAATACGTGCACATGTTTACACAAGTGCGATAGACATCTAAAGTAATAAAACATTTTGAGCTGCCAAGTTGGCATTCCTCTCTTAAGAGCTTCTCGATGTTTGCACAAAAGAAAGTTTCTTACAGATGGAAACATTCCAGGGGAAAAGAAATATTTTCTTTAACGAGCCAGAAACTGAAGAAAAACAGAACAACGACAAGAAGGCTTGCTGTGCTTTCACTGCCAACAACCAACATAACACGGAGTTGTTGCCAACTGCTGTTCAACAAAACTTGTTCATATCTTTCTCATTCCCTTCCACTTTTTTCCACCTCTTTCACTTTTCATAGACATACTTGTTTTCCATTGTTCATTCTTTACTTCTGGCATTCATCTTTTTAAAGCACATTGTCCTACCTTACATGCTTTTGCTCTTATATTTCGGAAGATTTTGTGTAACTTTTCCTTCCCTGTTTTAACTTTTACATTTTGCCGCAACTACCACAGTTCTTATCAAAGTTTTTCTCATTGCAGCAGGAAACGATTCCAGTTTTATATTCCTGTTTCCCAAAAGAAAAAAATCCAAAAATAACAAATAAATAACTTATTGTCATACATCTTAGTTGATGTACAAAAAAATTCTTTCGCTTATGATCTATGTATAACAACTTGCATTCCCAAAATTTAAATATTCTTGTAAAGTTTGTAGATGGATACATTCATAGAAAGTATGAGAACATGCGAATAAAAAATCTGATGTGTTGCACTCATATGACTTTCTCTATTCTTGTACAAACTATTTTTCAAACGCTTATTCTTCATCTACTTCATGTTAATCGAGATAATTTTCTTGTAGGTGCAAGGGGAATATGGTAGGCTTTAAGCGATAGTCAAATCTTTTAAGAGCTGGTTGCTATGTGGAGTATTCCATTCTCTTTGTATGTCCAAGACAAAGTATCTCTAAGCAGGGCGTGTAAACGGAAAGGAGTTGTTGCTAAAAGATAACACTGATAAAAAATTTGTTTCTACACTTTTATTGCCGTCACACTTAATTAATAATTCACATATTTAATCTTTATACACGCCTGACTGAAACTGTGATATTTCTGAATGCAACTACAGTCATTATAGTTGCCACGCACCAATTACTTCGCGTACTTTACATTTTTGTAACTAACTTAGTGACGTGCACCTCGTGAGAGATTCTTCCGTACTGTGCAACACTTGCTTATGGCTCGAGAATATATACCCCTTCACCTCAAATTGCCTAAACATTATAATATAGCTGCTATTGGTTACCAAATCGCGCCCGCTTTAGCGTCTGTTTTGGTCAGCCAATCACTACTACTAACATATATGCTCTATAGGGAAGATATTCCCTCCATTTCTAAAAAGGCACGCTACCTTGACGTCATTTGTTTATCTCTTCTTAGTGATAAACAACTCCTCTCGGTTTATTGTTACCCACTTCTATTGTCAGTTTCAGTTAGGTCGTATAAACTTATTTCCTAACAATACTTATGGCTAACAAAAATCTAAAATCCTGTACATACAATAATATTAATTTACACTACAATCACTTTGGCATTCACAGTATTGTGAAATAAATATTGCCTCAAGGCCGTTGGAAGAAAAGAATATCAGCAACTATACGACGATTACTCTAACTTGCTACGCATCACAAACATCTGAATTTCGGAAATTTCTAAACACGGAGCAATATTCTAGATAACTGTTGTAAGTCCGTGGCATCTGGAAAGCCAAGCGTGAAGTTAGCAGAGCAAGCGATGCATTGTTACTTTGAGCGTGTAAACAGACAGAGTGCTTCGGAAGCAAGGCAGTGTGAACTTCAGTTCGAGTTTCGAAAAGTAAAAGTGCGCTGCGCGACAGCTATGAAAGGCGGAGAAAGACAATAAAAAGATAAAATTTCACCAAAATGAAAAATGCAGACCTCTCCTTTTAAAATATTTCTGCTACTCAAATTTAAGTACAGTTTAAAGTTAGAAAAACAGGGAGGCAACTGATAAAAATGCTGAAAGCCTAATGTAGTCTAGCTATAAAGCTTTTAAGCTCTTCACCTAAAGTTGTCGCTGCCAAAGACAGCTGTGGGTGTGTCCGGAGGTCTGTGATAAAAGCACATAGCGGCCGATATGCGGCGCTCCTGTAGGTAGCCTTGAAACTGGGGGCTCCGGGTTCGTGAACGTCCTAACGAGGTCAGCCTGTCTTGCAACGTTCACGTGAGTATATTCTTAACCAGAGAGAGACGCTGCTACCTTTCGAAACAAACTTTCTACATTCAGATATTTTTGGTAAATACTCTCAAAACTCAGAACTTTGCATCTAAGATTTTGCAATATTATTTTCCTGAGACATTCCTTCTTTCTTTTCAGAGAAGTACAATTTTTAACGTTGGCAGATATTTCTTCATTTCTCCCATTACAATTGGAAGCTCCCTAACTTCTCAAAGACAGCTTATCATGGGTAATCCCACGAGAGGTGCAGAAATAATTTCATTACACACTTCATTGTAGGTAGAAGAGGGATACAGAAGGCTGTATAGGTAGTCAATTGTTTAAAAAGCTGGCTTTGAAACTGACCCTATGAATGACTACTAGAAAAAAAATCTGATGTGTTACACTCACATTACTTTCTCTACTCTTGTACAAACTATTTTTACAAACGCTTATTCTCCATGTTAATCGAGATATCGAGATGTTAATCTTATTGCTAATTTTCTTGTAGATGCAAGGGGAATATGGTAGGCTTTAAGCGATAGTCAAATATTTTAAAAGCTGGTTACTATGTGGCGCATTCCATTCTCTTTGAATGTCCAATGAATAATGAATTTGAGAAAAAGTATAAGTATTGGAAAATATAAGGGTATAACAAGCAATATCTCGAAAATGGTTCACTCAACAACAAAAATGTATATGACATAAATTGTGTATTTTAACGCGATCTACATTTTTTTTGTAGTAAAATTTTGTCTATCTCTTATGGTTTACCAGTTATGCAAAAGTCGTTCACAATGAAGAACACTTTTGGAGACATTCCCAGAAAATTCGAGATATACATTTCATTTGTCATGAAAATATCTTAAACATATGATATTTTAATGAAAATCGTTAGAGCCATTTTTGAGAAAATTAAAATTTTCGAAAAATCTTCCATGTAAAGGGTAGTCTGGGTGGGGGGATTTTCTTGAAAACCTTCGTGTCGCATCTCTGGAAGATACTGAACCTAAATACCAAGTTTGGTGTTTATCCGACGGTTTGTTTCTGAGTTATGCTGTTCACAGACAGACACACACACAGACATGTTTCCAAAAATGCTTTTTTTGGATTCAGGGGGTCTTAAAACATATATTTCCGGTGAAATTTCGGTATCGAATTTTTGGTGGAATACAATACTTCCCCTACTTACTATACGTAGTAGAGAAAGTAAAAGCAATTGCGACTTAGCACTTAAAACCTGATGTGTCGCATGACTTTTTCTATCCTCTATCGCTTATTAGTGATATGCAAGTTATTCTTCCAAAGTTTATTCTCCTATCTACTTCACTTTAACACAGATAACCTTTCGGAAATAGCTACATTACACATTCCGTTATAAATACAAAGAGAACAGCGATAGCCAAATGTTTAACAACTGGATGCTATTTGCTGGCCTTGAAGAAGGTGTTTTGTTGCTGCTACGTATGGAAAGTCAGTTGTATTATATTTCGACTGTTGGGGAGCCCAACTTGAAGTAATTGCAACCGCACGTATGGTACCCGGTAGCCTTCGTCCAAAAATTTAAAAAAAAGAACTAACTTTGTAATTTGACTTTTTCTTTAAATATTATATTTATGTTTGCCTCGGCTGCGTCGGTATTTATGTAAATACATTTTTTTAGATACATGAATGTCTTAGAAGGGCGTAGTGCGGCTGAAGAATATAGCCTTACACAGATTATAATTTTTAATTCACTCCTTTTATTATTAATTCTTGACACAATTTAAATAACACTTCACTGATATAGAGAGCTGTGAGATTCTTTAATTAATTACTTGCACTTTTTAACACGTAAAACTATTTTCGTCTCACGTGAATACGTATTAAATTTCTCGAGGACACATCTCGCATCCGGTTAGAAACACTGTCTGCTATCAACGCGTCCAGTTATGAGCACTGTCTACAAGCAACTGACTTCTAGATTTGTAAATTTTGCTATATTTCAGTTTCTGATTGGCTAATCCTACTCCAATAGAATACCTTAACTTTAACTTAAGATTTTTTCAGGTTGTTGATTGGCTATTTTACAAAGTGTCACAAAAATTACATTATTGTTGCTCCAAGAATGACTAGTAGTATTATTAAACTTTCTTACTCATTATTGTTTCAAGGTTACCTCATTGTTACCTCATTGTTAGCAAGTTTTAACCTATTATTCTCACAGCTCCTACATTATTAAATTACGTAATACATTCAGATAACATTATTACATGTATACAATAATATAAACATATACAATGACTGTATTATACACTTTTTATATATTGCTACATACACATATTGCTTTAAGGCGGGCTGTTATTGAATTTATATATTATATAATTAGACTGAAATCATTTAAGTGTTAAAAATACTGCCTCAGCCTTACAATTATAACTGTTTCCATGCAATCACGAGAAACAACTTAAAATTAACAGGACTTTAAAAGAATGACCGAGTGTTGAACAATTCGAAACATTAATAAAGTATATCTCGGAAACGGCGTATGCCACAAAAAAACTTATTTGAAATAAAGTGTGTGTTTTAAAGAGATCCATATTTTTGAGTGCTACGTTTTCGTCTATCGCTTAACGGTTACAAGCTATGCAAGATTATATAATTTTCTTTCTAATGAATTGGACTTGACAGACCATTCCCAGACAATTTTAGATATAAATGTTATTTTTCATGTAAATATCTTTAATATACTATGTTAATCAAAGTCGAAAAATGTTCCCTGTAAAGGGTAGTTTTCAACCTTTCGTTTTTGAGTTATGCTGCTCACAGACATACACATACACACACGGACATTTTTCTAAAATACTTTCTTGAATTCAGGGGGCCTCAAAATAAGTATTTTCGGTGATATCCCGGTATCGAATTTTTGGGTGGAATGTGTGTTTGTGTGTCTGTGTGACTGTGAACAGCATAACTCAAAAGCGAAAACTCGGATAAATACCAAACTTGGTATTTGGGTTCATTTCAGATATGCTTCACGGGGGGGTTCTCAAGATAATCCCACAACCCCAAACTATCCTTTACATGGAACACGTTTAGAAATTTTTTGATTTTCTAAAAATAAGTCCACTGATTTTGATTAAAATACCATATATGAAAGATATTTACATGATAAAAAATGTATATCTTAAATTTTCTGGGAATAACCTATGAAGTCCTATTCATTCGGAAGGAATTTTGTATAATCCTGCATAACCAGTAAACGTTAAGCATAGGCGAAAACGTAATAAACAAAAATGTAGATCCCTTTAAAACACAGAATTTATTTCAAATAAATTTTTTTGTGGCATAAGCCATTTCTGAGATATCCGTTCTTAAATGTTTAATGTAGCTATTCCTGCAAAGGTTTATTTGGATTTATACGTAGTGAATAGAAAAATAAACTTTCGTAAGAGAAGTTTATATACCCACTAATAAACATTAGAGTGTAGTGAATGTACATCAGTTTTTGTTTATTCATTCTAGAGACCTTAAAGTATGTATTTCCGGCGGATAAATTTGGATATAAAATTTTTGGGTGGAGCACAATACTTTCTTTACCTACTATGTAGGTGCTGGGGAAAGTACAAATTATACAAAAATTTGGGCAGCATATATTCCAAATTAATACATTCTGTTAAATGAAGGGAGGCATTTAACTTCTACACATACTAGAAGCGTTGAAGACAAACAAATTAGATCCTTATCATATAGCGAATACATAATATTGTTTTATTATATATATATATATATATATATGTTTTACTCCGCATTAACTTGCCCTTCAGTTATCACGGAGCAGATACGCAATTAGCCCTCTCTGTGTACGATATTTTCCCATCAATTGCTTCCCTCCTCTATGCAGGCGCACAAACAGACGTGCGTGCCCGAAAAAGCATAATAATTGCGCTGTAATCACAAAGGAAACTGGTGCTCGACAAATTATTCCACTTTCTACAGTCCGATACAATGCAAGGTACGCTTTACTGCCTTCACTTGTTAAGTTTTCTGCTCGGAGGGCAACACGCAGAGATTGATTTGATTTCGCTTCAACTTTCCAACACCTTCACCTCTGCAGAGGCGAGCTTGATCTGTGTATATTATTACAACCTGAATCCTACTCATGTATACAATAAAATACAAAAGTAAAACATTAGGAACATTCTCTATGAAAAAAATCTGATGTGTTACACTCACATGACTTTCTCTACTCTTGTACAAACTATTTTTACAAACGCCTATTCTCCATATGCTTCATGTTAATCGAGATATCGAGATGTCAATCTTATTGCTAATTTTCTTGTAGATGCAAGGGGAATATGGTAGACTTTAAGCGACAGTCAAATATTTTAAGAGCTGGTTGCTATGTGGAGTATTCCATTCTCTTTGTATTACCAGGACAAAAAAAAAGTAAATAAACGAATTTGAGAAAAAGTATAAGTATTGCAAAATTTAAGGGAATAACAAGCAATATCTCGAAAGTGGTTCACTCAAAAAAAATGTGTATGACATAAATCGTGTATTTTAACGCGATCTACTTTTTGTGTAGTAAAAGTTTGCCTATCTCTTATGGTTTACCAGTTATGCAAAAGTCCTTCACAATGAAGAATACTTTTGGAGACATTCACAGAAAATTCGAGATATACATTTCATATGACATTTTAATCAAAATCGTTAGAGCCATTTTTGAGAAAATTAAAAATTTCGAAAAATGGTCCATGTAAAGGGTAGTCTGGGGTGGGGGGATTTTCTTGAAAACCTTCGTGTCGCATCTCTGGAAGATACTAAACCTAAATACCAAGTTTGGTGTTTATCCGACTGTTCGTTTCTGAGTTATGCTGTTCACAGACACACAGACACACACAGACACACACACGGACAAGTTTCCAAAAATGCTTTTTTTGGATTCAGGGAGTCTAAAAACATATTTACGGTGAAATCTCGGTATCGAATTTTTGGGTGGGATGCAATGCTTCTCCTACTTACTATACGTAGTAGAGAAAGTAAAAAATGCAGGAACATGCAAAACTCTACTTTTGCATTTAAAGTGCGTTAAGAAATTCTGTTCTCAAAATTGTTAGCCTCGAAAGCCAAAAAGCTAGCACAGTCTTTATAGCATCTCTTGAACTCCGTTTTGGGAACAATGGGAAAAAAACATTTTCCAGATGAATATTGATAATATAATAATAGAATACGGCGAGAGGTAAAATACAAACATTTTGACACTCTTCCCCCTTCCAAAAATAAATGCAACACGATATCTATTTACCTTCCTGGTCGTCAGTCGGTGCTAGAAACCAGAACTATTACTACTGTAAACCAGTGGATAGAAATATTAGTTATTTTGGTTATTTTTGTTTAAATAGGAAATAGTTGGAAACTAGTTATGCTTTAGGCGATTTTAATTATAGGTTTTATTTGACTTTCTTTATATTTTAGTTTTAAATTGTAGGTTGCATCTTTAAAATTATTTAATTTTTGGAAATACATTTATAAACTTTGAAGTATACGTCCTGATGTAGGAATTAATTTTTCAGTTTTCTCATCAAGAGAGCTGTTCACCTAAATGCTAGCCTTTCGCTCTCTCCGATGCTGCCGAGTTTCCTTCTTACGTTTCTTCCACGCGTCAAGCTCAAAATCCAAGTATAATACTCAACACTCGTAATCAGTACTAAACATGACTTTGCACAAAAGAAAAAAAAACAGGGTGTAAGAATCATAACATCTCTGCCAGTTATCCGAAAACACTGAACGAAATTCTAGCCTCGAACGAGTGGATGTTCCTTAAAAGACCATCTGTTAAACCGTAAGAGATATGCAAATTCTCAGGACGCTAAACCTGTAGATCTCGTTAAAGTACACAATTTATGTCAAATATTTCTTTGGGAGGGGAATTGCCTCTTTTCGAGATATTTTTTGTTATTGGTATGCGTTTTCAAATACCTATACTTTTCCCAACTGGAAAGTCGCTATTACTTCTTTTCTCGTGATCATGCGCAGAGCACATCACACAGCGACGCGCTATTTAAAAATTTGACTCGTTTACCTACTGTATCGTACAACAAAATGTCTAAATTTGAATTGAAAGTTTATCTGAATTAACAAGAAATACATTTAATAAGCTTTTATAAGAATAGTCTTGTGAATGCAACACATCCGATTTTTATTTTCCGTGCTACGTATAGCAAGTAGGGGAAGTATTGCATTCCACCCAAAAATTCCATGTCGAGATTTCACCGGAAATACATGTTTTCAGGCCCCCTGAATTAAAATAAGGCATTTTTTTGGAAACATGTGTGTCTGTGAACAGTATAACTCAAAAACTAAAAGTCGGATAAATACCAAACTTGGTATTTAGGTTCAATGCCCTCCAGGAATTCGGCGCGAATATTTTCAACAAAATCCCCCCACCCCAAACTACCCCTTACATGGAACATTTTTTAAATCTTTTATTTTCTAAAAACGGCTCTAATGATTTTGATTAAAACACTATATATTAAAGATATTTACATGAAAAATAAAAGCCATGTGTTAAATTTCCGGTAAATAGCATTTGAAGTCCTCTTCATTCGGAAGGAATTTTGTATAATCTTGTAGAACTGGTAAATGTTAAGCGATAGACGAAAACGTATTACGCCAAAAGTGTAGACCTCTTTAAAACACACTATTTAAAATAAGTTATTTTAGGGCATAAGCCGTTTCTGAGATATCTGTTATTAAAGGTTCGAATTGTTCATTTCTTGGTCATTCCCTTAAAGTCCTTTCAACATTCAGCTGTTTCTTGCGATGTCATGGAAACAGTATGGAATTTTAAAGTCAGCATATAGCGTTCAGTTCTTAAACATTTGGCTATCACTGTTCTCTTTGTATCTATAACGAAATGTGTAATGTAGCTATTTCTGTAACGGTTTATTTAGATTAAAATGTAGTAGATAGAAAAATAAGTTTGAGTAGGAACAATTTGTGTACCCACTAATAAACGATAGAGAGTAGTGAATATATCACATCAGATAGTTAAAAATGGATTTCTCGCAAATATTTCCTGAGCTACAGTAATACCCATTTACGTCAGTGCTGAATTGAGTCTAATGCAAATATAAAGGAATATTTGAAGCTCTACATGAAACATGTGGTACAAATGTTTTGAAAGGTGTTAACGAACTTAAGGTCAAGTGTTTGGCAAGTGATAGGGGCCCAATTGGCGGAGCTCCTACAACCGTGACCTCAGTGAACAAGCATTTGGCAGCTCACCTAACTCTCTCCTGCCATTAGATTGATAACGCAGTGAAACTGGAACTTGTGTATTCCTCAAGCATCCACAAATCCCGTTGGGGACAGCCACTCTCTCATTCACACCCACGTCCTTTACTCCTGTTTCTGGGCTATTACCTTTCAAGCACTTGTGTTAGTTTTTCACGTTGTAATTAACTGTACATATTTATTTTATTTTCCCAAAACTCAAACGGTGCCATAGCCCCAACCAATCTATATTTTGAATTCTGCAATTTTAGTTTCACGTGTTGTTTTGTTTTTCTTTTAGAGGAATGAGTTAGAATTCTTTTAAGGAGAGATTAAAACTCTATCCTGCCAAAGTAGAATCTGCTAAGTTCTTCTTCTTATTCTTCTTCTTCTACTTCACGGTTTTAGGCCGTTTAGCCTGTTCCGGCTCCAAAATTTTGTTGTGTCCATCTCTTTTTTGGGCGTCCTGGGTTTCTGTATCCTTAGGGTCTGTAGATATATGCTGCTCGGGGTATCATATATGTATCAGTCCGGCATTTATTTTGGAGCATAGAAGTAAACTTTGAGGCAGTATTTTTAACACTTGAATGATTTCAATTAAATTATATAATATGTAAATTCAATAACAGCCCGCTTTGAAGCAATATGTATGTAATAAATTTTTAAAATGTATGTAGCAGTCATTTCATATGCTTATATTATTGTAAACATGATTAATAATGTTATGTGAAAGCATTACGTAATTTAATAATGTAATAGCTGTGAGAAAATAAGTTTAAAGTTGCTAACAATGAGGTAACCTTGAGGCAATAATGACTTTGAGAGTTTAGATGCTACTAGTCATGATTAGATCATCGATAATGTAAATTTTGCGACAGTTTAAAAATAGCCAATCAACAGCCAGAAAAAACTTCAGTAAAATGCAGGTATTCTATTGGACTAGGATTAGCCAATCAGAGACTTAAAATACAAACGTTTACGGGTTTGGACGGTTGAAATATGTTCAGTTGCCTACAGACCTTGGTAGTAACCGGATGGAAGATGTGTTCTCTAAAGAAATATTACGTATTCGTGTGAAACGAAAATTATGTATACGCGTTAACAAAGTGCAAGTATTAAATTAAAGAATCTCACAGCTCTTGATATCAGTGTAGTGCTATTTAATTTGTGTCAAGGATTAATAAAAAGAAGTGAATTTAAACTTAAAATCTGTGTAAGCCTACATTCTTGTCGCACCACGCCCTGATTAAGAAAACGTGTCTCTAAAACAATGCTGAAACAGTCGAGGCAAACAAACATAAATACTATCTATAGAAGCAGTTTAATAACAAAGTTAATATTATTTTTTAAACCTGGAGCTAAAACAATAAACAACGTAAAGAACAATAACTTTCTCAAATTGACGCCCAAAGCGTGGTGCAAAACTTCAACAACAATAACACTACTTCAAATTGACGTTCATACGTGGAGGCAAAAATAAACAACTCCAACAAAATACCTACTTCAACTTTTTTTGACGTGGATGGGTTACCAGACCTTCACACAACTTCTAGTCCTTAGAAGTAGGGGTTTGTCTTACGAGTTTCCTTCTCCTAGATATGTTGTTGACGAATCACATCCACCCGTTGTGAACCACAATCTGCTAAGTTATTACCCATTATCTCAGAATATATTTCAGATATAGATTTGAAATTTTTACAGGATATGTAGATGTATGTCTTTTTATTTCACTAATGTTACTATTAACAAACAAGTTTGTTCATTTGGGAATATAGGATTATTTTCAGGTATAGCATATTTTTATTACAAATTATTTTTAAATAATAACCAATCATACTAATAGCATCACAACATATCCACAGCAGCACTTAAAGATTAATTTACCTCTCTTCAATGGTTTCTGAGAAAACGTCATTCACAGAAAAAGCTGCAAAGCAAAAATGGAGAAAACAAACTCGATATGTTTGAGAAACCAAGCCACGGGCTTAAACATACAGAGCGTCCCATACTTAACAATAGAACTAATTTATAGAGAAAAACTTCCCCTAAAAGATGAACTAAGGTTCACCAACCTACTCGAAAACGTGTAGGAGTTATGTTTTTTTCTGTTAAGGGGTGCAAAATATCACGTACAAAATGGCGGATGCAGTACCAATTTTAAAAATATATTTAAAATATAAGTATTTTATCAACAGTGTTAATTATATAAGCTTATATAGGAAATTCCTAATAAGCCTGCAAAAACACCTGAAAATGTACTTTTTTGGCAATTTTCCCCATATAGTTCCCCTTAATTCGTGTACAGGATGGAAGTGATATAAGTGTATTGTTTTTATCACAACAAAATCTAATAATAAACTGTTTAGGCAAGAAACATTAACTGGGTTAGAAACCCTTTAAAAAGCAAATGTTTGAATACTTAATGTCCATAATAGAATGCTTATTAAGAGTAGATCATTAAGAAATCGTTAATGTCACAAAAAATTCATTTGACAAACAAATTATGTGCTTTAACGACATTTATCCTTTGCTGTTTATCAGTTATATAAAACTCATTCACAATGAACAATACTTCCCAACCTATTTCCATAAAATTCAAGGTATACGTTGTATTTTTATGCAAATATTTTAAATATATTATGACATTTTAATCAAAATGTTATGCCCATTTTTAGGAAACAAATATAACCAAACATTTACTATGTAAAAGGTGGTTTTAGGTGGGTAATTTTCTTGAAAATCTTCCTTTCTCGTCCTATGGAGGATGCAAAAATTAAACACCAAGTTTGGTATTTTTCCGACATTTCGTTTTTAAGTTATGCTATTTAAAGACACAATATACACACCCGTGGGCGCGCGCGCGCGCGCGCGCGCACACACACACACACACACACACACACGGACTTTTTACTTTCCCACGTAAGTACATTTTAGGTAGAGAAGGTATTGTATTCCACAAAAAATCTGATTTCGAGATTACATCGGAAATTAATGTTTTAAGGCCCAATCAATAAACAAAGCATTATTAGAGAAAGGTCCGTGAGTGTGCCTGTGTGTCTGTTTGTCTGTCTCCGTGTCTTTGAGCAGCATAACTCAAAAACAGAAAGTCGGATAAATATCAAACTTGGTATTTAAGTTCACTATCTTCAAAGATGGGACACGAAGGTTTTCAAGAAATACTACCCTTGCAATGGAAGATACTTTGAATTGATTTTTATTTTCTGAAAAATAGCTCTAACGATTTTGATTAAAATAACATATATCTTAGGGTATTTACATGATAAATAAAACGTATACACTACGTGATCAAAAGTATCCGGACACCTGGCTGAAAATGACGTACAAGTTCGTGGCACCCTCCATCGGTAATGCTGGAAGTTAATATGGTGTTGGCCCAACCTTAGTCTTGATGACAGCGTTCACTCTCGCAGGCATACTTTCAATCAGGTGCTGGAAGGTTTCTTGGGGAATGGCAGCTCATTCTTCACGGTGTGCGGAACTGAGGAGAGGTATCTATGTAGGTCGGTGAGGCCTGGCACGAAGTCGGCGTTCCAAAACATCCCAAAAGGTGTTCCATAAGATTCAAGTCAGGACTCTGTGCAGGCCAGTCCTTTACAGGGATGTTATTGTCGTGTAACCACTCCGCCACAGCCCGTGCAGTATGAACAAGTGCTCGATCGTGTTGAAAGATGCAATCGCCATCCCCGAATTCCTCTTCAACAGTGGGAAGCAAGAAGGTGCTTAAAATATCAATGTAGGTGTGCGCTGTGGTTGTGTCAAGCAAAACAACAAGGGGTGCAAGCCCCTCCAGGAAAAACACGACCACACCATAACACACCACCTCTGAATTTCACTGTTGGCACTGCACACGCTGGCAGATGACGTTCACCGGGCATTCGCCATATCCACACCCTGCCATCGGATCGCCACATTGTGTACCGTGTTTCGTCACTCCACATAACGTTTTGCCACTGTTAAATCGTGTAATGTTGACGCTCCTTACGCCAAGCGAGGCGTCGTTTGGCATTTTCCTGCGTGATGTGTGGCTTATGAGCTGCCGCTCGACCATGGGATCCCAGGTTTCTCACCTCACACCTAACTGTCATAGTACTTGGAGTGGATCCTGGTGCAGTTTGGAATTCCTGTGTAATGGTCTGGATAGATGTCTGCCTATTACTCTTTACGACCCTCTTCAAATGTCGGCGGTCTCTGTCAGTCAACAGACGAGGTCGGCCTGTACACTTTTGTGCTGTACATGTCCCTGCACGTTTCCATTTCACTATCACATCAGAAACAGTGGACCTAGGGATGTTTAGGAGTGTGGAAATCTCGCGTACAGACTTCTGACACATGTAACACCCAATCACCTTACCACATCGAAGTCCGTGAGTTCCACGGAGCGTCCCATTCTGCTGTTTCACGATGTCTAATGACTACTAAGGTCGCGGATAATGAGTACTAGGCAGTAGGTGGCAGCATAAATCATTAAGACGTCGCAGGAGACAGGGTACAGCGTCTCAATGTGTCAGAGAGCTGTGAAAAGTGTATAAAATTCCTTCCAAATGAATAGGACTTGTCTGGGGGTGTGGCATAAACCCCGTCTTTTAAGTAACCCCATAGAAAGAAGTCCGGCGATGTTAAATCCGGAGTTCTCGGTGGCCACAGGTTTTTGGAAATTATCCTATACGGCTTTAGGCCTGCACTTTTCATAATCTCCCAAAATTCCTCTGCATTTCAGGTATAATAAGTTGTCGCTAGCATAACTCGTTTTGAAAGAAATAAATGTGTCAGTTCTTCATAAATCATCCTGTACAATGTAACTAGATTATATGACGCATGCAATGCCTTCTTTAACATCTATATGCTGGTCTTAAAATCCCATACAAGCAATAGCGAAAATCAACTGCATGTCGACAGGGCTTCAAAAGAATGATAAAGTATTGAGCAATGCGAACAATTAATAACGAATATCACGGAAATGGCTTATGCAGTAAAAAAGGTTATTTGAAATAATTTATATGTTTTAAAGGGATCTACAAAGGAAAACATAAAAAAAATTAAAAAAACAATAATGTCTGCAGAATAGCAAATATAATGATAGAACATCTTCAATACAGTGTCGTAGCCCAATAAATAGTCATAGACAAACAAGTTAGCATCAACATTGTTGTAAATCTAAAAAACCTCAGAAACTGCAATATTATTATAATACATAAGCATTCTGCTGCATAAATATATTAATTAAAAATAATCTGTCACCAATCTATTATTTTTTGTGGGAATCAGAACACTTTGAGAGATGGCCTTCATTATAACATTCCTCAAGGATAATTAAGAAGACAGATCATTCATCAGTGTAGTGTTAAATTGAACATGAAACAACAGTTCGCGAGTCCTTGCTCCTAGTTCTCACATTTAAAGAGTCCATGATCTGGAATCGAGGCTACTGGTGAATATTAAGAACCATGAGAAGGCATTTTGGTCCCCTAGCTTCATTTGGAAGTTGTCCCAAATCGTGGGAAACGTCCTGCTTCATTCCCGTGAGATTTATCACAACAAAGCGAAAGATTTGCCACAACCTTTAATATCCATTTACAGAAGGAAACTAGGCCAGTCATCCATTGCGTCAGTATCTGGGTCATTATCAACACCATCATGTGCGAATGAGTTGTATCGTGTTTTAGTGATTCATGTTGCGTGTGGCCTAACGATCCGGATAGTGTTTGCTACGCGCTTTATTGGTTTGTAAACGCAGTGTCTCACTTTCTGGATGAAGATGAATTCATTTCCTAAAACGAGCCCAGGGCGGAGCTGGGAGGGCCTGTAGTCCCCCCTTTATTAAAGAAAAAATTCTGATGTGTTACATTCACATGGCTTTCTCTACCCTCTATTGTTTATTTAGTGGGTATACAAACTATTCTTACTAAAACTTATTTTCCCATCTACTTCATTATAATCGAGATAAAAATTTGCAGAAATAGCTACATTACACATTTCTTTATACGTACAAAGGGAACAACGATGGTCAAATGTTTATCTGGACGCTATACGCTGGTCTTAAAATTCCATATTCTTTGCATGCAATCGCGAGAAACAAATAAAATAAATAAATAAATAAAATCTGAATATACTATCCCGGCACCTTGGTTACTACACCGGGACATACATTCAAATTTATATTTATTCTCACAAACACATTTACATCTTAGATTATTACATCAATTTTTTTCAGATAAAATAACTACAAACTACACCATGTGTACAAAATAATAATAATATAATAATAATAATAAACAAGGAAAAATAAATAAAAATAGAAATGATGGGATTAGAGTAAAGGCGCGAAAAAATTAATTACAATTCTAAATTCTATATTTATCTATACTTGCTGGAAACCAGCAAACTTAGCAACTGGTAACCAGCTACTATCTACTCCTATGTAACTATATTCACTGGAAACCAGCTGGTAGCTGGCACAAAACCTTCTAATAAACTACTAATCATTTTAATAAGTTTAATTATATTTATATTTCATTTAAAATTGTCCTTAATTAAAATGTTTTATAAAGTTAAAGTTATCTATGTATAACATTCCATTATTCTCATAGTAATTATTTAATTTATAATAATGCAATATCTTATTTAATCTCAATATAAATTTTATATTATCTCCCTTTTAAATTGTTTTATATATCAATATTTTAAATTTTATCACTATATATTAAACCTTTGCCTCTTTTAACCAAGCACTAAACCTTCTTTCTCCTATGGTGAGAAACAACTGAAAATTGATAGGACTTTAACAGAACGACAAAGAATTGAACAATTCAAATCATTAATAACGAATATTTCAAAAGCAGCCTATGCCACAAAAAAATTTATTTGAAATAAATCTTGTGTTTTAAAGAGATCCACATTTTTTGGTGCAGTGCAGTACGCTTTTAGTCTATCGCTTAACTTTATCGGTTATACAAAATTCTTTCTGAATGAAGAGGACTTAAGGGTCTATTCCAGAAAATTCAATATATACGTTTTATTTGTCATGTAAATATCTTTTATACATGGTAGTTTAATCAAAATCGTTAGAGCCATTTATTAGAAAATAAAAAAATTCGAAGAATGTTCCATATAAAGGATAATTAAGGATGGGGGATCTTCTTGAAAACATTTGTTTTGTATTTTTGAAAGATACTGAACTTAAATGCCAAATATGGTATATTTCTGAATTTTCGTTTTTGAGCCATGCGGTTCACAGTCACACAAGGACCTTTTTCTAAAATTGTCTTGTTTTATTCAGGAGGCCTCAAAACATGTATTTCCGGTGAAAACTCAGTATCTAATTTTTGGGTGGAATGCAATATCTTCTCTACCTACTATGTACGTGGTAGAGAAAGTCAAAATATGGCCATTTCCTATACTTCAGGTTATGCTGTTGTATGCTTTGGTGAAAGCAAAACCAATATTTTATTTCAATCCTGTTTACTTAAACCAGTAATCTGTTCAGAGGCAGTGACTGAAGTATCTTAGGGGTGGACTGTATCTCAAAATAAATTTCGCTATCTCGATAAGAAAAACAAACACAGAAGAAACAAAACTTACAGTAAAAACAAAATAAGCTTAAGTAATACATTTAAAATACATGCTTATTTAATGAATCTTTTTTATGTTTTATCAAAATTTAAATCAATGTTTGCATGCAAAGGATAATCCGTGGATCATTTTATTGTCCTCCGTGTTGTAGTGGTTACCATTCTAGCCTTTAGTTCCCGAGGTCACGGGTTCAAACCCGGCGGAGAGCGATGGGTGGTTCCGTGTCGTAGATTTACGGCACATAAAAGAACCTCAAACCTGGTAAAGAGGCCTCTGAGCAAAATTACCGGTCTTTCACGCCCAATATAGAATGGGACGCTAAGGACCACAGCAGTTAAAGAGCGTCCATAAATAAAAACTCAATTAATTTCCTGGATCATTTTGTGATGTTTGAAAATCTAAAAAGATAAAGTGCTCTATTGTTGACTGCAGTTTGCTCATTATTAAGCTTCAAAAGCTAGCTTACTGTTGTTTTAGACTGGTTATTCCAATTAGAGCAAAGAATAACCTCATTCTGTTTCTGATTCATAGAAATTCTGACTAAATAGAGTTCGCAGTTGAGGAGTCAAGGTTTTATTAACATAAAAATGACGCATTTACATATCCCGTAACTTTAATTTTGAGCAAGGCTGTAAGAGTTTCAGGTGTTTGTTGAGTTTTGACTAACCTTATATAACACCAGCGTAAATGAATGATGAGAACTGAGTCGTTAATAAATCAACCCACCTGAAAGCTGCCTAGCCTCAGTTAACTCGCTGAATTAATGAAGTAGTAAAGTGGGTCGATTCTTTAGGCACTCCCAATCGGTCGCGAAGTAAGTCAAACAAATGTAAATGGTTGATATAAAAACACATGGGGAAGAGAAAAATATGTAGATAATGTAAATAAGGACGAGCGAGAAAGCATTGCATGGATAAGAACAGGAGTATGGAGGCTAAGAGGTTTAAGGAAGGGTATACCTCAAAACCAATGTCCCATATGTGGTGGAAATGAAGATGTCGAACATATAATATTCAAGTGTAAAGGTACAGAAATTTGGAGAAAAGAGCTTATTAAAAAAGAAATGGTTAAGGTAGATAGAAATATTGCTATAATTGAAATTATTCAAAAAGATAGTAAGAGCATAGGGCAATATTTGAGTAAAGTTAAAAACAAATGGATTTGGTTAGTGAATAGATTAGCAAATATGGTTTAAATACGAGGGCTGCTCAATAGAGACTGAGACTAATTTTTTTTCACAGATATTTATTACTCCATTTCAATTTTGACATGGTCTTTTTCAAAGTAGTCCTCTCCTACTTGAATGAACTTTTTATAGCGTCTCTACCAGTCCTCGAACACATGGTGCAGGCCATTCTTTGTCAGGTCTTTGAGAATCGCCTCACTTTTCTTCAGCGCTGCTTCAATGCTCTCATATAGAATGCCCTGGAGCTTTGCTTTTAGTGATGGGAATAAAAAGAAATCACAGGGGACAAGATTGGGGCTATAAGGCAGATGCGGCACACAGGTAATGTTGAATTTAGCCAAAAATTCCTGGACTTGATTTGCAACGTGAGGCCGCACGTTGTTGTGATAAGTTCTGGATGTTTCCTTGCAATATGCTTTCTCGGTGTAGCCAATACTGACGTGTAGTACGCTGCTGTAACAGTGGTGTGAGAGGGAACAACAATCACAGCAGCTGTGTTGGTGTTGACTTCAGTCATAGCAGAAGCCGAAGCACCAGGCCCACCTTGCTTAGCACAGAGGACTCGCTCTACTTTGAAGTCCTTGAACCACCTAAACACTGTTGCACGAGGTAGTGCATCTTCACCGTATGCTTGCTTCAGCTTTTCCAAAGTTTCACAGGCTGTATCATTTAAACCAAAACAAAATTTTATTGCTCCTCTTGTGTCACCTTCATTTTGTGGTATGCGAAATTCAACTAGGGTCAACAATATACAGCATTACTACCAACCTATCGATACGAGAGTGCTGCCGCGTATGGACATTATACATGAAACCCCGCTCTTTTCAAATATTCATGGTAGAGACAGGAAACTCTCAAGAAAGCTACAGGAAAAAATCAATCCCGGTCTTTATTAATCAGCCCTCGTACAATTAAGGAAATGGGAAGTAAAGTAGATAAAAGGAAGTATTGTAATACGAATATGACTGGTAAAGAGCCAGGGTTGATTGTCGGTCATATTACTTGTATTTTACTTGTGCATGGCTTAGTACAATAAAGATTATTATTATTACTATTATTATTATTATTATTACTATTACAAGATTGTTATATATCGAGCAAAATGGCTTGGCTAACATTCGGGAAGTTGTGGATTTAAATCATATTTGAATCAGATGCTGTTTAAGCATAACAGACCGCGATTGCCAAGAAAGTTTCCCATTCACAAACTACTATTCACACAGAAAAACTTTGTTATTTTTAAGTTTCCCAAAATAACTCCAATGCTTTGGATTAAAATACCAGTTTGAGATAACAAAATGACAAACTAAATGTATGTATTGAATTTTCTGTGATCATACTGTGAAGTTCTCCTCATACTGATTGAATTTAGTATAATTTTCTACAATCGAGAAATCACAGATCAAAAACTTACTGCAAAAGCATGTAGAGCTCATTAAAATGTACAATTTGTGTTACATAATTTTTTCGGAGTATTTTGCATTTTCGAAATATTTCACTTATATGTTTACACTTCCCTAGGTACGCCATATGACGGAGATGTTTAAAACTTAGCGATTCTTCTTTTGTATTTCCATCCTAATTCTGCCTGAATTCGGTTTAATTTTGTATAACCGGTGAAAAGAAAAGCTAAAAAAAGCTTACTGCAGTAACAATGTATACATGGTTAAAACACACATTTTATGTCCAACACATAATTTTCTAATATTTTATCAAATAATCACATATTTTTACTTTTTTAGCCATTCAGAGAGCACGGGATTTCAAAGCCTGCATATACGACTAACTTTTTAATGATCGGCTATTGCTTAAAAATCATGTATCCCTTTTGTATCTACAACAAAATGTGTAATGAAACCATGAAGCAGATAAAAAAATATCTGATGTGCTACACTCACATGACTTTCTCTACTTTGTACAAACTATTTTTACAAACGCTTATTCTCCATATGCTTCATGTTAATCGAAATGTTAATCTTATTGCTAATTTTCTTGTAGGTGCAAGGGGAATATAGTAGGCTTAAAGCGATAGTCAGTTGTTTTAAGAACAGGTTGCTATGTGGAGCACTCCATTCTCTTTGTATTACCAGGACATAACAAATGAATAACGAATTCCCATTTGAGAAAAAAAATTGGAAAATTTAAAGGAATAACAAGCAATATCTTGAAAATGGTTCGCTCAACAACAACAAATGTATATGCCATAAATTGTGTATTTTAACGCGATCTACATTTTTTGTGTAGTAAACCTTTGTCTATCTCTTAAGGTTTACCAGTTATGCAAAAGTCGTTCACAATGAAGAATACTTTTGGAGACATTCCCAGAAAATTTGAGATATACATTTCATTTGTCATGATAATATCTTAAACATATGATATTTTAATCAAAATCGTTAGAGCAATTTTTGAGAAAATTAAAATTTTCGAAAAATGTTCCATGTAAAGGGTGATCTGGGGTGGGGGAATTTCTTGAAAACCTTCGTGTCGCATCTCTGGAAGATACTGAACCTAAATACCAAGTTTGGTGTTTATCCGACTGTTCGTTTCTGAGTTATGCTGTTCACAGACAGACACACGGACATGTTTCCAAAAATGCGTTTTTTGGATTCAGGGGGTCTCAAAACATATATTTCCGGTGAAATCTCGGTATCGAATTTTTGGGTGGAATACAATACTTCCCCTACTTACTATACGTAGTAGAGAAAGTAAAAACGAATAGCTAATTCTCATTTGAGAAAAAGTATAAATATTGCAAAATTGAAACAAATAATAAGGAATACCTCGGAAATTGTTCTTAAGCTTGAGAAAAAAAATGTATGTCACATAAATTGTGTGCTTTAACGAGATTTATATTTTTGTGTAGTAAAATTTTGTCTATATCTTACGGTTTACAAGTAGTAAAGTTCAATTAGAATGTTGACTTCGCAGGCTGTTCACAGAAAATTTAACATATAGGTACATTTTGTTTGTCATGAAAATATCCTAAGCATGTGGTATTATAATCAAAATCCATTGAAGCATTTTTGAGAACAAAAATAACTAAACATTTTCCATGTAAAGGGTAATATGAAAAAAGATTTTCAAAAACGTCCCCCAACCCAAAATACTTTTTACATGGAACATTTTTCAAAGTTTTTGATTGCTTGAAAAGTGCCTCTAACGATTTTGATTAAAATGCCATGATATACATTTACATGACAAATAAAAGTATATGTTGAATTTTCTGGGAATAGCTTGTGAAGTCATCTTCATTGGGAAGGAAATTTATATAATGTTTCATAACTGGTAAACTTTAAGCGATAGACGGAAGAGTACTACACCAGAAGTGCAGATCTCTTTAAAATATTCAATTTATTTCAAGTAATATTTTTTGTGATATAAGCCATTTCTCATATATCCGTTATTAAAAGTTAGAATGTCCATTTCATGCTAATTCTCTTAAGTCCTGTCAACATTCAGTTGTTACTCGCGATTGCATGGTAACAGTATGACGTTTTAAGGCCAGCATATAGCGTCCAGTTCTTAAACATTTGACTATCGCTGTTCCCTTTGTATCCATAACGAAATCTGTAATGTAGCTATTTCTGCAAAGGTTTATTTCATTAAAATTTGGTAGACAGAATGATAAGCTTTAGTAAGAATAGATTGTATACCTGCTAATAAACGATTGAGGGTAGAAACGGTCATGTGAACATATCATATCAGATTTTTACTTTCTCTACTACGTATAGTAAGTAGGGGAAGTATTGTATTCCACCCAAAAATTCGATACCGAAATTTCACCGGAAATACATGTTTTGAGAGCGCCCGAATAAAAAAAAGCATTTTTGGAAACATGTCCGTGTGTGTGTGTGTGTCTGTGAACAGAACTAAGAAACGAACAGTCGGATAAACACCAAACTTGGTATTTAGGTTCAGTATCTTCCAGAGATTCGACACGAAGGTTTTCAAGAGAATCCCCCCACCCCAGATTACCCTTTACATGGAATATTTTTCGAAAATTTTCTCAAAAATGGCTCTAACGATTTTCTGGGAATGTCTCCAAAAGTATTTTTCATTGTGAATGACTTTTGCATAGCTGGTAAACCATAAGAGATAGACAAAATGTTACTACACAAAAAATGTAGATCGCTTTAAAATACACAATTTATATCATATACATTGTTTTTGTTGGGTGAACCATTTTCGAGATATTGCTTGATATTCCCCTAAATTTTCCAATACTTGTACTTTTTATCAAATTCGTTATTCATTTTTCTTTTGTCCTGGTAATGCAAAGAGAATGGAATACTCCACATAGCAACCACCTCTTAAAATATTTGACTATCGCTTAAAGCCTACCAATTCCCCTTGCATCTACAAGAAAATTACCAATAAGATTAACATCTCGATTAACATGAAGCATATGGAGAATAAGCGTTTGTAAAAATAGTTTGTACAAGAGTTGGTTGCTAACCAATACAAATTTGTTTTAAGAACAGCTGAGTGCGATGTCAACCTTCTGGTAAAATATTCGTGTCATGGTTACTGGAGCCATTTTGCGAACAGAGCGTAAAATTTCTGAGAAATGATGGAGCTTTCAACTATGGCGTAACTGTGATGCACTGGTATTAACTAAACAGCTGATTTGGCAATGACATTTATTACTAACTCAGGAAGGAACATATTTCAATTAGCTTGAGGACAGTCCCGTTTCCCGCCAAGCCCAGTCTGGCCCATATTCACAGCAATGCCATTGGAGGACTGCATGGCATGCAAATCCGATCGTTTTCCAGATATTAATACCGTTGTTGTTGTCCTTCAATAACTGGATCACTAAGGTTGTAAACTAAACACACTGAGAAATGCACGTGCAGTGAAACATATGGACGTCTTTGTCAGAAACGTGAATTCCAACAGCCAGTTCAAGCCGTTTGATTGGAGGTGGCAAAAAATGTAATTTTTACTTTCTTTGCCACTTACCTGTAGTAGGTATTCTATTCCACCCAAAAATTTATGCCGAAATTTCACCGAAAATACCGTTGTGTGTATGTGTGTGTGTGTGAGCGTCTGTAAACGGCATAAATCATAAACCAAAAGTCGGATAAGTACCAAACTTTGTATCTTCCAAAGAAATGACACTAAGATTTTCAAGAAAGTGCCCCACCCCAAACTACCCTTTAAATAAACTTTTTTTTGAAATGCCTACAAGAATTTTTATTAAAATATATATATTTAGGATATTTACAAGACAAATAATATGTATATCTTGAATTTCTGGGAATAGCCTGTGCAGTCCTCTTCATTCAGAAGGCATTTCTGTCAGATTGTAAACGAGTAAAGGTTATTTACAATAAACCGAGAACTGTTATCAACACGGAAACGAAAATGTGAATGCATATGGACAGTCATATCGACCACAAGTGTAAAGTCGATTTTGCGTATTGGAATTTAATTCGCTTTTAACTGAAAAATGATATTTTTTCACCTTTTCACAATGCGGGTTAGCCAATGTCGAAATCCAATTGAGTAAACATTATCTAAATGCAGATCCATTATATTTCTGATTCCTCTAGACGTACCAAACTTTCATTCTTTATATGATGGCATGCATTAAAGCTTATTGTTCTTTGTTGATTTCTACTAGTTTTTGCTGTTCATGTAGCTTTTGCTAATGTTTTTGAGCCAATGGCCAGTTTTGAGTTGCATATAAACAAACTACAGATGGAAGAACCAACGCACAATGGATCTGTGGGTGTCAGAATCTGTGGTTAGGAAGCACATATGCTAGAATTTCTTCCAATTTCATTTTTCCAGAGACAGACAAGCTGTAATTTCAGTTTCTATGAAAATTTCAGTTTCTAAACATATTTGTTAGAATTGTTTCGATTTCAGCAGATTCATCAATTTTCCCTAAAATGTGTCTTTAAAATGGGGCGCGTTATATACCAGAAAATAACGTAAATCTTGAATTTTCTGCAAATAGCCTGACAAACTCTTAAAAGAAAAACACACATTTATGCCCAAAACGTTTTGTAGCGTTAACCATTTCCATGATATTCTTTGTTATTGGCTTGAATTTTAAAACACTTATACTTTTTCAGCTTCTAAAGTCGCTACTAGTTTTCTTCTCGTGGTCATGCAAACGATGCGCTTTTTAAAAATCTGACTATCGCATTAGCCAACTGTAGGATGTGTTTATCGGAGGAGGAACACCGCGCACTGCGATCATTTATATCTATTGTGGTTACGCTATGCGGGAGGTAGGAATGAGGTAAAGGAGCCGTAAGAGGTCGCAGGTCTGCAGGTAGGCCCAACAGTCTTTTCAGTTTGAACACACGCGCACCAGTGCCGAGGAATCCCAAGAGGACGGCACAGCCACCCTAACCGGTGGGGCAGTACAATCTGGCGCTCATGGGGAGAAAACCATTCTAGCCTCTAATTCCCGAGGGCGCGGGTTCTAACCCGGCGGAGGGCGATGGATTTTTTTTCGGGCGTAAAAATCCTTTCCTTCGGAAGAGAAGTAAGGCCGGTGGTCCCGTGTCGTAGATTTACGGCACGTAAAAGAACCTCAAGTCTGATAAAGGGGCCTCCGAGCAAAATTTTCGGTCTTTCATACCCAGTATAGAACGAGACGCTAAGGACTACAGCAGTTAAAGAGCGTCCATAAATACAACCCAATTTAATTTTTTAACTTTCCAACGCGCATGCATCCACGCCATCTGACCGCCACCGCCAGCAACCCAGGATCTGAAAGCACACCTGAAACATGAAATGGAGATGAAATGAGAGGAAACGAGGGAACGGAGAAATCGTGGTAGAACACACCACCCCGGCATTGAAAACCATGAAAAATCCCATGGTCAGAGTGGCGGAAATTGAACCCGGGTTTAGCCAATTACATTCTTCTTATACCTACAACGAATGTGTAAATATTTATCTGGATTAACAAGAATTAGACAGAAGATTTTATAAGAATAGTTTGCAGAAGAGTGAGTAGAGAAAGTCCTGTGAATGTAACACGTCAGAAGAAAGAAAAAAAAACATTGGAACTGTTTTGACTTTGGGTGTTATATTCCTGCGCAGTAAGCTAGGTAAAAAACAGTTTGCGGGAAAATTTACAGTAACAAAATGAATCAACATGTCTGACCTTTAGCCACTGAAATGCTCAGTCATCCGGAGACTGGAGAAGGCCACTGTGGCTAAATGAAGCAGTGAATTCTTCCAGCTCCCAGAGAAACCGATATCCTAGCACGAAACCTGACTCGCACCAACTATGGACGAGCTCAAGATAATCTTCATCAGGAGCATGTCGAAACCATCGTCTGACATTTCGTACTTGCGTGCCCGTCTACAAAAGAGAGATTTGCAGCCTCACTGGCAGCTTCTTATAGCGTAGCGGCAGTCAAAAATCGTCCATTCCCTTTACACGATAAAGATAGAGGCAGCAATACAGTCAGATGTTTCTATCGGAAACAAGTTAGATAAGTCGCCTAAAGATTGTCATGGTGACGCCTAGAATTTTCGGAGCGAACAGAGAGACTCCTCGAAGATGAAAAATCCGTTGCGTCACACTTCCATTACTTTCTCTACCCATTACAACCTTTTATATTATAGTCCCTATTTATTAAAAAAAATCTGGTGCTACACTCGTATGATTTTCTACTCTACTATCGCTTATATTTTATATCTTCCACGAATGTTCTTACACAACCTTATTATTTTCCCCACTGCATACTTATAGTAAGTAGAGCAAGTATTGTATTCCACCCAAAAAAATTTTTTTGGACACATGTGCGTGTGTGTGTGTGTCTGTGTGTGTACCTGTCTGTGAACAGCATAACTCAGAAACGAACAGTCGAATAAACACCAAACTTGGTATTTAGGTTCAGTATCTTCCAGAGATGCGACACGAACGTTTTCAAGAAAATCCCCCCACACCAGATTACCCTTTACATGGAACATTTTTCGAAAATTTTAATTTTCTCAAAAATGGCTCTAACGATTTTGAGTAAAATATCATAGGTTTAAGATATTTTCATGACAAATGAAATGTGTATCTCGAATTTTCTGGGAATGTCTCCAAAAGTATTCTTCATTGTGAACGACTTTTGCATAACTGGTAAACCATAAGAGATAGACAACAGTTTACTACATAAAAAATGTAGATCGCGTTACAATACACAATTTATATCATATACATTTTTTTTTGTTGAGTGTACCATTTTCGAGATATTGCTTGTTATTTCCTTAAATTTTTCACTACTTATTTTCTCAAATGGGAATTCATTATTAATTGTTTTGTCTTGGATATGCAAAGAGTATTAATCTGTGGCAAAGGGAATGGTGCTGCACCTAGCAACCAGCTATTAAGAGATATGTATGTGCTTAAAGGCTACTGTATTTCCAAATTGCGCTTGTAAATATACATTCCCCTTATATCTACAAGAAAATTAGCAATAAGATAGACTCTGCAAATGTTTATCTCGATTAACATGAAGTAGATGGAGAATAAGCGTTTGTATAAATAGTTTGTACAAGAGTAGAGAAAGTCATGTGAGTGTAACACATCAGATTTTTTTTCCACTATGTGGCCGTTTTTCCTTGATTTCACCATTCAAACGCTGCAATAAGTTTGCATAATGCTCACCATTGATTACTTTTCCTTTTTGAAGATAATCAATGAAGATTATCCCACGTGCATCCCAAAAAACCGACACCATGACCTTGCCTGCAGATGGAACTGTCTTCGCCTTCTTATGGAGCCGATTCTCCCCTTTCAATTCACTGTTTTGAATTTCTTTCGTCTCAGGTGTGAAGTGATGGATCCCAGTTTCATCCGTGGATATGAATCGACGCAAAATCTCGGCTTTATTGCAGCGAAACATCGCCAAACACTCGACTGAAGCATCCTCATGACGCTGTTTTTGTTCCATTGTGAGTGAACGCGGCACCCATCTTGCGCATAGCTTTCTCATGTCTAAATTTGCGATGTACAGCACCTTTTGAAATGCTTACGATGTCTGCTAGCTCGCGCACTCTCAGTCGACGGTCATCCAATATCATTTTATAGATTTTCTTTACAATTTCTGACGTGGTCACCTCATTTGGTCGATCACTGCGATGATCGTCTTGGCAGCTCATACGGCCTAGCTGAAACTCTGCCACCCAATATTTTACTGTTGTAAACGAAGGAGCAGACTCCCCCAGAGTAGAATCTAGCTCAGCTTTAATATTAGTTGGACTAAGGCCTTTCAAATGAAAGTATTGTATCACATAACAATGGCCAGTTTTATCCATGTTTACAAATTCACTGAGAAAGTTCACTATTAATGGCTGCCAAACAATTACATAACAACGTAGCAACGTCAAACTTCAATCATCAAACTTTCATTTGTTTGAAACAATCTATACGTCAGGTCGGGTACTTCTGGGACTGCTCTCGTATATAGAGGGACGATAGCCTAAAATATTTTACGTGCCGTTTGGTTGTTGGAATAAAGCAGTTGGGTTTACTTTCACATGAGCCCCACACGAAAACAAAAACTAATTGCCAAGGTAAAAACGTTACTGTTATCTCAGTCTTTCTTTCGCAACTTCTCGTTTGTAAACAACGGTAAGATGAAATCTCATCTGAAGATATCCTTCCTATAAAAAGTGGAAACGTTTTCCTGTTATTAACAGAACGTAGATGTAAACGTGATTATAGTAATAAACTGTAATTTCGTTGAGAGATGAGGTAAAAACTGGAATATGACCTTCCACACTATTGCTAAGAAAAAGGAGCTCTTAAATTTCTTATCGTATTCAGGAATTCTAGAAGGATCTAAAGGCGTTTCACTTGGCTAGCCTCGTGCCTAAAGGGAAAGGTCTATTGATGAAGTCAGTAGTGCTCTAGTAAAGCAATGCTATAAACTGGCCGCTTTTAAAAGTTTCCCAGAAGAAACCAGAAGAACGTGTTCTCGTGTTATTGCCCTTCTTATTATCGGATATAATTATTAAAGCCTTAGGTATGCTCGTGATGTAGGAAGCTGAAATCAGGAAACCAAACATGGCAACTTTTCCTTGTGTTTAATTGCAGGGAAAACAGTATCTCACGTTTACTGAGAAAGATATCTAAATCCCTTGTTTGTAGGTTAGAAATTATAATATTCAAAGAATTAAGGACACTTGCTACTGAATTTCGGACAAGATTTCTAAAAAAAATCTGATGTGTTACACTCACATGACTTTCTCCACTCTTGTACAAACTATCTTTACAAACGCTTATTCCCCATATGCTACATCTTAGTCGAGATATCGAGATGTTAACCTTATTGCTAATTTTCTTCTAGATGCAAGGGGAATTGGTAGGCTTTAAGCGATAGTCAAATATTTTAAGAGCTGGTTGCTATGTGCAGCATTCCATTCTCTTTGCTTTACCGGGACAAAAAAAATGAATACCGAATTTTAGAAAAAGTAAAAGTATTGAAACATTTAAGGGAAAAAAAGCAATATCTCGAAAATGGTTCACTCAACAACAAAAAATGTATACGACATAAATTGTGTATTTTAACGCGATCTAAATTTTTGTGTTGTACAATGTTGTCTATCTCTTATGGTTTACCAGTTATGCAAAAGTCGTTCACAATGAAGAACACTTTCGGAGACATTCCCAGAAAATACGAGATATATACATATATAATACAGTTCATTTGTCATGAAAATATCTTAAACTTATGATATTTTAATCAAAATCGTTAGAGCCATTTTTGAGAAAATTAAAATTTTCAAAAAATATTCCATGTAAAGCCTAATCTGGGGTGGGGGGATTTTCTTGAAAACCTTCCTGTCGCATCTCTGGAAGATACTGGAAGATGCTCTGGTGTTTATTCGACTGTTCGTTTCTGAGTTATGCTGTTCACAGACATACACACAAACACACACACACACACACACACAGGCACACAGACACACACACGGACATGTTTTCAAAAATGCTTTTTTTGGATTCAGGGGGTTTCAAAACATATATTTCCGGCGAAATCTCGGTATCGAATTTTTGGGTGGAATACAATACTTCCCCTACTTACTATACATAGTAGAGAAAGTAAAAAAGTGCTCTGTTGGATTCTCATGACTGTCTCTACTCAATCTTCTTACAACATTTTATTCTTGTAATCTTATTCCGTTTTAAATGTAATGATAAAGCGATATTAACATGTATTTAAAAAACAGATCAATGTGATCAGGCTTTGAAATTACGCGCTTAGATATGACAATGTCAAAAAATCTGATGTGATACATTCACAAGACTTTCTCCACCCTCTACCGTCTATTAGAGGGTATACGAACTATTCTTATTAAAGCTTATTTTTCTCTCTACTACATTTTCAATCCAAATAAACCTTTGCAGAAATAGCTATATTACACATTTTGTTATAAATACAAAGAGAACGCGATAGTCAAATGTTTAAGAACTGGACGCTATATGCTGGCCTTAAAATTTCATACTGTTTCCATGACGTCGCGAGAAACAACTGAATGTTGGCAGTACTTTTAAAAGAATAACAAAGAATTTAACAATTCCCACCGTTAAAAACGGATATCTCGGAAATGGCTTATGTTACAAAAAAATTATTTGAAATAAATTGTGTGTTTTAAAGACATCCACATTTTTTCTGTAGTACGTTTTCGTCTATCGCTTAACGTTTACCGGTTGTATAAGATTACAGAAAATTCCTTCCGAATGAAGTTCACTTGAAATGCTATTTGCAGATAATTCAAGAATATAGACTCTATTTGTAAAGTAAATATCTTTAATATATTGTATTTTAATTAAAATCGCTAGATCTATTTTTTAAAAAATAAAAAATTTCGAAAAATATTCCATGTAAAGAGTAGTTTGGGTGGGGGGATTTTCTTGAAAATTTTCTAACGAATCTTTGGAGTGCGTTTTTGAGTTATACTGTTCACAGACACACATACACACGTGGACCTTTTACTAAAAATGAGTTTTTTTGGATTCAGGGGCCTCAAAGCATGTATTTCCGGTGAAATCTCGGTATCCAATTTTTGGGTGGAATGCAATACCTTCTCTAACTACTACGTACGTGGTAGAGAAAGTAAAAATCTAATGTGTTACTTTCGATGACTTTCTCCACCCTATATAATTTATTAATGGATATAAAAACTATTCTTATGAAACGCTATTACTTTCTCTATTACGTGCATAGTACACAGAGAAGTTATTGCATTCTGCACGAAAATTCTAAACCGTAATTTCACCGGAAATACATGTTTTGAAACCCTCTGAACAAAAAAAGCATTTGTAGAAAAACTTCCAGATGTGTGTGTGTGTGTGTGTGTGTGTGTGTGTGTGTGAAAAGCATAAAAAAACTTGGTATTTAGGTTCAGTACCTTCCAAAGATGCGACACAAGGTTCTCAAGATAATCCTCGTACACCACACTAACCTTTACATGGAAGATTTTTTGAAATGTTTGATTTTCTTAACAATGGTTCAAGCGATTTTGATTAAAATGGCATATATGAAAGATAGTCACTTGCAAAATAAAATGTATATCTTGAATTTTCTGGGAACAGCCTGTAAAGTCCTCTTCATTCGAAAGGGATTTGTATAATCTTGTAAACTTGTTAAGCGATATACAAAAACGTACTGTACAACAAATTTAGATATTTTTAAAACACACGATTTATTTTAGACAATTTTTTTTGTGGCATCAGCCATTTCCGGGATATCCGTTATTAATGGTTCGAATTAGCCATTATTTTCAGGTCCTATCGCTTTTCAGCTGCTTCTCGGAAAGAGTATAGGATTTTAAAAGTGTTACATACCTTTTTACTCTTTCCAGGAAAAGTTTTAATCTCTCATAGAATTTTATCTTCTCTTGTAAGAAGCTACAATTCAGGAATAATATACAAAATTGAAACTTTTAAAATTCAGTAGAAGTTGGCAATTTTAGCACCGAATACCCTTAACTTCAGATTATTTTCTCAAATTTCCAAAGATATTTCTTTCAATGTTTTCAACATCTGACCGTTAATTTTCAGCACGGAGTGTTACAAATAATACTTACTTTTATTATTATTATTATTATTATTATTATTATTATTATTATTATTATTATTATTATTATTATTATTATTATTATTATTTATATACATCATTACATGTTTACAAATTCACCTGTTCCTAAAGCTTAATTTTTCACCTCTATTCAGTCCTGTCATTTCATTCCTCCTCCTCCAGTGATTTTACTTTCATCTCTGTCCTTATTTCCTGCATCCAAATATTTCTGGATCTACCCATTCCTCTTCTCCCAACATTCCCAAACTTTTCTGGGTATTATTTCCTCTGACTTCTCTTGATGTGTTCATAGTAGTTTAGGTGTTTATATCGTACATATTATACCACAGAATTATTATTATTATTATTATTATTATAATTATTATTATTATAATTATTATTATTATTATTAAAATTATTTATTACTGCAAACTCTTGGGAGGAAACATTCGTGATGATAAATAAAGTAAAATATTAATTTAATACTAAAACAAAAACTGTGATTAATTTTAGCTTATTATTGTTAGAATTTAATAATAAAAATAATTTTCGTTGCTCATCTTGAAAGAAAGAATAAGCAGAAATTTAATTTCCAAATGTGTAGTCGAAAGAGGTGGAGATAAGGAAAAGAACTTACGTTTCTCAAAAAGCGCCAAGAAGCACAGTTCATAATTCCTGTGTGCTGGTGTTGACGCCAGACTGCAGCACGAGAAAACATTGTGGCCACCTCAAACCAAACTGAGAACATCTTTTTTATGCGTCATACAGTGCACTTGACAACCTTGTATGAGACATTTATAGGCTTGTTATAACTGGAGCAACTTTTTTTTAGCTGTAGTGTTTATGTGTGTGGGCAGAAGTGGTGTTAACATTTCCGTAATCTGGTTGAGGTACTCTGGACTTGAGTGCATGGGAACCTACGGATGTAAAATGTGATAGGCCGTGGAACTGTAAATCAGTATTCAGAATATAAAATGAGTGATAGAAACACTTCAATGCCTTTCACGTAGTGTTTATCTATAAAAGGTCTTTTTTATTGAAATGGAACCGATTTAATATTATAAAATTAAACATAGCTACAAATTTTAGAGCTGTTTTATTACTTTAAAAACCATAAATACGAGTATAAATTATGGAGACAATATATATGACAGCTTCATAAAATACATGAACAAAATAAGCAGGACTATAATGTAGAGGGTAGAGATTTTCATAAAAGGTCTGTTGTGTTACACTCACACGACTTTCTCTACTCTTGTACAAACTATTTTTTCAAATGCTTATTCTCCATCTACTTTATGTTAATCGAGATAAACATTTGCAGAAAGGCTTGTAGATACAAGGAGAATATGGTAGGTTTAAGCGATAGTCAAATCTTTTAAGAGCTGGTTGCTATGTGGCGCATTCCATTCTCTTTGGATTTCCAAAACATAAAAAACCAAGTAACGAATTCAAATTTGAAAAAATATAGGAATTGGAAAATTCAAACAAATAACAAGGAATATCTCGGAAATGGTTCACTCAACAAAAAAATGTATAGGACATAAATTGTGGGTTTTAAAGAGATATACATTTCTGTGTACAAACATTTTATCTACCTCTTACGGTTACCAGCTATGCAAAAGCCATTCACAATGAAGAGGACTTTTGGGGACATTCCCAGAAAATTGAAGATATACATTTCGTTTGTCATGAAAATATCTTAAAAATATGATATTTTAATCAAAATCGTTAAACCCATTTTTGAGAAAATCAAAATGTTCGAAAAATGTTCCATGTAAAGCGTAGTCTGGGGTGGGGAGATTTTCTTGAAAATGTTCGTATCGCATCTTTGAACGATACTGAAACTAAGTACCAAGTTATCCAACTTTTCGTTTTTGAGTTATGCAGTTCACAGACACAGAAACGGACCTTTTTCTAAAAATACTGTTTTTGGATTCCGGGGCCTTAAAAAATGTATTTCTGGTGAAATCTCGGTATCGAATTTTAAGAGAAAGTAAAAATTACTGTATTTTTATTTGCTTTAATTGCTTTAAAAGCGAAATAAAACCTGAATTGAATCACAGAAGGAATTTTAACTTCTTTGAATTAGAACACAAGAATACAACTCAGGTCTACAGAGACGTGAATTAAATGGATGGAATGATGCTCAAATAGGTAATGAATTACGCGACATTAGTCTTATAAGGATAAGGGAAGGGCTTATCCATTCAACTTACCCCAACCAAAAGTCCATCTCTAGTTCTTGAGGTTGTAAGACAGACACAGTGGTGGGTAATTGAGCTACCTTCAAGTTATCTACTCTCAAACCATTATCAATGCAAAGAATGTAAACAACAGCAGTTATGAGTTCACTGACGAGCAGGTAAACATGGTGTGGTGAGTGCTGTCTACGAACACCGACAGGAATGGAGTCATTGCGTAAAGTCCAACAAGAGTTCAACTTCACTTCTGACTTTAATGCTTAGAAATTCCTATGTCTGATGTATAATGATGTTACTAAGCCTTCAGATCAGTCATGCCGTTTTGTTATTCTCCTCCTTTCTCCCTACAACTTCGTGTGTTGGGAGTGGTCGGACTTTACGGCGACACAGTGCTAACGGAATAGAAGCACCTTGGACGGTAGGCAAACCGAAGAACAAAATAGTTAAACCTTGTGTCCCCTACAAAGACAACCGAGGTTTGGGTACGCTTATTACGTGTTCTCTCTGAAGACAGATCATAGACAGTAATGGTTTACGAAGTTAAAATTCAAATTGCTCAGTAACTGCTACAGAACTGGAACTTTTATCTATTGAACTCCATTTTGACTCCGCATTCCAGACACTCAGATTAAAGCTTCCATTACCCCTTTCACTTCTCATCTGGCCTCTGTAACCGACATGTGCGGCCAAGGTCGTTTAGACACGGACACGTGAACGGAAGCCCTGCGGTTCAAATCCCACCAGGACCGTTCTCCCTGATTGAGATTTTTTCAAGGTTTTCTTCTGCCCTCATAAATGACAAATTCCGGGAAGGTTTTCTTCACAAACTTCCTTTCCGAATTATAATTTTACCTATATTTCATCAGTATCACCGCCTGTGGTGCCGTATGTAGTATAGTTGAACACTATTTAAACAATCTGATGTGTTGCATTCACATGAATCTCTGCTCAATCTTATAAAAAGTTTATCCTTCTATCCACTTCCTAAAGAATATCTCGGAAGTGGTTAATGCCACGAAAATGTTATTTGACATACATTTTGTGCTTTAATGAGATCTATATTGTTTTGTGGAATAAGATTTTGTCTATTTCCTACGGTGTATCAAAAGTCATTCAGAATGAAGGGGACTTCACAAACTATTCCCAGAAAATTCAAGATATATCTACAGTTTATTTATCATTACAAACATTAAGACTATACTATTTTATCACAATAATTAGATACTTTTTGAAGAAAAATAACGAACATTTTTTTCAAGAAAAGGGTAGTGTGAGATGGAATTTTCTTGAAAACCTTCGTCTTGCATCCTTATACAAAAACATTTCTATTTGAATTATTCTGTTCGTAGACAGACACACAGGATCATTTTCTAAAAGAGTTCCTTTTATTCATTCACGAGACCTCAAATCCAGTAATGAAATCTCAGTATCCCCCCTGCTGACTACAGGTAAACAGTAGAGAAAGTAAAAAGCTCATTCTTATTTTCGCATATCTTTCCCTACCCATTTTATTAATGGGTATAAAAACTATTCTTACGAAAGCTTATTTTGCTAACTACTTCATTTCATTAGAGATAAATCTTCGCAGAAACAGCTACATTACACATTCCGTTATAGATACAAATGGAACAGCGACAGTCAAATGTTTAACAACTGGACTCTACATGCTAGCCTTAAAATTCCATACTGTTTCCATGCAATCGCAGGAAATAACTGAAAGAATGACGAAATATTAAGCAATTCGAACCATTATTAACGGATATCTCGGAAATGGCTGATGCCACAAAAAAGTTAGTTGAAATATATTGTGTGTTTTAAAGAGATCTACATTCTTTGTGTGGTACTTTTCGTCTATCGCTATACACAGGCTAGTTCCAGAAAATTAAAGATATACATTTTTTTATGTAAATATCTTCAATATATGGTATTTTAATCAAAATAATTAGAGGCATTTTTTAGAAAATCAAAAAATGTCGAAAAATATTCTATGTAAAGGATACTTTGAGGTGAGATGATTTTCTGAAAGTCTGGGTGTCGCATCTTTGGAAGGTACTGAACCTAAATACCAAGTTAATATTTATCCGACTTTTCCTTTTTGAGTTATACTGTTAACAGACACACACGGAACTTTTTCTATAAATGTTTTTTTTTTGTAATCCACGAGGCCTCAAAACATGTATTTCCGATGAAATGTATATGGTAGAGAAAGTAAAAAATGATCTTTGTTCATACGTTAATGTTTGTGTGTCAGAATTGTTTAGGAGCTGTTTTGGCACCAAATGATATGGAGGCTCTGTCAACATTAGACAAGTGAAAGCACTTCAGAAAATTGGTTGTACTATTGGCATGTTTTCTTGCACTCGAGAGAACCACGCCAATTCCAGGTTGTAGCTCTCTTAATAAACATTTCTGTTTACATATCTACTCGACTACTAGAACTGAGTGTCTAAAACGGGAAGGTCGTAAAAAGTATAAATTTAGAAAGGAACAGAAAGCATTTGTGTTTCTTCTCGGCGTGTATATGATGCTGGTTGTCTTATGATGGCGCCTATATTCATCGCAATGAGAATAAAAAGACAAGCAGGTATACGACTTTTATACATCCGCGAAGCCCCACCTTGTCTGTGCGACTGTAGGTGTGATGTGTCATACCATTCCTGTTCTTTGGACCAACCCATGTATTTTCCATTTTATTGAGAGACTTCGATAATCCAAGACGATGACGACGTTACAAGGTGAAAGGCGAATTATATGAACAGCCGTGCGGCTTCAGGAAGGGAAAAATCTATTCTGTTACATGTTCTCCATCTACTTCATGTTAATCGAGGTAAACATTTGTAGAAACTATCGCATTGCTCATTTTCTTGTAAGTGCAAGGGGAATATGGTGGACTTTAAGCGATAATCAAATCTTTTAAGAGCTGGTTGCTATGTGGAGCAATTCTATTCTCTTTGCATGTACAGGACACAAAAAAAAACGAATAACGTATTTCCATATGAGAAACAGCATAAGTATTGGAAATTCAAACAAATAACAAAGAATATCTCGGAAATGGTTCACTCCACAAAAACAATGTGTATGACATAAATTGTGTGTTTTAACGAGATCTACATTTTTTGTGAAGTAAAGTTTTGTCTACCTGTTACGGTGTACCGGATATTCAAAAACCATTCAGAAAGAAGACTTTTGGGGACATTCCTAAAATTCTAGATATACATTTCATTTGTCGTGAAAATATCTTACATATATGATATTTTAATCAAAATCGTTAGAGCCATTTTTGAAAAAATCAAAATTTTCGAAAAATGTTCCATGTAAAGGGTGGTTTGGAGTGGGGGAATTTTCTTGAAAATCTTCGTGTAACATCTTTGAAATATACTGAATGTAAATATAAAAGTTTGGTATTTATCTGACTTTTTGTTTTTTGAGATATGCTGTTCACAGACACACATATACGGAACTTTTTCCAAAACTGCTTCTTTTTGGATACAGGGGGCCTCAAAACACGTATTCCCGGTGAAATATCAGTATCGAATTTTTGGGTGGAATACAATACTTCCCCTTCTTACTATACGTAGTGGAGAAAGTAAAAATGAGTATATAATACATACTTCACTTTTTTCGAGAAAGTATTCTGTTTGGTAGGAATAAAACCTTTCAATAACCTCTTACTTTGGAGTACCCAAGTAATGCAAACAGAGTACAGCATACTCAAGCGTCCATCTTATCAAGACTATGTGATATTTCAGTGAATAAAAACTAGTGTATTAATGAAAACATAAGTAAAGACAGAGGAAAGACTGAAATGGTAAAACATTAATTAAAAATCTCATGTGTTACACTCACATGACTTTCTCTACTCTTGTACAAACTATTTTTACAAATGTTTATTCTCCATATGCTTCATGTTAACCGAGATATCGAGATGTTAATCTTATTGTTAATTTACTTGTAGATGCCAGGGGAATTGGTAGGCTTTAAGCGATAGTCAAATATTTTAAGAGCTGGTTGCTATGTGGAGCATTCCATTCTCTTTGCATTACCAGGACAAAAAAGATGAATAACGAATTTTAGAAAAAGTATAAGTATTGGAAAATTTAAGGGAATAACTAGCAATATCTCGAAAATGGTTCACTCAACAACAAAAATGTAAATGACATAAATTGTGTATTTTAACGCGATCTACATTTGTTGTGTAGTAAACTTTTGTCTATCTCTTATGGTTTACCAGTTATGCAAAAGTCGCTCTCAATGAAGAATACTTTTGGAGACATTCCCAGAAAATTCGAGATATACATTTCATTTGGCATGAAAATATCTTACACATATGATATTTTAATCAAAATCATTAGAGCCATTTTTGAGAAAATTAAAATTTTCGAAAAATGTTCCATGTAAAGGGTAGTCTGGTTAGGAGGGATTTTCTTGAAAACCTTCGTGTCGCATTTCTGGAAGATACTGAACCTAAATACCAAGTTTGGTGTTTATCCGACTGTTCGTTTCTGAGTTATGCTGTTCACAGACACAGACACACACACGGACATGTTTCCAAAAATGCTTTTTTGGATTCAGGGGGTATCAAAACATGCATTTCTGGTGAAAACTCGGTATCGAATTTTTGGGTGGAATGCAATACTTCCCCTACTTACTATACGTAGTAGAGAAAGTAAAAATATTACTATATTCCATGTGGATAATAATATGAGAGGCACCTATGGATGGTGGGTACATTAGGCTGGCTGCACCGAGCCACAGGCTGTTACGTCTGTGGCCCCTTTCGGGAGATCGTGTGTTTGAAAGCTATGGCCGACCTTCCTGCCCCATGGGTTTTTTCGGGGTTTCCCCGCAGCGAATGCTAGGAAGATCATTGCATCTCCCGAATTTTCTGCCCCTCCATTTCATCTCCATTCTCATTTCACTTCATCTTTCATCTGCCGGTTGCAAGTGTCGGCGGGAGGTTTCGGCGTGTGTGGCAAGGGAAAAGGATGTTCTATGGAAACTCTCGGACTGTGAGCGATCCCAGACCCTCCAGTGGATGTGTAAGCCTAAGGGGTGAGGGAGGTCGGCTGCACCAGCCAGCACCCGGGGAGTTCAAATCTATAAATGGTAGGGACCCTGCCCTCTGTCTGTCGTGCCTCTTGGTCCGGCCGCCCTCTGTCTCCTCTCTCCTCATCCCTCCCTCCTGGAGGCGGGGGTCGATCTGCGTAGGTCGAAGTGCTAAGTCCTCCCCCCCCCTTTCTAAAATAGTTTGGCTGCAACGAAAGCAGGAAAACCGACTTCCCAGGCATCTTGATCATCCAAAAATGTTATTACTTCCATAATTGTATGCACTGACTTTTGCGCAAGGTTCTAAAGGTTGTGAAATGACCTTTAAGTGCAGTTCAAGCGGCATTTCCAAGGAACATAACATTTTCTTGGCCTTCTCTAAATTCCGTAAGCTGTTCACTTGAAAAGTATGCAACATAATGTCCTTGGTGCATTTCTTTGTTATCACAGTACATGTGGTAGCACTAAATATATGAAAATATAAACAGCAAATTTTACACTTGATAAATAGCTACTGTCAAGGTATATAAAGGGTAATCTAAAGCAAAGAATCTTATATGTTGTATTCACATGACTTTCTCCACTCACTCTTCTACAAATTATCAACTTTGTTCTTCGATCTACTTCTTGTTAATCGAGATAAATTTTCATTACACCTACACATTTCTTTATAGGTATAAGAAGAATACCAATACCGTAGGCTAAACTGATAGTCAGATTTTTAAAAAGCAGGTCGCTATGTGGTGGCTTTGAAATTCCATGCTCCGTGCATGGTGGCGAGAAAAAACGCATGGCGATTTCCCACTTTAAAAGCATGTTTTAAAAAATTCAAATCAACAACAAATAATATCTCGGAGATAGTTAACGCTACAAAAAATATTTAAGATAAATTGTGTGGTTTAACGAAATCTACATTGTGCAGGAGGATGTCTATGTCTTTTACCGATTATACCAAAGTAATTCAGAATGGCTATTTGCAGAAAATTCAAGATAAACATTTTATTTGTCAGGTGAATATCTTGAACATGTGATTTTTAATGTCTTTTTTTAATCGTAAGTCACTTTTAAGAAAATCAAAAGTAATGAAAAATTGTGCAGCTAAAGGGTAGTTTGCGATGAGGGATTTTTTAAAAACAAATCTTTGTATCGCATCTCTGGCGGATGAATACCAAGTTTGATGGCTAATAATTGAATTGCTACTATCCGGGCTTGTAGGCCGTGGTCTAGAAGGCATCGTAGATACCGACGTTTCACCAAGTACAGCGCTTGGCATCTTCAGGGGTAGGTGATTCAGTTGCTGCGGTGGTCAGAGCCTACAAGCCCGGATAGTAGCAATTCAATTATTAACTATAACCCGGCCGTGAAAGCCTCAGTATGTATACCAAGTTTGATGTTTATCAGAATTTTCGTTTTTGAGTTACGCTGTTCATAGACAGACACACACATAAAGCTTTTTATTTTTGAAAATATTAATTTTTTGTTTAGGGGTATTTCTGCTGAAATGTCAATATCGAAATTTTGGGTGGAATGCATTAGTTCCTCTATATACGAGGCGCACTATTTATATTTTGAGCCTTGGCCACCCGGAATGTTGTAGATGCCATCTGACGTTTGCAATGGAAAGTTTGACTTTTTTACCATAATCTACTTCAAACATTTTGTCAATAAAGAGTCATTTGTTTTGTTTACACTAACTTGAAAATTGTGTGTCAACTAAAACATGGAATTAACTCGTGAAAATGTTCTTGCAATGATTTATTAAGACTTTTGACGTGCATTATCAAGACAAGATTGCATCGATCAACTAACTTCCACATTTGGCGACGAAGTTCCATCCTTTGTCACTGTGAAACGCTGGTATAACGAATTTAATCGTGGCCGCCGTTCGCTCAAAAATGTAGTACGTGAAGGTCGTTTAAAATCAGTTGTGCCAGAAAACATTGATGCTGTGCAAAATCTAATAATGAAAGATCGTCATGCGACATATTGTGAGATTGAGTCAACCCTAGGCATTAGTTCCACTAGCATATATAAAATATTGCATGATTATTCAGCCGTGAAAAAGGTTTGCTCTCGTTGAATTCCACATAATTGGACGCAATCTCAAAAAGATGCTCGTGTCGATTGGTGTACAAAAATGCTCAAGAAATACAATGGCGGTGCCTCAAAAGACGTATATAAGATTGTAACAGGTGACGAATCGTGGATCTATGCGTAGGAGCCGGAACGTAAACAGCAGTCGAATGTATGGGTGTTTCATGATGAAGCAAATCCAACAAAAGTTGTTCGCACTCGAAGCACTTCGAAGCAAAAAGTCGCCTGCTTTTTCAGCAAAACTGGCCTTTAGAGGAACGTAAAACGGTCAATACCGAATGGTACACAACCATTTGTTTGCCGGAAGTCTTCGGTGAAGTAAGGAAAACCAACAAGAACCGTAGGAACGTTCTTCATCAAGACAATGCGAGCGCACACACATCTCTTCTAACAACAGAGTATTTGAAGGCTCAAAAAATCGATTTGATGGGCCATCCGCCATACAGTCCTGATTTGGCACCCAATGACTTCTTTTTGTCCCCGAACATCAAAAATAAATTGCGAGGACGATTTTCGTTGTGAGAAGAAGCCGTTGATGCCTTCAAAACCATGTTTTGGAGGTGGCTCAAGAAGACTGGAATAAATGCTTTGACAAACGGTCCAAACGTATGCAAAAGTGTATTGATCATAAAGGAGAATATTTTTAAAAACAATAAAGCAGTTTTCAATCAGAAATTACTTTTTTAATTATTAGGCTCAAAACATAAATAGTGCCCCTCGTAGTATAAAAAGGTGTTAATGAAAGAACAAAAAAAGGATTTTGTTTTTGTTTGTTATTTAGTTTGAAAGCATTTTTAGGAAAATATTTTTTGTAAATAATATAATGCAGGGGAAGGCTGATCTCATTATTTAAATTGTAAACTATATAATAAATGTATTTGAATTTGTAATGGTTAGAGAAAGACATGTGATTGTAACACATCACACTTTTCTTAAGTAGTTGTGAATATGAAAATAATACTTTCTGTGGTGTAGCATTAAACAAATCAAAGAAAAAGGTTTGTTCACATTCTTGCATAAGACATAATGTAATGTAGGTATATCTGAAACTACTAATGATAAATGTTACCAAATAGGTAGTTCAGATCACTAGTAATCTGCAGATTCCATGAACTTGATACTCTTCAAGATAGCAACCTAACCGCGCGAGAAAAATTGAGAATGGAGTGTCCTTCTAGACATGTTGCAAGGACACCCAGTCTATCCCATAGCTTCCCACCGTTATTGGCTCGTTGTCAGATCCCTCCGCACGTTCAGAATCTTGAGAGTAACTTAAACTCCCACAACAGTATTCCCTTAAAGCAAATTACAAACTATAAACAAAGACAATTGGAATTTGATACCCGCTCACGCAATACGTACTATACGCCGTAGTAGAGATAAATGGGTGATAATGGTTTGTAATACAGCCGAGGAAAAGCTTGAAAATAGGAGATGAAATCGAGATTCTACAATACCCTTGACACATTTATATTATTTGTTATTTTTGGGTGATCGATTAAAATTTGTTTATTAACAGCTAGATGAATCAAAATGCTTGACCTTACTAACTATAAAAAAATGATGTGTTACACTCACATGACTTTCTCTGCTCTTGTACAAACTATTTTTACAAATGCATATTCTCCATATGCTTCATGTTAATCGAGATATCGAGATGTTAATCTAATTTTCTTGTAGATGCAAGGGGAATATGGTAGTATTTAAGCGCTAGTCAAATATTTTAAGAGCTGGTTGTTATGTGCAGTATTCCATTCTCTTTGCATTACCAGGACAAAAAAATGAATAACGAATTCCCATTTGAGAAAAAGAAAAGGGAATAACAAGCAGCATCTCGAAATGGTTCACTCAACAACAAAAAATGTATATGACATAAATTGTGTATTTTAACGCGATCTACATTTTTTGTGTAGTAACATTTTGTCTATCTCTTATGGTGTACCAATTATGCAAAAGTCGTTCACAATGAAGAATACGTTTGGAGACATTCCCAGAAAATTCGAGATATACATTTCATTTTTCATGAAAATATCTTAAACATATGATATTTTAATCAAAATAGTTTGAGCATTTTTGAGAAAATTAAAATTTTCGAAAAATGTTCCATGTAAAGGGTAATCTGGGGTGGAGGATTTTCCTGAAAACCTTCGTGTGGCATATCTGGAAGATATTTAACCTATATACCAAGTTTGGTGTTTATCCGACACACATGCACAGACACGCCCACGGACATGTTTCCAAAAATGCTTTTTTTGGATTCAGGGGGTCTCAAAACACGTATTTCCGGTGAAATCTCGGTATCGAATTTTTGGGTGGAATACAATACTTCCCCTACTTACTATACGTAGCGGAGAAAGTAAAAATACTGCATATGAATGCCTAACTTTAATTTCAAACAACAACAGATCGATTGAAATCGAGCCACGAAAGTTCATTGCTAAGAATTACTTTCGCCTGGTGTTAGGAAAACATTAAGAAGCTGCTCTCATGGCAGAACATTTGAGTCAGAAATGAAGAGGTATGGAAAATACGATGTTCTTCTTTGGTTCCTAATAAATCCAAATGAAGGTAAGATAGAGCATATGTTAAATTCAAAAAGCTTTTAGATGAAAAAAGAAGAGGGCTATTTGGTCAGTTTTGCCTGGTAGACAATGAGAAAACATGATGCTAGAATTCAGTGCATATTAAGAAAAAATCTGATGTGTTACCTTCACATAACTTTCTCTACCCTCTATCGCTTATTAGTGTGTATACAAATGATTCTTACAAAACTTTATCTTCATTTTAATCAAGATAAACATTTACGGAAATAGCTGCATTACATATTTCGTTATACATACAGAGAGAATAGCGATACTCAAATGCTTAAGAACCGGACTCTATACACTGGTCTTAAACTTATATATTCTTTCCATGACAACACGAGAAACAGCTGATTTTTTTCTTCGAGTGCAGAGGAAATGCATTTTACGCACTTAACTCAACAGAATCTGAGAGTGTGAGACTTTCCCCACCCACTAAAACCCCTCCTCCGAAAAGGAAAAAGGTAGAAAGTCAAGGTAGTGCAGTCCCACATAACACAAAGGAGAGGAAATCAAAAAGAATAGCTACGTATTGAATATTTCGAACCATTAATAACGGATATCTCGGAAATGGCTGATGACACAAAAAAGGTATTTAAAATAAATTGTGTGTTTTAAAGAGATCTACATTTTTTGTGTAATGCATTTCCGTTTATCGCTTAACATTTATGAGTTATACAAGATTCTACAAAATTCTTTCAAGACTTTACTGGCTATTCTCAGAAAATTCAAGATATGCATTTTATTTTTCATGTAAATATCTTTAATATGTGACGTTTTAATCAACATCGTTTGAGCCAATTTTTAGAAAATCATTAATTTTCAAAAAGGTTCCATGTAAAGAATGGTTTCGGGTGCGGGGGTTTTCTTGAATACCAAGTTTAGTATTTATCCAACCTTTCGTTTTTCAGTTAGGCGTTCATAGACACACAGGCACACACACACGCGGACTTTTTAAAAATGATTTGTTGGATTCAGGGAACTTCAAAACATGTGTTTCCGGTGAAATCTCGGTATCTCTCGTGGTAGAGAAAGTAAAGAAGAAGCAATCATTGAAAATAAGCAGTTGGGCATGAAGATACAGAGGGACCGAAATCTGTGAAACAGCAAGAGCAGATTCTTGGAAAGCGGCCATGTAAAGTTCTCTGGAATGAGTTGGAATGAAGCTAATATTATTTTTGATGGATCATCTCCAGGTGAGGAGAATGGTAACGGAGCTGTTAGTGGCCGGGTGAACAGAAACGTCCGCCACTGACAGCTATGTCACCAACACGTGGCTGGCTGTGAAACCCGTTTCTTAACCGTTACTGGAAACAGTTGTGTAATACAGAGACTGGCGGGTATATCGGCCTTCCAGGGGCGTCGTGCCCATGCACACGTACTTGGGTAAATTATCTCTCTCTCTCTCTCTTCTCACTTTCTACTGTTACCTTCTTTCCCTTTTCTGTGTTGCACATACTTCTTGTTATGCACATTTTACCATATTACTTTCTCTACTACGTATGGTAAGTAGGGGAAGTATTGTATTCCACCCAAAAATTCAATACCGAGATTTCACCGGAAATACATGTTTTGAGACCCCCTGAATCCAAAAAAAGCAGTTTTGGAAACATGTCCGTGTGTGTGTCTGTGAACAGCATAACTCAGAAACGAACAGTCGGATAAACACCAAACTTGGTATTTAGGTTCAGTATCTTCCAGAGATGCGACACAAAGGTTTTCAAGAAAATCCCCCCACCCCAGATTACCCTTTAAATGGAACATTTTTCGAAAATTTTAATTTTCTCAAAAATGGCTCTAACCATTTTAATTAAAATATCATATGCTTAAGATATTTTCATGAGAAATGAAATGTATATCTCGAATTTTCTAGGAATGTCTTCAAAAGTATTCTTCATTGTAAACGACTTTTGCATAACTGGTAAACCATAAGAGATAGACAAAATTTTACTACACAAAAATGCAGATCGCGTTAAAATACACAATTTATGCCATATACATTTTTTTTGTTGAGTGAACCATTTTCGAGATATTGCTTGTTATTCCCTTAAATTTTCAAAAGCTTATACTTTTTCTCAAATGGAAATTCGTTATTCATTTTATTTTTGGTCCTGGTAATACAAAGAGAATGGAATACTCCACATAGCAACCAGCTCTTAAAATATTTGACTATCGCTTAAAGCCTACCAATTCCCCTTGCATCTACAAGAAAATTAGCAATAAGATTAACATCTCTATTAACATGAAGTAGATGGAGAATAAGCGTTTGTAAAAATAGTTTGTACAAGAGTAGAGGAAGTCATTTGAGTGTAGCACATAAGATTTTTTTTTTATTTATTTTTACTTTCTCCACCACATACCAAGTAGGTAGTATTGCACTCAACCCAAAAATTCGATATCGGGATTATACCAGAAATACATATATTGGAATCTTCTGAATAAAAAAAATATATATTTATAAAAACGTCCGTGTGTGTGTGTGTGTGTGAACAACATAACGTTCTCTACTGTTGTATAGACTATTTTTGCAAACCCTTATTCTCCATCTACTTCATGTTAATTGAGATAAAAGTTTGCAGAAACTCTGTTAGTGCTAATTTTCTTGTAGGTGCAAGGGGAATATGGTAGGTTTTAAGCGATAGTCAAATATTTTAAGCGCTGGTTGCTATGTGGAGCATTCCATTCTCTCTGCATGACCAGGACATATAAAGCGAATAACGAATTTCCAATTGAGAAAAAAGTATAACTATTCGAAAATTCTAAAATAACAAGGAATATCTTGGAAATGGTTCACTCGATAAAAAAATGTGTATGACATATATTGTGTGTTTTTAGGAGATCTACATTTTTTGTGTAGTAAAAAGTACGGTTTTTATGCGAAAGTCATTCAGAAAATAAAGTGGACTTTAGGGGACATTCCCAGAAAATTCAAGATATACATTTCATTTTCCATCAAAATATCTCAAACTTATGATATTTTAATCAAAATCATTAGAGCCATTTTTGAGAAAATCAACATTTTCTAAAACTGTTGCATGTAAATGGTAGTCTGGAGTGGGAGGATTTTCTTAAAAATCTTCGTGACGCATCCTTGGAAGATACTAAACTTAAATACCAAGTTTGGTATTTATCCGGCTTTTCGTTTTTCGATTATGCTGTTCACAGACACTCATACATACCCGGATCCTTTTCTAAAAATGCTTTTTCTCGATTCAGGGGGCCTCAGAACATGCATTTACGGTTAAACATCGGTATCGAATTTTTGGGTGAAATACAGTACTTCGCCTCTTATTATATGTAGTACAGAAAGTAAAAAATCGAGATGTTTTGATGTTTTGTAAATTCGCTAGCAGTAATTTTCAGTGAAATTGTTTTCACCGTGCTTTGCCTTACACCAGCCAATGAAGCGATTAAATGCTACATCATATTGCTTTCTGGATTTTTTGAGTAAGTACTTCCAGTATTATTCTGTCTGCTGCTTCCATAATTTCACTTCCATTTCAGTTTCTTCTGAACTTATAATTTTTGCCATTTAATCTTTATATGGGTTAGATAAATGAGTAACGTTTTAGATTCAAAGAAAGTTGTCAATATAAGGTATATGTTGGCTCTACAACGAATTGCATAAATTGAAGTATGACGATTTGTATTGTGAACAGTCCAATAATCTAAAGTTTTTAGCTCGTGTGTTCTGTGTTAGAAGTTCTGCTTTTAGGCCATGCTGTCTAAAAATACATTTTATTCATCATGCCAACGGTTCATAGGAATAGGGATAGAGTTTAGAAACAGATGAGCTCAGTACTGCGCCAAGGCTAGGTCTATTACGTCTACTAAACCTCCGGGAGGAAAGGATGAATGTACGAAGGGCGTAAAGATCTGGTGGCGGCAGGCACCGCGCAGCGGGGTCCCTAACGTTGTCAAATTAAACATTCCCTTAGATGTTTTCCCTATCCTTACGGACAGATTTTGACAAGGGAAAAAGCAGTTCTCTGTTCAAGCACATCTACCACGTACACCGCTTATCACCGTCCACCTGGCCTAATTGTGCTTCCCTGTAAGATGAAAGGAAGCGAAATAAGAGGAACTAAGGGACAGGAAAATTCGTGGTCAGGGTGGCCGGTCCAACGGGAATAGGGACCGGGACCTCGCATTTACTACCGTTTGATCTACTCCGATCTGTGAATGCCTCATAATTAAAGCACATTTATTAGCTCCATTTTTGATAAAATAAAAAGCATGCCTTTCTATGTAAAATAATGTTTGGGGCTGGGAATTTCTTAAAAATATTTGCCTTACTTGGTTAAAGGCTGAAATAACTTGTATAAAATTTCTATTGTGTTGTGTTACATCGATTGTCATTGTATGAACCAGGGACCTCAATACGACACACACGTATCGCGTGAAATTTCGATATGGAACTTCTGAATGGAATGCAGAAAATTTTAAATCGAGTTTTATTTATGGACGCTCTTACTACTATGGTTCTTAGTGTCCCATTATTTTAGACGTGAAAGACAGAAACTCTGCACAGAGACCTCTTTATCAGGCTTGAGGTTCTTTTACGTGTCGTAAATCTACGGGACCACCGGCTTTACTTCCCTTCCGAAGGAAGCCGGACTTGTTACGCCCGGAAACATCCATCGCCCTCCGCCGGATTTGAACCCGACACCTTGGGAGCTGGAAGGTTAGCATTCCGCTTGACCATGGAGGACGACAACGCAATGCGGTCTTCCTATTCCAGTTAAAGGTGCATTTATTTATTTTTGGGTTAGCTGGTTTTCTCTGGCCTCATCTTTCTCACCTGTAATGCTGTCTGCCTATCATTCACGTTGAGTGACCTTGAAAGGAAGCGGATCTCAGGCCTTCCTTACCTACTGCGTGTTGATGTATGCCTTCTTTCTTTTCAACTGAGATTTTAACGACCGGCACTAACAGCTGCTGCAGAGGAAGAGAAATCCAAGGTTTTTTTTATTGCTGGACTACGATAGTGTACATACAATCTTATAACTGGACCATCACCATCAGAAACGTTGCCTTACACTTTCGTTTTATATTAGTTTCTTCACTGTAAGACCTAAAGGGAATTAATCTTTCTGTAATACACTGTACTAAAGAGAAATACAACAGTATGTTATAAATAAGTTTATAATGTGATTAATTGTGTTACATAAATTAATTTCGTATCACATTTTTAAAATACACAATTATAAAATTTATATAAAATACAAATACAATTTATATTAAACAAGAAGCGACTTGTGATAGTCACTGGAGGAGCATGTGTGGAAACCTTGGTAACCTTCCCTCCTCTATTTCTCTATACATAAGTTTCCACACCCTCTATTCCCTTTGTCAGCAAGCTGAACTTTGAGGGGTAGCAAGTTGCCATATTATACTACAGCGTAGCAGGTGCTTTATACTGCTTGCCAGTTTTCTAACACAACCCGGCAACGCGGTTCTTTAGCTTCCCTGCTATGAGTGAACTGTCACAAGCTACTTCTTGTTTAAATGCTAATTAATATTGTCATACGTTAATAACACGAATACGTTCGATATTGCCGATAGTTCGCAGTTTGAGGCAGTATTTTTAACACTTAAATGATTTCAGTCTAATTATATAATATAAAATTCAATAACAGCCCACCTTGAAGCAATACGTGTATAAATAACATATAAAATGTATTTAACAGTCATTGTATTATGTTTATATTATTATGTACAAGTTTAATAATGTTATGTGAATGTATTAGGTAATTTAACAATATAGAAGCTGTGATAATAGAGGCCGAAAGTCGCTAACAATGAGGTAACAATAAGGTAATCTTGAGGCAATAATGAATTGGAAAGTTTAATAATGCTACTAGTAATTCTTGGATCAACAATAATGTAATTTTTGAGACAGTTTATAAATAGCCAATCAACAACCAGAAAACCTGAAAGTTAAATAAAAGTATTCTATTGCAGTAAAATTAGCCAATCAGAGACGTGAAATATATGAAATTTGCAAATTCATGCGGTAGAAGTTGTTGCTAGTAGACAGCATTCCTAACTGGACGCGAGACGCGTCCTCGAGAAGTTTAATACGTATTCAGTATGAGACGAAAATTTATTACGGCGAGTATATTATAAAGTTTACATGTTAAAAAGTGCAAGTAATTAATAAATAATCTCACAGCTCTCTAAATCAGTGAAGTGTTATTTAATCGTGTCAAGGCGTAATAAAAAGAGTGAAATAAATATTATAATTTGTGTAAGCCTACATTCTTTAGCCGCATCACCCCCCGCAAAGAGACACATGATTCTACAAATTAATACTGACGCAGCCGAGGCAAACATAAATAAATATAATATTTAGAGAAACATTAAAATACAAATTTGATTCCTAAACTTGGGGCGAAGACCACCGGAAAGTAAACTTGGGGCGAAGGCCACCGGAAACTTTGTACAACACGTGGTTGCAACTACTTCAAGTTCGGTGGCCCAACAGTCGAACTATAATACAACTCCTTCAAATTTGCTTTCCATACGTGAAGCAACAATCAAAAATAAACCTCCTTCAAGTTCCAGATTTACTAAGACCGTTTACGGAATGAAACATTTAATAAACAGCAAATAACATAGGTATTTGATATAATATTATTTAATTCAGTTCTTTGTGTTTAATGTTTACCTAACAGGGAATTCTAATGGAAAACAGGCTGTGAAGTTAAAATAATGACAACATAATTGTAATTTTTTACTATTTTAACTTCCCAATCTGTTTTCCTATTCCCGCATAATTACAATTCCGCGTTAAAGTGAGAGGAGAGAGAGGGGTGATACCTGCCCACCCCCCGCACCTGGCGAAGTCAGACTCTTGGCTAGCGCTTTGCAATTTACAGACTTTAAATTACTCCGCCAGCTAATCCGGCCTTGTGATTGGTCGAGAGGAGTTCACATGATCAGAGTGCTGGATTCTGATCGCCGGGCTATACCGGTACACATACTGCTTGAATATATCCCAGTTACAAGTCTGCACCACTCATCTGGTAAAAAAAGTCTCGTTTTCCTGTCTAAGTCTTGTATATTCTGGACTAGGTTACAGACGCAAGGACCTTCAAGAATGGCCAGTACTTCTCGCACAGAACGCGCAACCTCCGGAAATTCCAAAAGTGTTCCAGCCGGCCATGAGATATCTGCATAATGCTAATGTGTACACGCTTTCTCTAAAACAAAAGACGATTGTTTCCCTACATCATAATGGGGCCGAGATTCGATTCTGCGATTATATATTTACTTTTGAGTAATTCTGCGCCAAATTACACGTTTCTCCGTTTGTGTAAACAAACCAACTGATCCATGCTGTTGTTTCTTCGTTGGATGACGCAATGCCCCTTTTAGAGGGCTGAAACTAAAACTAGAAGTTTTAACACAAAACACACGAATTAAAACTTGCGTTCGTACTAATGCGATAAAATTTTACGCCGCTGCATTATTACCAACTTTTGTTTCAAGTCCAAACACATGGCAATTACCCTTTGTATTTGCACATGTTTAAAAAATCAACTTGATTTGATTAGGTTTTACATTCATAATGTCTTTTTACTTTCTCTACCATGTACGTATTGCCTTCCTCCCAAAAATTCGATACCGATATTTCACCTTAAATACATGTTTTGAGGCCCCTGAATCCACATAAAGCATTTTTGGAAACATGTCCGCGTGTGCGTCTGTGCATGACGCAAAATCGAAAAGCCGAATAAGTCGAGTTCAGTACCTTCCAAGGATGCGACACGAAGATTTTCAAGAAAATACCCCACCCCAACTACGCTTTACACGGAACATTTTTCGAAAGTTTTGATTTTCTAAAAAATGGCTCTAACAATTTTGATTAAAATACCATATATTAAAGATATTTACATGATAAATAAAATGTATATTTTAAATTTCCTGGGAATAGCCTAAGAAGTCATCTTCATTCGGGAAGAAGTTTTGTGTAATCATGTATAACTGATAAAGTTAAGCGATAGACGAAGACGTACCACACAAAAAAATGTAGATCTCTTTTAAACACACAATTTATTTGAAGTAATTTTTTGTGGCATTAGCAGTTTCTGAGATATCCGTTATTAAAGGTTCGAATTGTTAAATACTTGTGATTCTTTTTAAGTCGCATTCATTTTTTTCAGTATTTCTCGGGATTGATAGAAACAGTATGGAATTTTAAGGCCAGTATATATCGTCCAGTTCTTAAAAAGTTAACTATCGCTGTTCTCTTTGTATCTATAACGAAATGTGTAATGTAGCTGTTTCTGCAAAGGTTTGTTTGGATTAAAATGTAGTAGATAGAAAAATAAGCTATAGTAAGAATAACTTATATACCCACCAATAAAGATAGAGTAGAGAAAGTAATGTGAGTGTATCACATCAGACTTTTACATGATTAATTTTGTCATGGCTGTCGCATTATTTGTCCACAATTCAAATCGTCATATTCAATTTATCGCAATACGTTGTCCACTTAAACCGGTTTCTTGTGTTGGAAGTCTTCTACTTTCTTCGATTTGAATCGTTATTCTTTTATCTATGCGTGAATAATCGATAAAGTGACGAAGATGGATGAAATTGAATAACAAGAGCCGGACGAAATTATGGAAGGAGCCAAAAGGGTAACACTGGAATTGCTACAAAAAAATCCATAAAACATATGATACAGCATATAATTGCTTCACTGACTGGTGTAAGGTAAGCCTTGCTAAAGAATCAAGAGAACATCTACATTCTCACTGCACACGTCTGTTGATCTCGCTTTAGGCGCCATTTATTTTAGTTTATAAAGGCTTGGAATCGATATAATATTCTTTTATTGTTATTTTACAAATTTCAGGGCTGACTAAAAAATAGTGTATGTCACACGGCCTCGTTTCGCAAACATTCTTACTTGCAAAATAAAATCCTAGTTCTAACACTTTTATCATATTAAAGCATCTCCCATGGCATTACGACTTCAATTGAAGCACTGAACGAGATCGTAAGCGTACGCAACACTTTGCATACTACAGTGGATATCTTGTGAAGAAATTCTGAAAGCCAGTTCTACACAAAAACTGCTATTTTAATCTATCTTTAACTACTTATTTAAAATATCAACTTTGAACCGATTTCAGCTACATTTTGAACACGATCAGGTTTTCTTCTGACTTATAAGTATCCAAAGTATACAAAGTCCAAAGTGTAAGCGTTCAATGTTATGTTCAGATTGGTCAAATCGTACACATTTATACATATGAGTAAGCCGTGTAGTTTTGTCTATAAGAGGTTGAAAATAGAGGTTAAGGGCAGCTTTTAAAAAGTTCGAGATACTATGATATTGAAAATAAGAATTGGTTGCTTTTGAAAGCTATAAGATAATGTATGATTTTTGCCAGGCCCTATAATATAACCATTGTGTAATACTTTGACTAGGTGGGTTATACAGTGCAGCTTTCTACCTATGGGGATGAACATATAGTGGGAGTAGCTTTTTAGGGTTGTAAGATAACCTATAATTTTGGCTGGGATCTATTGTATAAGTAAATTTAGTGTATATTGACCAGAGAGTGTTTATTTGTATGTTTGGGTAAAAAGGATTGAAAATAAGGATAACTGGCGTTTTTTAAAGGTATGGTTTAGCTTACAATGTTAACAGACTCTAAAACCGAAGTGTACCAAGATTTGTCAAAATCATACTCCTCGAGAACAAAGTTCATCAAAATTAAAGCGAAATTTGATGATATGAGTACGATATGCAAGCCCCTTACAACAAATAAATGTTAAAATATTTTTAAGCCTGCACTTTGTCATTAAAGTCTAACGCGTTCGAAATAAGGTGCCAAAAGTATACTCTGATATTCTATTTTAACGAATAGGGTTGAAATTGGGTGACATGAACAAGAACCCTCTAACCCCCTAATTTAATTCTTTTGATATATTAAATAGCCTATGACCATCTGGAAGAACAGTGCACTTTAGTGGTAAAGAATTATCAAAATTGGTTGAGTGATTTTTAAATTACTCTACACAAACGCGCGCCGACCTATTTCTAAAAATGATATTTTTCATCCATTGTACCTCAAAACATGCATTTCCAGTGAAACCTCGAAATCGAATTTTTGGGCGAAACTGCAATACTTCAACCTTAAGTAGGTATGTCGTAGGGAAAGCAAAAATGCAAACCTTCTGGAAAAATAATTTTTATTTTTAAAACAAATCAATCAAATGCATATTACCAGCTTCCCGAAATTGAAACTCACAAAAATTTCCCTCGTCCAGCAACTTTGCGATGACATGAATTTTGAATGCGTAAAATATTCAGTGCGGCCAGTGTACAAAAAATCTGATGTGTTACACTCACGTGACTTTCTCTACTCTTGTACAAACTATTTTTACAAACGCTTATTCTCCATATGCTTCATGTTAATCGAGATAAACTATTGCAGACTCTAGTTATTGCTAATTTTCTTATAGATGTAAGGGGAAAATATATTTACAAGGGCAATATAGAAATACAGTAGCCTTTAAGCACATACATATCTCTTAATAGCTGGTTGCTAGGTGCAGCACCATTCCCTTTGCCCCAAATCAGTACTCTTTGCATATCCAAGACAAAAAAAATGAATAACGAATTCCTATTTGAGAAAAAAAAAGTATTGAAAAATTGAAGGGAATAACAAGCAATATCTCGAAAGTGGTTCACTCAACAATAAATGTATATGACATAAATTGTGTATTTTAACGCGATCTACATTTTTGTGCAGTAAAATTTTGTCTATCTCTTATGGTTTACCAGTTATGCAAAAGTCGTTCACAATGAAGAATACTTTTGGAGACATTTCCAGAAAATTCAAGATATGCATTTTATTTGTCATGCAAATATCTTAAACATATGATATTTTAATCAAAATCGTTAGAGCTATTTTTTAGAAAATTAAAATTTTCGAAAAACCTTCCATGTAAAGGGTAACTTGGGGTGGGGGATTTTCTTGAAAACCTTCGTGTCGCACCTCTGGAAGATACTGAACCTAAATACCAAGTTTGATGTTTATCCGACTGTTCGTTTGTGAGTTATGCTGTTCACAGACAGACACACAGACACACACACACACACACGGACATGTTTCCAAAAATGCTTTTTTTGGATTCAGGGGGTCTCAAAACATGTATTTCCGGTGAAATCTCGGTATCGAATTTTTGGGTGGAATACAATACTTCCTCTACTTACTATACGTAGTAGAGAAAGTAAAAAAAAACTGTAAAACAAATGGGAATTCCGTTTTATAAGAATCCTTGAACACTTAGTAATACTGCTTGTTTCTGTCACAATGTTGAAATTCTTCATGGTCCCATATAAAAGCCCATTAAAGCAAAGAACACCACTTCCAAGGCTGTACACAAATTTATAGTCCGTATTTTGCGCGTCATAACATGAACTACGAACAAAAACAGTCCCAAGAAACATATCCCGCAGTCAAGAATGTGAATAAGGTAAACAATTTAGTGAAGGAGCTGACTTTAAAATTCATGTCGTCCGTTATTGAATGTTGGTGGCCATTTAATACTGGTTATTAGAGGCCACTAATGTTGCAATCAAATTTTAAATCTGCATACTATATTTTGTTGCACCATGATCGTGATAAAGCATAGACACACAGATAAACTCGGGCCTATCATATCAATTAGTTTGTAATCTTAACTTACAACATAATGCAATAGAGTTGAATGCTTTGTAAGTCCGTGGTGAAAATCTGTAACACTTTGATTCTAACCGTAAAGCGTACAAAGTCCTCCCCTACCGTTCATTTTACGGGAAAATCGCAAAAGTTGGCAAGTATGCAAAACTATGACGCATGACCAAATACGAGGGCTGATCAACAAAGACTGAGACTGATTTTTTTTCTCAGATGTTTTACTCCAATTCAATGTTTACATGATCTTTTTCAAAGTAGTCCTCTCCTACTTCAATGTACTTTTTATAGCAGTCCTTGAACACGTGCTGCAGACCATTCTTTGTCAGGTCCTTGAGAATCGCCTCACTTTTCTTGAGCACTGCTTCAAAGTTCTCAGATCGAATACCCCTAAGTTTTGCCTTTAGTGATGGGAATAAAAAAAAGTCACAGGGTGCAGGATCGGGGCTATAAGGTGGATGTGGTACACAGGTAATGTTGAATCGAGCCAGAAACTGCATGACTTGATTTGCGACGTGAGGCCGTGCATTGTCATGGTGAAGTCGCCACCCAGTCCGAGAAAGCTCTGGTCGTTTCTTTGCAATGTGCTTCCTCAGTGTAGCCAATACTGACGTGTAGTATGCTGCTGTAACAGTAGTGTGAGGGGAACTGCATGCTGGTAAATCATTCCATTACAGTCAAAAAATGTGATCACCATCACTTTCCCTGCAGATGAAACAACTTTTGCCTTTTTTGATGTTGGAGAACCTGGCGATTTCCACACTGTGCTGGCTTGTTTTCCTTCAGGATCATAATGATGCATTCATGACTCATCACCGGTGATAATCGATTTAAAAAAATGCATCACCTCCATTGTCTGGTATGCGAAATGCACGTAGGGTCTACAAAATAGAGCATTACTACCAACCTACCAATACGAGAGTGCTACCGCCTACCAACATTATACATATAAGCCCGCTCTTTTCAAGTATTTATGTTACAGATACAAAACTATCACGGAAGCTACAGGAAAAATCAGTCTCAGTCTTTGTTGATCAGCCCTCGTAGCTTGTATTTTGTTTTGAATCCCCGCATTTGGAAACAAATGACGGACGAAATATTCATGCGTTTAAACACGCTGGAGGAAAAGTTATCAATGGTTATCACATCCTAATATACAACAATTATTGTATAATTGTTATTATTGTAATTAATCTTAATCAAACCGCGATCAGTTGATATGGTGTCGTTAAATGCTATTCATTCATATTGTGCTTATATCTTATGAATGAAATAGCTTGTAAAATATTCTAAGGTACATGACAGTCGCTTCTGCAGGAAAAGAAGAGCATCGCATACAGAACTGAAGTAAAAGATCATATGTTACTACATACTTATACGAGAACGTTTTATGTGCAATTATTATACACACGTGGGTGCCAGGGTCTGCCAACCATCTGACAGCAGAAGAGCGAAAGTGCGGGGCAATGAAGCGGTAATACCAAACCTGGTGCCACCATCATGTTAACTGTTAAACACTAATAAGAAAGTTGGCATTCTCCATCTACCCAAACTGACCACAAACTAGAACACTGCAGTTACGTGACAGACTTAAAATACTCATCTCGAGCTTTAAGGCCAGGGATGGCACCTGCAGAGACTCTCATTATCAAAAACATTACTTCACACGACTTTCTCCAGTCACTATAGTTTATTTTTATGTCTGTTATGCAAACTATTCTTACAAAACCTTATTTATCTATCCACTTCTTATTAATCGAGATAGAAGTTTACAGAAATGGTTCGTTGTAGATACAGGAGGAATAGAGATGAAGCAATTGTCAAATATTTAAAAAGTGGGTCGTTATATTCCGACTTTGAAATTCGATATTCATTCCATGACATCGCGAGAAGCAAAAGAATTATGCCTTATTAGTAGGTCCCAGATTTTTAGGTTCTAAAAAGTTAAAATTAGGTTCTGTATCAGTGTATTAGGATTTTATAGGATCTTATATGTTGAATTTAGGAATTTATAGGATCCTTGGCATATATATATATATATATATATATATATATATTCATGCAAATCACTGGGAACTTTGTTTAAAACACTAACTTTAAATTGTAAAAAGTTAAATTAACTGTAACTTTAGTATGTATTTGAAAGTACCAAATTAAAAAAATGTCGTGTTAGAAGCTCCCTATAACGGAAGAAGCAATAATGCATACTACTCAACAGCGCTATTAAAATGTTTGCCTCTGTTTTTACCTATTGTTGCAGCATGTAAACATCACACGTTTCAGAAATGCCGCGTGCCACTGACCACCTCTTTCGACTATAGCTAGAAAATGATAACTGAAGGCGGCGAACGTTTTAATTACTTTATTATTGTGGCGGACGGTTTAATTAAAGTTTATTATTGTAAGGTGCTGCGCAAGATTTCATAATATAATTATTTAATAGTTTCCTTATTCGAACGGTCTCCCTTCTTTTAAAAATACTTTTATATTCATAAATCTACTGTTATTTGCTTAAATAACCGAATTAGGCACTTTTAGGTTCTATCACGAAAAATAGGTTTTATTAGGTCCTAACGTAAAATTAGGTCAATTTAGGCTGTATAAAATTGAAGTATATTACTCCTTGGTAACTAAAACATTAATATAAACCGAAGTTTGGAGTGTAGGAGGTCAGGAATAAAATAGGTCAGAACCTAAGAATCCGGGGCTTACTTATTAGACTATACTTTACCAAAAGTATTGGAAAATTCAAACCAATAACATACGTCGGATATGGTTAATGACACACAAAATTAATTTCGCAAAAATTGTATACTTCAACGTGGTCTACGTCTTTAAGTAATAAATTTTGTCTATCTCTTATGGTCTACCAGTTATACAAAATTACACAAAAGTCTTTCAGGACGAAGAGGACTTCACAGGCTCTCGTAGTAAATTGAAGATATAGATTTTAATAGTCGTACACATATCTTAAATATGTGGTAGCTTAATCAAAATCATTCAAATCATTTTTTCAGAAAATCAAATATAACGAAAACCGTCCAAGTAAATATAGTTTGAAGTTTGGGTTTCTTCTTCTTCTTGTTTTTTAATATTCGTGTCGATCTTAGGAAGATTCAAAACTTCAATTTCCTATTTTTTATTTTTGAGTTATGCTGTTTACAAACGGGCTCGCGGGCAGACCTTTTTCTAAAAGCAGTTTCTTTTGGAATTTTGAGACCTTAAAACATGTATTTTCGGTGAAATCTCGTTATGGAATTTTTGGGTGGAATAGAATATTTAAGTAGAAGAGTAGAGTGGTAGTAGAGAAAGTATAAAGTAGTGACAAAAACTACTTGTACATTTTCTTGTCGTGCCTCATGGTCTATTAGTACCATGTTAACCTTTAGTTCCGGAGGTCGCGGGTTCAAACCCGGCGGAGGGCAATGGATTTTTTTCGGGCGGTAAAGCCTGTGGTCCCGTGCCTTAGATTTAAAGAACCTCAAGCCTGATAAAGAAGCATCTGAGCAAAATGTCCGGCCTTTCACGCCCAATATACAGTGGGATGCTAAGAACCATAGTAGTTAAAGAGCGTCCATAGATAAACTTCAATTCAATTAATTTTCTTAAGGTAGTGTTTCTTTTAAGACAGCTAACGGTTTAAACATATCTTTGAAATAAAAAGCTTAAATTAAAAACGGAAATTATAACACTTGATTCTTGTTGCAATTTCAAGCTTATTAAAGCCTATTTAAGCAGAAAAGGAACACAGATTGTGTAAGATATTTAAGAGCTTTTTTTTTAAATTTTAAATTCTTCTGAGAATTAGAACTTAGTATAACTAATACACCCATATCAAGCCCAAAGTTTAGGTTATCTAAAAAGGAAAGGGTGGTACTGGTGTTATTTAATACTTCTAAACTTTGTAGTGGAATTTGGAGCTACAAATTTAGAAACTTACAATTAAGCTTCAAAAAGCAAAATGAACACAAAACTGAACGTGGTCTGTTTTGTATGACTATGACTTTTGGCACAAATTACTGCAACTATTTCAATCATATAAAAATTGACCAATCCGGGACAGGATTGTTTTTAATTTCTACCAGTCATGTGGAACTATTTTTTTACTTGCTCTACTACGTATAGTAAGTAGGGGAAGTATTGTATTCCACCCAAAAATTCGATACCGAGATTTCACAGGAAATACATGTTTTGAGATCCCCTGAATCCAAAAAAAAAACATTTTTGGAAACATGTTCGTGTGTGTGTCTGTGTGTCTGTGAATAGCATAACTCAGAAACGAACAGTCGGATAAACACCAAACTTGGTATTTAGGTTCAGTATCTTCCAGAGATGCGACATGAAGGTTTTCAAGAAAATCCCCCCACCCCAGATTACCCTTTACATGGAACATTTTTCCGAAAATTTTAATTTTCTCACAAATGGCTCTAACGATTTTGATTAAAATATCATATGTTTAAGATATTTTCATGGCAAATGAAATGTATATCTCGAATTTTCTGGGAATGTCTCCAAAAGTATTCTTCATTGTGAACGACTTTTGCATAACTGGTAAACCACAAGAGATAGACAAAATTTTACTACACAAAAACATGTAGATCGCGTTAAAATGCACAATTTATGTCATATAGATTTTTTTTGTTGAGTGAACCATTTTCGAGATATTGCTTGTTATTCCCTTAAATTTTCCAATATTTTTTCTCAAACTCATTTTTTTATGTCCTGGACATACAAAGAGAATGGAATGTGCCACATAGCAACCAGCTCTTAAAATATTTGACTATCGCTTAAAGTCTAGCAATTCCCCTTGCATCTACAGGAAAATTAGCAATAAGATTAACATCTCGATTTCTCGGTTAACATGAAGCATATGGAGAATAAGTGTTTGTAAAAATAGACTGTACAAGAGTAGAGAAAGTCATGTGAGTGTAACCCATCAGATTGTTTCTTAGCGTCGTCAGCTGATTAATCCTTTAAATCACTTTGACTTCTGATGTTAGCTGAAATTAAAATGCCTGACTGGAAATTCATAACTACAAGTTTATATTTTGTAATTATTTTATAATGTAATGTTTATATATTACTTGATTTTTATCATTTTTCCGTGAAATAGTTCAATATAAGTATCTTAACTCCAGTTCCTGATTCTCTCAAAATTCTGAAGCTCTCCTTATATCATTACATGTAATACAAAAACAAAAGTGATTAAGTATTACAGATACTTTGTTGGAGGAAAATACAACATCTTTAACTATGGGAAGTGAAAAGCGAAATGTTTGCATTTTAAAACAATTTTGATTTTGCATTATGCTAGCTTAATAACGGGTTTAAAGCATAACCTTTCGCACCGTCATAGGCATAACAATTTCCATACAACTTTGTCGAAGCAAGCAACAGGAATAAACTTTAAAAAAATCAAGATATACTCATCATATTTGTGTAGTTATACAAAAACCCATTCACTTTTCTTTTTGTTTTTAATCCCTTTAGTGTTGATTACCCCAACTGTTTGAATTGTTTAAAGACCCAGAAATTTTGCATTTCATGCTATAATTACTTAAAACATACATGCTAATTCACAGAGTTTTTTGGTGCATGACCTTCGTCCATGGCCTTGGTGGTTACTTTAAAATGCGCCCGATTTTTCAATGACGCCACGCCCACCTGTTGCTCTTAATTTGGATAACGCTGCAGGCGAGTTACCTAAGATCCGGCGGAATTCTATTAAGAAATATTTCGTCATCTGATTTGTAATATGAAATATAACAACACATTCTGCATTAGCGATCGGGTTTTAAAAATTAATTTCTTTTGACGTGGCGATAGGTGATTAAATTAATAAATGCAATATCAATAATATCCTTATGCTTAATAGATTTTTAGGGTGAAGCGCATTAGAAGCTTTGGTATTGACTTTCTGGAAATTGTGATATACAGAAGAGTCCTTTTATTCAAAATCCAAATTTGTATAACTATTAGAATTCAGTTTTCATCTTAAGTGCTTCAAATTAAATTTAGAAAGCGTAAATGTTGTCAAAAGTATATTGCATTTTCATCATTTATTAATTTTTCTTTCCTTTACATCAGCTTTAAATACAGGTAGCTATTATAGCATCATAAAAGCAGGAAAGTTGAAAATACTCCCTTCGAGAAATATATACTTTACGATGAACTACCCTTAACTGCACCAAATGGTGTTCTTCTGTCCATTCAATATGTAAACATATTACTATATTATCCTCAAAGTAACAAGTCTGTTAAATTTACCGAAAAAAGAGATCAACATTGAATTTTCGTTATCATCTGATGGAATAAATTAAAGCCCTTGGCGTAAAACCCAAATTATTCTCGCCTAGCGCCAATAAAACAGGATTGTTTCAATAACAATGTGCTATGTTTGTTTAGCTCTACTTTGTGTTTCCTCGGTTTCATTTTTCTTTTCCTTTTTTCCTTCTGTGCACATTTCTAAAGTTTGCAAATATTCCACACAATGCAGCTTTGTATACATTTGTATAACATTACACACCTAGCCCCTGGAACTGTCGTGATTCAGTGATAGCATGCCCCCAAACAAAAAGAATAAAAGAAAAGATGCTTTGCAACTAAATATTTTTATACAAGCAGATATTTTGTCATCGTTTAAGATATAATTTTACCATAACGCGTGGAAGTGATCCCTAATTTACTACAAACAGTAAATTCAGTTTGAGAAATTAATGCTTAAATTCCAGCTTGTGTATTAATTTTTGGAATGTTACAGAAAAATTACCTAACATTGATTCTGGAAGGACTATAAGGATAAAATCATATACAATTGACATTTTAGGCATTAGACCCTTTCGCAGGTTTCTTTAGGCAGACTCGTAAACTGTTTTAAATTAATCTGATGAGATTATATCCACACGACTTTGTCTGCGCATTACTATTTGGTTACCCCTTATTAGGTATATTACACAATTCATATAAAAAGTGACCTTTAACCTTCAACCAAACCAGTCAAGCCCAAACTGCATTCACTCTTAGGTTGATCCGCGCCAAAACAAACGCACGTGGCCAAGGCACCGTGGTACAACACTGTAGCAATGCGTGCAGGAAAATAGTCCCATGCTAATAATCTAAATTTTAGAATGAATTTATGCTTAAATTGTATAATATTCTATACAAATTTCTAAAAGTCTAATTAACGCTAATTTGTACATTTAAACAGAGCTACAAGTCCCAATATGCAATTCTTATATGTAGCTGACATCCGGGTATACTCAGAATATTGTTTGTAGCCAGAAACCAGGAGTTTCTGCTTGTATCATGGCGGACGGTGATTTGCTCCTGCGTTGTCGTCGATTTGCGTAAAGGGTTGGAAGTTTATTGTAAGTTATGTGAGAAATATCTAACACTTCCCGTGAAAGAAGTGGTGAAATTAACTTCTGAGTTCACCAGTGCTTCGAGTACAAGTATAAACAGTACTCGTTTAAAAAAAATCTGAAACGGGAAAGTGGTTACATGCGGGAAGAACAGAAACCATTAGAAATACGCGACAACGGAACAAGAATGTAATTCACGTAACAATATACAATTTCTTTTTTAAAAATGAGCTGCTGACAGTTGATAAAAGTGTCGCTTCCAGAGAGCGAATAAATGCAAGATATCGAATACCTGTTACTTTCTTTTTCGCTCGTTCCTTTTAGAATTAACTATTATTATAAGTGCAAACATTTATTTTGTTGCAACTATCAATCTTATCACTTTCAACCCCAACAGAGTATGCTAGTCATCGTTTAAGTTGTCGGACCATGTTCTCTTTGCCTGTACTCTGTCACATGGTCGTGAAAATATGACAGTATTTCTGCCGCGAATGGCGGAAGGATACCTTACAACGGTGCACTGGTCACCTGGGTTTTGTTTTGGTGCGGATCAACGTAAGAGTGAATACAGAGTAATTACATTATGTCTTCGTGATTATATGCTAAAACGGCTGTGTTTATGTCACAAATCAGTTTTTTTCGATTCCTATACTTAAATGTATTCATTTGCTGTTAGAAATCTGTATCGAAAGTCCATCTCGATACAGGTTTCCGTGCTTGCGCGCTGTCCAACTCAAAGCCACTGAAAAACAGTTTATTTTTACGAAAATAGTTATATTTACATACCTTTAACAGTAGATACGCATTGTGAGGTGCTTCATAATGAAGGTTTTAATTTCATTTGGCGAAAATGTTTTTGCTTTATTCCCTCTGTACCCTACCGATTTCTGTTTTAACAGGTAATACAACTTTTTATACTTGGATATATCAGTTCCATATTTTACGTTTAGTCTTCAATACCGAATAATTTGTCCACAAGGTTAAGGATTTCATTATTTTTTACATTTCTCCAAAGTAAACTATGAGCACATTTTCTGACAATGAAGTTACATTTTTTCATGCTCGCCAAACCGTGAACTTGTCATACGTTTTCTTTGATTTTTCAGGAAGTAAATTGCTGCTTATATTCCTCGCCTCCTCCAGGATACCAGGAGGTGTAGAACTAAATTCCACCTCTTCAAATTCACTAATAAACATTTCTGTCTTCATCTTATAAAATCAATACTGCGACCTTGAATCGATATTCACTTGCTATCGAAGCAGATCTAAAATACGTATCGAGAAGTTGATTTATCACATATTTATTTTCTTTCGTATGTATTTAAATATTAAGTATTTATTGTATATCTAAATGTCGTAGAAAAACTATTGTAGGCAACTCTCATATAATAGTTATTAAGCTCGCGTTGAAAGTTACTCGTCACTCGCGTCTTAATAACTCCCATTATAGGATGTTGCATACATATCTATTTTACCACAAGCTCTCGTGAAGTAAATAAGAATTGTTCAGGTTCAAACGTGCATAGAAGTCAACCAACCTAAAAAGGTTACTTGCTATAAATTGTATATTGTAGCGTATGTGTGTGCATTGTCGCGTCGGACACATTATTGCTTTATAGCATGACATTGTTGTGTATAATCATTTTAATTGGGAGTTTGAATTCCGTCCGGCGTGACATTTCTTCCACCACCTCCTAGTCAGTAGCGTGGGTCAGTCTTGTGTGTGTCTTCAGGGCGAGTGGTTGGGTGTGCGTGGAACATCTCCCTCCAATGTCTTTCCTGTAATCTGTTGTGAAAGATGTAGTGGCACCATGCCAATTATTTAATAAACCACAGATAATGTGTTAAATGTGAATTTAAGTGTATTATGTTATGAATATGAATATCTCACGCCTGCTTTAAATTTGTGCAGCTAAGTTCTGGCTCCTCTCGCTGCCTCTGAGTCTACGTCCCCTAATGTTTATGCAATATTTAGCTGCAAAACCTTTTGGCCTCACCCCGGTGTATAACAGTATTTAAATCAGCTCTACATTTTTCCTGTAGTTACCTTTAGTCTGTTTCTTGTGGTTGTCCAATTATACTAAATTCATCCAAAACGAAGAGGATTTCACAGCCTATGCAATGAAATTTCCAGGTATACACTTTATGTTTTATGTCCGTGGCTCAAACATATGATACTTTAATCAAGACAGTGCTGTTTTTGAGAAAATAAGGACACTTTGTTTTCTGTGTAATGGGATATTTAGAGTGAAAATACCTTCGTTAAAATGTTCTCCTTGCATCCTTAAAAAACTCTCTCTCCTTCTCTCTCACACACATATTATATAGGGATGACCACAGTTTCTGGATTCCAGGTATAGTGAATTTGCTGTAAGTTAAAACATGGAAAGTAGAAAGAGATAACGCTATATTCCACACGATACTTAGTAATTCTTAGCTGACTAATCTAAAAGCCTTTAGTACTGAAACTTATTATTTAAAATCTGGGTTAGGTTGAAACATGAAATTTGGAAGAGAACAGCCAACACCCGCTTGTAACAATACGAAAGCCAGCGAAGCAAGGACGACTGAAGATGTCAGAATATTTTACAAATTTCATTGCCAAAAGTGTATCTAGCAACAACACTATTGCAAGTACACTGGTGCTGAGAGACTAGGCGGTAAAAAGTGGCTGTGTCAGGGTTTCTCAGCATTCGAGCCGTCCTCCCTCGGTTCCTACACCGGTCAGGTAGCGTCAAAATGGTCATGCTTATATCTAAATCTCATGTACTGTAGGACAATTAAGAATTGCTTGGGTGTAAAGTCGACATTATCACATACTGGGGCCATTTCTAGTTAAGTTTCAGAATTGGAGAACGGAAATAGGGGGGAGTGTACACAAAGAACGAAGGCAGAGTACTGTATATATTTAACGTCACGTTTTAATTTTATTTCATTTAAATTCATTCTTCTTATTATTATTATTTTCCTGTATGCGTAGTATTCAACAATTCTATGTTATTTCACTGTTTTTTCTTTTTCCTTTTTTCCGATTATGTTAATACGCAATAACCAAATGTATATACCGCGTGAGTCTTCTCATCCTGCGGATTGGTAACTACGCAACACATACGATGCGAACTGCAGGTGTTGACTCCGCATTCACCAGCTCGCTGATTAGGGCTATGGTGGTGCTCGCTGTTAAGTGCTCTAGTAGCGCAATGGTTAACATGCTGGAAATTCGAGTGAAGGTGTGAAATTCAAATCATGCCTGCGAATAAATGAGTTTTTTTATTCATTTCTTGCATTTATTTGTAATGTTCATTAAAGCATAATGAACATAATTAAACTAAGTGAAACGACACTTCCATGCCAAACTATTAGTTTTCGTTAAATTTGCCAAACAAAATCTGATGTGTTATACTCACATGACTTTCTCTACTCTTGTGCAAACTATTTTTACAAACGCTTATTCTCCATATGCTTCATGTTAATCGAGATGTTAATCTTATTGCTAATTTTCTTGTAGATCAAGGGGAATATGGTAGGCTTTAAGCTATAGACAACTATTTTAAGAGCTGGTTGCTATGTGGAGTATTCCATTCTCTTTGCATTATCAGGACAAACGAAATGAATAACGAATTTGAGAAAAAGTATAAGTATTGGAAAATTTAAGGGAATAACAAAAAATATCTCGAAAATGTTTCACTCAACAAAAGAAAATGTATATGACTTAAATTGTGTATTTTAACGTGATCTACATTTTTTGTGTAGTAAAATTTTGTCTATCTCTTATGGTTTACCAGTTATGCAAAAGTCGTTCACAATGAAGAATACTTTTGGAGAAATTCCCAGAAAATTCAAGATATACATTTTATTTATCATGAAAGTATCTTAAACATATGACATTTTAATCAAAATCGTTAGAGCTATTTTTGAGAAAATTAAAATTTTCGAAAAATGTTCCATGTAAAGGGTAATCTGGGATGGGGGTATTTTCTTGAAAACCTTCGTGTTGCATCTCTGGAAGATACTGAACCTAAATACCAAGTTTAGTGTTTATCCGACAGTTCGTTTCTGAGTTATGCTGTTCACAGACAGACACACACAGGGACATGTTTCCAAAAATGCTTTTTTTGGATTCAGGGGGTCTCAAAACATGTATTTCCGGTGAAATCTCGGTATCGATTTTTTGGGTGGAATACAATGCTTCCTCTACTTACTTTATGCAGTAGAGAAAGTAATAAAAAGTAACTGTAAGTGGTAGTATTTGAACCTGGGACCTTCAGCCACTAAACGCCAACGCACAGAGTGTTGTGCTACGAGTTTAAGTCACTGCATGCAAAGCAGTCATCGGCCGAAATTGATGCGACGCGACGGAGTAGACAGTGTTTACGGCATAGTCTGTACTACGCCGGTACTGCATAACTTCTCAATCCGCAGGCTAAGTAGACTCACCCGGTATTTAGTATCGTACTCTTACTGTACGATTCTAGGGACAGGAAAAGCATGAGGCCCATGGGATTGTTGTATTTTGTATTTTGCAAGGTGTAACTATACTTCCTCTACCTGTCATAGGTAAGTGATAGAGAAAATAAAAAAGAAAGATTTAAGATGTTCCACCAACAATGATTTGAGAGGAAAAGAATTTTAAGGCTATAGAACGGCACTTTTTCCGAAAGGAATACGTAATATTTTTGTTTACTGGCGTTGTAGTATTGCATCATTTCTGCTGCATTTCCGTTCCAACAAAAGACCTTCTCACGTGGAGGACGAAGACTTCGTTTTCTTTATGAATAGCGGTATTCACAACACGATGACCATTAGACAGTATTCACAGAAGGAAATGCTCCCCATCACGAGATATACCGAACCGTATCCGACTTTCTACTGTCTTTGTTGCAGTTTGCGAAACCCTTGGGAATATATCTCCATAATAAGACGGTAGAGTGGCTGCAGTGCATAGCCGCGCGCGTGCATCCGTGGCGAAATGAAAGTAAAATCTGTCAAATGAATACCGTGCCGGAATACGAACCACGGTTGCCAAACTTAAGGGATACTGGGACTGAGTTTTAGGTGAAAATTTACTTTTTTATTTTTTAATTATGTCACATAAATATTCTATAGTCACCTGTGAATCATTTTGGCCAAATATTTTCACGATCTGCCATTTTTAAAAGCCCAGCGACATCTTTTGGCCCCTGAAGACTTTATATGTTTTTTTCTCTGAGTTTTTGCACATGAAATTTATTCCTTACATTTCAGTTTTGCTCTAATTTCTATACAAATATGCTTACATAATATAAAATTCAATCATTGGCTCATAAAAATTAATTTATACTCAAAAACAAGGAAATTTTAACACCAATAACTTCATAAAAACAAAAATTTATTTCTCTACAACTAATAACATAGCTTCAATCAAACCCTTACATTTATTTTATGTACTTAAGTATTAGAAAATGTCACAATGATACTTCTCTGACAAATTTTAATGCGCAAGGTAGGTTTAGAGAACTTGCATTTTTTGCTAATTAAAAACGTCTAATTGTACTTTATGAGAAATTATTTCAGCTAGAGCTTTGAGTTTTTCCACAGTCATTTGTTTATTTACTCATATTAAATGTACCAATTTGCACATGGATAGCTTTAAAATTAAAAACAATGAAATTCAGTCGCAGTCTCCCTAAAGCAATTTAAAAATAAGATAGCTGCATACGTGTATGAAATAGCACCTAGAAACGAAAAGTCGAACACATATCAAGTTTCATACTTGAGTCAAACACTGTTTAAGCATATGAGGTAAAGATTTGCTCCTCAAACTGTCCTTGTTTTTGTTTTCCTTTCCTTTCTTCGTGTTCTCAAAAGTGGCTCTAACGATTTACATTAATACGAGTACACGATGCGGAAAAATAATGCACAGAAAATTGTAGAGTAGAAAGGCAGTACCAAGCTAAGTATTTTGAGGTTATGAGCATGGCGGCGCAGATGGAGTATAATAACAGGAGCCCTGTATACTGAGAAGAAGTTTATTTGTTGTATTGTAGTTACGTTGTATTATATTTCAACTGTTGGGAGCCAAACTTGAAGTAGTTGCAACCGCACGTTGGTACCAGGTAGCCTTCGTCAAAAACTTTAAAAATATTAACTTTGTAATTTGATACTTCTTTAAATATTTAATATTTATGTTTGCCTCGGCTGCGTCAGTATTTATTTTAGAGATATGGAGGTCTTGGCAGGGTTCCGGTGCTACTAAGAATGTAGGCTTACACAGATTATAATTTTACTTCACTCCTTTTATTAATGCTTGACACGATTTAAATAACACTTCACTGATATAGAGAGCTGTGAGATTCTTTTATTAATTAATTGCACTTTTTAACACGTAACTTATTTTTCGTCTCACACGAATACGTATTATATCTCTCGAGGACGTGTCTCGCGTCCTGTTTGCAGGCAACTGACTTCTAAATTTGTAAATTTTTCTCCTTTTAAGTTCCTGATTGGCTAATCCTAGTCCAATAGAATACCTTCATTTAACTAAAGCTTTTACTGGTTGTTGATTGGCTATTTTATAAACTATCACAAAAATTACATTATTGTTGCTCCAATAATGACTAGCAGCATTATTAAATATTCTTACTCATTATTGCCTCAAGGTTACCTCATTGTTACCTCATTGTTAGCAACTTTTAACCTATTATTCTCACAGCTCCTACATTATTAAAGTAGTAATACATTCATATAACATTATTGAGCATGTATACAATAGTATACAATAATATAAACATATATGACTGTAATATACACTTTTTATATATTGTTACATACACATATTGCTTTAAAGCGGGCTGTTATTGAATTTATATATTATATAATTAGACTGAAATCATATACTGCCTCAATACACACAATTGATATATGACTTTATGAAACATCTTTGACAGTAACTCACACGACAATGAGTGCGTGTACACAACGAGAAACTAGCGTGTACTATACTATTACCGTACCGTTCAGTAGATTTCACATCAGACACACTTAGTGACAGTGACTAGTACTGTACTAGAGTGCGTTTTGTTTACATCCGGCACGCCACAAACATGTTTCACAATCTGAGACTCTAACATAACGGATTTAATGTTGATGCATGTAGCGCTGTAAAATAGCATCTGGAACTGTTCGTTCCTATCCTCAAAATGTTTATTTTGTTTCCACCTTTCTACTGTAAAATTATCTACTGCACATTGCTTTTCCGCATAATGTATACCTTGAATTTTCTGTAAATAGCCTAAGAAGGCTTCTTCATTCTCAGTGTATTTTGTATAATTTCTACAACTGGAAAAACATAATACCTAGATAGATACTTTCTGGAAAAAAATTACACAATTTATGTGAAGTAAACACTTTTGTAGCGTTAGCTGTTTTGCATCTTTACTTCCCAAGTGTTAGCTGACATGAAAGTTTGCGATTCTTCTTGCAAGACCTTTTTACTACGGCCAAATATTTGGTTGTTGCTATATTGTTGGTAACTAAGGACTTACTGGATAATAATTTGTAATCACTCCTAGGCAAAAACGTATGAATAGTGTAAGTTGTAGATATTGAAGAACGAAGAAAAACGATTGACACAAATTGTGTTTTTTAATGAGTTCTCATGTTTACTTTAATAGCTTTTTGTCTATTTTCCACTTTGACAAAACTATGCAAAATTCAATCAGTATGAAGATAATTCTACAGGTCGTTCACAGAAAATTCAAGTAAAGCATCTAATTAGTCACATTAATATCTCAAATAAATCTCTATATTAAGCAAGCATTAAATACACCTTTGAGAAAATAAAAAATATTTTTTTTCCAGTTTTAATAGTGTTTAACTCCCACTTTTACTAAATACGAAACCACAGGCGGCGACTCTGGTGATAAATGAAATGATAATCTGGAAAGAAATTTGGGAAGGAAACGTTTCAGGCCTAAGTCCCCGGTATTTGAATTATGAGGACAGGAAAACCCGGAGAAAGCCTCAGCCAGGGAGAACGTTCTGGCGGTAAAAACTTATCTATGTATGGGGTAGTTTGAGGGTAGGAATTTTCCTGAAAGTCTTCGCCTGGCATGCTTAAACAGTGTCTGATTTAAATACGAAATTTTATCCGACATTTTGTTTTTGAGTTACGCTATTCAGGGACCTTTTTCTTAAGAATTCTCTTTATGGAGTGAGTGAATCCTAAAATGTGTATTTACAATGGAATATCTATATTGAACTTTTGGGTGGAAAAATAGGTAAGCTATAGAGAACGTAATTTTTCATGTATATCAGCACTTAACATATTTGTTACATGTAATAATTGCTGAATGCAGATCTTAGAAAGAACGATTCCTTACTTCCAAAACTTTATTTATAGGTATATTCTCAAGTTCATCAAAATTTACGCGTACATATCAAATGAAATGTGAGGCAGTATCTTTAACACTTAAATGTTTTCAGTCAAATTATATAACATATAAATTCAATAACAGCCCGCCTTAAAGCAATATATGTATGTAACAGTATATAAAAAGTGTATATTACAGTCATTATATATGTATAAATTATTGTATACATATTTAATAATGTAGGAGCTGTGAGAATAATAGGTTAAACGTTGTTAACAATGAGGTAACAACGAGGTAGCCTTGAGGCAATAAAGAATTTGAAAGTTTAATAATGCTACTTGTGATTCTTGGAAGCAATAATGTAATTTTTGTGAGCTTATAAAATAGCCAATCAAAAACCAGAAAAGCTTTAATTAAATGAAGGTATTCTATTGGACTAGGATTAGCCAATCAGAAACTAAAATGGAGCAAAATTTACAAATTCAGAAGTCAGTTACTTGTAGACAGTGTTCCTAACCGGACGCGAGATGCGTCCTCGATAAGTTTAAAACGTATTCAGTGTGAGACAAAAATAGTTTACAAGTTAAAAAGTGCAAGTAATTAATAAAAAAAATCTCACAGCTCTCTCTAAATCAGTGAAGTGTTATTTAAATCGTGTCAAGCAGTAAAGTAAATTTATAATCTGTGTAAGCCTACATTCTTCAGTCGCACCACTCCCTGCTAAGACATTCATGCTTCTAAAAATAAATACTGACGCAGCCGAGGCAAAACATAAATATATAATATTTAAAAAAATAGTCAAAAATTACAAAGTTAATATTTTTTAAATTTTGTAGCAAAGGCCACCGGAAAGTACATTTTGGGGCGAAGGCTACCGGAAACTTTTTACCATACGTGCGGTTGCAACTACTTCAAGTTCGGCTCCCCAACAGTCGAAATATAATACATCTTCTTCAAACTGACTTTCCATATGTAGCAACAAATGTTAACATAATTCTACGCGTGTCGCTATGGAATGAACCTGTTTTCCGTTTTGTCACTTAAATGGGAAGGTACTGGCATTTCAAAAATGAATGACGTAATAATTAGGCGTTGCTGAGCGCGTGGTTCTAATACAGATATAACGAGCAGTGCTACTTTCTTTGAGAGGTCATTATCCGTACGTTTTTTAAGCATTAAGTTCAAATAAACAGCGATCATTTCTTAAAATGTTATATAATAACGGCTACAAAAACCAAGCTGGAAACCTGCAAGTCAAGAGCTACTGGATTCATTGTATAACATCTTGAACAGCGACACTTTGCATACATAGGAAACGTCTGTGTACTGTATGCGAACCCAGGAACCTTGACGCCCACCATTGTGAAGTTTAGTTTATTGCGTATCGTGTTCTGTGGTCACTCCAGCAGTGGCGTATGTAAGATTTACACTTCAGCCGCTGGCTATACAAAATTAATAAACGCAAATTTTTGCATTGGAAAGAAAATATGCCCCTAAACCTTTTAACAGTATCTTGGCACGTTCTTGAATACTGTAGGTATATTTGGAGACAGATTTACGGCTTTATCTAGCAATTTTGTGCACAAACATACTTAGTTGATTATAAAATTAAGGACATTACAGTTTTATTTTAATAGTTTTAACAATCTATATGAAAAGATGTTAAAGTTTTTCATTACGGTGATGTAGAGGTAAGATTGCTTAAGTTTTTATTTGAGCTTTTCCTCAGTTTTTAACAAACTATTAAGAATTTTAGTGTTTTAAGATCTGGACTGTATCTATGTGTAACACCGATCATCGTTTGAATTAACCTTTCCAGTTAAAATATAGTAGTCTCGAAAAATAAAATATATTAACAGTTAGTCATTTAGAATAATATAATCCTGAGGACGCTTTCATTTTTACTTTCTCTACTACGTATAGTAAGTAGGGGAAGTATTGTATTCCACCCAAAAATTCGATACCAAGATTTCACCGGAAATATATGTTTTGAGATCCCCTGAATCTAAAAAAAAGCATTTTTGGAAACATGTCCGTGTGTGTGTCTGTGTGTCTGTGTGTGTCTGTCTGTCTGTGAACAGCATAACTCAGAAAAGAACAGTCAGATAAACACCAAACTTGGTATTTAGGTTCAGTATCTTCCAGAGATGCGACACGAAGGTTTTCAAGAAGATCCCCCACCACAGATTACCTTTTACATGGAACATTTTTCGAAAATTTTAATTTTCTAAATAATGGCTCTAACGATTTTTATTAAAATATCATATTATAAGATATTTTCATGACAAACGAAATGTATATCTCGAATTTTCTGGGAATGTCTCCAAAATTATTCTTCATTGTGAACGCCTTTTCATATCTGGTAAACCATAAGAGATAGACAAAATTTTACTACACAAAAAATGTAGATCATGTTAAAATACACAACTTATGTCACATATATTTTTTTGTTGAGTGAACCATTTTCGAGATATTCTTGTTATTCCCTTAAATTTTCCAATACTTAAATTTTTTCTAAAATGGGATTTCGTTATTCATTTTTTTTGTCCTGGTAATGCAAAGAGAATGGAATACTCACATAGCAACCAGCTCTTAAAATATTTGGCTCTCGCTTAATCCCCTTGCATCTACAAGAAAATTAGTAATAAGATTAACATCTCCATTAACATGAAGCATATGGAGAATAAGCGTCTGTAAAAATAGTTTGTACAAGAGTAGAGAAAGTCATGTGAGTGTAACACATCAGATTTTTAGAGACAGGTATTAATGCAAAACCGGTATTTAAGTTCAGTGTCTTTCAAAGATGCGACACGAAGACTTTAAAGAACATTCCTCCACCCCAACTACCTTTTACATGAAGCATTTTTCGAAATCGTTTATTTTCGCAAAATGGCTCTAATGGTTTTTATTTAAATACTATATATTAAATATATTTACATGACAAATAAATGCATATCATAAATTTTCACAAAATAGCCTATGAAGTCCTCTTCAATGAAAGGAATTTTGTACAATCTTGCATAATTGGTAAACATTAAGCGATAGACGAAAACGTACTACACAAAAATGTAGACACCTTTAAAATACACAATTTATTTGAAGTAACTTTTTGTGGCCACTTCCAAGATATTCGTTATTAATGGTTCGAATTGTTCAATATTACATCATTCTTTTCAAGTCCTCTCGATTTTCTAAACATTTAGTATATGCTGGCCTTAAAATTCCATTCTGTTTCCATGCAACTGAATGTTGAACAGGACTTTAAAAGAATGACCAAGAAATGAACAATTCGAACGTTTAATAATGGATATCTCAGAAATAGCTTATCCTACAAAAAACTTATTTGAAATAAATTGCGTCTTTTAAAGAGATGTATATTTTTTGGTGTGCTTAACGTTTACAAGTTATACAAGGTTATGTAAAACTTCTACCAAATGAAGAGGACTTCACAGTCTATTCCCAGAAAATTCAAGATATACATTTTATTTCTAATGTAAATATATTTAACTTGCAGTATTTTAATCAAAATCTTTAGAGTCATTTTTTAGAAAATAGAAAATTTTGAAAAAATCTTCATGTAAAGTGTAGTCTGGGGTGGCGGAATTTCTTTAAAATCTTCGTGTTGCATCTTTGGAAGGTACTAAATACTAAGTTTGGTATTTATCTCACTTTCGCTTTGGGTTATGCTGTTCACTGACACGCAGACACAGAGACACACACACACACACACACACACACACACACACACACACGGACATGTTTCCAAAAATGCTTTATTTGGATTCAGAGGTCTTCAAAACATGCATTTCCGTTGAAATTTCAGTACCGAATTTTTTAGTGGAATGCAATAACTTCTCTACCTACTATGCACGTGGTAGAGAAAATAAAATTATATATATGTTGACAAACGTATGTGTTTGCAGAAGCTTGCTAAGAAGCTGAAGAAAAATCGGATGTGTTACACTCACATGACTTTCTCTACTCTTGTACAAACTATTTTTACAAACGCTTATTCTCCATCTACTTCATGTTAATCGAGATAAACATTTGCAGACTCTATCTTACTGCTAGTTTTCTTGTAGATGTAAGGGCAATATAGAAATACAGTAGCCTTTAAGCACATACATATCTCTTAATAGCTGGTTGCTAGGTGCAGCACCATTTCCTTTCCCACAGATTAATACTCTTTGCATATCCAAGACAAAAAAATGAATAACGAATTCCCATTTGAGAAAATAAGTATTGAAAAATTTAAGGGAATAACAAGCAATATCTCGAAAATGGTTCACTCAACAACAAAAATGTATATGACATAAATTGTGTATTTTAACGCGTTCTACATTTTTTGTGTAGTAAAATTTTGTCTATCTCTTATGGTTTACCAGTTATGCAAAAGTCGTTCACAATGAAGAATACTTTTGGATAAATTCTTAGAAATTTTAAGATATACATTTTATTTGTCATTCAAATATCTTAAAGATATGATATTTTAATCAAAATCGTCAGAGCCATTTTTGAGAAAATTGAAATTTTCGAAAAATTTTCCATGTAAAGGGTACTCTGGGGTCGGGAGAACATCTTGAAAACGTTAGTGTCGCATCCTTGGAAGAAACTGAACCTAAATACCAAGTTTGGTGTTTATCCGACTGTTCGTTTCTGAGTTATGCTGTTCACAGACAGACACACACACAGACACACACACAGACAGACAGATACACAGACACACAGACACACACACGGACATGTTTCCAAAAAAAATTGGATTCAGGGGATCTCAAAACATGTATTTCCGGTGAAATCTCGGTATCGAATTTTTGGGTGGAATACAATACTTCCTCTACTTACTATACGTAGTAGAGAAAGTAAAAACAGGCCTATTCCTCAGTGGGATAGAAGCGAACGCATAACACTATATTGCAAAGCTAAGAGGAGACACTGAAGGAGAACAAAATTGAAGCTGTAAGATCTCAGTATAAAACACTACCATTAACTTTGCTCGTGTGTTAAAACTGTTAACTATGTAATAAACCGAGATCGTTAAAATGAAAAGAAGAAGAAAGGGAGAAAAAAGACAACTAACAAGTCGAAAAATTATTATATATTTTTAAAAGGCGTTTCTTTATTTTTATTCTTTTTTTCAAGCACTAAATGTTTGTAGCGTCTTGTTTGTTTGAAATGCCACTAAAATTGGCGGAATTTAACAAGTGGTTTACACAACATTGAAGAAATATATTTTACGTTTCGTAGCATTGTCTCAAACGTACGATATTTTAATAAAATTAGTTAACAGGTATTTGTGAGAAAACAAATAGCGAAATTCTCTGAAACCTTCGCTTCAAATCCTCGTAAAATGCCTATTTTAAATACCAAAGTTGATGCCTGTAGAAGTTATATCTACGCTGCTAGCAGACAGGAACACATGGACCTTGCTTGTCTCGACATTTGTAAAAGACGTTCCTACATTTGTTAATAAAGAAATAGATTTGTGAATGGTTCCGTGCACACAAACACAGTAGTACTCACTTTGAAGACGTCGCTAGCCTATGTCCTTATCACAAACACTCGCATCGATCTCACTATGAAACACTAAACACACCTTGCTTCTGGAGATAGGTAGGTAGACTGCAGTCCGGACAAGACCGTCAGAGAAGGTCGAGTAGAGAAATCGAGAGTAGTGGAGGGGGGTGGCGCTACACCCACCTCCCACCCCACAACAAGGTGCGACATCGCATTCTTCTTCATCTCAAAAACATACTGGAATTCCTAGCGGCATATCCAAATAATACACAAGGAGATAGGTAAACAACGCTCAAAGAGGCGATGATGAGACAAGATTTGTATGCGAATGCATATTTTGCTTCCTTTTGCTTGTAATATGGAATTAAGTTTTGCTGTGCGGAACGAGATGGCTCAGGAGGTAATGCCTGTGGACCTTATTCGGAAGGTCTCGGGTTCAAATGCGTGGATCGAACTTCTGACTGCATTTTTCTCAGTTGCCAAGGTAAATACCGGATTGAATACTTAATACAACGACCCAAAGTTACACCTCAAGTCTAAAACAATAGTACAAATGAAAATAAATGAAATACCGTATGGTGTGCCACCTATCCACAAATAATGAAAGCAGGTAGACTGGAGGCACCGTAATGCCGTCTGCCAGACACGTGTGGAAGCAGAGGTACAGTTGCCTAGCACTAAGGTCTCTGTGAACACGTGTCGAAGCTACCATCTGTCCGTCACATAAGCAGAGGTACAGTTGCCTAGCACTATGGTGTCTGTGGGCCCCTGTAAAAGCTGCCATCTGTCCGTCACATAAGCAGAGGTACAGTTGTGTAGCACTATGGCGTCTGTGGGCCCCTGTAAAAGCTGCCATCTGACCGTCACATAAGCAGAGATACAGTTGCCTAGCACTATGGCGTCTATGGGTCCCTGTAAAAGCTGCCACCTGTCCGTCACATAAGCAGAGGTACAGTTGCCTAGCACTATGGCGTCTATGGGCCCCTGTAAAAGCTGCCATCTGCCCGTCACATAAGCAGAGATACAGTTGCCTAGCACTATGGCGTCTATGGGCCCCTGTAAAAGCTGCCATCTGTCCGTCACATAAGCAGAGGTACAGTTGCCTAGCACTATGGCGTCTGTGGGCCCCTGTAAAAGCTGCCATCTGCCCGTCATATAAGCAGAGGTACAGTTGCCTAGCACTATGGCGTCTGTGGGCCCCTGTAAAAGCTGCCATCTGTCCGTCACATAAGCAGAGATACAGTTGCTTAGCACTATGGCGTCTGTGGGTCCCTGTAAAAGCTGTCATCTGACCGTCACATAAGCAGAGGTACAGTTGCTTAGCACTATGGCGTCTGTGGGTCCCTGTAAAAGCTGCCATCTGACCGTCACATAAGCAGAGGTACAGTTGCTTAGCACTATGGCGTCTGTGGGTCCCTGTAAAAGCTGTCATCTGACCGTCACATAAGCAGAGATACAGTTGCTTAGCACTATGGCGTCTGTGGGTCCCTGTAAAAGCTGTCATCTGACCGTCACATAAGCAGAGGTACAGTTGCTTAGCACTATGGCGTCTGTGGGTCCCTGTAAAAGCTGCCATCTGACCGTCACATAAGCAGAGATACAGTTGCTTAGCACTATGGCGTCTGTGGGTCCCTGTAAAAGCTGTCATCTGACCGTCACATAAGCAGAGGTACAGTTGCTTAGCACTATGGCGTCTGTGGGTCCCTGTAAAAGCTGCCATCTGACCGTCACATAAGCAGAGGTACAGTTGCTTAGCACTATGGCGTCTGTGGGCCCCTGTAAAAGCTGCCATCTATTCGTCACAGAAGCAGATGTACAGTTGCGTAGCACTATGGCGTCTGTGGACACGTGTCGATGCTGTCATCTGTCCGTCACATAAGCAGAGGTACAGTTGCCTAGCACTATGGCGTCTGAGGGTCCCTGTAAAAACTGCCATCTGTCCGTCACAGAAGCAGATTTACAGTTCCCTAGCACTAGGGCCTCTGTTACGAAGCAAGATGGTATGGTACAGGGACGAGACCTAGAAGGCTATCTGTCCGCCACACAAGATCCAAGTTGTGTGGAACTATGTGGTATGTCCTAAAAGATCCTTGCTATATAACCAAGTACTTAATGCGACCTAAAATGCACAGAGAGGGAAAAAAAGTCTTGCTATATGTTTCAAGCTCTGCTATGCTTGTATGTAAAGTTTTATAATGCATATAACTGCTTTTTTACTTTCTCTAATACGTATAGTAAGTAGGGGAAGTATTGTATTCCACCCAAAAATTCGATACCGAGATTTCACCAGAAATACACGTTTTGAGACCCCCTGAATCGAAAAAAATCATTTTTGGAAACATGTCCGTGTGTGTGTCAGTGTCTGTGAACAGCATAACTCAGAAACGAACAGTCAGATAAACACCAAACTTGGTATTTAGGTTCAATATCTTCCAGAGATGCGACACGAAGGTTTTCAAGAAAATTCCCCCACCCCAGATTACCCTTTACATGGAACATTTTGCGAAAATTTTAATTTTCTCAAAAATGGCTCTAACGATTTTGATTAAAATATCATATTTTTAAGATATTTTCATGACAAATGAAATGTATATCTCGAATTTTCTGGGAATGTCTCCAAAAGTATTCCTTATTGTGAACGACTTTTGCATAACTGGTAAACCATAAGAGATAGACAAAAGTTTACTACACAAAATGTAGATCGCGTTAAAATACACAATTTATGCCACATACATTTTTTTTGTTGAGTGAACCATTTTCGAAATATTGCTTGTTATTCCCTTAAATTTTTCATTACTTATACGTTTTCTAAAATTCGTTATTCATTTTTTTTGTGCTGGTAATGCAAAGAGAATGGAATACTCCACATAGCAACCAGCTCTTAAAATATTTAACTATCGATTAAAGCCTAGCAATTCCCCTTGCATCTACAAGAAAATTAGCAATAAGATTAATATCTCGATTAACATGAAGCATATGGAGAGTAAGCATTTGTAAAAATAGTTTGTACAAGAGTAGAGAAAGTCATGTGAGTGTAACACATTAGATTTTTTTTCCTTGCATTGAGCATATAATGCATGGATTTTCAAATTTTTAATTTTAAAATTAACATTTAGACACATTAGTGACAGAGTAATAGTCTTACTATGGAGACACCATATTATTTCTTCGTCAGGTTCAGAGTAAACTTTAGAGTACTGCATTAATGTTTACAGAAAAATTAAGCAGTTAATTGTGCAGTGTTTAGAAGGAAATCCTGACGTTAAAGTTTTCTGTTCCGCTGATAAATTATCTTCAAGGTAGGAACGTAGAGTTTCCTAAAGACGTTTGCCCAGAATTAATAAGTGCTTTCATATTTTGCCCAGTAACATGTGTAGACGTGGAAAGATGCTTCTCAGCATACAAACTTGTGTTAAGCGATAAACGTCATAAACGTATACCTGAGATTTTGTAGATAATAATCATTGCATACTCCATATCAAACAGGACAACGAACGGAATGATGTATAAGGAAAAATCTGATGTGTTATACTCACATGACCTTCTCTACTCTTGTACAAACTATTTTTACAAACGCTTATTCTCCATATGCTTCATGTTAATCGAGATATCGAGATGTTAATCTTATTGCTAATTTTCTTGTAGCTGCAAGGGGAATATGGTAGGCTTTAAGCGATAGTCAAATATTTTAAGAGCTGGTTGCTATGTGGAACATTCCATTCTCTTTGCATGTCCAGGACATAAAAAAATGAATAACGAATTTGAGAAAAAGTACAAGTATTGGAAAATTTAAGGGAATAACAAGCAATATCTCGAAAATGATTCACTCAACAACAAAAATGTATATGACATAAATTGTGTATTTTAACGCGAGCTACATTTTGTGTGCAATAAACTTTTGTCTATCTCTTATGGTTTACCAGTTATGCAAAAGTCGTTCACAATGAAAAATACTTTTGGAGACATTTCCAGAAAATTCGAGATATACATTTCATTTGTCTAAAAATATCTTAAACATATGATATTTTAATCAAAATCGTTTGAGCCATTTTTGAAAAAATTGAAATTTTTGAAAAATGTTACATTTAAAGGCTAATCTGGGGTGGGGGGATTTTCTTGAAAACCTTCGTGTCGCATCTCTGGAAGATACTGAACCTAAATACCAAGTTTGGTGTTTATCCGGCTGTTCGTTTCTGAGTTATGCTGTTCACAGACAGACACACTCACGGACATATTTCCAAAAATGCTTTTTTAGGGGATCTCAAAACATATTTCCGGTGAAATCTCGGTATCGAATTTTTGGGTGGAATACAATACTTCCCCTACTTACTATACGTAGTAGAGAAAGTAAAAAAGTACATTATAAGCCTCAAAAAGTATATGCTTAATATTAACAATTTTAGCGCATATTTTCAAAATTATGGAACATATCTTAAATATTTGGACAGCATGAATATTTTAGACATTTTAGTGCACACAAATCCGATGTCTAATGATGATCCACTCTTCTAAAATCTATTCGTACAAAATCTTATTTACTTCGGCTACCAAGTACTCAGTAGGTAGGGGAATACTGCGTTCCACCCAAAAATTCTGTATTGAATTTCACTGGAGACATATGCCCTGAATCCAAAAAAAAGCATTTTATATTAAGATTTGTGTGTGTGCCGCTGTGCTTGACTAAAAAATCCGATGGTTACACTCACTTTCTCTAATCTTCTGCAAACTATTTTTACAAACGCTTATTCTCCATCTACTTCATGTTAAACGAGATAAACGTTTGCAGACTCTATCTTATTGTTAATTTTTCTTGTAAGTGTCGGAATTTAAAGCACGGATCTCCCGGTTTCCGTCCGGTTCCTCTAACCCCTAAACTACCATGGCAACTTGCCGGTATGACATTAAATTCTCCAACTGATTCACATTTTTTCCGGTAAACCACAAGCAGATCTCAAATTGTATTGAGATGACATACCCCAATGGTGACCACATCCGAGGTTCAAATCCTGAATTTTTCAGTCGTCCGATTCCACCTTTCCAACCCTGTCCAACACACGACTTGGGTGGAAGAACAATTAATTCCATTAATTGACCTAATGGTGGTTGAAACTATGAAGCCCGGGACTTAAAGTAGGTTATTACAAATGATGGACCCGATTTTATAAATTCACCGTAACTACGTTATTTGACATATTGTCACAAACCTCAACAGTCATACAGAAAAACTCAAAGTTACTTCTGTCACGATGTTCGTGAATGCTAAAACAGGAGATTGAGAAACCGACGAATCCGTCGTGGTGGGGATGATCAATTGTTATCATGGCTTCCACACTCTCCCGACCTAACCCCATGAGGTTTATTTGTGTGGGGTTATGTGAAAAATTCAGTGTTTCAGCTTTCTCTACCAACAAAGCTACCAGAGCTGCGAGCTCGCATCAACAGTGCTTTTGAACAGATTGATAGGGGCATGTGGCACCAAGTATGGGAAGAACTTGAGTATTGACTTCATATCTACAGAATCAGTAAGGGGCACATTAGAGTACTTGTAATATGTCAAAAAAACTTTTTGAGTTTTTCTGTATGTCTGCAAAGCTCTGTGACAATATGTGAAACAGTATAGGTACAGCAAATCCGTGAAATCGGGTCCATCATTTGTAATAACCCTATACTTACAGCATTGTAAGTCGCCATCTCCTTCGTCGGGAGATCCATGGCTCAAATCCTGGCGATGGCATTGAATTTTTCAGTAGTCTGATACCTTTCCAACCCTGTCCAATACACGGCTTGTGTGGAATAACAGTTAATTCCAATACGAAATGGGTTTTGGGTTGAAAAACTGGAGTTTTAAATATATATATATATATATATATATATATATATATATATATATATATTGTTGTTTTTCTAGTGCCTGTTTTGAAATCTCCTCTTTTAAATGATAAGTATATTAATTATAAAGATATTATAACACTAAGTGCATTATTTTTAAATTCCAAAAAACTGCTGTACATGAATTTCTGCTTCCAACTATCATGGTTCAACTGCAGAAGGGTTGTATTAAGTTGCAAAACTTTGAAGACTGATTCCCGTAGATTTACTTTTCTCCTACTTAAGGAACATTTTCTCAGATTCTAGTTAACACAGAAGTCATGAAACTTTCAGGATTTATTTTTATATTGTATCGGTACAACTGTATTGCTACTATTTCTAGCATTTATTACGATTTAAAACTGGCATGAAACAAATTTTAATTTTTAATTTTAATTAAAAGGAAAAACATTTATATCTCACAGAATAAAACACCTAAAAAAATCTGATGTGTTACACCCACATGACTTTCTCTACTCTTGTACAAGCTATTTTTACAAACGCTTATTCTTCATATGCTTCTTTTTAATCGAGATATCGAGATGTTAATCTTATTGCTAATTTTCTTGTAGATGCAAGGGGAATATGGTAAACTTTAAGCGATAGTCAAATATTTTAAGAGCTGGTTGTCATGTGGAGTATTCCATTCTCTTTGCATTACCAGGACAAAAGAAAAATGAATAACGAATTTGATAAAAAGTACAAGTATTGGAAAATTTAAGGGAATAACAAGCAATATCTCGAAAATGGTTCACTCAACAAAAAATGTATATGACATAAATTGTGTATTTTAACGCGATCTACATTTTTGTGTAGTAACATTTTGTCTATCTCTTATGGTTTACCAGTTATGCAAAAGTCGTTCACAATGAAGAATACTTTTGGAGACATTCTCAGAAAATTCGAGATATACACTTCATTTGTTATGAAAATATCTTAAATATATGATATTTTAATCAAAATCGTTAGAGCCATTTTTGAGAAAATTAAAATTTTCGAAAAATGTTCCATGTAAAGGTAATCTGAGGTGGGGGAATTTTCTTGAAAACCTTCGTGTCGCATCTCTGGAAGATACTGAACCTATATACCAAGTTTGGTGTTTATCCGACTGTTCGTTTCTGAGTTATGCTGTTCACAGACACACACACGGACATGTTTCCAAGAATGCCTTTTTTTGGATTCAGGGGGTCTCAAAACATGTATTTCCGGTGAAATCTCTGTATCGAATTTTTGGGTGGAATACGATACTTCCCCTACTTACTATACGTAGTAAAGAAAGTAAAACACTGACAGCACCAGGATGAACATACATTGTCCATACAACTGCTGTAAAAATTATGTGTGTAGCTTTAGTGGTTCCTGAGAAATTGTACCTTATATTACATATAGTTTTACAATATAGGTATATGACATTCCATTTATGCTTAAGTGAACGATTTTAACGGTTTCACTTACCATAAATATTCTCTTTTTTTTTGTCCATATGACTATTACGTTTGTCTTCTGTTTATATAGGTTAGTTGTAAGATTGTCAACTTACGATCCATGACAACATAAGAAAGTACTAAGTACTTCAAATTAGTCTCGTCGTCCTAAGAAGAATATTAAATGCCTAATCGTCTGATAACCTTCCAAGCATCGTAAATAATAAAACAGTTGACTTCCAATAAACAAAAGCAGATCGGGTGACAACATAACCCACAATTACTTTTATACTCTCTGGTTGCGTCTCTGGTTCCGTATAAAACAAGTGAAGGAGATGACACTTCAGCAGGGTTTGTCCTAGTTTATAAACGTGACACAACATGCGCATTCACGTAACAAACATATCCTCAAGAAGATGTTCCGTTGTGGAAACTCCGGAAGTAACTCATGTGACGTGGTTGAATGTAAATATTGGCGTTATGGAAAGCTTTGCTGCATTTGTAAATGACGAATATGTAAGTGAGCGGATATTCAACTATCGCACAACAACGGCGTTACGATTTGCATACACTATCTTTCATAAGTAAGGAATAATACAAATAAAACTAAAATTAGCTCATTTTTTTAAAAAGTTAAATTGAGTTTTATTTATAGAAGCTATTTAACTACTGTGGTCCATAGCATCCCATTTTATATTGGGCGTGAAAAATCGGAAATTTTACTGAGGCCTCTTTATAGGCTTGAGGTTCTTTTACGTGCCGTAAATCTACGGCACAGGACCAACGGATTTACTTCCCTTCCGAAGGAAGCCATGCTAAGAACCTTTATGCACGAAAAAATCCATCGCCCTCTGCCGGATTTGAACTAGAGGCTAGTATGGTACCCTTACAACACGGAAGACGACTTTCTTTCTTTTTACTTTCTCTACTACGTACAGTAAGTAGGGGAAGTATTGTATTCCACCCAAACATTCAATACCAATATTTCACCGGAAATATATGTTTTGAGACCTCCTGAATCCAGGAAAACGCATTTTTGGCAACATGTCCGTGAGTGTGTGTGTCTGTGAACAGCATAACTCAGAAACGAACAGTCGGATAAACACCAAACTTGGTATTTAGGTTCAGTATCTTCCAGAGATGCGACACGAAGGTTTTCAAGAAAATCCCCCACCCCAGATTACCCTTTTCATGGAACATTTTTCGAAAATATTAATTTTATCAAAAATGGCTCTAACGATTTGATCAAAATATCATATGTTTAAGATATTTTCATGACAAATGAAATGTATATCTTGAATTTTCTGGGAATGTCTCCAAAAGTATTCTTCATTGTGAACGACTTTTGCATAACTGGTAAACCATAAGAGATAGACAAAAGTTTACTACACAAAAAATGTAGATCGCATTAAAATACACAATTCATGTCATATACATTTTTTTGGTTGAGTGAACCATTTTCGAGATATTGCTTGTTATTCCCTTAAATTTTTCAATACTTATTTTCTCAAATGGGAATTCGTTATTCATTTTTTTGTCTTGGATATGCAAAGAGTATTAATCTGTGGCAAACAGAATGGTGCTGCACCTAGCAAACTGCTATTAAGAGATATGTCTATGCTATATTGCTCTTGCAAATACAAAACAAGGGGAACATAGTAGGCCTTTAGCGAAAGTCAAATATTTTTAGAACTGGTCGCTATGTGTAAAATGTAATTCTCTTTGCATGTCAAAAGATCGTTTCTGCAAATGTTTATCTCGATTAATATGAAACAGATGGAGAATAGGCGTTTGTAAAAATAGTTTATACAAGAATATTATTTTTTTCACTTTTTTTTCTGAAAGATAATTATTTAGTTGCATCAACAATTTCATTTGTGCGGGATGGCTCAGGCGGTAAAGTCTGTGGCCCGCATTCGGGATCCCGTGGGCCGACCAATCTGTCTGAGGTTTTTTCGTGGTTTTCCTCAGTCACCAAGGTAAATACCGGATTGTATATTTAATACCAAGACCCAAAGTTCCATTTTAAGTCTAAAACAATAGTAAAATGAAAAATAAGTGGTAATAGCGAATGCTATGCCATCTATCCACAGACAATGTAAGCAGTTAGACTGGACGGCACCCTAATGCCATCTGCACGGCATGAAGCAGGGTTTACAGGGATGAGACCTAGAAGGTTAACTGTCCATCACATATCGTTCTAAGAGATATCCACCAACAGATCCGTCGCAATATGACCAAGGAGTTCGTTCATTCGTTTCATATAAAAACTTTGGTTGCTGGAACAGTTCAATTGTTGGCTTATTTAACAATTTTCTGTTCAATTTACACAACTACTGTCACAAATGTAATTCTCCTTCTTCTTTTACTTTTCCAAGGATTGGTAGTTAATCCCGTTCCGCGCCAAAGTGAAATTGAAATTCTAATTATTTAAATAGAAAATGCTTCCCATTTATAAAATTTTAGCCATCAGGATGTCATATTTCTTGCTTGCTTTAATGATTAATTTAACTCCTTTAACCGTGCAGGTCATATCGGTGGTGAATTGACGAAATCGTTAAAATGATGCTCAAATGGGCCTGGGGTCCCTAGAGCTTAGAGTTACCCGACGTTCGTCTTCTCAGAATAAGGGGGAAGCCCGTAAAAATATCTTATCCATGTAATTCACCCTTACCGAAATTCGAACTCGATCTTGAATGTGAGCTAGACACGCTACCCCCAAACTACAGAGGTGAACAAGCTCTTGTGATGGAAAGAAAGCGGGGGGGAAGTAATAACGCAAACTTTCAAGCAAGCCCGTTGGATAACGGTACGAAAAAATCTGATGTGATGCAGACTCTATCTTATTGCTAATTTTCTTGTAGATGTAAGGGGAATATATATATATATATATATATATATATATACAAGGGCAATATAGAAAAACAGTAGCCTTTAAGTGCATACATATCTCTTAATAGCTGGTTGCTAGGTGCAGCACCATTCCCTTTGCCACAGATTAATACCCTTTGCATATCCAAGACAAAAAAATGAATAACGAATTCCCATTTGAGAAAATAAGTATTGAAAACTTTAAGGGAATAACAAGCAATATCTCGAAAATGGTTCACCCAAAAAATATATATGATATAAATTGTGTATTTTAACGCGTACTACATTTTTTGTGTAGTAAAATTTTGTCTATCTCTTATGGTTTACCAGTTATGCAAAAGTCGTTCACAATGAAGAACACTTTTGTTGACATTCCCAGAAAATTCAAGATATACATTTTATTTGTCATGAAAATATCTTAAACATATGATATTTTAATCAAAATCATTAGAGCCATTTTTTATAAAATTAAAATTTTCTTGAAAACCTTCGTGTCGCATTTCTGGAAGATACTGAACCTAAATACCAAGTTTGGTGTTTATCCGACTGTTCGTTCCTCAGTTATGCTGTTCACAGACACACACACACGGACATGTTTCCATAAATGCTTTTTTTGGATTTAGGGGGTCTCAAAACATATATTTCCGGTGAAATTTCGGTATCGAATTTTTGGGTGGAATACAATACTTCCCCTACTTACTATACGTAGTAGAGAAAGTAAAAATTATTGACATAAATTCTGTATTTTTATCCAGTAAGTTTTTGTGTATCTGTTAAGATTTGCTTACTATACAAAATTATGCAAGATTTAATCAAGTAAAAAAAAGTTCATAGGATATTCACAGATAATTCAAGATATAGATTTAATTTCTGATGTCAATATATTAGAATGTGACATTTTTAATCAAAATCGTTAGAGCCGTTTTTGAGAAAATAATAATTTTTTCAAGTAAAGGGTGGGGTGAGGTAGAAGGATTCTCTTGAAAAGCTTCGTGTTGCATCCTTGGATGATGCTGAACTTAAATACAGATCATTTTTTCCTAAAAGCTTACATTATGATATCAACGATATCCATTAGAATAACTCTATTTGGGCAAAATACCCTATTGGAGCGGGTATGTATTTAGGTGTGAAAGCATTTGTAAAAGCATCTATCTTTCTCTCTACTTGTCTCTCATTTCTCTCTTGTTTTGGCTAGCCCACAACAGGATCTGCATAATCGCTTTTGAAGCCAAGAACATGGCTTTTCTAATTTCTCTGTTAGAATAATCAAGCGGCAATTATTCTTAATTTATTGAACTTAACTCTGTCGCGGTAACTTCGTGTTATCTTATTGCTGAGCGCCTGTAATTGTTTTATTATTTTGAATTTTGGGTTCATTGTGCTCCGGCTAGCTATTATTATTATTCAGTCGAGCAAATCTCTTGAACAGGGTGTGTAAACGGAAAGGAGTTGTTACTAAAAGATAACACTGATAAAAGAATTTGTTTTTACACTTTTATTGCCGTCACACTTCGTTAATTTCACATATTTACTCTTGATACACGCCCGGCTGAAACTGTTATATTTTCGAATGTAACTATAATCACTTATTTGCCGCACATTATTAATTCAGGTATTTCACATCTTTTAACTAACTTTACGACGCGAGAGATTTTGTAGATTTGCGTAACATGTACTCCGTGAATGATTCTGTTAAACTGCGCGACGTTTGCCTTGTGAATTATTCTGTAGAACTGCGCGACGTATAACTCGCAAATGATTCTGTTGGACTGAGCGTTACCCGTCTCTGGCTTTAGCTTTTTATACTCCCTCACCCTGATATGCCTAAACATTATAACAGAGCTGCTATTGGTTAATAAAACGCGCCAACATTAACGTCTATTTTTATATCCAATCAAAATTACGAACACATGCTCTAGGGAAAATATTCCCTCCATTTCTACAGAAAAGCGCGCTAATCTAACGTCATTTGTTTGTCTCTTCTAATTAATAAACAACTCACCCTCTCGCTTCATTGCTACCCACTCTATTGTCAGTTTCAGTGAGGCCGTGTAAACGTATTTCCTAACAATGCTTATAATTAACAAACATCCCAAATCATTGTCATACAATAATGCTAATTTACACTACAATCACTCTGGCATTCACAGTGTTGTGATATAGAATACTGCCTCAACTCCCATGATCAAAACCCTGATCCGTAACAACATGGAAGTCTCAAATTCGTGGATCATTTACGTCTTAATTACGCTCATGGTAATATATCAACAATACAGCTTCCAAATGCATTTTCTCACCATAAACTGCTAAGTCATGCAGACTGGTATTAAAAGCGGGTACTGACCTTTCCCTCGCGCCGACCTATCTCGAGAAAGGTGAAGGACACAGCAGTGTTTGACGAGTTCCCCGAGGATGTGCCATTACCTCCATTCCGCTGCGTCAAAAGCAGTTTCTTCCTGAAGGTCACTCAGCCATCAACCTGCACGAGCGAACCAAAGTAACGTCAAAGATAAAACAAAAGAGTCACTCAATGTTCCTTAACATTTTAAGGTTATCCAGCTGCCTAAAAGTCAGGAAGCTACTGATAAGCTGGGGGAGGTGAGGATTGAGTGGTACTGAGTTGATTGCTGAATAACTTATAGTTGTCTGCATAAACCTCCAGTTTTATAGTCGACTACCTGCAAATACCTGCAATGCATAAACCCAGAAGTTGTGTTAAAAATGTTATTTTGCAGCATTATTACTTTCTCTACTGCGCATTTTTGGAATCATGTCCGTGTGTATGTCTGTGTGTGTGTGTGTGTGTGTGTGTGTGTGTGTGTGAACAGCATAACTCAGAAACTGATGCAGTAATTTGTATCACAAATTACTTAAATGTAAATAATGATTGTAATATGAATATGCATTTTTATGTGACATTGATTTCAGATGTTTATTGATTGTAAATATTGTTGGGAAGTAAATTTATAATGTCTTACTGAAACTGTCAATAATAGCGCGCAATAATGCAGAGAGGGGGGTGAGCTGTTTATTATTATTGGAAACGAGGAAGTTACGTAACGTTGGCGCGTTTTTTCCGTTGAGAACCTTCTGGAATGTTTTCTCCCTAAAGCATATGTATTCATAATTTTCATTGGATATTAAGATAGACGCTAATGTTGGCGCGTTTTATTAGCCAATATTAAGTCAGTCGCTCAGTTCATCAAAAATCTGTGTACACTACACGTCGTCTTCAGTCAGTCAGTTCGTCATACATCGGATATAGATTCACAAGTTACGCGCAGCAGAATTATGAAAGATCTAAAATATGGTAAAGTTAATTATACAAAAGGTTGAAGTACGTTGATTAAAGGTGATCAGTAAGAAGTTATTATAACAGTTTCAGTTTGGCGAGTATCTAGATCAATATGTAAAAGTGATAGTGAACGTGTTCGACAATAAAAATTATAAAACAAATTTCTTCATCAGTGTTCTTTTTGGATAAAAGATTCCTTTCCGTTTACACAACCCTGATCAAGACACATGTTCGACCCAAGATAAGATAATAGCTAGCCGGAGGACACTAAACGAAACTTAAAATTCTTTCAAACACTGATACTAGGTACCACAAATTACTAACACTAGATGGAGCTACAAACCGAACAAATGAATGACGTCACAAGATGGCTTCAACACACGTGATGTAAAAAAACATTTGTAAGTAATACTGTCGCAAAGTGGCTCCCATACGTGGGGCAGTTAAAATTATGTAACCAAACAAAACAAAAGCAGCACAATATAAGATCTTCAAGTTCTAATAATTTACGTAAAAACATATTACGTAAGCACCATCCGCTACAAAACAAACAGTCGGATAAACACCAAACTTAGTATTTAGGTTCAGTATCTTCCAGTGATGCGAAACGAAGGTTTTCAAGAAAATCCCTTCACCCCAAATTACCCTTTACATGGAACATTTTTCGAAAATTTTAATTTTCTCAAAAATGGCTCTAACGATTTTGATTAAAACATCATATGTTTAAGATATTTTCATGACAAATGAAATGTATATCTCGAATTTTCTGGGAATGTCTCCAAAAGTATTCTTCATTGTGAACGACTTTTGCATAACTGGTAAACCATAAGAGATAGACAAAATTTTACTACACAAAAAATGTAGATCGCGTTAAAATACACAATCTATGTCATATACATTTTTTTGTTGAGTGAACCATTTTCGAGAAATTTCTTTTTATTCCCTTAAATTTTTCAATACTTATACTTTTTCTCAAATGGGAATTTGTTATTCATTTTTTTTAGTCCCGGTAATGCAAAGAGAATGGAAGACTCCACATAGCAAACAGCTCTTAAAATATTTGACTATCGCTTAAAACCTACCAATTCCCCTTGCATCTACAAGAAAACTAGGAATAAGATTAACATCTCGATATCTCGAATAACATGAAGCGTATGGAGAATAAGATTTTGTAAAAATAATTTGTACAAGAGTAGAGTAAGTCATGTGAGTGTAACATATCAGAATTTTTTTACAGTATAACGGAGTTTTATTTGTTCAATAGTTGAAGTAACATATACTAGCTACGGACAAACTAATACAGTAACTCATTAATGTAATAAGACATCTAATTCACAGCTTCTCAGGATCAACACATTAATAATTTCTTTTTTTAATAGTTCGTTCTAAGTTTTACGTATTATGTATTTTCTTTGCTATTATTGTACGTATAATAATTAAGAGGATGTTAAAAACACATATATTCATAATGTACGCATGGTAGAGAATAAGTAAATAACGTTATAACATATAAAATATAATATAAGAGGGAAAGGCCATTGTTAGCCATATAACCAGTAATATAAAATTACGAGAAATGCAGTAGTATCTACGTAAGCATGTAACGAACCTTGGATTCATAATTAAGACAATGGAAGTCTATAATATACATGTAACATAAACTGTTATTGGACAGTAGCACCAATGAGGTACATTGATACATGCCTGTAATTCAAATACGTACGTTAAGGAGAACGGTTGGAAGGAACGCTAACAGAAGCTTGTTAGTGTTCGAGCAGGAAGGCCTTGTATAAGCTCGTCTCTAAATAGACTCTAAAACTGCGTATTTAAAGCCTACCAGTTATACATATTTTAACATCACAAAGGTGATAGCGAATTGTCAATATCATATGTGACTTATCTAAAATACAAGTGAAGTAATGAACAGAATACGTGTGTGCTAAATATTTTAATCTTCTCCATACTCAACCCTGGCAAGACACAAGTGCTCTCCGACACAAATACAGCAGCCGTGGCACGATTATAAAATACTAATTACAACATACTAACACACACACACATACACACACAAACACACACACACACACACACACACACACACAAGAATACAGATACACGATAATTAGATTGCAGTCCACGAGAACCTCAAGATACATCACGAGAGTACGGGCATATACAGGTACGTAACACAGCATCCTTTATCATCAACGTAGTGGGGTCCTACCAAGGGAACCTCTACATAGTATAGGTTGTCTCAATGAAATGAAAGTTTTAAATTATAAACAATTACTTGTTAAATGTTAAATGAGAAAAATAAAAAATAAAAATATAGAAAATTAATGAGAACAGTAGGCCATTGTATGTTAGAAAGATCTATTTTTTGAAGATTATGGCCTTCAAATAGCCTCCATTTCTGTGATGACATTCGGCCAGCCTCCTATGCAGATCGTCAAATGAATGTGATAGGATCTCAACAGGAATAGCAGTAATTTCTCTGCGAATCCTTTTCTCCAGTTCCTCAAGGTTTTGTAGACGTGTAGAATACACCCTGCTCTTCAGATATCCCCAATTGAAAATAGTCGTACACAGACAGATCTGGGAGGCCAAGCAATATCCCCGGATTTAGAGATTTCGTGATTCCCAAAGAGTTGATGCACAGCTGACATACAAATTCCAGCTGTGAGTGCTGTAGCACCGTCTTGCTGGAACCATGTTGGCTCCTCAAAGGGAAGTCTTGCAAGTCCTGGTGTGAGAAAAGTCCTAAGCATATTGACATATCGATTAGAAGTCTCGCTGTTGTTCGCCCTTTCAACATCTTTAACAAAATAGGAGCCAATAAGCCTTTGTGAAGAGACTGCATACCACACTGTTACCTTCTGACTCGTAAAGGTCTCTCGTGTAGTTGCTGAGGATTTTCTGGGTATTAGCAGTGAACATCATATTTATTTACTAAACCTCTTAGGTGAAAATGGGATCTCGGACATCCATAGTTTGTTTAGAGGTTGGTTAACTTCGTAAAATTTGGCTGATAACTGTTCACGTAATTCAATTGGTTTAATTTTGTCTATAGGTTTTAATTGATGAACAATTTACAACTTATATGGATGAAAAGGCAAGTCGTTTCTCAATATTCTGTGAACACTGGCACTCAACAACGCTGAAAACCATTGCAATGAACGTTTAGGACTGTGTTCTTACAGTCTCAAGTTTGGTTGTGTTCTCTACTTACTTGATGGCACTTCATTTATGCTGAAACTGTTTGTTAAAAATATCTCACCCATGTGCTGATGGCATATGAGAACATTCCATTTCAAATCGTTCAAAATAGAAGGAAAATCGACCTTGCAGTTTTTAAGCGAAATGAAACTTTTTGTATTTGGAGACAAGCCCGATACCATGCTTTATGGAAACTCTTAAAATTCAGAACGTCATAGTTTTGCAATTAAAATTGTTCAAATTTATCGCATCTTCCTAAAATCTTCAACTTCAAGCTATTACAACTTTGAAACCTTTAAATCTAATTATTTAAATCGAGCTTTAATTTGATTCCCTAAACTTTAATTTAATACCGATAAGTAAACATGTTCATCTTATTTTTATTTAAGTGCAGAAATTTCTATTTTTTCAAGCGTAAGCGGTGACGGATTAAGAAAAATAGTTATATTATATATGGTAAGATTAGGTAATTTAAGCACAATCAAACGTATATTTTACTGCAATGGTGACTGATAAGGATTTGTATAAAATAATAAAAGAAGTAAATTACTTTATGTGCGGGAGTAGTAAAACACGTGCTAAGGGTCGCTCTCGCACGTTTGTTTTGAACTGAAGGTCAAACAAGCTGCTTTGCATAAGGTTAAAGAATGAGAGCCCTTACTAAGCAGTGTCGGTTCTGAGTATTTCCTCACAGATTCCAAAGCGCTTGGTGATCATTATGCATCAACCACGTAAATCGCTGCGTATATTCACATATACACACATAGGTATATACATTCACACACACACATATATATATACGTACACGTACACCCTTAATCACCACTTTACCAACATTGCCGGTTTCACTTAATGACACTATGAATTATTCTCAATCTAATGTTTTAGTTTATAAAATTCTGGAGCTTAAAATAAGCAAAAACTATATATAAATTGTTATAAATATTGAATAGGTCTTGTTGCAGCAGCTGGAGTAGCATTGTTCTTATAACGCAATTTTACAGCTGTAGCACGCTGAGCTCTATACCACATCTCCATATTAACAACAATGGCATAAAATGGTTGAACAATTGACATCGATTTAGTGTTGCTAACATTACCCGACAAAAATCCTCCGGGAATGAAAGAAATTCGTTTCATTGAAATACCCTGTAGTTTTCCAATTACACTAGCCTGCATTTTCAGACTGTTTGGCAGATGATTTCTTAAAAGTAGGTGTTCTTGAATCAAGTTTTTATGCTGATTCCAGAAATAACTTCCTTTTTTTCTATCACGTCAGTTTTTTACACAAAATAAGTAATGTTTTGACAATTTTACTAATGAGCGTAGAAAAGTATTCAAATAACACTTCACATAAGGTAAGTTTTTATTCAAGAAACATTTTAAGACTACTCTCAAGAATTCCCCATAATTTATTTCATGACTACATTTTAACAAAACAAGAAGCCAAAGTGTTTCATTTAATTTTTTTCAAACTTTCTCTTCTTTGACTTCCTTGGAGATACTTGAAGATGACTGTCCCTCCTCAACATCCAACAGTAGTCGGCCATCATAGTTTCATTCCATCTCCCCTGGTACCTCCTCTCCATTTCCTTAATATCTTGGTGCAGAAAATGCGCCTTTACACTCATGTTACAACCCATCTTCTTGAAATTTTCCAAAATTGTTTCGACAACGACCTTGCAATTCGGATCTTTGTTATTGCCTAAGAAGTTTTCAGTAACTGATCGGAAGGCCGTTCATACTTCTATTTCTCTCTCATTCATTGTCTTCTCAAAATCTTCATCCTTCATCAATTTCTTTATTTGAGGACCAACAAAAATTCCAGCCTTTAATTTGTCTTGTGTAATGAAAGGAAATTTCTTGGAAAGGTACTTGAAGCAGGATCCATCCTGTGGTAGAGCCCTTACAAATTGCTTCATCAAGCCGAATTTTATGTATAGTACCGGAAGCAATATCTTTATATCTCCATATTTTTGAAGTGAAATTGTGAAAAAAACTGTACGAGATAGAAACAAAATAAAAACAGTTCTGAAATCAGCATAAAAAATCTCATGTGTTACACTCACACGACTTTCTCTACTCTTGTACAAACTATTTTTACAAACGCTTATTCTCAATATGCTTCATGTTAATCGAGATGTTAATCTTATTGCTAATTTTCTTGTAGATGCAAGGGGAATTGCTAGGCTTTAAGCGATAGTCAAATATTTTAAGAGCTGATTGCTATGTGCAGTATTCCATTCTCTTTGCATTACCAGGACAAAAAATGAATAACGAATTCCCATTTGAGAAATAAGTATTAAAAATGTAAGGCAATAACAAGAAATATCTCGAAAATGGTTCACCCAATAAAAAAAATGTATATGACATAAATTGTGTATTTTAACGCAATCTACATTTTCTGTAGTAAAATTTTGTCTATTTCTTATGGTTTACCAGTTATGCAAAAGTCGTTCACAATGAAGAATACTTTTGGAGACATTCCCAGAAAATTCGAGATATACATTTCATTTATCATGAAAATGTCTTAAACATATGATATTTGAATCAAAATCGTTAGAGCCATTTTTGAGAAAATTAAAGTTTTCGAAAAATGTTCCATGTAAAGGGTAATCTGGGGTGGGGGATTTTCTTGAAAACCTTCGTGTCGCATCTCTGGAAGATACTGAACCTAAATACTAAGTTTGGTGTTTATCCGACTGTTCGTTTCTGAGTTATGCTGTTCACAGACACACACGGACATGTTTCCAAAAATGCTTTTTTTTTATTCAGGGGGTCTCAAAACATGTATTTCTGGTGAAATCTCGGTATCGAATTTTTGTGTTTAATACAATACTTCCCCTACTTACTGTACGTAGGAGAGAAAGTAAAAAGTGACTCAGAATCACTTATTAGTTTTCAGTCATCTGATATCATCATGATGATGATGATGATGATGATGATGATGATGATGAGATGGGGCTTAAGGACGCTCAACAGTTAAGATTATTAGCGCCCGTCCGATATCATGTACGCTAGTGTTAATAAATGAATAAAATGTTATCTAATGTATCCATGTAACAGCTCAATATTCTAATTTATAAGAGTAAATCACATGCATATATATGTAAAATATTCTAATAATATTCTTTAAATTTTGTACAATTTTTGGGACGTGCTCCATATTATATATGTATTGTGATCTACAGACCGCCACCACCACCATTACTGCATATTTCCTACGGTGCGGTAGACCGTGCGAGATCGCTCCGCGGTAACGTGAGAGGCTCGCACTCAAAAGGTCCCGCGTTCGATTGCCGGCAACTGCTCACCCTCACCATGAGTTTTTCGTTGTTCCACGGGTCGGTAGGCGAATGTTGGGGTGGTTCCTCTTCTACCAATACTTTCCTATCCATCATTTCGCTTCATCAGCATCTGTTTCAGGGTTGAAGAACCAGGCGACGAGTTCAGGGAGTTGCGGCTGAATGGTGGTGGTGTGCTTTGTAAAGGTTTCTCCACTCTGCTGAGGGACGCACCCTCTGTGAACGGCTTCCCTTAAGGAATCCCTGGGGGCTCAGAGCTTGTGGATAGGCTTGGACGGCGTCGGATACGTTAAATCTGAAATCGTTAGGGGATCCGTCCACGCTTGCACTCTTCATCTCCCGCATTTTGTCGCCCTTCGGTTCACTCCCCTCATCCCTTCCTCCCAGGAATCACGTTGTAGAAAGAAATGTCTTAAATAAAAGTTGCTTGATATTATGGGGGAAAGAAAATGTCATTAGTCGTGTTTTATTTAGAGAACGTTGTGATGGTAATTTTAGGATCAATTTAAATTGACCCAAATTATAGGTTCTCACTTAAAAAATTAAATTGGTCCTAAAATGACCATCATAACGTCCTCCAAATAAAACACGACTAACTGCTTTTACTTTTCGCCATGTTATCAAGCAACTTTTATTCCAGACATTTCTTTCTACAACGCTTGGTTTTGGAGATATTGTACAATCTCAATTTAAATGATCCACCCTGTATAACATGGCTATTTCACTACTGACGAGCTTTTGGTATAAATACCAAAGCTTGTAAGTCATTTACATTCCTATGGCAAAATGTGAGGATTTTTTTGAGATACTTAAAACCACCACTTTTAGTAACATCTATACTTCAACCAACATCGACAAGTTGTTTTCACTAAATGGGAATAAAACATTATGACGTGTTTACATTCAAATGACTTTCTCTATTCACCTTCCTACAAAGTCTTCTTATTATTTTCTTAAATGTAACGAATTTTTATTCAAACTTATCAGCAATTATTTTTAATACAACCAAGTTATTAACACTAAAGTAGATTCACAGCAGCACTTAGAGATTGTTTTTATCATTCTAAAATTTAATTTAGCTATCTTCAATATTCTCTGAGAATGCCGTTTATGCCACAAAACTTCTTAACAGGAAAATCTGATGTGTTATACTCACATGTACAAACTATTTTTACAAAGGCCTATTATCCATCTGCTTCATTTTAATCAAGATAAACATTTGATGAAACTATCTTTTTGCTAATTTTCCTGTAGGTGCAAGGGGAATATGATAGGCTTTAAGCGATAGTCAAATGTTTTAAGAGCTGGTTGCTATGTGGAGCATTTCATTGTCTTTGCATGTCCAGGAAATTAAAACAACAAATAACAAGGAATATCTCGGAAATGGTTCCCTCGACCAAAACACAAAAAAACGTATATGACATAAACTTTAGCGATATCTACATTTTCTTTTTTTGTGTAGCAAAATTTACCAGTTATGCAAAGGTCATTCAGAATGAAGAGGACTTTTGGGGACATTCCCAGAAAATTCATGATATACATTTCATTTGCTACGAAAATATCTTAAACATATGATATTTTAATCAAAATCGTTAGAGCCATTTTTGAGAAAATGAAAATTTTCGATAAATGTTCTATATAAAGGATAGTCTGGGATGAGGGGAGTTTCTTGAAAATCTTCGTGTCGCATCTTTGAAAGATACTTAACCTAAATACCAACTTATCCAACTTTTGGTTTTTGAGTTATGCTGTTCATAGACACACGGACCTTTTTCTAAAAATGTTTTTTTTATTCAGGAGGCCTCAAAACATAAATTTTCGGTGAAATCTTGATATCAAATTTTTGGCTAGAATACTTCCCTACATACTATACACAGTAGAGAAAATAAAAAGCTATTCAGAGCAAAAATGGAGAAAAGTGGTATATATTTGCCAAACCATGTGGCTTGAGCACACAGAAGCTGCCAAATTTAACCTAAAAATGGTCTAAAGTGTGCCTTTGTACTTCAAACCGCGTAGGAGTTATGATTTTTTTTCTAAATTACAAACTTGATGTGTCACTTTTAAATATATATAAGTACTGTGTCTACAGTGATAAACTATATTACAAATTAAAGAGGAAATTCCAATTTATAAAATGTCATTTTTGGCAACTTTTGCCATTTGGTCTGACCTTCGTCACCATATTGATGAGTGACGATTAGCGGACGATGTTTCACGTTCACATGAAACACTTTTGGCCCCTCCTGCAATAGATTTTGTGATAGCTTCCCACGTTCTTGTACCAAACTCTCTCTGTTACATTTTAATAAGGAGTTCGTGTAAACCTTTCATGACGAATGTGGAATTTTCACTCCGTCGGGCGTCGATCTTGGGATGTAAGTGAAAGGAAACAAGCCTTTGAACATCGCCCTTGCCAGGAGAGAATGCGCACGTTCATTTCATTACTGGAGTACCTCTGTTGCATTGTTGATCACTTGGCAACAGAGAAAGCGATCGGCTCCGGAATGTGAATAATTATTCGCATGCCAATCATGCAGTTGGCTTATAACGGTCACATACGTCACGTGTATACTTAGAACAAGACCGAACGGGTTCTAATTAGCAACATAAGAAAACAGGCTAGGCATGATGACATATCGTGTCGTGTATCGACATATCGTCGAATAAAAAATCTGATGTGTTACACTCACACGACTTTCTCTACTCTTGTACAAACTATTTTTACAAACGCTTATTCTCCATCTACTTCATGTTAATCGAGATAAACATTTGCAGACTCTATCTTATTAATAATTTTTTTGTAGATGTAAGGGGAATATATATGTGCCTTTAAGCACATACATATCTCCTAATAGCTGGTTGCTAGGTGCAGCACTATTCCCTTTGCCACAGATTAATACTCTGCATATCCAAGACAAAAAAATGAATAACGAATTCCCATTTGAGAAAATATTGAAAAATTTAAGGGAATAACAAGCAATATCTTGAAAATGGTTCACTCAACAACAAAAATGTGCATGACATAAATTGTGTATTTTAACACGATCTACATCTTTTGTGTAGTAAAAGTTTGTCTGTCTCTTATAGTTTACCAGTTTGCCAAAAGTCGTTCACAATGAATAATACTTTTGGAGACATTCCCAGAAAATTCAAGATATACATTTTATTTGTCATGAAAATATCTTAAACATATGATATTTTAATCAAAATCGTTAGAACCATTTTTGAGAAAATTAAAATTTTCGAAAAATGTTCCATGTAAAGGGTACTCTGTGGTGGGGGGATTTTCTTGAAAACCTTCGTGTCTTATCTCTGGAAGATACTGAACCTAAATACCAAGTATGGTGTTTATCGACTGTTCGTTTCTGAGTTATGCTGTTCACAGACAGACAGACAGACACACAGACACACATACACACACGGACATGTTTCCAAAAATGCTTTTTTTGGATTCAGGGGATCTCAAAATATGTATTTCCGGTGAAATCTCGGTATCGAATTTTTGGGTGGAATACAATATTTCCCCTACTTCTATAAGTAGAGAAAGTAAAAAATGCACTTTTCGTTACCTCTTATATTTAAAATGTAAAACCAGCCTTAAAAATAGGTGACATTTCTAAATTGTAATTTATGAACATTTATTTTTGAAATGTGTACCTCATTAGCATTTATACAAATTTTCATTGCATTATCTCCAGTAGTTTTCAACTTATCAATTGCTTAATTATTTTAAAGGCAAACACAAATGGTTCTATGATGAAAAAATTAAAATTTTAGAAATATAAATATATATTTTTACTCTAACGAATATTTAATAAAACTATTGGAAACAGAATTGGAAGCATTATAAACTAATGACAAACATTATTTTTGAGTAGCTTTAGTGTGTTAATTAGACATTGTAATAATTAATATTCCTCCAATAATAACCGATAAAGAAAAATTACTCCCAGTATGTTTATACTTATAGTTTTGAATATTTCTCTACAAAGTTTGAAGGAAATTGCATCGTGTGGAACATTTTGAATGCGTAAAAATGTAGAAAAAACAGCTTTGAAATTCTAAAGGGTTGTCTGGCTTTGCGCAGGCATATTTAAAAATTGAAAATGTATGTATTACGTTATTTGCCCCAAGCTTTGGGAGCCAATTTGAAGATGTTATATTTTTGTAGGAGTTGTATTGTATTTCGACTGTTGGGGAACCCAACGTGTAGTAGTTGCAACCGCACGTATAATAAACAGTTTTCGGTAGCCTTCGCCCCAAAAAATGTACTTTCAAGTTTGAAAAAAATATTAACTTTGTAATTTAACTGTTTCTTTAAATATTATATATTTATGTTTGCCTCGGCTGCGTCATTATTATTCTTAGAGACACGTTTCTCTTAACAGGATTGAGGTGCGACTTGGCTTACACAGATTATAATTTTACTTCACTCCTTTTTATTAATTCTTGTCACGATTTAAATAACACTTCACTTATAGAGTGCTGTGAGATTCTTTTATGAATTACTTGCACTTTTTAACACGTAAACTACTTTTCGTCTCACACGAATACGTATTAAATCTCTCGAGGATGTGTCTCGCGTCCGGTCAGGAACACTGTTTGCAGGCAACTGAATTGATTTCAACTGCCTAAACTTGTAAATTTCTATATTTCAAGTCTCTGATTGGCTATTCCTAATCCATTAGAATACCTTCATTTAACTAAAGCTTTTTCTGGTTTTTGATTGGCTATTTTTATAAAATATCACTAAAATTACATTATTGCTTCCAAGAATCACATGTAGTATTGTTAAACTTTCAAATTCATTATTGCCTCAAGGTTACCTCATTGTTACCTCATTGTTAGCAACTTTTAACCTATTATTCTCACAGCTCCTACATTATTAAATTACGTAATATATTCACATAACATTATTACACATGAATACAATAATATAAGCATATGCAATGACTGTTACATACATTTTACAAATTATTACATACACATATTGCTTCAAGGCGGGCTGTTATTGAATTTATATATTATAAATCATTTAAGTGTTAAAAACACTGCCTCAAAATTCGTGTAAAATTATTTCTGCTCAATAGTAATAGACAGTAAATACAGATTATGAAACTAGATGATTTATTCTTAATAATATACTTATTAACAAAATAAATTGACTTTTTTCACCTTAATTTTCACCTATATGTTACCTTTATAGGAATCCTGAAGTTTGAGGAGTTCAAACAAGTGACATTTCTAGATGTTTTGAAATGTGTTTCCTTATACATGGCCTTATATATTATGTAATATAATTATTAGAGAACCGGCACTAAAAGCAGGGCTTTTAACGCAATCCACTCATACTAGAAATTGAGATCATGACACTGTGAAATAACATTGTAACAACACTCCATTGTTGTCACCGTTATTCCTTGCAATATAAATTATAGGTATATTATGCGCAGGCCTTAATCCATTAATGTAATGGCGGATTATTTAAATGTTTTGGAAGTCGATTCGGCAGAACTGCAAGAAATTGTCAGTGCTGCTTCCTCTGCACGAGGAATTAATACTACAAAGTAAGAATGGCACAGTCAGCATCACAATTATATCAAAGGAATAATAATAATAATAATAATAATAATAATAATAATAATAATAATAATAAATTAAATCAAATGTGTTTATTAACAAAATTATTATTTCACTTATATTGTGGATTTATTTTTGATGCAGCCTTCTATATATCCACATATTATAGGATGTTATGATTCTGTAAGTAATCATGTTGTCAGCACTGGTACTATGAAGATTAAACAACAACGAATGCCAAACACTAACAGACTACTGTCCATTCCAAACCAGAGTGCCTTTCACTGAAAACAAACTCTTTGCATTATCTGCGCGAAAGTAGTTCGCAATCACCGCCCCTAATGGTGCTTGTTCCCCTCTCACGTGCTTGTTAAACACTATTTAACTCTATAAAAACGCCTGAGAATTATAGTTCAAAATGCAACCTGAGTTAACAATCTATTTTATAAGTATGCTGCAATGAACATTTTACTTACGTCAATCACAATCCTCGGGCAAAAGTGCAACACCCAAATCCGAATCCCCCGAAGATGATTCAGCTGCCATATCAGAATCAGAACTACTCTCCAAAACAATGACAGGCTTATCCACAATTCCACAGCACTGTCGCACTTAAAACAAGTTCCCACATTTTATCCTCTTCTATGTTCTATCATGTCTGTTTATATTCCCTGCTCGCTTTCGTTACACTTCTCACTGAAACGCCTGTAAAATCCGATATTAGTTTCGTAATATGCACTAATGCAAGTGTTGGGTATTTTTCTAATAGTGAGTTGAATATATGAAGAGCTGTTTGCTTTTCGACACTTTTTAACTGTTTCCCGCTTTTGTGTTTGAACAGTTTATTCGCACTAGACGCACCTTCCTCTGCCATGTGAACTTAAATACCAACTCACTAAATCAGAATATATGACCTGAGCTGAGCAAATTTGTGTGCCTGCGTATTATGAATTATTGTTCGTTTATCATATATCCTGTGTTACGCAAAGTCTTTATACGGTACTCAGATAACACCTCTGGGAATTCATTGCGGTATTTCTTGTATATGTAAGAGTGGCAGTCATGCATACAGTTGGTATTAACGAGCAAGATGCTCTCGGCGTTAGCGCAATAGCAGACGAAAGTCATATTTTGTAATCTCTTAACAGCTATTATATATCCACTACCTTTAACGATGAGTTCTTATGATAACCGCAATAAAATGTGCAGTTCTATACCTTTCTTGCTCTAATATTTCATAATACAATGCATGTATTAAGGAACTATTTACGTTGGCGTAAGAGTATATTCTTGGGTTCGTGACAAGTCGAAGCACGTGCTTCTGTTTACATCAGAAGGTGTGTCTACCATATTGTTCAGTACAGTATGCGGTTAGTTTCTCATTGTATACCAGTATTCATTAGTTGAGACAGTATGTACACATTTGTCGTGTGAGTTCATAAAGTCAGATATCAATTATGTTTATGCAGCGTTACAGTTATTATACTGCATCTGCGGCCCCATGCTCCTAACCCCAAAATGCTTAGTTTCGTATACTGCCTTTCCAGTCTACAAATTTCTGCACAAGGTCATTCCGCAACCTGTGTGAAGGATTATATGAAGTTGTAATGGGTAGAGAAGCTCGTGTGAGTGTGAAACATCAGACTTTTAGTATGTAACAGAAGCTTCACTTAGTCATAAATAAATTATAAATTAAACGAAATATAATTACGCATTATGGCATATATTGTATTTTTCTAGTGCGAACAATTAACGAAGTAGCTCGATATTGTACTTTTTATACATTTTAACAGGTTAGAGTAAATCATTTGCAAGAAAGATGGGAGGAAGAACACAGCTGAAGATCCTTTTTTAACTCTCGAAACACAATTCACTTTTGTTAAACTTCTATAATGATTTACTCGTTAACTGTTTTCGGTAGATATATGGGTTAACTCCATTATTGCTTTTAATTTATTTAGTGTAATTTATATTATACGTATGGCTACTGCTCCATTTAAAAATACAACTCTTTGCTCTACTTTTTTTAATAATATACATTTTCCATAGGCGGATTTTATCCTTTTATTATATCTTCAATCCAATAAAACTAGCTTATATTCAGTAATAGAATAGAAAATACTTTAACTTTCTCTACTACTTACCTATAGTAAATAGAAATATTGCACTCCACCTAAAAATTTGATATCGATGTTTCATCGAAAATACACGTTCTAAGGTTAGAAGTAGGACTACGAACGGAGGTGGACTTAGCACCTCAACCTAGGAAGATCTTTTGTGCCTAAGCCCACGACGGGGTGCCCTCGGGAGGGAGGAGTGAGGTGAGAGGAAACAGAGGGCGGCCGGATCGGGAGGCATGACAGGGCAGGGTCCCTACCTTTTTCCAGATTGAAACACCTGAAGGCACTGGTACAACCGGTTACTAAGTGTTATATAGAGCATCCTTTTCCCCTGCCATGCAAAGCCGAGACTCCCGCCGACACCTACAACCCTGAAACAGCCAAGCAAATGAAAGGTGAAATGAAATGAGAAAGGAGGTGAAATGAAGGGACAGAAAATTCGGGGATGTAATGAACCTTGCCAGCATTCCGGGTAAACCCCCGAAAAAAACCCATAGGTCAGAAAGGTCGACCGCGTGAATCAAACCACGACCTCCCGAATGCGGGCCAAAGACTTTGCCGCCTGAGCCATTCCGCTCGGTTTTAAGATTAATAATAATAATAATAATAATAATAATAATAATAATGATAAAATTTCTAGAAAAATGACCGTGTGTGTGAACAGCATAACTCGAAAACGAAAAGTTGGATAATTAACAAACTTGGTATTTAAGTTCAGTACCTTTAAAGATGCGACACGAAGATTTTCAACAAAATCCGATCCCAAACCGCCTTTCACATGCAGCATTTTTTAAATATTTTATTTTCTAAAAAAATATTCCAACAATTTGTTATAAATACCATATATTAAATATACTTACTGACAAAAAATTGTATTATCCTGAATTTTTGGGAGCAACCTCTAAAGTAGGTTCTAGAGAAAGTAAAGATATAGGATCGTGGCAAGCAAGATAGGTGAGAGTAGCTTAATTGGCGTGTTATTTTCGTTACTTCGCAAACTCATTTCCATTGTTTTAAAATGAGAATTATAATATTATCATTTATGAGATAAAAAATTAAGTCCGTAACTATAATAAATTTTATCAAGCTTAACTAGTGGTATTTTGGCTAAAAAAAAGAGGCGATAGATTAAAATTAGTCGATTTAGGTATATAAATGGTACCATAGTAAGAAATTTAAATAAAAGGCAAGAAAAGAATCATTAATTAAATTATACAAAACAACAGCAATTGCAGCATTAACATACAGTATTGAAACTTGTACTCTAAGGTTAACTCAACAAATACAATCAAATGAAATGACATCTCTTAGAAAAGTTGCCGGATACAACGAACAATACACCAACTATAAGTACGTTTTCGTCTTAACGTTTACCAGTTATACAAGATTATACAATTCCTTCCGAATGAAGAGGACTGAAAGGCTATTCCAGAAAATTCAAGATATACATTTTATCTCTAAATATATTTAGAGTCATTTTTTAGAAAATAAAAAATTTCGAAAAATCTTCCATGTAAAGTAGTTTAGGTTAGGGGATTTTCTTGAAAATCTTCGTGTCATATCTTTGCAAGATACTGAACTTAAATACCAAGTTTGGTCTTTTTCCGACTTTTCCTTTCTGAGTTATGCTGAACACACACTGGTATTTTTCTAAAAATGATTTTTTTATCCAGGGGCCTCAAAACATGTATTTCCAGTGTAATCACGGTGTGTAATTTTTGGGTGGAATGCAATACCTTCTCTACCTACTATGTACGTGGTAGAGAAAGTAAAAATCTGACAAGAAATAAAATATTCAATGTAAATGAACGTATAATAGATACTAGATCATATTGGAACCAACATGTAAAAGAATTATAACAAATGCAGACCAGCAGAAGGGAAAACAACAAGAGGACATCCAAATGCAAGGTGGGAAGATCAAGAATTCCTTGAAGTCGGAACGCGATAATACCCAATACTTGGATGATGATTTTGGCGATGATGAAGCGATCGTTGCCAATGACGTCCAGAGATCTACACGGTCTTTCATGCCCAACGAGAATGACCATGCCGTATCTGTTCGCGCTGTGATTCGTGAAAATTAGCATTTTACCATTAAGGCAAGCTTTTTGGCAAGCGATTTTGAGAGAGAAATTGGAAATGATCGCATCACTGCAGAATTTGTACCGCGTTTGACACTCGATGATCAGAAATGCAACGTATTGAATCAGACAGGAAGTATCTGGCTTTGCTAATGACAATGAACATTTCCTCAAACGCTTCATAATAGTAAGTGATACAAATCTGCACAATTTTTGTAGAAAGTGTGACGATGTCACAGTGGATGAAGAAAACTTCTCTATCCTGAAAACTCAGCAGGAGTCGAGCAAATTGTTGCTTCATATTACTTTGTCTACTTACTCTTCTACAGACTATTCTTATAAAAGCTTATTTTTCTACCTACTTCTTCATAATTGAGGCAGTATTTTTAACACTAAAATGATTTCAGTCTAATTGTATAATATAATTCAATAACAGCCCACCTTGAAGCAAAATGTGTATGTAACTATATATAAAAAGTGTATATTACAGTCATAGTAAATGTTTATATTATTGTATCCATGTTTAATAATGTTATGTAAATGTATTACGTATTTTAGTAATGTAGGAGCTGTGAGAAATAGGTCAAACGTTGTTACAATGAGGTAATCTTGAGACAATAATGAGTTTGAGAGTTTAACAATACTTCTGATTCTTGGAAGCAATAATGTAATTTTAGTGACAGTTTATAAAATAGCCAATCAACAACCAGAAAAAGCATCAGTTAAATGAAGGTATTCTATTGGAGTAGGATTAGCCAATCAGAAACTAAAAAGGAGAAAATTGTACAAATTTAGAGTTCAGTTGCCAGCAGACAGCGTGAATAACCAGACGCAAAAAGTGTCCTCAAGAAATATAATAAGTATTCCTGTGAGACGAAAAATAAGTTTACGTGTTAAAAAGTGTAATTAATTAACAAAAAGAATCTCACAGCTCTCTATATCAGTGAAGTGTTATTTAAATCGTGTCAAGCATTAATAAAAGGAGTGAAGTGAAATTATAATCTGTGTAAGCCTACATTCTTAGTTGCATCACAACCCTGCTAAGAAAAGCATGTCTCTAACAATAATACTGACGCAGCCGAGGCAAACATAAATATATAATTTTTAAAGAAACAGTCAAATTACAAAATTAACATTTTTAAATTTGGGGCGAAGGCTACCGGAAACTGTTTACTATAAGTTGCAACTACTTCAAGTGTTCGGCTCCCCAACAGTTGAACTATAATACAACAAAATAAACTTCTTCAAATATAGACAAACTTTCATTATACATTTATACACATTTTACTTCTAGGTATAAGAAAGACACTTTAGGCTAAAGACGATAGTCATATTTTCATTAAGAAGCGTATCGCTATTTGATGGTTTTGAAATTTCATTCTCCATGCATGCTGACGAGAGAAAAGCCGAATAGCGACTTACCATCTGAAAAAAGTATAAGTATTTGAAAATTTAAAAGTCAGTCCAATAAACAAGAATATCTCAGAAATGGTTAAAGTCACAAAAATCTTTAACACAAATTGTGTCCTTTAATGAGATCTAAATATTTTTGTGTAGTAAGATTGTGTCTATCTGTTACAGTTTACCAATTACCTATACAAAAGTCTTCCGGAATGAAGAGGACTTCACAGGATATTGCCATGAAATTCAAGATATACGTTTTATTTGTGGTGCAAATATCTTGAACATACGATATTTAAAATCGTTAGCATCGCTTTTGATAATAAAAAATGAGCTGGCCCCATAGCTCAGTCGGTAGAGCACCTGCCTACTGTGCGAGGGGTCCGGTTCGATTCCCGTCTGGGGGTGGGAATCTTTCCCTAGCCAAGATTGCTCTCTATCCTCCCCAGAGTCTGGAAGTAAGAATGAGAGTGTGAATGTGTGTGTGACCTAATGATTAAAACCTAAAAAGTGCAAGAAACCCAACGACAAAGAGAATATGAGCTAACACGATTGCCAATAGGCAATAAGTTCCAAAGGAAAGGCCGCCGATAAGACCAATGTAGTTAAAAGTGGGGTATAATTGGAACTAAAATAAATAAAAAAAATCTGATATGTTACACTCACATCACTTTCTCTACTCTTGTACAAAGGTTACAAACGCTTATTCTCCATATGCTTCATGTTAATCGAGATATCGAGATGCTAATCTTATTGCTAATTTTCTTGTAGATGCAAGGGGAATTGGTAGGCTTTAAGCGACAGTCAAATATTTTAAGAGCTGGTTGCTATGTGGAGCATTCCATTCTCTTTGCATTACCAGGACATAAAAAATGAATAACGAATTTGAAAAAAAGTATAAGTTTTGGAAAATTTAAGGAAATAACGAGCAATATCTCGAAAATGGATCACCCAACAAAAAAAACTGTATATGACACAAATTGTGTATTTTAACGCGATATACATTTTTTGTGTAGTAAAATTTTGTCTATCTCTTATGGTTTACCAGTTATGCAATAGTCGTTCACAATGAAGAATACTTTTGGAGACATTCCCAGAAAATTCGAGATAATCATTTCATTTGTCATGAAAATATCTTAAACATATGATATTTTAATCAAAATCGTTAGAGCCGTTTTTGAGAAAATTAAAATTTTTGAAAAATGTTCCATGTAAAGAGTAATCTGGGGTGTGGGGGATTTTCTTAAAAACCTTCGTGTCGCATCTATGGAACATACTAAACCTAAATACCAAGTTTGGTGTTTATCCGACGTTCGTTTCTGAGTTATGCTGTTCACAGACACACACGGACATGTTTCCAAAAATGCTTTTTACTTTCTGTACTACGTATAGTAAGTAGGGAAGTATTGCATTCCACCCAAAAATTCGATACCGAGATTTCACCGGAAATACATGTTTTGAGACCTCCTAAATCCAAAAAAAGCATTTTTGGAAACATGTCCGTGTGTGTGTCTGTGTGTGTGTGTGTGTGAGTGTGTGTCTGGTGTGTGTGTGTGTGTGTGTGTGTGTGTGTGTGTGTCTGTGTGTTTGTGAACAGCATAACTCAAAAACGGACAGTAGGATAAACACCAAACTTGTTATTTAGGTTTAGTATCTTCCAGAGATGCGACACGAAGGTTTTCAAGAAAATCCCCCCACCCCAGATTACCCTTTACATGGAACATTTTTCGAAAATTTTAATTTTCTCAAAAATGGCTCTAACGATTTTGATTAAAATATCATATGCTTAAGATAATGTCATGAGAAATGAAATGTATATCTCGAATTTTCTGGGAATGTCTCCAAAAGTATTCTTCATTGTGAACGACTTTTGCATAACTGGTAAACCCTAAGAGATAGACAAAGTTGTACTACACAAAAAATGTAGATAGCGTTAAAATACACAATTTATGTAATATACATTTCTTTTGCTGAGTGAACCGTTTTCGAGATATTGCTTGTTATTCCCTTAAATTTTCCAATACTTTATACTTTTTCTCAAATTCGTTGTTCATTTTTTACTTTCTCTACTACGTATAGTAAGTAGGGGAAGTATTGCATTCCACCCAAAAATTCGATACCGAGATTTCACCGGAAATACATGTTTTGAGACCTCCTGAATCTAAAAAAAGCATTTTTGGAAACATGTCCGTGTGTGTGTCTGTCTGTGTGTCTGTGTGTCTGTCTGTGTGTCTGTCTGTGTGTCTGTGTGTCTGTGAACAGCATAACTCAAAAACGAACAGTCGGATAAGCACCAAACTTGGTGTTTAGGTTCAGTATCTTCCAGAAATGCGACACGAAGGTTTTCAAGAAAATCCCCCCACCCCAGACTACCCTTTACATGGAAGATTTTTCGAAAATTTTAATTTTCTCAAAAATGGCTCTAACGATTTTGATGAAAATATCATATGTTTAAGATAATGTCATGAGAAATGAAATGTATATCTCGAATTTTCTGGGAATGTCTCCAAACGTATTCTTCACTGTGAACGACTTTTGCATAACTGGTAAACCGTAAGAGATAGACAAAATTTTACTACACAACAAATGTAGATCGCGTTAAAATACACAACTTATGTCATATACATTCTTTTGTTGAGTGAACCATTTTCGAGATATTGCTTGTTATTTCCTTAAATTTTCCAATACTTATACTTTTTCTCAAATGCGTTATTCACTTTTTTTATGTCCTGGACATGCAAAGAGAATGGAATGCGCCACATAGCAACCAGCGTTAAAATATTTGCCTATCGCTTAACAGCTACCATATTTCCCTTGCATCTACAAGAAAATTACCAATAAGATTGACATCTCGATATCTCGATTAACATGAAGCATATGGAGAATAGGCGTTTGTAAAAATAGTGTGTACAAGAGTATAGAAAGTCATGTGAGTGTAACACATCAGACTTTTTTATGTCCTGGACATGCAAAGAGAATGGAATGCGCCACATAGCAACCAGCGTTAAAATATTTGGCTATCGCTTTTAACCTACCATATTCCCCTTGCATCTACAAGAAAATTAGCAATAAAGTTGACATCTCGATATCTCGATTAACATGTAGCATATGGAGAATAAGCGTTTGTAAAAATAATTTGTACAAGAGTAGAGAAAGTCATGTGAGTGTAACACATCATTTTTTTTTACTTTCTCCACTACGTATAGCAAGTAGGGGAAGTATTGTATTCCACCCAAAAATTCGATACCGAGATTTCACCGGAAATATATGTTTTGAGACCCCCTGAATCCAAAAAAATCATTTTTGGAAACATGTCCGTGTGTGTTTGTCTGTGTGTCTGTCTGTGTGTGTGTCTGTCATTGAATAGCATAACTCAGAAACGAACAGTCGGATAAACACCAAACTTGGTATTTAGGTTTAGTATCTTCCAAGGATGCGACACAAAGGTGTTTAAGAAAATCCCCCCACCCCAGACTACCCTTTACATGGAAAATTTTTCGAAAAATTTAATTTTCTCAAAAACGGCTATAACGATTTTGATTAAAATATCATATATTTTAAGACATTTTTATGACAAATGAAATGTATATCTCGAATTTTCTGGGAATGTCTCCAAAAGTGTTCTTCATTGTGAACGACTTTTGCATAACTGGTAAACCATAAGAGATAGACAAACTTTTACTGCACGAAAAATGTAGATCGCGTTAAAATACACAATTTATGCCATATACATTTTTGTTGTTGCGTGAACCATTTTCGAGATTTTGCTGGTTATTGCCTTAAATGTTCCAATACTTATACTTTTTTTTCAAATTCGTTAATCATTTTTACTTTCTCTACTACGTATAGTAAGTAGGGGAAGTATTGTATTCCACCCAAAAATTCGATACCGAAATTTCACCGGAAATACATGTTTTGAAACCCCCTGAATCCAAAAAAAAACATTTTTGGAAACATGTCCGTGTGTGTGTTTGTGTGTCTGTCTGTGTGTGTGTCTGTCTGTGAACAGCATAATTCAGAAACGAACAGTCGGATAAACACCAAACTTGGTATTTAGGTTCAGTATCTTCCAAGGATGCGACACGAAGATTTTCAAGAAAATCCCCCCACCCCAGATTACCCTTTTTATGGAAGATTTTTTGAAAATTTTAATTTTCTCAAAAATGGCTCTAACGATTTTGATTAAAATATCATATGTTTAAGATATTTTTATGACAAATAAAATGTATATCTTGAATTTACTGGGAATGTCTCCAAAAGTATTCTTCATTGTGAACGACTTTTGCATAACTGGTAAACCATAAGAGATAGACAAAATTTTACTACACAAAAATGTAGATCGCGTTAAAATACACAATTTATGTCATACATTTTTTTATTGAGTGAACCATTTTCGAGATATTGCTTGTTATTCCCTTAAATTTTTCAATACTTATTTTCTCGAATGGGAATTCGTTATTCATTTTTTTGTCTTGGATATGCAAAGAGTATTAATCTGTGGCAAAGGGAATGGTGCTGCACCTAGCAACCAGCTATTAAGAGATATGTATGTCCTTAAAGGCTACTGTATTTCCAAATTGCCCTTGTAAATATATATTCCCCTTACATCTACAAGAAAATTAGCAATAAGATAGAGTCTGCAAATGTTTATCTCGATTAACCTGAAGTAGATAGATAATAAGCGTTTGTAAAAATAGTTTGTTCAATAGTAGAGAAAGTCATGTGAGTGAAACACATCAGATTTTTTTTTGTCCTGGTAATGCAAAGAGAATGGAATACTCCACATAGCAACCAGCTCTTAAACGCTAAGCCTAGCAATTTCCCTTGCATCTACAAGAAAATTAGCAATAAGATTTACATCTCGATATCTCGATTAACATGAAGCATATGGAGAATAAGCGTTTGTAAAAATAGGTTGTACAAGAGTAGAGAAAGTCATGTGAGTGTAACACATCAGATTTTTATTCAGGGAGTCTCAAAACATGTATTTCCGGTGAAATCCCGGTATCGAATTTTTGGGTGGAATACAATACTTCCCCTACTTACTATACGTAGCAGAGAAAGTAATAACAAAACATTTCTTGAAAATCTACCTGTGGCATCCATGGAAAACACTGAACTTAAATACCAAGTTTGGTATTTAACAGGCTTTTGGTTTTTGAGCTATGTTGTTCCTAAACACACACACACACACACACACACACACACACACACACACACACACACACACACACACAGAGGCCTTTTTCTTAAAATGTTCTCTTAGATTCAGGGAATCTCAAAACGTGCATTTCCGGTGAAATCTCGATATTGAATTCTTGGGTGGAATGCAATGCCTCCTCTACTTATATAGGTAAGTAGTAGAAAGCCATTCAAGGCATTACAGAAATACTCTATGTGGGAAGATTTTCAAATTAGGGAAAACGCAAGTACTGCTATTGCTTAAAAACAACGCAGCAGCTCGTTACCGGTGTACAAACAACTCGGAAAATGTTATTCGATTTTTCTGTTAGTTAAAAAACCGTCCGTTCAGGTCTTATGGGTTATTTAGCACTGTAAGGTTAACAACTGGTGTTTATATTTATTTAGTTACTAACAGTTGCGGCTCGTGAGTTTACATTTTGAGTGTTCACAACATCTTAGTCAGACAGCTTTGAAAAAGTGAAATAGCATCTACTGCATAATAGTGTCACGGTGGTAACCGGCGTCATTGCTTCTTCTATGGAGGCGGATCTAGACGCCGGTGCCACCATTCACTCTCCACGAACAATCACAGGAGTTGACTCGTGGATCTGGATTGAGAAAGGTATTTTGTTGTAACTTGTTTGCAACACGCTTTGGGCGTCAATTTAAAGTAGGTTGTATTGAAGGAGTTGTATTATATTTCAACTGTTGGGGAGCCGAATACTTGAAGTAGTTCCAACCGCACGTACAGTAAATAGCTTCCGGTAGCCTTCGCCCCAAATGTACTTTCAGGTGGCCTTTGCCCCAAGTTTAAAAAAATATTAACTTTGTTTCTTTAAATATTTATATTTATGTTTGCCTAGGCTGCGTCAGTATTATTGTAAGAGACACGTTTCTCTTAGCAGGGTTGTGGCGCGACAAGAACGTAGGCTTACACAGATTCTAATTTTACTTCACTCCTTTTATTAATGCTTGACACGATTTAAATAACACTTTACTGATATAGAGAGCTGTGAGATGTTTTTATTAAATACTTGCACTTTTTAACACGTAAACTATTTTTGTCTCACACGAATACGTTTTATACTTCTCAAGGACACTTTTGCGTCCGGTTAGGAACACTATTTGCAGGCAACTGACTTCTAGATTTGTAAATTTTGCTATATTTCAGCTTCTGATTGGCTAATCCTACTCCAATAGAATATCTTCATTTAATTAAAGCTTTTTCTGGTTGTTGACTGGCTATTTTATTAACTGTCACAAAAATTACATTATTGCTTCCAAGAATCACAAGTAGCATTACTGAACTTTCAAATTCATTATTGCCTCAAGGTTACCTCACTGTTAACAACTTTTAACCTATTATTCTCACAGCTCCTACATTATTAAATTACGGAATATATTCACATAACATTATTACACATGGATTCAATAGTATACAATAATATAAGCATATGCAATGACTGTTACATACATTTTACAAATTATTACATACACATATAGCTTCAAGGTGGGCTATTATTGAATTTATATGTTATATAATTAGACTGAAATTATTTAAGTGTTAAAAATACTGCCTCAGGATCATAGACCTGAGATACTCACTATGCTTACACACACCCTACCCATAAAGTGGTTTGTCTGAATGGGGAAAGCTAAGGAAGGGTGCGTCCTGGGTGCTCTAAGCTTCGCAAGGCGTGCGAGAGAGAGCTGCGGTTATGGCCAAGGTAGTTCCAAACACTTACATAGTAAACTCATTAAGTTGCCAACGTTTTAATGTAATATTTGAGGCTAAAGATACAATTAGTTATATTGTTGAAAACCTTACAGGGCCACAGCTAATACTGGCCAATACATTGTGCTTCACTTTAAAATAGTACTTTTTACACGTGGACATTCAGAATGGCGACCGATAAGAGGTCCGGTAGCACCTGCCAAAGAATGGACTACGAGTCCTAAAACTTGGACTATTTAACGCAAATTCCTGCTGTGCATCAGCGAAACGTCACCGCCAGGGGAAATGACCTCAAGCAAGTCATCAGAAGCCCTAAGATAGTGTCCTCTGATACGGCTTCCGCGTTCGCTTAGCTAGCATGTGAAATCCTTCAATTTCACCTTTTGCGGAAATTTGTACTAAACCTACCAATACTTTAAAAAAATTTGATGTGTTACACTCACATGACTCTCTCTACTCTTGCGCAAACTATTTTTACAAACGCTTATTAGTAGAATAAGAATGCCGATACGGAAACAAAGGATTTTGCCGCCATCTGATAAGGTTCTTTGATCTATGCCGCTAGCCCCGCCCCCTCCCTTTGTGCGCTACTATTTGCCGCCCGGTCGCGTGGCGCTAGCTCCGCCCCCTTCCCTTTGTGTGCTCACCTAATGCCGGCAGTATCTGTGCCGGCAGGTTCTACCCCCTCCCCCATGCGTTCTACTGTGGCGTCATGACTTGATGGAATTGTTTTCTCGAGTCCTGCCGCCCCTCGGCAAATTAATTAGGTAATGTTCGTCAAACATTTTTTTTATGACTACTAAGCCCTGCACATTGCATCCTCGAGCAATTAAGTTTTTTGATTAATGAATTGTTGACTGCAGCTTGAGTATAAGTAGTCTGCTCACGGGAACAGTCTGTCATGTAATGAAACACTGCAGCCTTCTTCTTCTATCCGGGGAAGGCGCTTGTCCATTAGCTGAACATGTTAGACGCTTTCAACACATTAATAGGCTTTTAAGTTTACATTCTGGATCTGTTTACATACATTAGCGATCAACGACATACTTCCGTCTGGAGGTAACGGTGACCCACATTAGCTAACCCGTTAGACGCTTTCACCACATTAGCGAACATTGTCAGTAATTGTTTTCCTAAGTGCTCTGCCCAACACTCAACACTTTAGATTTTAGCGATGGAAATGATATAAAAAGCAGCACCTTCTCCAACGAGTTCCAAGTTGACCAGGATGGCCGGGTTCGAATTACAAATTCAGCTTCTAATAACTCAGAGACTAATTACGATAAAGACATCAAATAAAGTTTATTACATTAATGTCATTAGATAGTTTCTTGTGAATGTATATTTGGGTACATGGTGTCCAGGGTTCGAATACCGATAAAATGTAATTTAATTATAAATTTAATAACTCCTAAACTAATTAAGATAAAGACGCCAAATAAACTTTATTGTCTTTATGTTATTAGGTAGTATCTTGTGGAGGTGTAATTAGATACCTGACGTTCTGGGTTCGATCCTAATGTTTAAATCGTCATTATCTCAGAAACTAAGAGAGGTAGAGGAATTGACCAAAGCATAATTGATAGCTCCTATGATGGGTAATTAATACGGTATATAATTTTCAATCAGTTGTCCTTACTTCGAATCCCGATCTTTCAATCACTTACTTATTTTTTCTCTATACTCTAGAATATGTCACTTAGATTGATGCTGTAACTGCATACACAACCTTTAAACATATCAAACTAATATTGTAAATAATTTTGTTTCTGGTGTCCAGGGTTCGAATACCGATAAAATGTAATTTAATTATAAATTTAATAACTTCTAAACTAATTAAGATAAAGACGCCAAATAAACTTTATTGTCTTTATATTATTAGGTACTATGTTGTGGATGTGTAATTAGATACCTGACGTTCTGGGTTCGATCCTAATTTTAAATCGTCATTATCTCAGAAACTAAGAGAGGTAGACGAGTGAACCAAAGCATGATTGATAGCTCCTATAAGGGGTAATTAATACTGTATATAATTTTCAATCAGTTGTCCTTACTTCGAATCCCGATCTTTCAATCACATACTTATTTTTCTCTATACTCTAGAATATATCACTTAGATTGACGCTGTAACTGTATACAGCACCTTTAAACATATCAAACTAATATTGTAAATAATTTTGTTTCTGGTGTCCAGGGTTCGAATACCGATAAAATGTAGTTTAATTATAAATTTAATAACTTCTAAACTAATTAAGATAAAGACGCCAAATAAACTTTATTGCGTTTATGTTACTAGGTAGTATCTTGTGGACGTGTAATTAGATACCTGACGTTCTGGGTTCGATCCTAATTTTAAATCGTCATTATCTCAGAAACTAAGAGAGGTAGACGAGTGAACCAAAGCATGATTGATAGCTCCTATAAGGGGTAATTAATACTGTATATAATTTTCAATCAGTTGTCCTTACTTCGAATCCCGATCTTTCAATCACATACTTATTTTTCTCTATACTCTAGAATATATCACTTAGATTGATGCTGTAACTGCATACAGCACCTTTAAACATATCAAACTAATATTGTAAATAATTTTGTTTCTGGTGTCCAGGGTTCGAATACCGATAAAATGTAGTTTAATTATAAATTTAATAACTTCTAAACTAATTAAGATAAAGACGCCAAATAAACTTTATTGCGTTTATGTTATTAGGTATTATCTTGTGGATGTGTAATTAGATGCCTGACGTTCTGGGTTCGATCCTAATTTTAAATCGTCATTATCTCAGAAACTAAGAGAGGTAGACGAGTGAACTAAAGCATGATTGATAGCTCCTATGAGGGGTAATTAATAATGTATATAATTTTCAATCAGTTGTCCTTACTTCGAATCCCGATCTTTCAATCACTTACTTATTTTTCTCTATACTCTAGAATATATCACTTAGATTGATGCTGTAACTGCATACAGCACCTTTAAACATATCAAACTAATATTGTAAATAATTTTGTTTCTGGTGTCCAGGGTTCGAATACCGATAAAATATAGTTTAATTATAAATTTAATAACTTCTAAACTAATTAAGATAAAGACGCCAAATAAACTTTATTGCGTTTATGTTACTAGGTAGTATCTTGTGGATGTGTAGTTAGATACCTGACGTTCTGGGTTCGAGCCTAATGTTTAAATCGTCATTATCTCAGAAACTAAGAGAGGTAGAGGAATTGACCAAAGCATGATTGATAGCTCCTATGAGGGGCAATTAATACTGTATATAATTTTCAATCAGCTGTCCTTACTTCGAATCCCGATCTTTCAATCACTTACTTATTTTTCTCTATACTCTAGAATATATCACTTAGATTGATGCTGTAAATGCATACAGCACCCTTAAACATATCAAACTAATATTGTAAATAATATTGGTTCTGGTGTCCAGGGTTCGAATACCGATAAAATGTAATTTAATTATAAATTTAGTAACTCCTAAACTAATTAAGATAAAGACACCAAATAAACTTTTATAGGGGAAAGGATGCTCTCCTGAAACATTAGGTCTCTAGATAGAAGTATTTATAGGGGAGAGATAGGGAATACCAGGGCTGATGCTAGGCTAGTCAGATGCTAAAGGAGGGAGGGATATGCTTTATACGAGAGAGATAGGGAACACAAGGAAAGATGCTATACTAAACAGGACTTGAAGGGTAGAATATGAGCGATATAGCAAACCGAGGAGAGGTATTAGGATAGGAGTTTTGAATGATGGAGTAGGCGTTTATATGCGAGAGATAGGGAATACGAGGGTCGATGCTAGGCTAGACGGTGTTGAATGAGGGAATGCATCTTATATGAGAGAGGTAGGGGAATATGAGGAGAAGTGCTAGGCTAGTCGGGAAGGTCTGAATGAGAGAGTATACGTCTATATGGGAAAATATAGGGAAAACGAAGGTAGGTGCTAGATTGAGAGAGTCTTCAAGGAGGAAAATGCATTTATATGAGAGCGGTAGGGCATACGAGAGGTGCTAGTCTAGACATGGTTTGAGGATTAGAGTATACGTTTATATGGGAGAAATGGAAAACGGGAGAGATACAAGGATAGACAGAGATTGAAGGAGGTGGAATGTAGGGTTATACTGTAATATAGAGAGTAATTCGATTATAAAACTTTCCTCATCCAGCGTTACAATACTTTTATATACTTATTTTCTAAACCTTACACACTTTATATTTGTTAAACAGTAGTGCGCGAGACGGAGAGGGACAAACAGTATATCGGTTTACAGTGAAGTATACGTCCTAACCTATTCCCACCTTGTTTGTTCTGGATCTTCTCATTGTCTATCATCATCTAACGTAACCACGTAACAAGACGTAACACAGGAAATCATACATATGGCACATTAATAAAAAAAATAAATAAATAAAGGTATATATAATGAAACATAAACAAGTAGACAGAGGGTCATTGATACACAGAAAACCAGGAGTTGTATGTACTGAGACCATAGATTAGTATAGGCAAACAACAAAGAAGTGAATTTATAGTGTAAATAACCTAATATTTTCAAATATTATTATAGTCTAAAAGTATATAACTTAATTATGTACAGAGTATTGAGAAATAAACGTTATTCATGATTCACTAATCTAAGATCACTGCAATTGTATTGAATCAATTCACAATTGTTAATGCCATTCAACTTTCATTTGTCTCTGATACATAAACAAATTGCAAAATGGAGAAGGACGAAAGTAATAAAAAGACTCAGGCAGCAAATTTTAAGAAAGAAGAGAAAGATATATGCCCGACATTGTTTTAGAACACAAATTAGTGTTGAAAATAAAATGACTGATAGCTCTGCTAAGCGTAAGGAAGAGACAAGGAAATAAATTGCAAATGAGTACAATTCTAGGAAGATCATCCTATGTGAATGAAAATCCCTGAAATGATATTATGAGAACATAAAGAAAAGAATGAAGCAAGCAAATACCATTGACAAGGTACGATTGTACAAAACTGGAGGCGCATGTATGTACCGCCTTTCTTAGACAATAGTAGCCAAATAACAATTGTTGCTCTTCTATTCAATCACCAATGAGTTTGATGATGAAGTTGGATTCCATTCAGAAGTAATCATCACAGTGAAGGACATTGAAATAGTAAATCCAGGTCCAACATGTCCTTCAGCAATTTTAATAACAGGTAAGGAATTTGAAGAAAGAGAAAGTGTAAAGGTGGCGTCTGCAGTTCCCATACAGAACTTTCAACTCCATTGCCTGAAAATAACAAAGATGGCATAAGGGAGGGTTTTTATGAGAGGAGACTTGAGTGTTTGGAAGAAGAGTACACAGTGAAAATGAAGATCTTGAAATTGGATCTAGAAATGAAAGAATCTCAGAAAAATTAAGCGTTGTTAATAACTTATACAACCATAAATATATTACAAAAAAGTAATGAAACAGGCAAGGAATAATATGGATAAAGAAACTGTTAAGCAGATCTACTACGCTTTCATTTATTTGCACATACTCAAAGTATGGAATTACACTTTCGGGAAATATTGCAGAAATAGACATGAAAAAGATATTTACGCAAAAAAAATAAAAAGGACTTAGAATATTAGAAAAAGAAGATAAACAACATTCATGTAAACCAATTTTTAAAAATCAGTTTACCTGAATACATGTAAAAAAACATATCACTTTACAAAAAGTAATGCAGACATCATTTATTTTTTTATAAACATTATCCTATTACATTCCTTTACAAAACAACCATACATATTTCCTAAAGGCAAAGGTGATAGTCTAGACATTCTAAACACTCAATTATATAATCATATACATCACACAGAAAGAGACATGCATTATCACTAAAAAAACTAAACATCTCAACAATGTCTGAATGATGTATTTTTATAAGTACAAGTTTTTGATATTTCAAAGTTCCTGTTAACCATGGCCGTAATTGATTAACACAATTTCTCGATCCTGTCATGCTATAACTTTAGAAGCTTTCAGCTTACTTATAATTTCTTCAATCTCTTGTGTGTGACTATTATTACCAGCACCCCTCGATGCAATTAGTAACCTCAATATATTTACTAGTCTATTCGGATTTTCAAGCGTTGATATCACTGAATCATCATCATATGAAGATTTCATATTCTCGCAACATCCGATGTATCCAGATTTTTCACCAACAGTAGTCTCCAGTGAAGGACAGAGGCCTGATCCGGTATAACATTCCCCTCTATTCATCTTCGGATCTTCAAGTGTAGGAGAGAGAGTCGATTCAGCATAACATGTTGCTCTATGAAACTTAAATCTTGACAAAGAACGATTCTTAAAAATCCGCCCGCATACACAGCATCTAACAACGCGTTTTCCTCCATGTGTAATGTATGAAAAATCGAGTTTCTCATTCGTCAGTTGCACAGATTTTCTCGGGCAGTAGCTCATGCTAAAACTAAAAGAAATTAAATGAATACGTGAATGCTAACGCTCGAAGGAATTAAAAGCGAATGAATGAATTCATAACACGCACCTATGTATATATCCAGGATGAGGACGACGGAGGGAATTGCGATCAATGCATAGCAGGGAGAAAGGATACTCTCTTGAAACATTAGTCATCTAGACAACTATTGTTCACGGAGCCTGTAGACGTCAGGTTGAATGGGACAGACCTCAGGTTCAAATCTTTAAGGGCACGGACCCAGCCTTTTGCCTGTCATGTATACTAAACCATCCTAACAGCGTAACATTACGTTACAAAGACACGTAACCAGAACATGGCGAGTGCGAGCATGGAAAAAAGGATGCTCTCTGGGAACATTACTGGAAAAGGATGCTCTCTGGAAACACTAGTCATCCACACAACGGGTTGTCCCTAACATTTCCAGATTTCGGGTCGTTCAACATCGTGACGCGCCCCTGTCATCTACATTTCGACGAAATTTTACCTCCTGAATTAAAGTTTGGTGATCTGTATAGACCTGTACAACATGCATTACGCTATGTAACAGACTCATCACGTTATGTAACAACACGATCACGCTAGGTAACAACATGTTCACGCTATGTAACAACATGATCACGCTATGTAACAACATGATCACGCTATGTAACAACATGATCACGCCATGTAACAACATGATCACGCTATGTAACAACATGATCACGCTATGTAACAACATGATCACGCTATGTAACAACATGACCACGCTATGTAACAAAACGATCAAGCTATGTAACAACTGATCACGCTATGTAACAACATGATCATGCTATGTAACAACCTGAGCACGCTATGTAACAACATGATCACGCTATGTAACAAACTGAGTACGCTATGTAACAACATGATCACGCCATGTAACAACTGATCACGCTATGTAACAACATGATCACGCCATGTAACAACTGATCACGCTATGTAACAACATGCTCAAGCTATGTAACAACTGATCACGCTATGTAACAACACGATCACGCTATGTAACAACCTGATCAAGCTATGTAACAACAGGATCACGCTATGTAACAACCTGAGTACGCTATGTAACAACATGATCACGCCATGTAACAACTGATCACGCTATGTAACAACATGCTCAAGCTATGTAACAACATGATCACGCTATGTAACAACATGTTCACGCTATGTAACAACATGTTCACGCTATGTAACAACATGATCACGCTATGTAACAACATGACCACACTATGTAACAACATGATCATGCTATGTAACAAAACGATCACGCTATGTAACAAAACGATCAAGCTATGTAACAACCTGAGCACGCTATGTAACAACATGTTCACGCTATGTAACAACATGATCACGTTATGTAACAACATGATCAAGCTATGTAACAACCTGAGCACGCTATGTAACAACATGATCACGCTATGTAACAAAACGATCAAGCTATGTAACAACCTGAGCACGCTATGTAACAACATGTTCACGCTATGTAACAACATGAACACGCTATGTAACAATACGATCACGCTATGTAACAATCTGATTACGCTATGTAACAACTGATCACGCTATGTAACAACATGATCACGCTATGTAACAACCTGAGCACGTTATGTAACAACATGACTACGCTATGTAACAAAACGATCACGCTATGTAACAACTGATCACGCTATGTAACAACCTGAGCACGCTATGTAACAACATGACCACGCTATGTAACAAAACGATCACGCTATGTAACAACTGATCACGCTATGTAACAACCTGAGCACGCTATGTAACAACCTGAGCACGCTATGTAACAATACGATCATGCTATGTAACAACCTGATCACGCTATGTAACAACCTGATTACGCTATGTAACAACTGATCACGCTATGTAACAACATGATCACGCCATGTAACAACCTGAGCACGCTATGTAACAACATGATCACGCTATGTAACAACATGAACACGCTATGTAACAATACGATCACGCTATGTAACAATCTGATTACTATGTAACAACGGATCACGCTATGTAACAACATGATCACGGTATGTAACAACCTGAGCACGCTATGTAACATCATGATCACGCTATGTAACAACCTGATCACGCTATGTAACAACATGCTCACGCTATGTAACAACTGATCACGCTATGTAACAACATGATCACGCTATGTAACAACCTGAGCACGCTATGTAACAACATGATCACGCTATGTAACAACATGTTCACGCTATGTAACAACACGATCACGCTATGTAACAACACGATCACGCTATGTAACAACATGGACACGCTATGTAACAACATGCACACGCTATGTAACAATACGATCAAGCTATGTAACAACCTGAGCACGCTATGTAACAACATGATCACGCTATGTAACAACATGAACACTCTATGTAACAACCTGAGCATGCTATGTAACAACATGATCACGCTATGTAACAACATAATCACGCTATGTAACATGATCACGCTATGTAACAACATGATCACGCTATGTAAATAGGGTGGACCATTTAAGTTGAGGCTATACAATATATCCAAAACTAAGCGTTGTAGAAAGAAATGTCTTTAATAAAACTTGATTGATATTATGGCGAAAGTAAATGCTGCTAGTCGTGTTTCGTTTGGAGGCCGTTATGAGGGTCATTTTGGGTCAATTTATTTTTTTAAATGGGAACCTACAATTAGGGTCCCATTTAAAAAGACCCTGAAATGACCCTCACTACGTCCTCCAAACGAAATACGGCTAGCAGCATTTACTTTCGCCATAATATCAATCAAGTTTATTAAAGACATTTCTTTCTACAACGCTTAGTTTTGGATATATTGTATAGCCTCAACTTAAATGGTCCACCCTATTTACATAGCGTGATCATGTTGTTACATAGCGTGATCATGTTACATAGAGTGATTAGGTTGTTACATAGCGTGATCATGTTGTTACATAGCATGCTCAGGTTGTTACATAGAGTGTTCATGTTGTTACATAGCGTGATCATGTTGTTACATAGCGTGCTCAGGTTGTTACATAGCTTGATCGTATTGTTACATAGCGTGTGCATGTTGTTACATAGCGTGTCCATGTTGTTACATAGCGTGATCGTGTTGTTACATAGCGTGATCGTGTTGTTACATAGCGTGAACATGTTGTTACATAGCGTGATCATGTTGTTACATAGCGTGCTCAGGTTGTTACATAGCGTGATCATGTTGTTACATAGCGTGATCAGTTGTTACATAGCGTGAGCATGTTGTTACATAGCGTGATCAGGTTGTTACATAGCGTGATCATAATGTTACATAGCGTGCTCAGGTTGTTACATACCGTGATCATGTTGTTACATAGCGTGATCCGTTGTTACATAGTAATCAGATTGTTACATAGCGTGATCGTATTGTTACATAGCGTGTTCATGTTGTTACATAGCGTGATCATGTTCTTACATAGCGTGCTCAGGTTGTTACATGGCGTGATCATGTTGTTACATAGCGTGATCAGTTGTTACATAGCGTAATCAGGTTGTTACATAGCGTGATCAGGTTGTTACATAGCATGATCGTATTGTTACATAGCGTGCTCAGGTTGTTACATAGCGTGCTCAGGTTGTTACATAGCGTGATCAGTTGTTACATAGCGTGATCGTTTTGTTACATAGCGTGGTCATGTTGTTACATAGCGTGCTCAGGTTGTTACATAGCGTGATCAGTTGTTACATAGCGTGATCGTTTTGTTACATAGCGTAGTCATGTTGTTACATAACGTGCTCAGGTTGTTACATAGCGTGATCATGTTGTTACATAGCGTGATCAGTTGTTACATAGCGTAATCAGATTGTTACATAGCGTGATCGTATTGTTACATAGCGTGTTCATGTTGTTACATAGCGTGAACATGTTGTTACATAGCGTGCTCAGGTTGTTACATAGCTTGATCGTTTTGTTACATAGCGTGATCATGTTGTTACATAGCGTGCTCAGGTTGTTACATAGCTTGATCATGTTGTTACATAACGTGATCATGTTGTTACATAGCGTGAACATGTTGTTACATAGCGTGCTCAGGTTGTTACATAGCTTGATCGTTTTGTTACATAGCGTGATCGTTTTGTTACATAGCATGATCATGTTGTTACATAGTGTGGTCATGTTGTTACATAGCGTGATCATGTTGTTACATAGCGTGAACATGTTGTTACATAGCGTGAACATGTTGTTACATAGCGTGATCATGTTGTTACATAGCTTGAGCATGTTGTTACATAGCGTGATCAGTTGTTACATGGCGTGATCATGTTGTTACATAGCGTACTCAGGTTGTTACATAGCGTACTCAGGTTGTTACATAGCGTGATCCTGTTGTTACATAGCGTGATCGTGTTGTTACATAGCGTGATCAGTTGTTACATAGCTTGAGCATGTTGTTACATAGCGTGATCAGTTGTTACATGGCGTGATCATGTTGTTACATAGCGTGATCAGTTGTTACATGGCGTGATCATGTTGTTACATAGCGTACTCAGTTTGTTACATAGCGTGATCATGTTGTTACATAGCGTGCTCAGGTTGTTACATAGCATGATCATGTTGTTACATAGCGTGATCAGTTGTTACATAGCTTGATCGTTTTGTTACATAGCGTGGTCATGTTGTTACATAGCGTGATCATGTTGTTACATAGCGTGATCATGTTGTTACATGGCGTGATCATGTTGTTACATAGCGTGATCATGTTGTTACATAGCGTGATCATGTTGTTACATAGCGTGAACATGTTGTTACCTAGCGTGATCGTGTTGTTACATAACGTGATGAGTCTGTTACATAGCGTAATGCATGTTGTACAGGTCTATACAGATCACCAAACTTTAATTCAGGAGGTAAAATTTCGTCGAAATGTAGATGACAGGGGCGCGTCACGATGTTGAACGACCCGAAATCTGGAAATGTTAGGGACAACCCGTTGTGTGGATGACTAGTGTTTCCAGAGAGCATCCTTTTCCAGTAATGTTCCCAGAGAGCATCCTTTTTTCCATGCTCGCACTCGCCATGTTCTGGTTACGTGTCGTTGTAACGTAATGTTACGCTGTTAGGATGGTTTAGTATACATGACAGGCAAAAGGCTGGGTCCGTGCCCTTAAAGATTTGAACCTGAGGTCTGTCCCATTCAACCTGACGTCTACAGGCTCCGTGAACAATAGTTGTCTAGATGACTAATGTTTCAAGAGAGTATCCTTTCTCCCTGCTATGCATTGATCGCAATTCCCTCCGTCGTCCTCATCCTGGATATATACATAGGTGCGTGTTATGAATTCATTCATTCGCTTTTAATTCCTTCGAGCGTTAGCATTCACGTATTCATTTAATTTCTTTTAGTTTTAGCATGAGCTACTGCCCGAGAAAATCTGTGCAACTGACGAATGAGAAACTCGATTTTTCATACATTACACATGGAGGAAAACGCGTTATTAGATGCTGTGTATGCGGGCGGATTTTTAAGAATCGTTCTTTGTCAAGATTTAAGTTTCATAGAGCAACATGTTATGCTGAATCGACTCTCTCTCCTGCACTTGAAGATCCGAAGATGAATAGAGGGGAATGTTATACCGGATCAGGCCTCTGTCCTTCACTGGAGACTACTGTTGGTGAAAAATCTGGATACATCGGAAGTTGCGAGAATATGAAATCTTCATATGATGATGATTCAGTGATATCAACGCTTGAAAATCCGAATAGACTAGTAAATATATTGAGGTTACTAATTGCATCGAGGGGTGCTGGTAATAATAGTCACACACAAGAGATTGAAGAAATTATAAGTAAGCTGAAAGCTTCTAAAGTTATAGCATGACAGGATCGAGAAATTGTGTTAATCAATTACGGCCATGGTTAACAGGAACTTTGAAATATCAAAAACTTGTACTTATAAAAATACATCATTCAGACATTGTTGAGATGTTTAGTTTTTTTAGTGATAATGATTGTCTCTTTCTGTGTGATGTATATGATTATATAATTGAGTGTTTAGAATGTCTAGACTATCACCTTTGCCTTTAGGAAATATGTATGGTTGTTTTGTAAAGGAATGTAATAGGATAATGTTTATAAAAAAAATAAATGATGTCTGCATTACTTTTTGTAAAGTGATATGTTTTTTTACATGTATTCAGGTAAACTGATTTTTAAAAATTGGTTTACATGAATGTTGTTTATCTTCTTTTTCTAATATTCTAAGTCCTTTTTATTTTTTTTGCGTAAATATCTTTTTCATGTCTATTTCTGCAATATTTCCCGAAAGTGTAATTCCATACTTTGAGTATGTGCAAATAAATGAAAGCGTAGTAGATCTGCTTAACAGTTTCTTTATCCATATTATTCCTTGCCTGTTTCATTACTTTTTTGTAATATATTTATGGTTGTATAAGTTATTAACAACGCTTAATTTTTCTGAGATTCTTTCATTTCTAGATCCAATTTCAAGATCTTCATTTTCACTGTGTACTCTTCTTCTAAACACTCAAGTCTCCTCTCATAAAAACCCTCCCTTATGCCATCTTTGTTATTTTCAGGCAATGGAGTTGAAAGTTCTGTATGGGAACTGCAGACGCCACCTTTACACTTTCTCTTTCTTCAAATTCCTTACCTGTTATTAAAATTGCTGAAGGACATGTTGGACCTGGATTTACTATTTCAATGTCCTTCACTGTGATGATTACTTCTGAATGGAATCCAACTTCATCATCAAACTCATTGGTGATTGAATAGAAGAGCAACAATTGTTATTTGGCTACTATTGTCTAAGAAAGGCGGTACATACATGCGCCTCCAGTTTTGTACAATCGTACCTTGTCAATGGTATTTGCTTGCTTCATTCTTTTCTTTATGTTCTCATAATATCATTTCAGGGATTTTCATTCACATAGGATGATCTTCCTAGAATTGTACTCATTTGCAATTTATTTCCTTGTCTCTTCCTTACGCTTAGCAGAGCTATCAGTCATTTTATTTTCAACACTAATTTGTGTTCTAAAACAATGTCGGGCATATATCTTTCTCTTCTTTCTTAAAATTTGCTGCCTGAGTCTTTTTATTACTTTCGTCCTTCTCCATTTTGCAATTTGTTTATGTATCAGAGACAAATGAAAGTTGAATGGCATTAACAATTGTGAATTGATTCAATACAATTGCAGTGATCTTAGATTAGTGAATCATGAATAACGTTTATTTCTCAATACTCTGTACATAATTAAGTTATATACTTTTAGACTATAATAATATTTGAAAATATTAGGTTATTTACACTATAAATTCACTTCTTTGTTGTTTGCCTATACTAATCTATGGTCTCAGTACATACAACTCCTGGTTTTCTGTGTATCAATGACCCTCTGTCTACTTGTTTATGTTTCATTATATATACCTTTATTTATTTATTTTTTTTATTAATGTGCCATATGTATGATTTCCTGTGTTACGTCTTGTTACGTGGTTACGTTAGATGATGATAGACAATGAGAAGATCCAGAACAAACAAGGTGGGAATAGGTTAGGACGTATACTTCACTGTAAACCGATATACTGTTTGTCCCTCTCCGTCTCGCGCACTACTGTTTAACAAATATAAAGTGTGTAAGGTTTAGAAAATAAGTATATAAAAGTATTGTAACGCTGGATGAGGAAAGTTTTATAATCGAATTACTCTCTATATTACAGTATAACCCTACATTCCACCTCCTTCAATCTCTGTCTATCCTTGTATCTCTCCCGTTTTCCATTTCTCCCATATAAACGTATACTCTAATCCTCAAACCATGTCTAGACTAGCACCTCTCGTATGCCCTACCGCTCTCATATAAATGCATTTTCCTCCTTGAAGACTCTCTCAATCTAGCACCTACCTTCGTTTTCCCTATATTTTCCCATATAGACGTATACTCTCTCATTCAGACCTTCCCGACTAGCCTAGCACTTCTCCTCATATTCCCCTACCTCTCTCATATAAGATGCATTCCCTCATTCAACACCGTCTAGCCTAGCATCGACCCTCGTATTCCCTATCTCTCGCATATAAACGCCTACTCCATCATTCAAAACTCCTATCCTAATACCTCTCCTCGGTTTGCTATATCGCTCATATTCTACCCTTCAAGTCCTGTTTAGTATAGCATCTTTCCTTGTGTTCCCTATCTCTCTCGTATAAAGCATATCCCTCCCTCCTTTAGCATCTGACTAGCCTAGCATCAGCCCTGGTATTCCCTATCTCTCCCCTATAAATACTTCTATCTAGAGACCTAATGTTTCAGGAGAGCATCCTTTCCCCTATAAAAGTTTATTTGGTGTCTTTATCTTAATTAGTTTAGGAGTTATTAAATTTATAATTAAATTACATTTTATCGGTATTCGAACCCTGGACACCAGAACCAATATTATTTACAATATTAGTTTGATATGTTTAAGGGTGCTGTATGCATTTACAGCATCAATCTAAGTGATATATTCTAGAGTATAGAGAAAAATAAGTAAGTGATTGAAAGATCGGGATTCGAAGTAAGGACAGCTGATTGAAAATTATATACAGTATTAATTGCCCCTCATAGGAGCTATCAATCATGCTTTGGTCAATTCCTCTACCTCTCTTAGTTTCTGAGATAATGACGATTTAAACATTAGGCTCGAACCCAGAACGTCAGGTATCTAACTACACATCCACAAGATACTACCTAGTAACATAAACGCAATAAAGTTTATTTGGCGTCTTTATCTTAATTAGTTTAGAAGTTATTAAATTTATAATTAAACTATATTTTATCGGTATTCGAACCCTGGACACCAGAAACAAAATTATTTACAATATTAGTTTGATATGTTTAAAGGTGCTGTATGCAGTTACAGCATCAATCTAAGTGATATATTCTAGAGTATAGAGAAAAATAAGTAAGTGATTGAAAGATCGGGATTCGAAGTAAGGACAACTGATTGAAAATTATATACAGTATTAATTACCCCTCATAGGAGCTATCAATCATGCTTTAGTTCACTCGTCTACCTCTCTTAGTTTCTGAGATAATGACGATTTAAAATTAGGCTCGAACCCAGAACGTCAGGTATCTAATTACACATCCACAAGATAATACCTAATAACATAAACGCAATAAAGTTTATTTGGCGTCTTTATCTTAATTAGTTTAGAAGTTATTAAATTTATAATTAAACTACATTTTATCGGTATTCGAACCCTGGACACCAGAAACAAAATTATTTACAATATTAGTTTGATATGTTTAAAGGTGCTGTATGCAGTTACAGCATCAATCTAAGTGATATATTCTAGAGTATAGAGAAAAATAAGTATGTGATTGAAAGATCGGGATTCGAAGTAAGGACAACTGATTGAAAATTATATACAGTATTAATTACCCCTTATAGGAGCTATCAATCATGCTTTGGTTCACTCGTCTACCTCTCTTAGTTTCTGAGATAATGACGATTTAAAATTAGGATCGAACCCAGAACGTCAGGTATCTAATTACACGTCCACAAGATACTACCTAGTAACATAAACGCAATAAAGTTTATTTGGCGTCTTTATCTTAATTAGTTTAGAAGTTATTAAATTTATAATTAAACTACATTTTATCGGTATTCGAACCCTGGACACCAGAAACAAAATTATTTACAATATTAGTTTGATATGTTTAAAGGTGCTGTATACAGTTACAGCGTCAATCTAAGTGATATATTCTAGAGTATAGAGAAAAATAAGTATGTGATTGAAAGATCGGGATTCGAAGTAAGGACAACTGATTGAAAATTATATACAGTATTAATTACCCCTTATAGGAGCTATCAATCATGCTTTGGTTCACTCGTCTACCTCTCTTAGTTTCTGAGATAATGACGATTTAAAATTAGGATCGAACCCAGAACGTCAGGTATCTAATTACACATCCACAACATAGTACCTAATAATATAAAGACAATAAAGTTTATTTGGCGTCTTTATCTTAATTAGTTTAGAAGTTATTAAATTTATAATTAAATTACATTTTATCGGTATTCGAACCCTGGACACCAGAAACAAAATTATTTACAATATTAGTTTGATATGTTTAAAGGTTGTGTATGCAGTTACAGCATCAATCTAAGTGACATATTCTAGAGTATAGAGAAAAAATAAGTAAGTGATTGAAAGATCGGGATTCGAAGTAAGGACAACTGATTGAAAATTATATACCGTATTAATTACCCATCATAGGAGCTATCAATTATGCTTTGGTCAATTCCTCTACCTCTCTTAGTTTCTGAGATAATGACGATTTAAACATTAGGATCGAACCCAGAACGTCAGGTATCTAGTTACACCTCCACAAGATACTACCTAATAACATAAAGACAATAAAGTTTATTTGGCGTCTTTATCTTAATTAGTTTAGGAGTTATTAAATTTATAATTAAATTACATTTTATCGGTATTCGAACCCTGGACACCATGTACCCAAATATACATTCACAAGAAACTATCTAATGACATTAATGTAATAAACTTTATTTGATGTCTTTATCGTAATTAGTCTCTGAGTTATTAGAAGCTGAATTTGTAATTCGAACCCGGCCATCCTGGTCAACTTGGAACTCGTTGGAGAAGGTGCTGCTTTTTATATCATTTCCATCGCTAAAATCTAAAGTGTTGAGTGTTGGGCAGAGCACTTAGGAAAACAATTACTGACAATGTTCGCTAATGTGGTGAAAGCGTCTAACGGGTTAGCTAATGTGGGTCACCGTTACCTCCAGACGGAAGTATGTCGTTGATCGCTAATGTATGTAAACAGATCCAGAATGTAAACTTAAAAGCCTATTAATGTGTTGAAAGCGTCTAACATGTTCAGCTAATGGACAAGCGCCTTCCCCGGATAGAAGAAGAAGGCTGCAGTGTTTCATTACATGACAGACTGTTCCCGTGAGCAGACTACTTATACTCAAGCTGCAGTCAACAATTCATTAATCAAAAAACTTAATTGCTCGAGGATGCAATGTGCAGGGCTTAGTAGTCATAAAAAAAATGTTTGACGAACATTACCTAATTAATTTGCCGAGGGGCGGCAGGACTCGAGAAAACAATTCCATCAAGTCATGACGCCACAGTAGAACGCATGGGGGAGGGGGTAGAACCTGCCGGCACAGATACTGCCGGCATTAGGTGAGCACACAAAGGGAAGGGGGCGGAGCTAGCGCCACGCGACCGGGCGGCAAATAGTAGCGCACAAAGGGAGGGGGCGGGGCTAGCGGCATAGATCAAAGAACCTTATCAGATGGCGGCAAAATCCTTTGTTTCCGTATCGGCATTCTTATTCTACTCTTATTCTTCATCTACTTCATGTTAATCGAGATAAACATTTGCAGACTCTATCTTATTGCTAATTTTCTTTTAGATGTAAGGGGAATATATATTTACAAGGGCAATATAGAAATACAGTAGCCTTAAAGCACATACATATCTCTTAATAGCTGGTTGCTAGGTGCAGCACCATTCTCTTTGCCACAGATTAATACTCTTTGCATATCCAAGACAAAAAATGAATAACGAATTCTCATTTGAGAAAATAAGTATTGAAAAATTTAAGGGAATAACAAGCAATATCTCGAAAATGGTTCACTCAACAAAAAAATGTATATGACATAAATTGCGTATTTTAACGCGATCTACATCTTTTGTGTAGTAAAAGTTTGTCTATCTCTTATGGTTTACCAGTTATGCATAAGTCGTTCACAATGAAGAATACTTTTGGAAACATTTCCAGAAAATTCAAGACATACATTTTATTTGTCATGAAAATATCTTAAACATATGATATTTTCATCAAAATCGTTAGAGCCGTTTTTGAGAAAATTAAAATTTTCGAAAAATGTTCCATGTAAAGGGTAATCTGGGGGTGGGGGATTTTCTTGAAAACTTTCGTGTCGTATCTCTGGAAGATACTGAACCTAAATACCAAGTTTGGTGTTTATCCGACTGTTCGTTTCTGAGTTATGCTGTTCACAGACACACAGACACACACACGGACATGTTTCCACAATGCTTTTTTTGGATTCAGGGGGTCTCAAAACATATATTTCCGGTGAAATCTCGGTATCGAATTTTTGGGTGGAATACAATACTTCCCCTACTTACTATACGTAATAGAGAAAGTAATAGTGACCAATGCATCCTGACAACTTATGAACAAGCTGCAAAACTCCCAATAATAATAATAATAATAATAATAATAATAATAATAATAATAATAATAATAATAATGCATTAAATTGCCTGAGGGAAGAAAGGATTATTTATGTGGATGTTTGTTGTGTATAATTAAGTACTGTGTTTTAAAGCAAGAAACAAGTAAACTACAAATTAAATTGTAGTGATAGTATGGAAACAGCGCGGCAGAAGCTTCTCCACGCCTTCAAATGTGCACGATCCTTATGTACTTGACTCATAAGGTAATTACGCGCAAAAACTCCTTAAAAAACGTGCATAAGTGAAGATGTGCTAGCGACCCTGTTACCACATTTCATCTAGTTTATAGGAGTAGCGCGGTAGGTTTGAGCGCCGTAGATTTTAAATTACCGCATATACGTTACGTTTAATAGTATTAAAAAAAAAAAAAAACAAATAAAAAAACTGCAAGCTGTCAAAGGTTAGGGTGTTTACGTGCTCTTGTGCTCTTGTACAGCAACCGCCATTGGTTACTAACCTGCTCACGTTTTGGGGTTGACTGCATAGTTTTCTCACCAGTAAAGGTAAAGGTACGTATCACGGAGGGATCCCCGGAATCGGGGCAGAGCAATGCACACATGCCAGTGGGCACTTTATGCTTCCAACGTGACCTCTGAGAAGGAAGGATGAGGGGAGAGACCGAAAGGGCGACCAGACCCGGATGCCGACGGGAGCAAGCATGGACGGAGTCCCTAACGTTTCCAGATAGAACGCTACCGCCGCCTCCCGGTCCCTGCCCATAAGCAAGAACCTCCAGTTCCCCCGGAGCGTGTAGCGGGAATACTATATCATTGTAAATGTCAGTGTGATATGAAATAAGGTAACTTAATATTGTAACACACACACATGTAAGATATGAAGGAAGGCCGGCTAGCCGTGAGAAGGGTAAGAATACAGGTAACAAGAGGACAGAGAGGATGACAGAATTGAAACCCTGCTCCAGTGGTCACAGGCACTTGCAAGAGATGAGTGAGAGAGATAGCGATAGGATAGAAAGAGAGGGAGAGAGATCTTGACACTTTGGGGGATTTCGAACTTGTCAGGGCTTCAAATATGAAGGCAAATATTCTCATACCACACGCAGGGAAGAGCCAATAAGAGTAGAGCTTTTAAAATAGCTAGGCAAATGTAGCGTCCCCCTGTGATGGTATAAAAGGGAGCACGTGTAAAGCCTTGGAGTCTTATCGCTTTGCTGCTTCTGGAGAGGAGGTAAAATTCACGCCATGTTTGTGGCGATGCGTGTGAAGCTAGCAATAGGAAACAGATTTAGCTTGGAGAGGTAAATCTCTGCAGATATGCCCCTTAGAATTGTGTATTAAACAAAGCACACGGCTAGCGGCGTTGTAAAGTACTGTTATTATTATTACTAATAAAATTAAAGTTAAATCACCAAGGAGTTTCATTTCGTCTATTGTTACCACACCCTGGGGAAAAGTTTAGCAATAGGGCACCACACAAGTGTGCTAGGCTTGCAATTTCAGCTTGGAGCAACCACCCACAAGTCCATCACAGAAGGAAGGAAGACGATGTCACAAGGAAGCTCCGTCGCAGGCGGAGCCCCACGCTGAGGAGAGACGTAACTGAGCGGTACCGCAGCTAGGCCAGGAAAAATCCTTTACATAGCGCAAGCCACCGCCCAGCCGCAACCCACCGAACACCCGATAAACCACCCTAGCATTCGCCTGGCGACCCAGGGAAACCACGAGAACCCATAGGCCAGAGTGGGTGGTCGCCGGGAATCGAACCCAGGACCTCCGGAATACGGGCCACAGACATTGCCGCCTGAGCCATCCCGCTCGGTTTTAAAACCAGTAATAAAAGTTCTATTTCTAGGCTGCTGATAAAAATTAAAACACACGCAAAAATTTAACAGTGCACAAACTTGAGACTCTTCCTTATGCTTGCAGTGCAATCGGAACTACACAGACAGTTACTTACAGTAACCGGTGTACGTGTACGAATAATCGAAAGAGAAAAACAGAATCTGTCTCATTCACATTACATTCCCTACCCACTCCTCTACAAACTATTCTTTCAAGAAAGAAAAGGCTTATTCCTCTATCTACTTCTTGTTAATAGAGGTATGCTTTTGGAAAACTGCTTTTATTATACACTTCCTTGTAGGAACAAGAGGGATACTGGAGGATGAGGCAGTATGTTTAATACTTGAATAATTTCAATTAAATTATATAACATGTAAATTCAACAACAGCCCGCCTTGAAGCAATGTGTATGTAATAATTTGTAAAAAAAATGTATGTAACAGTCATTACAAATGCTTATATTATTGTAAACATGTTCAAAAATGTTATGTGAGAATAATAAGTTTAAAGTTGCTAACAATGCGGTAACAATAAGGTAACCTTGAGGCAATAATGAGTTTGAGAGTTTGAATGCTACTAGTCATGATTAGGGCAGCAATAATGTAAATTTTATGACAGTTTAAAAATAGCCAATCAACAGCCAGAAAAAGCTTTAGTAAAATGCAGGTATTCTATTGGACTAGGGTTAGCCAATCAAAGACTTGAAATACAGAAGTTTACGGGTTTGGACGGTTGAAATATATTCAGTTGCCTGCAGACCTTAGTAGTGACCGGATGGAAGATGTGTTCTCTAAAGAAATATTACGTATTCGTGTTAAACGAAAATTAAGTATACGCGTTAACAAAGTGCAAGTATTAAATAAAAGAATCTCGCAGCTCTTGATATCAGTGCAGTGCTATTTAATTTGTGTCAAGGATTAAAAAAAAGAACTGAATTTAAACTTAAAATCTTGTCGCACCACGCCCTCTCTAAGAGATACGTGACTCTAAAACAATACTGACGCAGCCGAGGCAAAAACAAACATAAATAATATCTATAGAAGCAGCTTAATAACAAAGTTAATATAATATTTTTAAACTTGGAGCGTAACAACAAAAACATACATCTTCAAATCAGCTTTACATACGTAGCAATCTTCTTCAAATTAACGTCCAAAGCGTGGTGCAAACAAACTTCAACAACAGAACATTTTTTTTTAAATTGGTTTCCCAAGTGTGGAGCTAAATAAATAAATAAACAAAGTTGAAGAACAATACCTTCTTCAAGTTTGGCTTCCCAAGCGTGAGGCAAACCTTCAATAACAATAAACTTAAACAACTCCAAGAACAATAACTACTTCAAGTTGGCACCCATACGTGGGGCAAATAGACAACGTAAAGACAATAGCTACTTCAAGTTGGCTTCCCATACGTGGAGCAGTTAAAATAATAACAATTCATCTACCTTCTCAAATTGGTTCCCATACATGGGGATAACAACAGCAGAGAAATAACTACTTCAAGGATGAAGTGATAGTAAAATAATTAAAAGCGGATCACTTATATCCTGGCTTTGAAACTCCATTCTGCATTACATCGCAAGAAATAAATAGTGATGACAGAACTTGGAAAACTCAGATCAATAGAAACGATTTGACATAAATTGTGTTTTAACGAGATCTACATTTGTTGTGCATCTCAAAAAGCGAAAAGTCAGATCAATACTATATTTCATAAGTATACAAAGCGAAGTATACAGATAATCTTCCCCTTCCATTTCCTTTCAGAGAAAACTTGCGTTATTTTATCGAAAGTCCTTTTAACTTTCTCTACGACATACATAATAGGTACTGCATTCCACCCAAAAATTCGATACCGAGATTTGCTGTTCATGTAAATGTGGTGGTCTTTACGAGGGCAGATTGATAAGTCAGTAACTTTTTAAAGAAAATAACAATTTTTTTCTCCAAAAAATCAATTTTATTTCTCAACAATTCTCCTTTCAATTCAATACACGTTGTACAACGTTTCTCCAATTTTTTTAACACTGCCAAAAAATATGATGTTTCGAAGTCTGCAAAATATGAGGTTGTTTCTGCCATGATGTGTTCACTGGACGTGGATTTCTTCCCAGCGAGCCAATTTTTCAGGAAGAGGAAGAAATCTCTTGGAGCCAAATCTGGAGAATATGGTGGGTGAGGTAGCAGTTCGTAGCCCAATTCCACAAATTTTGCGATGGCAATGACTGACTTGTGTGCGGGTGCATTAACCCGGTGAAAGAGAACATTTTTCTTCACCAATATGGTCGTTTCTTTAACAATTCCTTGTGAAACTGGTCCACCTGTGATCGTTTTACCCTTTTCCAGGTAGTAGATGTCTATAACCCCTTGTTAATCCCAAAAGACAGCTGTCAGGACTTTTTCCTGCAGACGGAATGGTTTTCTCTTTCTTTGGAGCAGATTCGCCGAAGAAAATCCATCTTTGATTGTTGTTTGGTTTCAGGTTGATAGTAATGGATCCAGGTTTCATCAACCGTGATATAACGCCGCAAAAACTCATTTGGGTTGCGCTGGAACATGTTCAAACATCCCTGTGAAATGGTCACGCGATTCCGCTTGTTCTCAACTGTGAGCAGTTCCGGCACCCATCTTGCTGACAGCTTTCTCATACCCAAAAATTCGTGCAGAATGTTATACACCCGTTCACTCGAGGTGTTTACGGTCTTCGCTATCTCACGTATTTTCACTCGGCGGTCTTCCAACACAATATCGTAAACTTTGTTCACCATTTCTTCTGTTGTGACCTCAACAGGCCGTCCTGTTCGCATGACATCTCTTGTGCTCGAACAGCCACATCGAAATTCTGTGAACCACTTATGAACCATGCCATGTGATGGAGCAGTGTCCCCATAATACTTGTTCAGCTTTTCTTCCGTTTCCTTCACCATCTTACCACGCAAAAAGTAGTGCTTTATCAGAACACGAAATTCACTTTTCTCCATTTTCTACGAAGCAACACACATCTGCCTATTTTAGACGCTTTCAACAATGTTCTAAGAAACGAATGACGACAAATTTCTGCGATTATACCCAGAATAAATGTAAGACTTGAGTGCAAAGACGAAACCTGTGATTAGAACGTTATCTCTCGTTAAAGTCATAGACTTATCAATCCGCCCTCGTAAATCTACTTCAATGGATATAAACTACATATTTCGAAATGTAACACCCATTTTAAATTCCTGGAGGGTTGCGTTCAGCCTATAACTACAATAGTAATACGCACAATGTATTTATTTTCAACAGTCGGGAGGTTTACTCTGAGTTAAAACGGTCCCTTGTGCTATGCTGATAGTCTTTTGTTGAAGCAAAACGACAATCGATGGACAATTTGTGTTGACGTTGAATCAAACAAAGCGAAAAACGACGGCCGGAAATATTTAACATTAAATAGGGATGGGAACTTGATACCGTCTATACCACAATACTCTCGACACTTGGTGATATCGAAGTATGTTTATGGGTCAGAGTGGGTAGTCGCCAGGGATCGATCCCGGGACTTCCCGAATGTGGGCCACAGACATAACCGCCTAAGCCATCCCGTTCTGTAAAGCGGAGGGGATTCGGCCCCGATCCAGTATTCCGGATATTGTACCTACGCTCCCACAAGGAATGGATGAAGTGAAGGGAGACACCGGGGGCCGGAACCAGGAGCGATGGCACAGCAATGATAGGGCCCAGATAAAAACGCCCCAGCAGACAGACAAGCGAAGACCCCGCCCCACATGTGGTCCAACGCCCCCGCCGGGGGCGGTTCTTATATAAGCGACAACCAGCCGAAGGCCGAGGGAAGGAAAAAGTTCAGAGAGAACATCCCTGCCACGAATTTTCTGGGAATAGCCTCTGAAGTCTTCTTCATTTGGAAGGATTTTTTTATAATCTTGTATAACTTGTAAACGTTGAACAACAGACGAAAATGTACTACACAAAAAAAAATGTAGATCTCTTTAAACACACAATTAATTTTTAATAGCCTTTTTTGTGGCATTAGCCCTTATTAATGCTTCGATTTCTTCAATACTTTGTCATTCTTTTAAAATCCTGTCGATTTCAGTTGCTTCTCGCGATGTCATGGCAAGGGTATGGAATTTAAAAGACCAGAGTATAGCGTCCAGTTATTAAAGATTTGACTATCGCTGTTCCCTTTACATCAATAACGAAATGTGTGATATAATTATTTCTGTAAAGATTTACCTCGTTTAAAATGAATAAGAGAAAATAAACTTTCGTAAGAATAATTTGTCTACCCACTAACAAACGATAGAGGGTAGAGAAAATAATGTGAACGTAACACACCATAATTGTTTTGTAATTAAGGAATATGATATAACTTTTAAAAATATGCTCAATTGAGCGCATTGAATCGTGCCGATATAATGCGCAGTGACTTATTTATAACGGTAAGGAAATACAAAACTGCTTCTGCCACGCGCAATCCCTACCCCTTATATGGGTCTAGCATTCCATTTAATGTTTGTCTTACTCCCCTCTTTTCCTTCGCTCCTGAGCCTGAAACCGACCTGGGTTCATAGGTTAATATTGAGTGCCAGACTTATTACATCAAACCAATACGAGACGGACTCATCCTGAGATTGGTATGGAACCGTCGTTGTGAAGCATGCTTTCCAGCCATTAGGGTGAAATGTTACCGTACTCCTCTCCTTTCTCCGCTCACCTAGGTCTGGCCTTTGTTCATAGGTTAATGCATGTGTATCGGACATAAATTCAAACCAAAAAGAGATTGGCTCACCCAGAGCTGGTGTGTAACACATGATAAGGAGATTATACCATTATATAACGAAAAATGAGGCAGTATTTTTAACCCTTAAATATCAGTCAAATTATATAATCTATAATTCAATAACAGCCCACCTTAAAGCAACATGTGTATGTAACAGCATATAAAAAGTGTATATTGCAGTCATTGTATATGTTTATATTATTGTATACATGCAATAATGTTATGTGAATGTATTCGTAATTTAATAATGTAGGAGCTGTGAGAATAATAGGTTAAAAGTTGCTAACAATGAGGTAACCTTGAGGCAATAATGAATAAGAAAGTGTAATAATGCTACTAGTCATTCTTGGAGCAACAATAATGTAATTTTAGTGACAGTTTATAAAATAGCCAATCAACAACTAGAAAAAGCTTTAGTTAAATGAAGGTATTCTATTGGACTAGGAATAGCCAATAAGAGACTTGAAATACAGAAATTTACAAATTTAGGCGGTAGAAATCAAGTGAGTTGCTTGTAGACAGCGCTCATAACTGGACGAGTTGGTTGTAGACACTGTTCCTAACCGGACGCGAGATGCGTCCTCGAGAAATTTAATACGTATTCGTGTGAGACGAAAATAGTTTACGTGTTAAAAAGTGCAAGTAATTAATAAAAGAATCTCACAGCTCTCTATATCAGTGAATTGTGTCAAGGATTAATAAATGTAGTGAAATACAAATTATAATTGTGTAAGCCTACATTCTTAGCCGCACTACTCCGTGCAAAGAAATCCATGTCTCTAACAATAATACTGACGCAGCCGAGGCAAACATAAATATATAATATTTAAAGAAACAGTCAAATTACAAAGTTAATATACTTAAATTTGGGGCGAAGGCTACCGGTACCATACGTGCTTTTGCAACTACTTCAAGTTCGGCTCCCCAAAAGTTGAACTACAATACAACTCTTATTTCAAATTGGCTCCCAAAGCGTGGGGCAAATCACAGCGTAAAATAACAATACAACAAAATAACTTCTTCAAAAACAGTATAGAAAAACAAATGCATCGACACATTTCACTCGACTGCACATGTATTAAAGTTGTACATTTCGTCATGCAAAGTTGAGATTAACGTTCAGGTAGTCAAGAAGTAACGACAGCATTATAACAGTCGTGTGAGATCAGTTGTGATGCAGGCTTGTAAGCAAATTCGCAAAAGCAATACCTGAAAGCGAAGTTTGAAAACAAATGAAAACGACCATCTTTGTGAGCAGAGCTTCCGTGAGAGTGCACACAATGACAAACGCATCCGGAAGTTTCGCACGGGTGTAGGTTTCATTTTGTTTTCATTCTATGTTTGACAATATCACAAAGATGAGAGCAAGTTACAAATTGCTTGCCTCTCTCTGAACTTAATGAGAGGTAGGAAAGAGTAGAATTCACAGAATCTCTGTGACCCTATTCCATGATATACAAGTCATCGCGGGGTTCTAACTGTACTCTAGTTCGAGACTTGTTTAAAATTTTGAAATTATTTCCCAGGAAAGAGGCAAATGGTAGTAGCAACACTAACTAGTTATCCTGGTTATATTTTGCCGAAGGTCACTAAAGCACAACTTTGGCATTTTCCCACCATTGTGGACTAAGTCACTAGAATCTGGTGATATCTGAGTTGTTGGGTTCCATTCATAACCGGCAACTCTTCTTCAAATATGCACCTGTTACAGTATTGGGAAGGTTAGTTATATTGTATCTGTTACGATGGCGACCGTTTTATAGTCACAGCAGTTCAAACTTTGCATGTCGAGCGTTTAGTCAGCGAAGTTTGCCTCTCTCATATTCTAACCCTGCTATAGAGCCACTGTAATATATCTCAATTTTATATTTTCTATTGTAAAGTCGCGATATGATTTTAGGTCACAGCAGTTATAAAAATGTTAAAATAAAAAATCTGATGTGTTGCACTCACATAACTTTCTCTAGTCTTGTACAAACTATTTATATTTAATCTCCACCTACTTCATGTTAATCGAGATAAACATTTGCAGAAAGTATCTTATTGCTGATTTTCTTGTAGGTGCAAGGGGATATGGTAGGCTTTAAGTGATAGTCAAATCTTTTAAGAGCTGGTTGCTATGTGGAGCATTCCATTCGCTTTTCATGTCCAGGACATAAAAAAACGAATATCAAACTTCCATTTGAGAAAAAGTGTAAGTATTGGAAAATTCAAACAAATAACAAGGAATATCTCGGAAATGGTTCAGTCGACAAAAAAATGTATATGACATAAATTGAATGTTTTAATGAAATCTACATTTTCTGCGTAGTAAAATTTTATCTCTCTTGCGGTTTACCATTTATGCGAAAGTCATTCAGATTGAAAAGGACTTTTGGGGACATTCCCAGAAAATTCAAGATATACATTTTATTTGTCATGAAAATGTCTTAAATATATATTTTAATGGAAATCGTTAGAGCCATTTTTGAGAAAATCAAAATATTCAAAAAAATGTTCCATTAAAGGGTGGTCTGGGTTGGGGGATTTTTCGGAAACTGTTTGTGTAGCATCTTTGAAGGATACTAAACTTAAATACCAATTTGGTATTTATGCGACTTTTCGTTTTTGAGTTATGTTTTTCACAGACGAACCTACGGATCTTTTTCTAAAAGTGCTTTTTTACTTGCTCTACCACGTATAGTAAGTAGGGGAAGTATTGTATTCCACCCAAAAATTCAATACCAAGGTTTCACCAGAAATATATGTTTTGAGACCCCCTGAATGCAAAAAAAGCTTTTTTGGAAACATGCCCGTGTGTGTGTCTGTCTGTGTGTCTGTGAACAGTATAACTCAGAAATGAACAGTCGGATAAACACCAAACTTAGTATTTAGGTTCAGTACCTTTCAGAGATGCGACAGGAAGGTTTTCAACAAAATCCCCCAACCTCAGATTACCCTTTACATGGAACATTTTTCGAAAATTTTAATTTTCTCAAAATTGGCTCTAACAATTTTGATTAAAATATCATATGTTTAAGATATTTTCATGACAAATGAAATGTATATCTCGAATTTTCTGGGAATGTCTCCAAAGGTATTCTTCATTGTGAACGACTTTTGCATAACTAGTAAACCATAAGAGATAGACAAAATTTTACTACACAAAAATGTAGACTGCATTAAAATACACAATTTATGTCATATACATTTTCTTTGTTGAGTGAACCATTTTCGAGATATCGCTTGTTATTCCCTTAAATTTTCCAATACTTAATACTTTTTCTCAAATTCGTTATTCATTTTTTTTGTCCTGGACATGCAAAGAGAATGGAATACTCCACCTAGCAACCAGCTCTTAAAACATTTGACTATCGCTTAAAGCCTAGCAATTCCCCTTGCATCTACAAATAAATTAGCAATAAGATTAACATCTCGATTAACATGAAGCATATGGAGAATAAGCGTTTGTAAAAATAGGTTGTACAAGAGTACAGAAAGTCATGTAAGTGTAACACATCAGATTTTTTATTCAGGGCACCTCAAAAAATGTGTTTCCAGTGAAATCTCCTATCGAATTTTTGGGTGGAATGCAAGCAATACTTTCCCTAGTTACTATACGTAGTAGAAAGAGCAAAAAGAATTTACGCCAAGTATAGGTATAGTAGTTTACTGTACTGGAATTTAAGTGCGTTGTACGTATTTATTTGTAATTATATACTTTTGGAGATAAATAAATTCTAAATTCAAAGAACTAACTGTAAAAGAAAGAGAAATTCGTAGATGCCCCCTGCCCTAGTTGTTTCAGGCGCGTATAGCCAATAGTTCGCAATCGGGAGGTCTTGAATTCAAATCCCGAACACCGGCTGATTTGTTTGGGACCTGTTTATGGTTTCAAATAAACATTGTGACGCAGTGGTTGTGGCTCAAAATTATCTGGAAGTTGACGCCAGGCAGTGGTAGACAAACAAAGATAAGTCGCACTTTCGCCGGCGTAAACACCAGAAGTACCGTCGACAGATAGTCGGTCTGGATAGCTCAGTTGATTAGGCGCTGGTCCTTCTGATCCAAAGGTCGTGGGTTGTAATCCGGCCCAGACCGATGGTTTTTAAGTGTGCTTAAAAGCGACATCGCCATGTCAGTAGATTTACTAACATGTAAAAGAACTCCTGCGGGACGAAATTCCGGCAGGACTGATATGATCCTGGCAATTGACGGCGTCGTTAACAAGCAAAATATTTATTTTATCGGCAGATAATCACAATATTCTGGAAGTTTCCTTCTCTCCGCCTCCAGAACGTGTGTCCAGAAAGTTCTAGAATGTTCTGTGGAATATTCCATTGTCTATATGAGCGATCGTTGTTGTAAGTAAACGAGTTAGTCAGACAGTTAACCAGTTAGTCAAGACTGCTGTGACGTGCTGGGAGCGAGAGGTTGTAGAAGTCTTGTGTTCGATTCCTCAGCGAGTGAACCATCCGGAATAAGAGGCCTCACGAGGAAAGCGAACTGACGGGGAAATTAACTAGTTCACATTAATGAACTAACAGGTAAACTGGATGAATTCGCAGTGAAAGTTGAACCAAATCAAAACAGAATCAAAATAGTGACAGTTGAAAAACTGGACAAAGTTACAATATGAAAATGGATAATTCATGCCATTACCTCAAGTTTCAGTACTCCTATGAAATCAATGGCATTAAATTATGTGCCACACTTAACCGACCATGAAGCTTTTGCCGCTTTTCAACAGGTTATTCAAGCAGATGGTATTGAAAGGAGACTACAAAACTAGGGTCATTTGTCTAGAATAAACTCATGTATGCAGCCGTTAAGTTTAAAAATGCATCTAAAGTCATCCTCTAGGGAGAAAAAAAAGTGATCACGGTGTCAGGCGAACTTTTCATTTATGCAGATTAAATCACACTAGGAAAAGTATTACAATCATATACAGGGTGGATCATTTAACTTGAGACAGTAAAATATCTCAGAAAAAAAGTCTTTAATAAACGTTGCTTGATATTATGGGGAAACGTAAATGCCATTAGTCGTGTTTTGTTTGTAGGACGTTGTGATGGACACTTTAGGGTCAATTTAATTTGACGCTAATTTTAGGTTCCCATTTAAAAAAAATTAAATTGACCCTAAAATGACCATCGTAACGTCCTCCTAATAACACGCGACTAATGACATTTACTTTCCCCCATAATATCAAGCAACTTTTATTCAAGACGTTTCTTTCTACACTTAGTTTTGGAGATAATGCAGTCTCAACTTAAATGATCCACCCTGTATATCTTATGACTCAAGTCAAAATGTTGCCCACTCTAACATGCGACATCATTTGTTTTTTGGTAACCTAAATAAGGCTATGTTCCCTATAGTCAGCTTCATTTTATCAGCACCTCTTGTTTGTTACTTTCTCTACTACGTATAGTAAGTAGGGGAAGTATTGTATTCCACCCAAAATTTCGATACCGAGATTTCATCGGAAATACATGTTTTGAGGCCTCCTGAATCCAAAAAGAAAGGATTTTTGGAAACATGTCCGTGTGTGTGTCTGTGTGTCTGTGAACAGCATAACTCAGAAGCGAACAGTCAGATAAACACCAAACTTGGTATATAGGTTCAGTATCTTCCACAGATGCGACACGAAGGTTTTCAAGAAAATCCCCCACCCCAGATTACCCTTTACATGGAACATTTTTCGAAAATTTTAATTTTTTCAAAAATGGCTCTAACAATTTTGATTAAAATATCATATGTTTAAGATATTTTCATGACAAATGAAATGTATATCTCGAATTGTCTGGGAATATCTCCAAAAGTATTCTTCATTGTGAACGACTTTTGCATAACTGGTAAACTATAAGAGATAGACAAAATTTTACAATACAAAAAATGTAGATCGCGTTAAAACACAATTTATGTCATATACATTTTTTGTTGTTAAGTGAACCATTTTCGAGATATTGCTTGTTATTCCCTTAAATTTTCCAATACTTCTTCTCAAATGGGAATTCGCTATTCATTTTACTTTCTCTACTACGTATAGTAAGTAGGGGAAGTATTATATTCCACCCAAAAATTCGATACCGAGATTTTACCGGAAATATATGTTTTGAGACCCCCTGAATCCAAAAAAAAAGCATTTTTGGAAACATGTCCGTGTGTGTGTCTGTGTGTCTATGTGTGTCTATGAACAGCATAACTCAGAAACGAACAGTCGGATGAACACCAAACTTGGTATTTAGGTTCAGTATCTTCCAGAGATGCGACACGAAGGATTTCTAGTAAATCCCCCCACCCCAGATTACCCTTTAGTGGAACAAAAACGGCTCTAACGATTTTGATTAAAATATCATATGTTTAAGATATTTTCATGACAAATAAAATGTATATCTTGAATTTTCTGGGAATGTCTCCAAAAGTATTCTTCATTGTGAACGACTTTTGCATAACTGGTAAAACATAAGAAATAGACAAAATTTTACTACACAAAAAATGTAGATCGCGTTAAAATACACAATTTATGTCATATACATTTGTTTTGTTGAGTGATCCATTTTCGAGATATTGCTAGTTATTCCCTTAAATTTGTCAATACTTATTTTCTCAAATGGGAATTCGTTATTCATTTTTTGTCTTGGATATGCACAGAGTATTAATCTGTGGCAAAGAGAATGGTGTTGCACATAGCAACCAGCTATTAATATATATGTAGATGCTTAAAGCCTACTGTATTTCTATACTGCTCTTGCAATTACAAAACAAGGGGAAGATAGTACGCCTTAAGCGATAGTCAAATATTTTTAGAGCTGGTGACTATGTGTAAAATGTAATTCTCTTTGCATGTCAAAAGATCGTTTCTGCAAATGTTTATCTCGATTAATATGAAATAGATGGAGAATAAGAGTTTGTAAAAATAGTTTGTACAAGAATAGAGAAAGTCATGTGAGTGTAACACATCAGATCTTTTTTATGTCCTGGACATACAAAGAGAATGCAATACTCCACATAGCAACCAGCTCTTAAAATATTTGACTACCGCTTAAAGCCTACCAATTCTCCTTGAATCTACAAGGAAATTAGCAATAAGATAGAGTCTGCAAATGTTTATCTCGATTAACATGAAGTAGATGGAGAATAAGCGTTTGTAAAAATAGTTCGTACAAGAGTAGAGAAAGTCATGTGAGTGTAACACATAAGATTTTTTCCCTATCACTTTAGTGGAAGTGTTGTATTCCACTTAAAATTCAATATCGAAATTTATCGGAAAAAGGTCCGCTAAACTCCCTAAAAAAGCAGCCACACATATGCATGAGAGAGATAGATACTCAAAAAGGAAAATTAATAAATACTAATACCCAGGTCAGGTCCTTTCTAAAGATATAAGGCAAAGCCTTTCAAGAAATTGTTCCCATTCCAGACAATACATTGTGCAGTTATTGTTTTTACTTTCTCTGCCATGTACATAGTAAGTAGAAAAGGTATTGCATTCCAACCAAAAATTCGATATCAAGATTTCACCGGAAATACATATTTTGAGGGCCCCCGAATAAAAAGGAATTATAGAAAAAGGTCCATGTGTTTGTCTAAAGATGCGACACGAAGATTCTCAAGAAAATCCCCACCCCTACCTCAAACTACTCTTTACATGGATCATTTTGGTAGATTTTTATTTTCTAAAAAATGCCTCTAACAGTTTTGATTAAAATACCATATATTAAAGACATTTACATGACAAATAAAATATATATATTGAATTTTCTGGAAATAGGTCCTCTTCATTCGGAAGGAATTTTGTATAATCTTGTATAGCTGGTAAATTTTAAGCGATAGTCGAAAACGTAGGTACTACAAAAAAAATGTAGATCTCTTTAAACTACACAATTTATTTCAAATAAGATTTTGTGGCATAAGCCATTTCTGACATCCGTTATTAATGGTTCGTATTATTCATTTCTGGTCATTTTTTAAAATGCTTTCAACATTCAGTTATTTCTCGCGATTGCATGGAAACAGTATGGAATTTTAAGGCTAGCATATACCGTCTGTCTTAAACATTTGACTGTCGAAGTTCCCTTTATATCCATAACGAAATGTGTAATGCAGCTATTTCTGAAAAGGTTTATTTGTATTAAAACGTAGTATATAGAAAAATAAGCTTTAGTAAGAATAGTTTGTATGTTAATAAACGATGGGGTGCGAAAAGTCATGTGAATGTATTATATAAGATGTTTTACTATCTGTAGTACTACTTACCTTTACTAGGTAAAGAAAGCATTGCATTCCACCCAAAATTTCCATAACTACTCAGCAATTGGACCAGTTCTTCCCATTTAATTCCTACCTCCTTGGGATTACAGTAAGGCATGAGTATCTCCATTTTTATCAGAGAAAGGTGCTTTCAAACTTTAGTATACATTTTGTAGATAATTCATGCGAAATCTTAACTGCAGGATTCCGATGTTCCATTTGTTTTTGCCGCAATGGAAGCATTGGGGAAACAAAAAGCTATCGCAAAGCTAACAAAGTCGCGATTAATCGCTCCAGTCGGCTAACAACACAGAAGAGAATAAATATCGCGATAGCAAACGAGTAACAAAATAACAGCACAACCACCTGTTTAAAGTAGCTTGTAAACAACAAATTACAGTAGCGACTTAACAGCTAACTATATAGCTAGGCATACATATATGGTACTTGCTCAACCTTATGATCGACGTTTCGGGTGTGGCAGCGGCCTGTTTACAAGAAGCTTGATGCTGTAAAGATCACATTGGTAAAAACATACATGTAAAAACAAATATATTAAAGAGCAAACCGTTAATGAGAAAAGATGCTATAAAATGACGACAGATGGTATGCTGAAAACTTGGAGCAATAGCTACTACCATGTACTCCGTGCAACGACACCGTGCAATTGCAAATTGGCTGCTGTTTGAAGGTATACCTACAATAACTGCAGATGATATGAAGCAAATAAAAAAGGGAACAAATTTTTAAATAGAAAAGAAATAATGTTACCCCCTTTTTCGCATTTTTTACTTGTATGCCCTTAAGAACTATTTTTCTCTCTTCAAATTTTACTTTTGTGGCTTAACCTAAATCCTGTTCTACTTTGCTCCATTTTTCCTATAAAAATTAAACTGAGTTTTATTTATAGACGCTCTTTAACTACTATGGTTCTTAGCGTCAGATTCTATAAGTACCGGAGTGAAAGATCGGAAATTTTTCTAAGGGGTCTCTTTGTCAGGCTTGAGGTTCTTTTACGTACCGTAACTCTTCATGGAGCCACCGGCTTTACTTCCCTTCCGAAAGAATCCATCGCCCTCCGCCGGGTTTGGACTCGCGGCCTCGGGAACTAAAGGCTATCTTGGTATGCCTAGACCAAGGAAGACGACCCTTTTTCTATGAATAAATACTATAATTTTACAGCTGAACAAATTGTGTTTTAAATACAGCATGCCACTTAGCCGCGGATGATAAAATTCTGCACGACATTCTTGGACGCCCGACAAATTGCGTGTTGGATACGCCATCAAATAAATCGAAGAACAGCAATGCATTAATACGTACTTTCACAGGAATGGCTGCCAAGGAAGACTTCCTTGGAAGTATCATCATGACGGATGAAATCTGGTTTCGGTCAAATGAACCATGCTTGAAGCGGAAATTCTCGTCGAAAGAAAGTTTGTCCTGCACAAGCTGGTAATATGGACGTGTTGACTGGGGTGTAATCCTGAAACATGCTAACCCCATAGGCAGCAGTCAATACAACCTTTACCGCAGTTTCATGGAACGCCACCTACAACCTGCACTACAGAAAGTAACGGCACTTGCTGTTAAGGGCTCTTATCATCTAACGCCGTCCCTTGTTTATGGCGTTCTGCTGAAAGGACAGGTGTTTTGCAATTTTCAAAAGCGTTGGTCTTCTAGATGGTGTACGAATGTAAATGGCTGTTACTAGAATATTAAAACAAATTAAAAGGTTTGGGTCCTGGAATACGTGATACCTAATTGTTAAACGTCATTCATAGCCGAATACTTATGAATCGAAGCAGAATTTGGAACTTCGCTAGTTAAAAGGAAATAGAAATACAATCCGGTTTGAATTGCTTATAACATGTGGTAAATTCATTTAAACAATGTCTGAGTACGTATGTGTTGTTGAAATTCTTCCAAAATAAAACGAAACCGTCATCTATCGAAAAGAAACATAACCTCGAACACCAGTGACTGCCAAGGGCTTGCCTATGTTTACGGACATTAGAAAGAAGACACAGCAGACGCATTAAATTCTCGGTGTTATCTGAGATTTCTTGCAGCCGTTAAAATAAATATTAAGCAGCTTTAGGTGATCAACTTACGTTCATTTCATTCACTCCCTTATCTGGTCAAAAGACAGCAAACTAAAAAAAGGAAAACATACAAAATACGAGCCAGCTTTTAGAATAAAAGATGTAGCCACACAATATGAAATATACCAATTTTGAGATTATATTTAACAATAACTTGGAACGTCATTTAAGTTTCTGCTTGGAAGAGGGCAAGATTGCCTTAAGCAATTTCCCGAATTTTTATGTGAATTTTAATGACAGATATAGTCTAAAAGAAAATATTATTTTAATTGTAATAATTTTTCTTTTGGTAGATCAATAATAACCAGTAACCTAATTTCTCATAGCTTAGTGGGACACGCCCCTTGACCCGCCAAGCCACCCTTGTCAATCGGGCGAGGCGGTGAAACGCAACTTATGGTATTCATTTTTTCCCCCTTCATTTATCAAGATTGTGTGGTATATTTGCTTGGACCATCTTGCTCGTGACAATGCAATGCTTTCATTATAACTATACGTACTTTTCATTGTACTACTCGGCCACGATATGAATGCGTGCGATGGAAAGAACTCAACAGTTGCTGAACAAGTGAGCGGGACATAAGGACAGTCAGATAAAGAAATAATCCACAATTCTGAGTTGCAGTTACTAGCGGGGTTGAAGCCTGCAAAATGTAGTATTGCTTTCAATGTGTGTGTGACTGTACACCCCTCTAAATCCAAGCCTTAATGACGCTAGGTTAGGCAGTGTCAACAAAAACACAGGCCGCCTCCCAAAGCGCATATATAACGTGGTTGACTAATACAGGTGTATACTGGTGTGCATAAAAAGTGGCCCCTAAAGGAATGCAGCTGTTTATGTTGGTACTGACTAGTCCCAAACTCTGCCAGTTTGACCTCCCCTATTCCTCGAGCATAACTATCCACTAGTTTGGCAGGGTACTTCATCTCTCCCGAAATATAGCCAAACTGTCGAAGGGTCACATACAAACTAGTTGTCCATGTTCTCACTAGTGGGTGCCGTTAAGACAAATGCTTCGTTGAATTTTGGTGCAAAAATAAAATGCAATATAATAAAATATAAAGATGAAATTTAAGAACCTTTGTTTTTTTAATAATTTAAACCTTGTATTTTCATGCCACACAACCTTAATGGCGGCAATAACTAACCTTCGTCTCCATGTCGCTAATGAAAGCTCTTTATGTGTCGTTCAGCTTAACGATACATGCAAATAATACTTCACCCCCTCCTCTAGATTTCTAGAAAGCCGAATTACACAGAGCGGCCAAAAATCAAGGGAAGGGTTGTCCCATTAGAACATGTGCCGTGTACGACTCCCGAGTGTTGCATTTAGATGGGGCGTATGGCGCGTGTGTAGACGCCATATATGAACAGTCTGTACAGACACGTGTGTAGTGAATATAGCAACACGTCGCGAGTTAACCGATTTGAATTTGGGATGATCCAGGGACCCGCATGTGGGATTTGTGGTGGACAAAGCGGCGTCTGGGCGGGTTTTCTCCAGGTTCTCCGCTTTCCCCCGCTATTCATTCCACCAACTGCTCCATCGTCACCTTTCCTATCATCCATTTCGCCGTCATTTCGTTTCATCTACTTCCTTCATCCCATACCAGGCATCGGGCTGATCACCCATCCTGGACATTCTGTCTGCTCCATAAGAGTGTCTGCTCCTCGACGGGCCTCTGACACCAGGCACCCGCTTGTAAGTCCTACATACGATGAGGTTAAACAGCGAATGAAGATGAATTTGGGATAATAATCGGTGCATGACGCATGGGTCATAGCATATCGCAGATTACGCGAGAATTCGGGTTTCCGAGGTCAACAGTGTCTAGGGTGGATCTTCAGTATCGCCTAGAGAATGTTTCTTCACGCGTAAACCGCCGCACAGGAAAACCACAGGTGATTAACAAACCGACATCACGTCGCCTCAGCAGAACCATATGGGGCGCTCGAAGGGCTACTGTGAGTGAGATCACAGTCCAGTTGTATGTCAGGAACCCATTTCTACAAGGACTGTAAGGAGGCACATGCACCGCATAGACTTCAACTGCCGACGGCCAACTTGTATCCCATTGCTGACACCTCAACACAGAGCTCAACGACGTGCATGGGCCCGCGAACATCGGCAGTGGAACAGTGGCGGCATGTGGTATAGTTGATGCAGTAATTTGTATCACAAATTATGTAAATGTAAAGAGTGATTATAGTGTGAATATGCATTATTGTGCGACATTGATTTGAGATGTTTGTTTATTATAAGCATTGTCGAGAAATGGGTTTATACGGCCTTACTGAAACTGACAATAATAGCGTGCAATAATGTAGCGAGGGGGTGAGCTGTTTATCATTATTAGAGACGAGCAAATGACGTAATGTTGGCGCGTTTTTCTTAGAATTTGCTGGAACATTTTTTCCTAGAGCATGTGTGTTCATAATTTTCATTGGATATAAAAATAGACGCTAATGTTGGCGCGTTTTATTAACCAATAGCAGCTCGGTTATAATCTTTAGGCATATCGGGGTGTAGGAGTATAAAAAGCCAAGTCAGAGGTAGATCCCTCCCAGTTCATCGGAAACATTTGTACATTACACGTCGTCCCCAGTTCATCGGAAACATTTGTGCATTACACGTCGCTAAATACATCGCACAGTTTATCGATTCGCAGGTTACGCGTAGCAAAGTTATAAAAAAATCTCAAGTGTCGTAAAGTTAATTACACAAAAAGTTGAAGTACGCGAATTAAGAATGAGCAGTAAATAAGTTATTATAACAGTTTCAGTTTGGCGAGTGTCAAGATTAATATGTGAAAGTAAATTATGTGTTCGACAATAAAAAGTGTAAAACAAATTCTTTCATCAGTGTTATCTTTGGATAAAAGACTCCTTTCCGTTTACACACCTGTATAAGATAAGTGCTCGACCAAAAAGATCATAGCTAGCCGGAAGACAGTGAACCCAAATATTAAATACAATAATAGGCGCTCAGTAAAAGATAACAAGAAGTGACCTCGACAAATTGTCTTTTATACGTGCGGCAAATAAACAGTAGCATTCTTTCAAACTTAACACATAATACCGTCACAAATTGGCTTCACAACGTGGGGCAAAACACAAGTATACACAAATACATTAATACCGTCGCATAGTCCGATGAATCCCCGTTCCAGTTGTATCCAGCTGATGGGCACATGAGAGCGTGGCGTATGCCCCATGAAGCTATGGTCATCGCAGCCTTCGGATCCCCAAGCGGCGACCTTTGCAGTAGCCAAATACTTGTTCCCTACCCTCCCTAACCGCAAGCACCATAAAATCTTAGTGACATCCATGTGCATATGCGCGTTGTTGCCAAAATTAAAAATAGTATTTAAAAGCAAAACTTTGCAGGTGATTTCCACATGTACAGAATACAATCATGCAGTTTGTCTGCTTGCTTTACACACAAAATATCTATGTAAATAACTATGAATCGCATAGTAATTACATTTAAGTTGCAAACGCTTTAAAATATAACTGAACTAATGAATGATCTGAACTAATATACTGCGCTACAAGAATAGAAATGCATGTTAACATATCCGAGAGAAACTTAGAAACATGTTCCGAATAAACTATACATTGTTGGACTATCATTAAATAATTAAAATACATAAATATTAATTTATTTTGAAAGGAACTCTTACTCCCAAATCAAAGCATCATTTTTGATTATGCTGTGCGCGGAGCTATGGTAAAAAGTTTTTTATCACTTGTATCACAACAATGTTTTATTAATATAAAGCTAATACAAGAAGTTGTGTATTGTTTAAGGTGTAAGATTTATAAGCATGACATCTTCTGTTTACTTAAATGAATAGCTTTATTATAAAATGCAGGATAAGTAAAAATACGAAGGCAAAAGAAAGAAAATAAAAAAAAAATCTTATGTATTATATTCACAAGATTATCTCTACTCACTCTTCTACAAACTGCTTTCACAAAAGCTTATTCTATCTACTTCTTAAATAATAAGATAAAATTTCATTGCACATATCGTTGTAAATATAAGGATACATAGGCTAAAGCGATAGTCAGATTTTTAAAATACAGATGACTATATGATGACTTTGAAATTCCATGCTCTTAGCATGACCACGAGGAAAATACAAACAGAGACTTCCAACTTGTATTTCAAAATTCAAACCAACAACAAAAAATTTCTCGGAAATGGTTAACACAATTTGACCTAAAATTTGTCCTTTACCGAGATTGCATTTTACGCAGAGTAAGATTTTGTCTCTCTCTTAGAATTTACCAGTAATACAACAAGTTGAGAACGAGGAAAATTTTACAAGTTATTCCCAGAATATAAAATTCATGATACAAATTTTATTTTTCCTGCAAATATCTTAAACTTGCGGTATTTTACTAAAAATCGTTAAGCTGTTTTTGAGAAATTCAAAACAATAACAAACATTTTTCCACATAAAAGGTTCTTTTCTACATGTTCTTGAACATTACACATAAAAATCTGGCTTTGCTTATTCAGTTTTTGTAGCCCTTTTCTTCGTGGTCTTGGCATTACTGATATTCGGCAGAGGGTCACTTGCTGGTGCGACCGGAGGGGCATCAACTTGGTTCGTTTCCCAAGGTCTCCACATCTTAATTAAACTATTAAACGCTAATAACTATTAAACACTGCTAAACTTACAAAACTGCACTAAGTAAAACACTATATAACTTCTCTGAAGAAGTAATATAGAAGCTTAGCTGAACATGGAAGAAAAGCACGAGCGAACAGTCACAGCTGCTAAAATAAAACCGAAGAAACAGCAGAAATGACATTGCAACAACGCTTTGCTTTGGTGGAGCTGGAGAAAGGACCACGTGTTGTGTTTAAGGGATGGGAAGACCCTACTAATCGTTTACTGATGGGTTTATGGTCAGGCTTCAAAGCTTTCCGTTCGCTTTGAAGCCGGTTGGGGAAAGGATGCCCGGGACTAGTATATGAATCCTGTGGGTCAACAAGGTTGTGTCCAGATAGGAGGTGGCTCAGTTATGGTCTGGGCTGCGTTCTCATGGTCACAATTAAGCCCCATTGTCTGGTTGCAGGGATCAATGACAGTGCACGTTATGTGGACATCCTTTCGGATCATCTATCTCCCTTTCTAGCTCTAGAGTACCCTGTTTCAACAGGACAATTCGACGTATCACCGCTTTTTGGTGCCACGCAAGCGGTTTGATGAACACTCCAGTGAAGTTATGACCATGTTTTAGCCCTCCAGATTTTCGATCTAATCCAATCGAGCATTTATGGAATGCTGTTGATGCTGGTGTATGCTCTCTAAACCCAGCACCAACTGCACAAGAACTGTGGGTACATAGCCCTCCAGAATGATTCCAACACCTTGTAGAGTCGATGCCTCTATGTATTGCTGCAGTTTTGACGGCTCGCGGAGGAGCAACCCGTTATTAACAACACATATAGTGCCTTCCCATAAACAAATTAAACTTAAAGTCAAGATTTTCATTTACATTGAAAATTATTATTGTGTTATTCAATATAATTTGAAATTCATAATATTGTTTAAATTAATTCATTTTAAAAATAAATTAAAGATGAAGTAAAAGGTATAAAAATTGATAAATTTCCTATAAAACCAATATTTTGTAATTTTTTTACATTATGAATTATTATTCCTGCGCATATGAACAATAATGCTTCTTGTTTTATAGCTTTGGCCACTCAGTGTATACTGTATTGGTTTGACCTTTCCTTGTGTACAGATCGTAGTGAAACTCTTTCATAGAGGTGGTATCCAAACCACTCCTTCATTTTACATAGATTATAACATTGTTTATTAGTTCGTTTTGTGTTCCAGAATTTTTTTTCAGACCAGTCACACAGAGAACTGATACCGGCTGGGTGCAGTCAAATGTGGGTACAAGGTATAAACCTTAAGGCAGGAAAAACACTATTGCAATACTGGAGAATGGATCACTTTTTATACACAAATATGTGCATAATTATGTCAGAACAAAGGGGAGACATTGCACTAATACAAAAACTTCCATACTCACCAATATGAGCCGATGTGATTATAATCCCTTTACAAATTTAAAAGAACCACCATGTGCAAAGCAATATCCATGGCACAGCAACAGAGATGAAACACTGATGGTGCACAATGCTAGTGTGGCATAATCTTGTAGATATGGTGGGTACGACTGGTATTTCCTTTTGCCAATAGAGCCAGCTTCAAGATATAATAGTATTGCCATCACTATGAAAGGCAAAGAGTTTAAAGAAATAGTGCACATGCGATGTTATGATTGATTCACTCACAATGTGATCTTTAATACAGCTGAGGAATATGATTTGCATAAACATTGTTCACTTTGGCTCAAGAGGGATGAAATGGAAGCTGAACTAAGAATGTCCAGAATAATGCAAAACATAAATATGGACAGGATTAAATTCAATATTACATATACTTATTATTGAGCTTCAGGGCAAAAGAAATCTAATGTAATTTATTTCAGGACTCTAGAGGCAAACCACAAAGACAAACTATGTACTGTTTGCTAACAGAAAGAAAGTCCCTGACAGGAATGTGCTAACCTTATCCGTTTGGAAAAAGTGCGACAAGGGCAGTGAATGTGTGACAGAGAACGCATGCTACGCAAGGAGTAAAACTATTCAACTGAGCTGTCATAAGCTGTCATAAGTAGGCAGGGTTCGGACCATGTCTAATCTGCAATTTCTCCTCTGCCCTTCATTCCCCGGCGACTTTCTTTGCTGTGGAAGACAGTAACTATTAGTGTTTATATAGTTACATCAAGAGAAGTGCAAGAAATTAATGCAATGTATATACAAATTTATATTGTAATCATTGGAATATATGACATTTAAATTTGGCATATGTGACTTGTATAAAACAAAGGACATGTAAATAAGAAATAAGACAAAATGAATTGATGCAACATATTGTTAGCAAAGCAAACAGAAAGAACTATAACACCTGGATAAAGCAGTGAAAAGACAACATAATTTGGTTGCTAGACCCACAAATAGTTGACCAGACCAGAGGAACTAAGTAGTGGTGAATGGAAGGAAGCATTGAAAATGACAGCAAATATTTGTCCAGTTAGAGCAATTCCAGGCAGGTCCCAGGACAGCAGAAAAATGCTCAGAAATATTAGACATCATAAGTGTGCTCCATGATTGCCAAGTCAAAAATTCCAAAAGTACCAGGCTTATTTGGAAGTCCATGGTATCGCAAAAAATGGATCACATAGAAGAGTTAACATCATAGCCATTGAACCAGGCTCATGTACAAAGCCATCACAGATCCTACCTCAGATGGGAAACAAGTGAAGACTACCAACTGAAGCTCACAGAGAAGTGTGCCATTTACAAGTCAACAATATCCTACTTCTGCAATAAATACTCATATCATCTTGCTTCAGGCTTTCTAATTAGAGCCAGGGGCATTGTCTTTGAAACATTTTGCACAAAAATATAAGTTAAACAATACATTTATTTAAGCAGTGGCCCTCAAGGTTAATAATGAATCACTATTTATATTGAAAATTAATTTTTATGATGTGTAAACTGATTCAGCTATAACATACACAATTTTTTTTAGATAAGGCCATTTGCATATATGTTTGCAGATTATAATTATTTTCAGATAGTGTCTTTTTTATAGTTTTAACAATTATTTGTATTGTTTACAATTTCAATTATGGATTTATATTATTTTGTTGCTTGGCATGTTTGTTTATGGCACTCTCTGATTGGGTAAAACTGAATTTGTTAATAAATATATATATATAATATAATATATTTTGAGTACTACAACCATATAAAGAGATGCATTAATAGGAAGCATTGCACTCTGCATAGAAAAGTGTAGCATGGTAGTATTAGCATTGTAAAAGTGTGCCCATAAAGTCCAAAATGTGAAGAAATATTTCTCTTTACTCTGCTAAAATATTTGTGTGTCAAAAACTGTAAAGATTTGCCAGATTTGAAAATATTAATATCCACTCAACATGCATCCAACCACAAATCATATAATGTTCATACTGTGCATTTACTAAAGATACTAAACTGAAAACGTAATAAAACATTTTCTCTAACACTAATTAAATTATCATGTTTTATCATAAATATCTGCTTCAGAGTTATGAAATTCTCAAGTGTTTGGCTGTTGGTTTTAAACCCGATGTATATGGGGAGCCTGGCAAGACAGGTCAGCAAAGCATGTAGTGAAAAGTGACTGCTATACTGACATGTGAGAGTATGTATTTAGACATATGTTGTGAGAGGCGACTGGTGAATATGGATAAGTTGTCTGAGACTGAATCATAAGAGAAATAGGAAAGATTAATGTTAATTTACAGCATACCGAAAAGGAATGAGAGAACCAAATGACAAAGCAAATGCATGAAAAAGTGAGAGACCCACAGAATTCATAATGATTAGAGTATCTGCAGACCAACATTTAAAAAATCTGATGTGCTACACTCACATGACTTTCTCTACTCTTGTACAAAAAATTTTTACAAACGCTTATTCTCCATATGATTCATGTTAATTGAGATGTTAATCTTATTGCTTATTTTATTGTAGATGCAAGGGGAATTGGTAGACTTTAAGCGATAGTCAAATATTTTAAGAGCTGGCTGCTATGTGGAGTATTCCATTCTCTTTGCATTACCAGAACAGCAATATCTCGAAAATGGCTCACTCAACAAGAAAAAAAAGTGTATATGACATAAGTTGTATATTTTAATGTGATCTACATTTTTTGTGTAGTAAAATTTTGTCTATCTCTTATGGTTTACCAGTTATGCAAAAGTCATTCACAATGAAGAATACTTTTGGAGGCATTCTCAGAAAATTCGAGATATATATTTTATTTGTCATGAAAGTATCTTAAATATATGATATTTTAATTAAAATCATTATAGCCATTTTTGAGAAAATTAAAATTTTCGAAAAATGTTCCATGTAAAGGGTAATCTGGGGTGGGGGATTTTCTCAAAAGCCTTCGTGTCGCATCTCTGGAAGATACTGAACCTAAATACCAAGTTTGGTGTTTATCCGACTGTTCGTTCCTGAGTTATGCTGTTCACAGACACACACACATGGACATGTTTCCAAAAATGCTTTTTTTGGATTCTGGGGGTCTCAAAACATATATTTCCGGTGAAATCTTGGTATCGAATTTTTGGGTGGAATAAAAATACTTCCCCTACTTACTATACGTAGTAGAGAAAGTAAAAAGTGACTTCCCATTTGAGAGAAGTATAAGTACTTGAAAATTCAAACCAATAAAAAGGAATATCTTGGAAATGGCTAACTCCACAAAAAATTTGTTTGGCATAAATTGTGTGCTTTAACATCATCTACTTTTTTGTATAATAAGATTTTGGATCTCTTTGTTTTACTAATTATGCAAGTCATTCTGAATAAAAGGACTTCTTAGGCTATTCCCAGAAAGTTCATGATATACGTTTCATTTGTTGTGAAAAGATGTTAAGCTATGGTGTTTTGGTATACAACGCAGAGAGACCTTCTAAGAAGACTTTTTTTGGATTCAGGGTCTTAAGACATGTGTTTCCAGTGAAATCTTGGTATTGAATTTTTGGTAGAATATAATACTTCCTCTGTTTACTATAAGTACATTGAACAGAAATTAAAAATTACTTCAAAAGTGAAAAACAAATAGTTTAAGAAGCGTGCAAGTTAACAAAAGCTAATACCTACAAAGAAGGGAATAACTTTAGTTTAAGTGTGTTGTAACTGAAGAAAAGTGATTTGAGCAGATAAAGAAAAATTAAAACATTTTATCACTGTTAGTTATCATGATCGAAATGAACAAAAATTTTTGGTAACCTCCACTCAGGACTTATGGTTTGTCAGTATCCAAAGAGAATGTATGGTAACTCTAACCAGAATAAAATCTGAAAATTAGGTACAAAAACTTACTATTAACATAATTACTGTTTTGACTTAACATAAATAATTTTTTGTACCATTCATGGCTTTTATATTAACTAAATAATTCTTTGTGTATATGTTCTGAATTTGAAATAATGTTTAAAACCAATAAAATTATAGGTATTGCTTACTTGTATGCTGATATCGTTTATTAAAATATATAGTCTTGTATAAACAAACTGTTATATTGTATTTTAACATTCTTTATTTCCAACTATTTGGCAATCCTTTTCCAGGTCTCATTTTTGAGGGTCTTCATATAACTACATGACAAATGTGATAATGTTGGCCACTAGATTTATCAGTACTTCCATTTTAGTGTGGCTTGGTGAGGCAAGACAGGAAGCTGCAACACAGCAAGATAAGTGAACCTAAGTCCTGCATAGATCTGTCTGGCAGTAGAATAGAATAGTTATTGTGTACCAAATAGTATACCAAAAATTTAGATACATTTATGTCAAATCTTAGTTAAATTTTAGTATAACTAGTCCCAATTTTTTTTCTTTCCTTTAACAGCAACCTTGCACCTGGCCCTTTGGCTTTCAATTAGCCCTTATTCTTCCTTTCTCACTTCTTTTGATTCCTATTTTCTCTTATCCTTTCTCTTGCCTGTCCTGCTACTCTCCGCTTGCTTTTTTTTAGTTTTCTTAACCAATTTTCCTAGAAAATTCACTTATACTCTTGCTTCTTTTTTTCTCCTCCATTAATATTTTTATGGCTACCATTTCCTTGTTCATTTTGTCCAACTTTGAATCCCAAGCATTCTGCCTCTGCTTCTCCAACTCTCTACATTCCTGTTCTCTCACTCTTAACCCTCCTAGGAACATTGCCCATTCTCATCCATGCTAAACCATCCCTCTCCTGTTTACTACAAATGTCAACATAATTTTCTCTCCCCTCTTTTCATTGTTTTATATATACTTAAAGGCCTTTTATTTTCAAGCCTTTCCCAGATTTCTGTTTCTCTATATCTCCTATTCTATTTCTCACTACTCTTCAAAATCTGTCAAAGTCAAACCTGTCTGAATGGCCACCTCAATAAATGGTCATTTTTCCTTTGGAAATGATTGATTTGCACATAAACACTATGTTAGTATTCCCTCCCTTTAATGGCCACCTCACACCGCAGCCAGCTGGCACAGACATTTCATAAAATGTTCTGAATTATACGGCTGGCTGGTCACACTCACAACCACTATGAATACAGTATAGTACTTTGTTCACTCCTGAGACCATCACACAGCAAGTCTGTCGAGCAGTGAGATAAAGTGCAGTTTACTATTAAAGATTCTGCAAACGTTCAAGTGCTGGACAGAGGTGTGGGGACACATTAGGTCGGCTTTCACTATGGTATCAAACAATAAATCTGCCAACACTTATGTTATTGTATATTGTCAATATGTATACTGTTAAACTTCTTCAGAGATTGGATCCAATTGTATTCAGTGTATATGTTAAAAAGAGCAATTTCATTTTTTTTAATCTGTATATTCTGTTTGTTCCATTATTCTTTGTTGCAAGTTAACTTCTAATATTAGAAGAAAATAAATAAAAAATTACCTACTGCTTATGCTTATGTTCGTATACATTAAAGTAAGGGGTTTACGATAATTTATTGTATTGTATATCAATTAAATAAGGAGTAATTACTCAGTGAATATATTTGTCTTTTAATAATATGTCATAGGTCCTGCTGTAATTAACCATGCAATGAACCAGACCTAGTTCCCCAATTTCGAATATTTCATAACCTCAATTTAGCGGTCATCTGTACTAATGGCCATTTTTTGTAAGGATAGTTGGTGACCGCTTTTTCCTCTAGTTGCCATATATCCCCCATTCCTAGTCTAGTAGTATGCACACATACCTGCATTCTATGAAATACAAATTCTTGCATCAATACAGCTGTGCTGTCCATCTCTCCCAGGATACACTAGGTCTATGAATCTCAAAAGAGAATAATGTCCACATCTACTTTAACACCACAAATGTTGTGCAATAGTTGCAATAATTTGTGTCAGGGAGTTAAAAAAATTTTTTTGGCCTACTTTTTATTTGAGATAAACTTCTATTACACATTCATTGCAGGTATAAGTATACAGTAGGCTAAATAGTCAAATTTTTAAAAAAGCAGTTTGTTATGTGATGGTTTTGAAATTTCATATTCTTTGCATAAGAAAAACCAAATAGTGACATGCTATTGAAAAAGGTTTAAGTATTTGAAAATTCAAACTAATAACAAAGAATAAACGTATTTAAGCCACAAAAAGTAGACATAAATTGTGTACTTTAAAAAGATGTACATTTTTTGTGCTGCAAGATTTGTCTTTCTCTTACGGTTTACCAATTATACAAAAGCCATTCAGAATGAAGAGGACTTCACAGGCAGTTCTTAGAAAATTCAAGATATGTATACATTAATTCTGTCATGCAAATATCCAAAATATATGTGATTTTAAACAAAAATATTAGAGGCATTCTGAGAAATTCAAAAGTAATGAATGAATTTAAATATAAAGGGTAGTTTGGTACTTATAGAAACTTTGTTTTTAAAGTTATGCTGTCTACACATATGCACACACATCTTTTTCTATAAATGCTTCATGTGGTTTCAAGGGGCCTCAAAATATGTATTACTGGTGAAATCTAGATATATTTTTGGGTACTGGAAAATGAGGAAAATAAATGAGACACTTTAACATATGTAGATCTATTGTCACTGATTTGAAAACTTCAAACCTTTCTCATAAAAAATGGCTCTTTCCAACTTCTATGCTTACTGCTTATATGAACAACCTGATACACTACATTCACATAAGTTTCTCTATCCATTATCATTTATTTTTACATAGCTTCTACAAACTATTTTTGCAAAAGCTTATTTTTCTATACTTCATGTCAATTTAGATACATTTGCAGAAATGGTTTCATTACATATTTTGTTGTATTACAAGAAGGATACAGAAGGCTGAAATAATAATCACATTTTTAAAAAGGGGGTCATTATAATTTGAAATTCCATTCACTTTCTATAATATTGCAAAAAACAATTGAATGGAAACAGAACTTCAAATGGCCAATACCAGCAAAAAAGTTATTTGAAAGAAATCTACGTTTTTTGTGTAGGAAGTTTTTGTGTATCTTTTATAGTTTACCAGTTATATAAAATTAGTTCCAAATGAACTAGACTTCACAAGCTATTTACAGAAAAGTTCAAGATATACATTTTATTAATCATGTAGATATCCTAAACATATAGTATTTTAATCAAAATTCTTTGAGCTAATTTAAAATAGAGAGTTGAGGGTTGTTACACTACATCACTATGATATTCTTACTTGAACGCGTTTCAGGAGACGGCTTGTTCCCATCGTCAGCATTTTCTCTCAACGAAACGCGTTCAAGTAAGAATATCATAGTGATGTAGTGTAACAACCCTCAACTCTCTATTTTAAATTATGACACATCACTGTTACAAGCTTCTAAATCTTCAAAAATTGAGCTTTCTTTGAGCTATTTTGACTGAATAAAAAGTAAAACATTTTCCATTTAAAAGGCATTTTGGAGTACGGGATTTGCTTGAAAATCTTTAGGTCATATCTTTGGAAGATGCTGAAAAAAAAACACACGCATGCACCTTTTCCTAGAACCACCTTTCTTTTTTTGTGTTCAAGGACCTCAAAACGTGTATTTCTGGTGAAATCTGAATATCAAATTTTTGGGTGTAATGCAATACTTCCTCTACCTAATATATTGTGACACAGTGGCTATGGTCCAAGGTTATTGGGAGGTTGGGGTCAGGCGGTTTGAGTAAACAATAACAGCCGCTTGTGGTGTAAACACTGGGCACATTATTGGGAGATAACCAGGACTTTCTGGAAGCTGCTTCTTTCCCACTCCTCCAGAAAGTGTGTCAAAATAGTTCTAGAATGTTTGAGAATCTTGTGGGCAGATTCCACCGACTAATAAGTAAGTATTCTCGCAAGAGCAGTTAGAGCTGTTGAGTGAGTGAGCGAATGAGCAAACAAGCAATGCGTTTTGGGTGTATATCAAGAGCGATTCTCCAAAAGAGTTGGTGATGGCTGTTGTAACGTGCAGCGAGTGCTACTGCGGAGCGACAGGTTATGGAGGTCTTGTGAACGACTCCTGAGTGAAGTGAATCGGCTTGAAGAGGCTATGTCACAGAAGAGGTGAAGGGATACTGTGAACGAAGTAAATTCCCAGTGAAGTTGAACTAGATAAGAACTTAGAACAGTGACAGTCAGAACTGAGAGAAGTGACACAATATGTAGGTCCTAGAGAAAGTAAACGATAAATTGCCTTTCTTAGGCTCTCATTAGCAATGGAAGTGATGTCTTATATGTCCAACAGATGTCACTGTATGTCATTCTCTAGCTCTAACGTAATGCTGGCAACATATGAATACCTAATACTGCCAAAGCCGGTAAGATACTCAGCCTCAAGGCATAGCCGAGGGATTGAGGGCCCGCAGCCCCAAAGCGTAGCCGAGGGTTGTTTTCTTAGAAGAGGAGGAGAGTCCGCAACTGCGAAGTGACGACAGCGCATAGCTGAGGGATCTGTGCATCTAAAACTCGAATGATTCACGTTTGGAGAAATTCCTTACTTCGCTGATTTCACTTCTTATTTAGGTTGGCACTTCCCAATCAGCATCTGTTTTAGCGGGAAGATGGCTACGTTTGTGTTCATATCGCAATTTTCCTATAAAAGTAAAACACCTAAAACAGGAGGGAAGGTGGGCACCAGGTATTGGCGAGATCACATCTACTTCTACAAGGTAATTCATTCCATTATTTCTTACTTCCTTCAGCATTTTCTAGGTGGGCCCAAGAAAGGCAATTTAGCCAAAGTAAAAATATTATCATATACGAGGGTCGGCTGATAAGCCACGGACCTCACACAGAGATGGCGCCATTAGGCCAGTTAGACAGTACCATCGTATAATTTTACTCTAGACTAGCTTGTATCCATAGTTACAGGTCAATAGCTTGTTTAGTTTTTGAATGACAGCATTTTAAACAAGACAACTTTAAAGTTTTCACGAAAATGGAGGATTTGGAAAAATGAGCAGTGATTAAATACTTCCACTTGAAAGGCTTAACGCCTAAAGAAATCAAGGAGGAAATGGACAGTACATTGAAACACTCTGCCCCTTCATATTCATGATTAAAAGGTAAGTTTAAAATGGGACGTACGAGCACTAGTGATGAGCCTCGCTCTGGACACCCTGTGGAAGTCACAACTCCAGAGATGATTGAAAAAATTCATCGTTTAGTACTGGAAGACTGCAGATTTAAGTTGTTTGAGATAGCAGAGGCTTTAAACGTATCAAAAGAACGTGCAGGTAATATTTTAAGTAATTTTTTGGGCTTTCACAAGGTTTGTGCGAGGTGGGTGCCGCGTTTGTTGACGCCTGATCAAAAGTTGCATAGAAAAACTGTTTCTGTTGAGAATGTGGAGCTCTACCATATAAAAATCCCAATGAATTTTTGAGATGGCTTATTACCATGGATGAAACTTGTATACATCACTGCACTCCAGAAAGTAAATCACAGTCAAAACAGTGGATTGCGCCAGGTGAACCAACTCCAAAAAAGGCAAAGTCAATTTTGTCAGCTAACAACGTTATGGCGAGTGTTTTCTGGAATGCACAAGGAATTATTTTTATTGATTACTTGGAAAAGGGTAAGAGTATCACTGGTGACTACTACGCAAGCTTACTGCAACATTTGAGTGATGAGGTGAAAAGACAAAAGACCTCATTTGGCCAAAAAAAAACTTGTTTCATCACGACAATGCTCCACCCCATCATTCAGCCACTGCAATGGGGAAAATTTGCAAATTAAAGTTCGAATTGCTTGAACATCCACCCTATTCACCAAATCTAGCACCCAGTGACTACCACCTGTTCCTTAATCTCAAAAAATTTCTTGGAGGACGAAGATTTCACAGCAACGAGGAGGCCATTGATGCGGTAAACAGCTATTTAGAGAACCTTGATAAATCGCACTACAGAGATGGTTTAATTAAATTAGAACACCGGTATGAGAAATGTATTAACCTTTTTGCAGATTATGTTGAGAAATAAAAACCCAAAAAATTTTAAATGTTGTTTTCATTGAGAGGCCTGGAACTTATCAGCCAACCCTTGTATAGTTAAATATACGATTTTTGAGACCGTTTCTCTTGAAAAAATAAACATGCACATAAGAAATGCTCAGATGTAAAAATACTTCCCTAGATCCTTTCAAATACTGTAGCGGTACTGGTTTATAAAATCACAAAACAATTTTCTAAAACATTTGTCAAAGTCAGTGCTTCAACACACCAAAATTACAATAGTGAACTTTCACTGGGGATACAGTAACAGCAATAACAAATATATCAATAAACATTTAAGGCTTTATTGTCTACACTTTAAAATTAGTTTTCACTTTTTACTTATACAACTTACATTTAAAAGCTTTTTAATCAACTCAGAACTTTTACGTAGGCACCAAGTGTTTGCTCTAGGCACTGAGGGTGTCTGTATATATACAATAAATCTTAAATACACCTAGAAAAGTTTGTGACCATATATAATCTTGCATCAAATACAAGAAATGCAATCCATCTACAAAATACTATGATCTTACTTATAAATGTTGCTATATATAAATTATATCACAGATATTTAAGTTCCTTAAATCATCAGTTTAAGGTTGCAATATAAAAACTAATAAATGTGTATGACTTAAAAGCTATTAGCACATTTTATTAAAAATTGGCATGCAAGTATTCTGTTCCCTTTATAATCTTAAAAAAATTTTCAATAATATTAACATACGAGGGCTGATCAATAAAGACTGAGGCTGATTTTTTTTTCACAGATATTTATTACTCCATTTCAATGTTGACATGATCTTTTTAAAAGTAGTCCCCTCCCAACAGAATGCACTTTTTATAGCATCTCTGCCAGTCCTCGAACACATGGTGCAGGCCATTCTTTGTCAGGTCTTTGAGAATCGCCTCACTTTTCTTTAGCACTGCTTCAGTGCTCTCAAATCGAATGCCCCGGAGCTTTGCCTTTAGTAATGGGAATAAAAAGAAATCACAGGGGGTAAGACCGGGGCTTTAAGGTGGATGCAGCACAGGTAAAGTTGAATTTAGCCAAAAATTCCTGGACTTGATTTGCGACGTGAGGCCACGCATTGTTGTGATGAAGTCGCCACCCATTCCGATGAAGTTCTGGACATTTCCTTGCAATGTGCTTCCTCAGTGTAGCCAATACTGACGTGTAGTAGCTGCTGTAACAGTAGTGTAAGGGGGGAACTGCATGCTGGTGAATCATTCCATTCCGAAACACCAGGCCCACCTTGCTTAGCACAGAGGACTCGTCCTTCTTTGAAGTCCTTGAACCACCTAAACACGTTGCACGAGGCAGTGCATCTTCACCGTATGCTTGCTTCAGCTTTTCGAAAGTTTCAAGGCTGTATGATTTAAACGAAAATAAAATTTTATTGTGCTGTATTGCTCCTCTCGTGTCACCTCCATTTTGTGGTATGCGAAATTCAAGTAGGGTCAACAATATACAGCATTACTACCAACCTACTGTTACGAGAGTGCTGTCGCTTATGGACATTATACATGAAACCCTTCTCTTTTTAAGTATTCATGGTAGAGACATAAAACTATCCAGCAAACTACAGAAAAAAATCAGTCTCAGTCTTTATTGATCAGCCCTCGCACATTTGATAACAGCAAAATTACTATCGTGAAAGTCTTAAATGCGTGAAATGTAGATGGTTTATTCACTAAACTGCTTCACAAAAATGAATACTCCTAAAATTAATGTTTTTTTGTTTTTTTTATTATTTTTTTTTCAGTCGGTCTACAGCCGATTAGGACAATGGCGGGGCGTGTTTTATTGGTAATAACTTTAAAACATTGTGTTCAATTTTTAAATATTTACATTTCCGTGTTAATAATACAGTTTGTGATAATTCTGCGAAAAAAAAAGAAAAACAAAACATGCAGGGTCTTTCACAAGTAAGGAACAATGGACATAAAACTAGAGATCATTTAAAGTTTTTGTTGACTTCACAGCCTGTACAACAATGGCTGAAAACTTTGTTTCTTTTTTGTAAAATTTTCCTTTCAAAATATTTGATTGAAATATTTTTAAAAAGTCTGATGTGATACATTCAAATGACTTTCTCTATCCTCTATCACTTATTAGTGGGTATACAAACCTTTCTTACTAAAGCTTATTTTTATATTCTACTACATTTTAATCATACTCCATATTTTGTTATAAATACAAAGAGAACAGCAATAGTCAAATATTTAAGAACTGGATGCTATATGCTGGCTTTAAAATTCTACACTCTTTCTAAGCAATTGCGAGAAACAACTGAATATTGAAAGGCGTTTAAGAGAATGACCAAGAAATGAGTAATTCGAACCTTTAATAAAAGATATCTCAGAAATGGCTTATACCAAAAAAAAACAAAACTTATTTTAAATAAATTGTGTTTTAAAGAGATCTAAATTTTTTGTGTGGTATGTTTTTGTCTGTCGCTTAACGTTTACCAGATTATACAAAATTTCTTCCAATTGAAGTGGGCTTCACAGGCTATTCCCAGAAAATTCAAAATATAAATTTTATTTGCCATCTAAATATCTTCAATATATGGTATTTTAATCAAAATTGTTACATTCATTTTTTTAGAAAATAAAAATTTTCAAAAAATCTTCCATGTCAAAGGTAGTCTGGGGTGGGGGAATTTTCTTTAAAATCTTGGTGTTGCATCTTTGGAAGGTACTGAACTTAAATACCAAGTTTGGCATAGATCTGACTCTTTGTTTTTGAGTTATGCTGTTCACAAACACACACATGGACCTTTTTCTAAAAATGCTTTTTTTTTTTTTTTTTTTTGATTCGATGCGACTGAAAACATGTATTTCTGGTGAAATCTCCGTATTGAATTTTTGGGTGGAATGCAATACTTCCCCTACTTACTATACGTAGTAGAGAAAGTAAAATGTTTTTCTTATGGTTTTCATGACACTGAATTTTAAAACCAAATGCTCTACCATATAACACTTTTAAAGGAACCATAAATTTATATAAACAAAATTAAGATTTCGTCTGTACATTGTAATATTGGCCTGATACTTTGCTTTCATCTCGACTGGGCAAGTAATGACAAATGGTAACATCATATGTAACTATAAACAAATAAATGTGCATTCCAAATATGCATAAATAGAGCTAATTTCACTTTTATCCCTAAAAAATACAACCACGTTACTTGCATGCAAAGACTACTGTTGTCACACAAAGTCTATCAACATTGTTACAAATAAATTAAGTGAAATAGTTAAATTATGCTCACAATATTGGAAGCAATGATGAGTAGCTGAGCTGAATTATTTCAGTTATGAATGTTCTGGTTAAAATTTAATATGTTGTATACTTGAACACCACTGCATAAATGCAGTAACATACACTACGTGATCAAAAGTATCCAGATACCTGGCTGAAAATGACATACAAGTTCGTGGCGCCCTCCATCAGTAATGCTGGAAGTCAAGTTGGCCTACCCTTAGCCTTGATGACAGCGTTCACTCTCGCAGGCATACTTTCAATCAGGTGCTGGAAGGTTTCTTGGGGAATGGCAGCCCATTCTTCCTGGAGTGCGGAACTGAGGAGAGGTATCGATGTAGGTCGGTGAGGCCTGGCACGAAGTGGCGTTCCAAAACATCCCAAAGGTGTTCTAAAGGATTCAAGTCAGGACTCTGTGCAGGCCAGTCCATTACAGGGATGTTATTGTCATGTAACCACTCCGTCACAGTCCATGCAGTATGAACAGGTGCTCGATCGTGTTGAAAGATGCAATCGCCATCCCCAAATTGCTCTTCAACAGTGGGAAGCAAGAAGGTGCTTAAAATATCAATGTAGGTCTGCGCTGTGATCGTGCCATGCAAAACAAGGGGTGCAAGCCCCCTCCAGGAAAAACACGACCACACCATAACACCACCACCTCCGAATTTCACTTTTGGCACTACACACGCTGGCAGATGACGTTCACCGGGCATTTGCCATACCCACACCCTGCCATCGGATCGCCACATTGTGTACCATGATTTGTCGCTCCACACAACGTTTTGCCACTGTTCAATCGTGTAATGTTGACACTCCTTACACCAAGGGAGGCGTTGTTTGGCATTTTCCTGCGTGATGTGTGGCTTATGAGCAGCCACTTGACCATGGAATCCAAGGTTTCTCACCTCACGTCTAACTGTCATAGTACTTGGAGTGGATCCTGATGTAGTTTGGAATTTCTGTGTGATGGTCTGGATAATTTCTGCCTGCCTATTACTCTTTACAACCCTCTTCAAATGTCGGTGGTCTCTGTCAGTCAACAGACAAGGTCGACCTGTAAGCTTTTGTGCTGTACATGTCCCTTCACGTTTCCACTTCACTATCACATCAGAAACAGTGGACCTAGGGATGTTTAGGAGTGCAGAAATCTCGCGTACAGACTTGTGACACAAGTGACACCCAATCACCTGACCACGTTCAAAGTCTCCGTGAGTTCCACGGAGCATCCCATTCTGCTGTTTCACGATGTCTAATGACTACTAAGGTCGTGGATAATGAGTACCAGGCAGTAGGTGGCAGCACAATGCACCTAAGATGAAAAACGTATGTTTGTGGGGGTGTCCAGATACGTTTGATCACATAGTGTACATGTAATACTCACTGCAGTTTCGTTTCTTTTTATTATAAACTCTAATTGTAATTTATCACTATCTTGACAATAACAATATTACAACTGAAAAAATGTCCAGTTTAATGGAAAAACTTATTTGTTGTCCTCTTTCTTTTATATGGTTCTTCAGGTGTTTCTCGCAACAAGAGTCCAACAGTAGTTTTAACATGGTTTCTGCTGCATCATATTAACTATCTTGAATAGCCAACGTTTCAACAAGGTGACGAGGCATAAATGGAACCCTGGGACATATGGTATACAGGAAACCAATGCACACTAACCGTTATTTACATGCAGAGTCACACCACCATATAGTCACCAAGAGAGGTGTAGTGAAAACATTAGCAATCAGAGCCATTACGTTGGGCGATAAGGAGAGTATACAAGCTGAAAAGAAGACTCTATGCCAAGTCCAGCAAGCAAATGGTTATCCAAGGTCCTTGTTAACCGGGCAATTGCAAAAGCACCTACCATGTGCCACACCACGAAGTTAAAGGAAGAGGAGGATAGGACCCTATATTCAAGGGATTATGGATAGAATAGGGAAGTTGCTGCGAAAAGAAAATATTCACGCGGTCTTTAGTGCACTACCAAAGTTACATCAATCCTTGTTTCAGAATAAAATTTCCTTACCACCCCTACAAGCAGCCAGGGTGTATGAAATTCCTTGCAGTTGTGGAAAAACTTACATAGGAGAAACGAGCCGCACTGTGGAGAAACGCAGGAAGGAGCATATTCGCCACTGTAAGCAGAATGACATTGAAAAATCGGCTCTTGCTCTACATGCAGCGGATACCAAACCCTCTTGAGGCAGTATTTTTAACACTTAAATGATTTCAGTCAAATTATATAATATGTAAATTCAATAACAGCCCGCCTTGAAGCAATATGTGTATGTAATAATTTGTAAACTGTATGTAACAGTCATTGCATATGTTCAATAATGTTATGTGAATGCATTACGTAATTTAATAATGTAGGAGCTGTGAGAATAATAGGTTAAAAGTTGCTAACAATGAGGTAACCTTGAGGCAATAATGAATTTGAAAGTTTAAATGCTACTAGTCATTATTGGAGCAACAATAATGTAAATTTTAGTGACAGTTTATAAAATAGCCAATCAACAACCAGAAAAAGCTTTAGTTAAATGAAGGTATTCTATTGGAGTAAGATTAGCCAATCAGAGACTTGAAATACAGAAATTTACAAGTTTAGACAGTTGAAATCAATTCAGTTGCCTGCAAACACTGTTCCTAACCGGACGCGAGACACATCCTTGAGAGATTTAATACATATTCATGCGAGACGAAAAATAGTTTATGTGTTAAAAAGTGCAAGTAATTCATAAAAGAATCTCACAGTTCTCTATATCAGTGAAGTGTTATTTAAATCGTGTCAAGCATTAATAAAAGGAGTGAAGTAAAATTATAATCTGTATAAGCCTACATTCTTAGTCGCACCAAAACCCTGCTAAGAGAAACGAGTCTCTAACAAAAATACTGACACAGCCGAGGCAAACATAAATATTTAATACTTAAAGAAACAGTCAAATTACAAAGTTAATATTTTTAAAAATTGGGGCAAAGGCTACCGGGTACCATACATGCGATTGCAACTACTTCAAGTGTTTGGCTCCCCAACAGTTGAACTATAATACAACTCCTTCAATACAAACTACTTCAAATTGATGCCCAAAGCATGGTGCTAATATATTATGTAACAAAAGATGTTCTTTTTCAAATCAAGAAAAACCTAAGAAACACCTATTTTAAGCATATAAGAAACCTAAAATGAAGGTCTATTCTACCTAAAAATCTGGGCCCTACTAATAACATTTACCAAAAATCAGTTTATTCCAATTTCGTAGGTCTGCCCCAAAAATGGTTATGTGTTGGAGAAATATGACTAACATATTTGGATTCAGAGATGTCAAACATATAAGGTAAACATAATGATTTATAAAGAGGGATTTTTTATTTTCTTTTGCTGACAGTATAATCCTAACTGAAACTGTAAAACATATTTTGCATTTGTTCTTAATAAAATAATAATAATTAACAAAAAAAAAACTCTGGCAATGGCCCTTGAAACATGTCCTAACCGCCGAACAGTAAGTTAAATTAGTATCACAAGATCATGTTCATATTAATTTGTTATCTGAGTTACTTTCTTATCGCTTCAAAAACATGTTTGTAACTATATTTGTTGAAGGTCAAATTGTTTGTGATGCAAATTGTAAGAAAAAGTCATATCTGAGGAAAAGGGTTTTAAAGCTGAACCACTCTATCAAGATAAAAAACTTAAATTGAGTTTTATTTATGGACGCTCTTTAACTGCGTGGTTCTTAGCGTCCCATTCTATATTGAGTGTGAAAGGCCGGTAATTTTGCTCAGAGGCCCCTTTATCAGGCTTGAGGTTCTTTTACATGCCGTAAATCTACGACACGGGACCACTGGCTTTACTTCGCTTCCGAAGAAAGCCATACTAAGGATTTTTATGCCCGAAAAAAATCCATTGCCCTTCGCCGGGTTTGAACCCGCAACCTTGGGAACTAGAGGCTAGCACGGTACCACTAGTCCACGGAGGACGACAAATATCAAGATACTAACAAAATGCTTTGAAAGATGTCAGATGTAACAAGTGCAGAACAGCTAATGATTTTATCAAATTTCTAACATACCAAGGAGCAATTTAGGTACAAATTTTCACATTTATCACTTTTTGAGTAATTTTTGCTTAATCTACAGCTTATATTTCACATTCCTACTACACAAATAAGACCTTCAAATCCATGCCTTTCAACAAAAGCTGCAAATATGTTTCATGATTATAATAAGAACACTTGCTCACATAATCCTTTCCCTGAATAATAAACGTATATTTTTGAAACGATACAACCATAAGTGTTAACTCATACACACATCTTGTTAAAAATATATACATAAGTTGTTTGTTTTAACTGCAACCTTAATCTGAAGACACTAAATTACAGCAAATTAGTATATTCTCAGTTTATTATAATGTAGTGAACTACCATTCTAAGTTTATTCCAAATCTTTTTGAAGAGCATATAAAAGGGAAGCTTTGTAAGAAAATCATGAGGAAGACTGCTCAAAAAATGGAAGATAGTACTCTGATAGCCAGTTTCACCACGCTTCTATCAAATATAAGCTACAGTAGGGACAATAATTCTGTGCCGGTGACCACCTTTCCTAGCACACTGAAGAGAGTCTATGCCTAACGCCAGTTACTATCCTACAGGCAGCTGTCTGTCTGCTGGAAGATGTGGGATTTCGCCGATACGACATAAACACACAACACCACACCATTGCTTGACTGGTTTATTGTCACTATTGTCAGATTGCTCTATCATTCTTTTATATTTGTCATGCAAATGCATTGTCTTAAACTAGCTGGGGCTTTATTAGTGTGATAAACACTACACCAGAAATATCATCACCGTCGTTTTCTTCTGCAAAACTTTCCCTTTCATCTTCTTCAGATATTTCCCTTTAATCGTCTTCAATCTTCTTCTCCTTCGTTGTTGCTATATTCCCTACCTTGGATTACAAAACCTTCTGTGACATTTTCAAACAGGCCTTCTTGTTGTTGTTGTTCTTCTTCTTCAATATATTTGTCTTCCTGCTTAATAACATGTTGGCAGGCATTTTCTCACTTTTCCACGCTAATGTCAACATGCTGTTAGCTAAGCTTCATAAATAACATCATCTAATTTAAAAGGGTGTTCTACCAAGCTGCCCATTGCTTTATATCAGCCCAGACGAGTTCTACTCGATTAAGACCCAATGAATAGGGTGGTAATCGGAGAAGATTGTGTGCATGGCCAACAAACTGTCAACGTAAATTTTCGGAATGGCTTTGACCCTTACTTAGGTTGTAAAGCTCCAAACTTAGCATCCTTTCATTGAATGGGGCAAGTCCTGCATCTTATTTTGGTATACAACATTGGAGACTTTTCCAACTGCACACTATGGTACGGTGTGTTATCAATCACCAAAACAGATATGGGAGGAAGTTAGGAATTCATTTTTCCATTAGCCATTTTTTGTATTTTCCCCATCATTTTGTGGTATATTAACTTTTTTTTATTTTTACATAAATATTCACAGAAGGCAAGAACCTCCAATAAACACACCAAAATATACAATATATGCAACGCAAGTTTAATTACAGAAACACACAGGCGTCAATTGCCCCCTCCGCCTAAGTTACAAGAAATAATTAGGTTAGATTATTGCTCTACCAAAAGAAAGATTATGACATCTGTACTTTTAATACAAATAATTCACATTTAAGAAATAAAATATTATTTTCTTTTAGGCCAAATATATCGTTAAAATCCTCATGAAAATTTGGAAAACTGCTCCAAGCAATCTTGCCCCACCCCCCGCATGCAGAAACTGAAATGACGCTTCTACAGAAACATATAGTAACTAATTTATGAACAGAAAGTTCAAGGTAGCATAGTCATAAACAGACAGCTGGCAAGAGAGGTGTTACTTGGACTACTGCTGCCACTACACTGAACTGATTGCACACACTGCGCATGCCCGAGAATTGCAGCTCGCTCACTATCCAGATAACCAGTGCGCATCCAGGCTTCACCGGCACAGAACCATCGTCCCTACTGTAATGTGGAATTAACCAATGTCTCTTTTAGTTTTAAAGGCAACTTTAAGGCATGTATGTTTCACCACGACATTTTCTTTCTGATTCACTATGGCAACATTTGGTGATGAAGCATTTTCAGAAATGTAAATATGTACTTAGTGCCCACATTTTTCCCTAAAAAAACAAATTCTTCATTTTTACTTTCTCTACTACGTAGGGGAAGTATTGCATTCCACCCAAAAATTCGATACCGAGATTTCACCGGAAATACATGTTTTGAGACCTCCTGAATCCAAAAAAAGCATTTTTGGAAACATGTCCGTGTGTGTGTCTGTGTGTCTGTGAACAGCATAACTCAAAAACGAACAGTCGGATAAACACCAAACTTGGTATTTAGGTTCAGTATCTTCCAGGGATGCGACACGAAGGTTTTCAAGAAAATCCCCCCACCCCAGACTACCCTTTACATGGAACATTTTTCGAAAATTTTAATTTTCTCAAAAATGGCTCTAACGATTTTGATGAAAATATCATATGTTTAAGATAATGTCATGAGAAATGAAATGTATATCTCGAATTTTCTGGGAATGTCTCCAAAAGTATTCTTCACTGTGAACGACTTTTGCATAACTGGTAAACCGTAAGAGATAGACAGAATTTTACTACACAAAAAATGTAGATCGCGTTAAAATACACAACTTATGTCATATACATTTCTTTTGTTGAGTGAACTGTTTTCGAGATATTGCTTGTTATTTCCTTAAATATTTCAATACTTATACTTTTTCTCAAATTCGTTATTCATTTTTTTTATGTCCTGGACATGCAAAGAGAATGAAATGCGCCACATAGCAACCAGCGTTAAAATATTTGACTATCGCTTAAAAGCTACCATATTCCCCTTGCATCTACAAGAAAATTACCAATAAGATTGACATCTCGATATCTTGATTAACATGAAGCATATGGAGAATAGGCGTTTGTAAAAATAGATTGTACAAGAGTAGAGAAAGTCATGTGAGTGTAACACATCAGATTTTTTGAGTTGTGTTGTTCATGGACACGCCCATCTACATACGCAAGAGGCTTTTCTAAAAATGCTTTTTTTAAGTTCATGGGACTTCAAAACATATTTCCAATGAAATTTGCATTTCAAATTTTTGGGTGGAATGCAACACTTCCTCTACTTATTAAGTAGTACAAATATTAAAAAAATTGATCCTTTTGTTCTATTGCTTGGTGAAAAAAAGGAAAATTTGTATATTCAGTTTGAGCAGTGTTTTAATTTTTTTTAGTTATTATTTTTTAAAATTTAATCTGTAAGCACTAAATCAATAAACATTTCACGACAACTTAATTGTATCCTGTTATATTTGCTTTAAAAATGTGAACAAAACAGAATCGAAACTTCATTTTTGGTCTAAATAATTTTCATATCTCCTTCTCCCCTTTGACAATGCCTTTTAGGAATGTGTTAAATGTGATGATGTTTAGTGTAACATAAAATATCTATTAACAACTCTTTAATTTGTTTTTAGAGGTGTTAGGAGAGTAACAAAGGTTGGTGAAACTGACTATGAAGTATTAAATGCAAACCAGGAACACAGGAGAAAGCGGTTCAATTTTTTTTTTTTTTACCTGGGACAACACTATTATCTAAATATTTCTGAACAGGAAGCACCAAGCGCAGAAGCCCAAGTATATGAACAATGCTTAAACATTCTTAATGAAAGCACAAAACAATTACATGATTTACAACTCAAAAGATTTTTAACTTCATTCTGTTTTGTTTGCCAAAAGTTTTTCATTCAACTTTTCATTTGTGTTATAATTTAAGAATTCTGAAATTTACTCACCAAAAGGCATTAACTTTCTTACCTCACACTTCATTTTACTAACACACTTATTTGCTAATAATATAGAGTAAATTATAAATAATTTAAATGTATTTTATGACAGCGCTTCACTTATCTTTTTTAAAATAGAAATTCAGAAGAACAGTTCGTAATTATTTAATTGGATCATCAGTTTTCTATTCCTTGTTTATGCGCTGTTAAGCTACCTGCTTCTAAGTGATGGATTATTCACTAAATAAACAATAATTAGCAACCATCATGTAGCAGCAACCTTAACGACGCAAATAAATGAGTAAACAAGGAAAAGGAAGATGAAGCAATCAAATGAAAGCGAAAAAAAAAGCAAGTTCTTCTGAATTTCTATTTTAAAAACATAAGTAAAGTGTTGGCACAAAATATATATAAATAATTTATAATTTATTTAGTTAGTTTCTTCGCTGCTACTAGCTTCAGTTTTTAATTATTACTTTTCAAAATACTTAAGCATTAATTTTGTCTATCTTACTATTTACTCTTAATTCAGTTATCAAATGCTATTTAGTAAAAGGAACAAGCATCCTGTTTATCATGGTTTCTTAACTTCAAATAATTCCCTGATTTTTTATTTCATACACCATAAGAAAAACTAAATCTTGAAGATTTTAAAAATATTCTCAAGTTAATATTACATACAAAACTTGTTTGCTTCTTTATTTTTAACTTTATAAAATGTACTGTGTGGCAAAGCCAGGGTGCCAATATGTGATGAATATAAAATATAGCCTCTAACATCAAACTTTGTGGGAAACAGTAATAAATATAGATACAAATCTCATATAATATGATCTGAATGCTCTCTGTTTTGATCAGTCTTTGGTGTTTTTTAAATGCATGCAAAACATTAGATTGCCTACTTTCTAAGAGCATATCACATAGAACATAAAATGGTTGACGATTATAAAAATTTCATTTCATAAATAAACGTTTCAGTCTAAGAAAGAGTAAGAAATGTTAAAATAAATATTATCAGTCTAATTACAATATAAAAAAAGCTAACGCCATGGACGACGTCCTGAGCCACTGTTTGAATAGCGAGCTCTGACGATCATTTGTTCTGGTGGTGACGTATGTTGCTGCTGCTGCTGCTGCTGTTGTCTCAGTAAGCAGCTACGGGCAATTCCGTAGCTTCCTAAAACATAATGTCATAAGTTATCTGTACTAATATTATAAAAAAATAAAATCTGTGTGCATATAGAATAATTTCGAAAACCACTCAACTACTTTTCATAATTCTTTCACCATTGAAAACCACTGTTCTTTCTGACAGACAGAGGCTATAAAGGTGGTCTCCCTGCCTCAGCAATCAACACACAACACTATACTTTTTTCACTATAAGTTGAAAGGAGAAGTAAACAAAACTTAAATGTATCACTCCGCCGAGCACATGGCAGCACCACGTGGAGGATGACGGGAACTAAGTACCCCTGAGAGGAAATTGCTTCAGACAGAATGCAAATACAGTATACAGCTTGGGGATCATTAGCCTTTAAAAATTGTATGTTATCCCTATATTTTGCCTTACATCCTAAGCTAACACAGAATGCTAAGAGTAGACAAATAAAAAGTTGTACCTGAACAGTTCTGCATCTGTGATTAAAGGTACTGGTTTAAGCTGCTCTTAACTTCAGGCTTTAGAAAAAACATTCATTTAATGACTAATATCAATATACCACTTTTGCTTTAACCTTTTAAGTCAACAAGTTAAGAAAATGATTAGCACTATAGGTTAGAAAACCACAGAAAACAAACGTGGCCCAAGCAATCTAAGCAACAATTCTGCATTACTAACAAAGAAGGTCAATTATTGCTAAACAATGGCCAACAACATTCATTGTCGATTAAGGTGGGTACGTTTCAAAGATTTTGTTAAAAGCATTTAATGCAATTTCCATATTTATGTTTTCCACAGTGGCAGAGAATTCTCAGCTATGACACTTATTTTTTCAACAAGCTGCAAAAGTACACTGGCGGCTTATCTGAAAAAAGGAAATGAACTGCAGTGCCTGCACATAGCCTCTTAAAGCCTCTGCTGTAACAGTACATTTAGTTATAGGTGAATCTGAACAAACACATTTGTTTCATAAATTGAATTGTTACATTAATGGGTTTTTTTTTTAAATTTCTCTGCACAAGAATAACCACAAAATGTTACGAACTGAACCAAACTGTTTTATGTAGAGGAATAGATGACATGCTAAGCGGGAAAAGTTGTAGTTTGCCCACCAGCCAATGAGGTGCTCTCTTGTCACGTGGTTTTGTTTACAACTTCTTTAAAGTTAAAGTGAAACCACTTAAAAAACATGTAATGTGAAACATGTTGAGTCACATGTGTAGTTGGAATTCCCATCAAAATTCCATCTCCACTGCTTTAACAAGTGAGGCAAAGTGTAAACATGCTGTATTTGCTCTAGACGTTCTTGGGCTTCAAGCCAGGTGAAGTGATGTGGAGACATCGATGTTTTCGGAGCGTACATCTTTCCCATCTTCAAGATGCTGCATGATTGGATCGGTATTTTGGGCCCGTTTATATACTCGTTGTCATGGCGGCGGGCACGGACTGCGTAGAAAATGCGAGCTGGCCTTCGCTGTGTTTAAAGTGGCGGACCTCGAAGAAAACATTTCTTCGGAGGGTAGCTACTGTGTCAGTGTTTTGTGTTTTCTGTGTTGTTTCAGCTTGTCAATTTCGATATTGGTAGCCAGTTTCCAGGAGGAACTGAGCTGTAGACCAGCATCCCGGTTGAGCGTGCCCTTCTCTGAGGCGATGGCCAGCGCCTCCTTGACCCTGCGCTCCCAGTAGCCGTTGCACAGGGCAACGATGGTGGTCTCGCGGAAGTTGGCTCTGTGGTCCATATCAAAGCAGTGTTCAGTTAGCCCAGATTTTTCTGGCTGCATTAGCCGGATAGACCTCTCATGCTCCTTGACCCTGGTAGTTATGGTCCTGCCTGTTTGTCCTATGTACGGGGCACCACATTCACAAGGAATGCGATAGACTCCCGGTTACTTGGAGGCCTAGCTGGTCTTTCACTGGCCTGATTAGGTTTTTTTATCTTCAGAGGAGGTTTGTGTACGGTCCTGATGTTGTGTTTGGCCAGGATTCTGCTGATTTTGCCAGATAGGTTACCGGTGTATGGAATGCAGGCTGTGGCGGTGGGTTTCTCTGGAGCTGGCTGTGTGGTAGGCTTTGGTGAGTGCAGCAGTGACGTCATAATCAGAGTAGCCATTTTGTCGGAGGGTGTATTTTAAATGCCGCAGCTCGTGTTAGATGGCTCGTATCCGAGACAGCGACTGCTCTGTGGCCAAGGTGTTTAGTACGCCGATCTTTTGTGATTTGTCATGAAAACTGTAGGCCTTAAGGTAGAGGTCTGTATGTGTGGGCTTGCAGTAAACAGCATGCCCAAGTGTACCGTTGCTGTTCTTAGATATTAGGATGTCTAAGAATGGCAGAGTTCCGTCCTTTTCAACTTCAGCATCCTGAAGATGGGAGAGATGTATGCTCCCGAAACGTCGATGCCTCCACATCACTTCACCTGGCTTGAAGCCCGAGAACGTCTAGAGCATATTCGTCGCCAGGAAAGCTTCAACTCTTATTTCACGCTGTATTTGTTAATATCAATAATCACATGGATTCTGATTATGAAGATTTAACCTTTGTGGTCACAATGTGTGCTTGGTGGAATCGGCACCAGAATAAAAGAATAAAGTTACGGTTGCGTCCTTTTCTAAGCAATAAAAACAATGCAAACAGCATCTTGTCCGAACAGAAAGTTGAGGATAGATTCCGCTTCAAGAATTTCCTAAGATTGTCAAAAGATTTCAATTTATGCTGATTATAATTTCAGCAGCAATTCCAAAACAGGAGATGAATTTCAGAGCAGCCATATCAGCTGAATTGAGATTAGGCATAACCTCTCTCTTTTTGCATTCTGTACTATATATAGTAAGTAGGGGAAGTATTGCATTTCACACAAAAATTTGATACTGAGATTTCACCAGAAAAGATGTTTTGAGGCACACTGAATCCAAATAAAGCATTTTTGGAAGCACATCCAAGTGTGTGTCTGTCTGTGAACAGCATAACTAAAAAATGAAAAGTCAGATAAATACCAAACTTGGTTTTTAGACTCAATATTTTCCAAAGATGCGACAAGAAGATTTTCAACAATATACCCCGTGCTCAACTACTCTTTACATGGAACATTTTTTAAAAATTCTGATTTTCTAAAAAATGCCTCTTAAAGATTTTGATTAAAACACCATATATTAAATATATTTACATGACAAATAAAACGTATATCTTGAATTTTCAGGGAATAGCCTATGAAGTTTACTTCATTCTTAAGGAATTTTCCATAATCTTGTGTAACTTGTAAACGCTAAGCAACAGACGAAAACATACCATATAAAAAACGTAGGTCTCTTTAAAATACACAATTTACTTCATATACATTTATTTGTGGCATAAGCTGTTTCTGAGATATTTGCTATTAAACATACGAATTGTTCATTTCTTGGTCATTCTCTTTGTCCTTTCAACATTCAGTGTTTCTCGTGATGCATGGAAACAGTATGAAATTCTAAGGCCAGCATATAGCATCCAGTTCTTAAACTGGATAGAGGGTAGAGAAAGCCATGTGAATGTATAACATCAGATTTTTCCCTATGTCCTCAAAAATAGGGCAAGGTCATGTAAACACTCCATATTCTTGATTTTATTTCTATAGTCTTTTAGGGATATATCCCGGATGATGGGTCTTGCATGAATCTGATTAATTAATTATATTGTCATTTCTTTACTCCACTCCATTTTTCTTGGTAGAACTGAATATAGTTAACAATAAATAATATGTATGGGCCACTTGTCTATATCATGTCTAGCCGAAGTTATCCACTGACAGTGGTAAACAATTTTGTTTAGCCAAGGCATGTTAAATCAACATGTTACGCAAGACTTGTTGGTCAGTGGAGACACCTGCTTACTGTCAACAAGTTTTGCTCAACATGTTGAATCAACATGTTTTGATGATTCTTGAGGTAGTGGAGATCTGTTTAAAATAACTAATTTCAACTCCTAAGTGAACAAAAGACCAAAAAGGATTTACAAAGCCTGGATAGTAAAATAAGACCACGTTAGTGTCATAAGAGAACATACTTGTGAACGGTGGCATTGACTTTTCATGAGAATACCTTCTTCTTTTTTCTTCTTTCTCTGTTTAACCTCCTCATATGTAGGACTTACAGGCAGGTGCCTGGGGTCAGAGGCCCGTCAAGGAGCAGACACTCATGGATCAGGCAGAATATCCAGGATGGGTGATCAGCCCGATGCCTGGTATGGGAGGAAGGAAGTAGATGAAACGAAATGATGGTGAAATGGATGGAAGGAAAGGTGATGATGGAGCAGTTGGTGGAATGAATGGCGGGGGAAACCGGAGAACCCGGAGAAAACCTGCCCAGACGCCGCTTTGTCCACCACAAATCCCACATGCGGGTCCCTGGGATTGAACCCGGGCTGCCTCAGTGAGAGGCGAGTGGTCTAACCACTCAGCCACGGCACCGCCTCATTGAGAATACCATGCAGTAGAATATAGCCGTTATTATTGTTACTCCATAGAAAATTAAAATAAGACAAATGCAGCCGATATTTCATTCATATATATATAGATTGTGACGATTTAACAACTAAGACAGCAAAACAAAAGAGAATCGAATCTTCTTATAACACTACCATATGTATGCAACATCACTCCCAAAATATTTTAATGACACTCATATAAGAAAGTTTTACTTTATTCCTTTTGTACTTATGTTGCAATCAAGTTTGTTAGCAGGACATACTGATTAATTGTAAAAAGAGAGAAAATTACTAACATTAGAAATCAGGGAACCTATATTTTATAATTAACAACAGACTTGTCTCGATGTTCGCAGACAATGTATCTCTTATGATGCAGTAATTTGTATCATAAATTATTTAAATGTAAAGAGTGATTATAGTATGAATATGCATTATTATGCGACATTGATTTAGGATGTTTATTGATTGTAATTATTGTTGAGAAGTGGGTTTATACGGCCTTACTGAAACTGACAATATTAGCGTGCAATAATGCAGCGAGGGGGTGAGCTGTTTATCATTATTGGAAACGAGGAAGTTACGTAATGTTGGCGCGTTTTTCTTAGAATTTGCTGGAACATTCCCCCTAGAGCATATGTATTCATAATTTTCATTGGATATTAAAATAGACGCTAATGTTGGCGCGTTTTATTAGCCAATTGCAGCTCAGTTATAATCTTTAGGCATATCGGGGTGTAGGAGTATAAAAGGGCTAGGTTAGAGGTAGAGTCCGTCAGTTCGTCGAAAATATTTGTATGATACACGTCGCCTTCAGTCCGTCAGTTCAGCAGAAAATATTTGTAAAGTATACGTCGGCTATCGATTCGCAAGTTACGCGTAGCAGAGTTAGGAAAATTCTCAAGTGTTGTAAAGTTAATTATACAAAAGGTTGAAGTACGCAAATTAAAAGTGATCAGTAAGAAGTTGTTATAAAAGTTTCAGTTTGGTGAGTGTCAAGATCAATGTGTAAATTGTGATAGTGAATGTGTTCGACAATAAAAAGTGTAAAACAAATTCTTTCATCAGTGTTATCTTTGGATAATAGACTCCTTTCCGTTTACACAACCTGTATAAAGAGATGTGCTCGACCAAAAAGATCATAGCTAGCCGGAGGACAGTAAACAAAAATTAAATAACAGTCGCAATCTTTCAAACAAACACTAATACTACCGCAAATTGCTAACACCAGATGGAGCTATTATCCATTCCAAACCAGAGTGCCTTTCACTGAAAACAAGCTCTTTGTATTATCCGCGCGAAAGTAGTTCGCAAATCCCGCCCCTAATGGCTGCTTGTTCCCCTCTCACGTGCTTGTTGAACACTGTTTAATCTATAAAAGGCGCCCTGCGTGAGAATCATAGTTCAAAATGCAACCTGAGGTAACAATAGATTTTATAAGTATGCGGCAATGAACAGTTTACTTACGTTAATTACAATCCTTGGGCAAAAGTGCAGCACCCAAATCCGAATCCTCCGAAGATGACTCAGCTGCCATATCAGTATCAGAACTAATGACAAACTTATCCACAATTCCACAGCACTGTCGCACTTAAGTGTCGGGTATTTTTGTAACAGTGAGTTGAATATATGAAGTATTGTTTGTTTTTAGCCACTTTTTAACTGTTTCCCGCTTCTGTGTTTGAACAGTTTATTCGCAGTACACGCACCTTCCTCTGCCATGTGAACTCAAATACCAACTGACTAAATCACAAGATTTGACCTGAACTGAGCATATGTGTGTTAGTGTATTATGAATGACTGTTCGCTTATCATATATCCTGTGTTACGCAAAGTGCTTATTCCGTACTCAGATAACACCTCTGGGAATTCATTGCTGCATTTCTTGTGTAAGTAAGAGAGTGACAGTCAACATACGGTTGGTATTAACAAGCAAGATGCTCTCGGCGTTAGCGCAACAGCAGGCGAAAGTCATATTTTGTAATCTCTTAACAGCTAGTGTATATCCATTACCTTTAACGATGAGTTCTTATGATAACAGCAATAAAATGTGCAGTTCTATACCTTTCCTGCTCTAATATTTCATAATACAATATAGGTATTAAGGAACTATTTACGTTGGCGTAAGAGTATATTCTTGGGTTCGTGATAAGCCGAAGCACGTGCTTCTGTTTACATCAGAGGGAACTCTGGTTTGGAATGGACAATACAAACCTAACAAAGAATCACATCACAAAATGGCTTCACCACGTGAAGTAAACACACATACACAAACATTATAAGTAATACCGTCACAAATTGGCTACCACAACGTGGGGCTACAATAATGTTAAATAAATAACAAGTAAACCACTTCAAATTAGCTCCCAAACGTGGGGCTCAACAAATAAATATAACAGAAGTATACCACTTCACTTCCTAAGAGGTTAAATGGGAGTGCAGAATCTTTATATTCACCAGCTTCACTCTATTTTGTTGCATATGTTAAGGGTTTCTGCATTATGTGAAAACTGTGTAGCTCTCATTTATTAAATAATTAAGGGAACAAAGAGAAGAAAAATTGGTTTAAAATTTCACTTACGGTGAGTATATAAAAAAATCTGACATGTTACATTCACATTAGGGATGTAAGAGTTATTTTTCAGTAATGTTTATAACTGTCGCAATTACAGTGTGTTAACGATTACATCGCACGCATGCACACACATATTTTTCTGTGTTGCCTCTTCCCTACTGGCTTAACTATTTGCACATAAGCGTGTCTCTCTAAGCACATGAAGATGGGAACAGCCATGAGTAAATGAAAAATCATTACATTCATGCAATATTAATAAGTATTATTCATTTTTACTTTCTCTACTACGTATAGTAAGTAGGGGAAGTATTGCATTCCACCCAAAAATTCGATACCGAGATTTCATCGGAAATACATGTTTTGAGACCTCCTGAATCCAAAAAAAGCATTTTTGGAAACATGTCCGTGTGTGTGTCTGTGTGTGTGTGTGTGTGTGTCTGTGAACAGCATAACTCAAAAACGAACAGTTGGATAAACACCAAACTTGGTATTTAGGCTCAGTATCTTTCAGAGATGCGACACGAAGATTTTCAAGAAAATCCCCCCATCCCAGACTACCCTTTACATGGAAGATTTTTCGAAAATTTTAATTTTCTCAAAAATGGCTCTAACGATTTTGATTAAAATATCATATGTTTAACATAATGTCATGAGAAATGAAATGTATATCTTGAATTTTCTGGGAATGTCTCCAAAAGTATTCTTCATTGTGAACGACTTTTGCATAACTGGTAAACCATAAGAGATAGACAAAATTTTACTACACAAAAAATGTAGATCGCGTTAAAATACACAACTTATGTCATATACGTTTCTTTTGTTGTGTGAACCGTTTTCGAGATATTGCTTGTTATTCCCTTAAATTTTCCAATACTTATACTTTTTCTCAAATTCGTTATTCATTTTTTTATGTCCTGGACTTGCAAAGAGAATGGAATGCGCCGCATAGCAACCAGCGTTAAAATATTTGACCATCACTTAAAAGCTACCATATTCCCCTTGCATCTACAAGAAAATTAGCAATAAGATTGACATCTCGATATCTCGATTAACATAAAGCATATGGAGAATAGGCGTTTGTAAAAATAGATTGTACAAGAGTAGAGAAAGTCATGTGAGTGTAACACATCAGATTTTTTTAAAATAGTGAGTTGAGGGTTGTTACACTACATCACTATGATATTCTTACTTGAACGCGTTTCGGGAGACGGCTTGTTCCCATTGTCAGCATTTTCTCTCAACTGATTTTTGCCGGTCATCATCTGGGGGGATGTGTGTGGTTTGTGGTGTTCTCTGGTGCTGGGCTGATGAACCTCCAAAGGCTGTTGGGTGGCGGCAGTTCGAAATTCATTAGGTGATTCCTGTGTTTGACAATATGTATTTTTTCCCAGATGTCCAATTCATTGCTGCTGTTGATCGGTTTTAAGAGTTTTATGTTTGGAGTGATATCATGGTTTGAAGACCAGAAATGATGTGCTACTGCTGATTTATCTTGCTGCTTTTGGTAAATGCATCTCATATGCTCTTTAAGTCTTATTTCAAGATTTCTTTTGGTTCTTCCTATGTATACCAGGTTACATTCATTACAATCAATTTGATATATACCAGCTGATTTATCGTTGGGGATAGGATCTTTTGTTCTGTTGCATAGTAGTTTCTGTATATTGTGGTTATTCTGTGGAGACAGGGTGATGTTGTATTTTTTGAAAATCCTTTGAAATTTATGATGTGTCCAAGGGTGATAAGTGAATTTTCTATATGCTTGTGGTTTTTGTTGTCTGAGTAACGTAGTCATTTGTTGGATGTATTTCTGTCTTTCAAACCTTTTTATCTTCTTATCTATTGTTTTTTTCTGGTATCCATTCATAGTGGCTATGTTGATAATGTGTTGGTATTCTTTCTGGTATTCCTCAGACACATCACTGTTACTAGCTTTTAAATCTTCAAAATTAGTCAAGTATTATTCAATTTACAATCATGGTATGTTTGGTAATAAGGTAGCCCCTTCAACTATGAGGTTTGATTTTGGAAATACTGATTTAACCTTGTCATATATCTCTCAGTCTTTCATTGTTCTATGCCATAAAAGGTTAAAGGAGTAAACATCCATGATAACAAATCCAAAAGAGCAGAAACAACTTTCACACACTTACTTTTCGAATTTGAAACTCGGAGAGATTTTAGATTTGTTTAAGCAACTTTAGAGGGTAGAACCGATAAAATTGTGCAACTATAGATTTTGGTTCAGCACTGTTAAAATTTAAGTACCGTTGTTTGAGCTTAGTGGGCTCTGTATATTTCAATATCAAACAGCATTAACTGCTTATTCATACCCATCTACCCACAATGTATAAAAACTCATGCACCTATTATAATCATATGTGAGTAACCATCTTAATAAAATGCATGCAGCTTTGCTGCCTGAATGTTGACTTACTTGTCATTTGTGACCTGTGACCTTTATTTGAAGCGATAAGCAACACACTGTAATAAACAAATATGCACTTGCAACTCTGTTTCAGAATGACTCTAGTTGTAAACAACTTGAAGTAACTAGTTCCCGATAGGCGATTCCAATGCAAATGCAGTCAATGATGTCACCCAGGCTCGGTAACAGTCTCCAGTAACCGCTAACTTGATAACTAGTTGTCCTCCTTATATTGGTAAACGTTATTTGGTAACTAGTTTACTTTGTATTAGTTACTTTGGTAACATTCGTTATAGATATCATAGCAATAGTTAAATGTTTTAGAACTGGAAACTTATTGCTAGTCTTAAAAATTCTGCACTCTTTCCATGACATTGGAAACTGACAGGACTTTAAAAGAATAGCTAAGTATTGAACAATTTGAACCATTAACAGAGCATATCTTGGAAATGGCTGATGCCACAAAAAAAAGTTATCTGAAATAAATTGTGTGTTTTAAAGTTATCTACATTTTTTGTGTAGTACATTTTCTCTATTGCTTCAAGTTTACCAGTTATACAAGATATAAAAACTATGAATTAAGAGGACTTTACAAGCTATTCCCAGAAAATTCAAGATATACATTTTATTTGGGGAGGGGGCACTTGCTTGAAAATCATGCATTGAGCCTAAATACCAAGTTTGATATTTATCTGCCTTTTCATTTTTGAGTTATGCTGTTCTCTCTCTCTCCACATGCATACATATGTATTTCCTGTGAAATCTCGGTATTGAATTTTTTGGTGGAATGCAATACCTTCTCTACCAACCATGTACATAATAGAGAAAGTAAAAATTACTTGACCATTCTAACCAATGATTGTTCCACCATCAAAGGGTATTATTGGCTATGCAGCACTTCCAGAACATGGAAGACTGTCAGGGGGAGGTTAAGGAAGTCATACATTCCACCAATTTTTCACATCCTTCTGCATGTATATCAGGGAAGTTTTCATCTGGTATTAGGAATAGCCGGAGCTATACAAAATTACAATTATAAGGGGTAAAGGAGGATTCACCATAAGAATTCTTCTGATCATTATACATTAATTCCATAAAGAAGTGTACAACGTAAATTAAATGAATTTGCTATTCAAATTTTAGAAGCTAACCGCACAATGCCACTAGTAAAGCCACTAGTTCAATATAAATTACAGAAAAGACCATGGTACCATTCTGATGCTGTGTGACTGAGTTGAGATTGGAGAGCAGCTAAAGAAGGATTAAAATGTTTATCCTAAGGGTGGCATGCACCAACCTGCAGTAAGCTCTACTTTCGTAGTAAACTACTATTCAAATCAACACTCGGCGACTTCCATGCAAGAGTAAACTACTTCCGAAGAATTTTACTCTTTTGAGATACTCCCTGATTAAATTACCATAGAAGTAAATGTCAGAGAGCACCATCATATAGTATGTTACTACGGAATTAAATAGAACACAAATATAGGTTAGGATTTACTCTTGCGACCTGGATGGTAATTAGAACCAATTGTTACTAGCTCGAAGTAATAAAAGAACTATGAATCAAGAGTCATTCCCATTACATTAAGAGCATGCCAATTATACCTTTAGTTTACCAGCATTTTCATGTCACATTAAGTAAAGTTCATCGTAATCCCGGTATTAAAGGCGAGCTTATAAATAAACGTTCACCACGCGTCTGCTGGCCGTGTATTTCACTGCGTTGATAGAGCGCTTTTGAGGTTAAGAGCAAGGTACCTACATATATAAATACACACAAGTGTTAAGAAAATAAAAGGCAATTCTTATTCACTTTCACAGATTTTCCACACATTGTGTGTGGAATTGACTTACCCGTCCGTGAATATGGTGAACTTTTCTGAAATCAGAAAGGGTATTTCTTTATCAACATGCAAGTGATCTGCAGTGCAAAATGAAGATTAGAAACATTGTTTCCAGAATTTTAAGCTGCTCTTCAGTACGTTTCCCGTCACTAGAACTATTAAACTCGTCAATCACGGCTTTCCAGCATCTTTATAACATGTATTGACTTTTTTGCATTACTTGGGTCTTCATTGAAAACGTTAATAAAAGTAACCTCCCGTGAATCAGGAACTTAAGCTTATATATATATAAAACCAAACTCTAACCTAACCTCCCGTAAATCAGAAACGTAAATAAACTAATAAACCTAAAATAAAAAGTAATTAGGTACATACGTTGCGAGTGTTGGGGGTATCTCACTGGCTTTGAAGACCAACATAATGCAAGTTATCGCACGTTTTTTAGACTCATATTGTTTAAATGGATTTTCTTTATTTCTACAAACATTTATCTCTTTCACTGACGTTTCTCCCCCTCCTCCTATCGCACATAATCTTATTCATGATTGCATCAAGTAAATCACGCAAACAAAACAATACCTTCAGTAGTAATGAGCTCTTACTTCCGTAGTCGTAACTAAAAGAGTAAATTGTAATTGAGCTCTCCAACGTTACTTTCGGGGTAAATTGCTTCCGTAGTAACCTACTTCCGTAGTGGGGACTTCTTTAGTAAACGTTTACTTCCTAAGCAACTTACTCCAACATGGTGCATGCCACCCTAAGCATTGTTGTTCTTGTCCTGGTTACACAATTACATAAAACTGAAAATTTGAAATGGGAATTGTCTCACTGACATGCCTGAATAATCACTTAAACAGTTATCCTTAGTTACCTACCAGAGGAGTTCTCAGAGCCAGATGACCATGTTCTTCTGCTTCGTATAGTTCTAGATCTTCCTTCACTTTCACTGCTAAAACAGATAAGCATAACATTCTTGTAACTTTGCTATATTGTTAAAAACTCTCATATTATAATCTAACATTTTGAAATTTATCATTCTTTGGCATCTGCATATTCTGAACTAATTTCAGCCAAATTTGGAACAAGCTGAAACACTTTCAAACTCATCTTAACTTTATATGCACGCCAGTTCATCCAAAAACTCTTTTAGGATACTCTCCATATAAACTACCCTTAATGTGGTGATCTGAACTAAATTTAAACCATATCAACAGATTTCTTGAAATGTTTGTGTGTAAAATTTCAATATTGTATGTGCAGTGTTTGTGAGATATTTGAGGCAGTATTTTTAGCGCTTAAATGATTTCAGTGTAATTATATAATAAATAAATTCAATAACAGCCCACCTTAAAGAAATATGTGTATAATATAATATATAAAATGCATATAACAGTCACTGTATTAATGTTTTATTATTATGTACATGTTCAATAATGTTATGTGAATGTATTACGTAATTTAATAATGTAGGAGCTGTGAGAATAATAGGTTAAAAGTTGCTAACAATGAGGTAACAATGAGGTAACCTTGAGGTTAATAATTAATTAGAAAGTTTAATAATGCTACTGGTAATTCTTGGAGCAGCAATAATGTAATTTGTGAGACAGTTTATAAATAGCCAATCAACAACCAGAAAAAAACTTACGTTAAATAAATGTATTCTATTGGAGTAGGATTAGCCAATCAGGAACTGAAATGGAGCAAAATTTACAAATTCAAGTGTCAGTTGCTAGCAGACAGCGTTCCTAACCGGACGCGAGATGCATCCTTGAGAAGTTTTTTTATTAAATTACGTAATACATTCACATAACATTATTGAACATGTATACAATAATATAAACATATACAATGACTGTTACATACATTTTACAAATTATTACATACACATATTGCTTTAAGGTTATTGAATTTATATATTATATAACTACACTGAAATAATTTAAGTGTTAAAAATACTGCCTCCCAGTAAACTGTAGTCTTTAGATTTGGGCATAATTGCCAACTTCAAGTATTATTACCGGAAGCAAGTTGTGCAATAAGCAATTGCAATGGTTGACAATAGAGTGACAGATGCAACAACAATCGAAATAAGTGTTCTCCGAGCAATGAACTTCACTTCTGAAGCATGACATGCTGTAATTCAACCAACCGTCCAGAACTACATCAGGAAAGCAGTAGGGGGTCTTGATTTAGAGGAACCTGTGCCAACTGGACTGATGAGTTGGAGTAATCGGCATGGAAAATGCTAAACTCTACTGAAGTACACTTCAACGACTATGTCAACTGTGATAATGAAGTATCAGTGTGAGAAGTACAAACCTTAGACCAAGTGCTGGGTCAGCAGGTAAAGCCCGATTAACTTGAGTGGCAGCTCGCTGCTCAGTACAAGAGGGGCAACTAAGAGTGGTAGGAGACCAACTGCAGCCACATGCAGCCAAGAGGGATGGGAAATCACATGAATCTTACCTTGAGGCTGGTTTCAGACAACAAACGCAACACTAGCAGAAGATCCAGTTCCTTGCTCTTGATAGTCTTCACCTTCCTCTTCACTAGAGAACTTGGAGGAATCACTGCTGTCGTCGGTGTTGCCCCCCCTAGATGAATGATAATTTCCTGTCCGCCATCCAGCAAGCCTTCACTGCGCATGAATTCTAGCTCAACATTGATGACGTGCATATGGAGTAGTGTGTGATGAATGTCTCATCCACATATATATATTATGGGACGGCCCTCACTTCTGTACTGTTTTATCATTCTAAGAAAATGGAGCCTCTTAGTTCTGATGTCGTGTCGCTCCATTAGGACTTTTCTGTTCTTTTTAGTCCTTTTCCAGGTAAAACCCAACTTAAGTAGTATCTTTCTTAATGTAGATACACTCCCTTCAAAGTTGATCGATCCCTTTAACTTTGCATGCACCTTCTTCAATGTCGGTCTTTGCTTGTGAAGAATATAAAATTCATTCACAGTTCAGCTCACTACTGCCTCATTGAAAGTATCTAAGCTCGCACAATAAGACCTTTTAGGTCTCTTTTTTATGCAGTGTGGAGAATGAAGGCAAAATGCCACTATAAATATCTATGGTTTCCTTAATAATTCTTCTTACACTTCTTTCAGAAGCGCCCATTGCCTCAGCAACACTCTTTCCAATGTTTTTCACATTGATGTATACCACGCCAGCCACTACATGTATTTTCATGTATTTATACACATTGCTATTGACTTCCCTAGTTTGGGAGTGCAGTACTTTGCCTTTAAGTTTATTGCCCATGTATTAACAGTAAGTAAAACACAAATCCAAAAAATACTCAATGCAGGCACTCACAGTTACACACACATACAGAGAATATAACTCGGAACAAAGCAAACTGTTTCGTGTATATGCTGTTATAGACAAACATATAACGCGCACGGACTCAAGCCTTAAAAAATTACAGAAGCTCAGATATCGCACATGCAGCGTCAACAACTCCACATGTATAACTGACCCCCACTCTCCTCTCGAGATAGATAACGGACTTACCGTTTAGTGCGCACCTTTCCTTAGCTGCCACCTTAAGTTAATCAGGCAGTATCTACCACATAAGAAAATAGTGATAAGGAAGAGAAACCAGAGAAAACCTACATTCCGTGTATTATTAAGTGGCTTGGATTCGGTAAGAAGATACCTGTATTCTTTTTTTTTTTAAGTTTTACTTATACCCCACCTTTAACTACATTGGCCTTATTAGCGGCCTTTTCCGTTAGAACTTATTGCCTATTGACAATGGTGTTAACTCGTATTCTGTTGTCGGGTTTCGGCACTTTTTGGGTTTTAATCATTAGATCACACTGATGGAAGTTTATTGTTTGTTTATTTAACATTATTGTAGCCCCACGTTGTGGTAGCCAATTTGATGCGGTATTAATGTTATATTATTTAACATTATTGTAGCCCCACGTTGTGGTAGCCAATTTGCGACGGTATTACTTATAATGTTTGTTTACATCACGTGTTGAAGCCATCTTGTGACGTCATTCATTTGTTCGGTTTGTAGCTCCATCTAGTGTTAGCAATTTGCGGCAGTATTAGCTTTTGTTTGATTTCATTTCAAATGTCCTCCGGCTAGCTATTATCCTGTTGGCTTGAGCACGTATCTCTATACAGGTTGTGTAAACGGAAAGGAATCTTTTATCCAAAAATTACACTGATGAAGAAATTTGTTTTACACATTTATTGTCAAACACGTTAACTATCACATTTATACATTGATCTTAACACTCGCCAAACTGAAACTGTTATAATAACTTCATTACTAATCACTCTTATTTCACGTACTTCAACTTTGTGTATAATTAACTTTATAATACTTTAGATTTTCGTAACTTGTGAATCTATAGCCGACGTATCTCATACAAATATTTTGACGAACTGACGAACTGAAGACGACGTGTAGTGCACAAAGAATTTTTATGAACTGAGCAACTGAAGGCGACGTGTAGTGTATTGAGATTTTCGATGAACTGAGCGACTGACTGACTTTACCTCTAACCTAGCTTCTATTTATACTCCTACATCCAGATACGCCTAAAGATTATAACTGAACTACTATTGGCTAATAAAACGCGCCAACATTAGCGTCTATTTTTATATCCAATGAAAATTATGAATACATATGCTCTAGGGAGAAAATATTTCAGAAGGTTCTCAAGGAAAAAACGCGCCAATATTACGTAACTTCCTCGTTTCCAATAATGATAAACAGCTCACCCCCTCGCTGCATTATTGCGCGCTATTATTGACAGTTTCAGTAAGGTCGTATAAACTTACTTCCCAACAATATTTATAATCAATAAACATCTGAAATCAATGTCACATAAAAATGCATATTCATATTACAATCATTATTTACATTTAAGTAATTTGTGATACAAATTACTGCATCATATGCCCCACTAGAAACATAATTATAAACATTTACAACTTGTTTGGAAATTTTATAATTGTGTTTTTAGTCTACTAAATCTTGGAACACACGCTATCACTTTCACTTAACACTTCACACGCATTTAACACACGACATGTTTTTTTTTTTTTTTTTTTTTTTTTTTTTTTTTTTTTTTTTTTTTTATCTCGCCACTACTTACTGGCTCTGGTTTAATGTGTTTAGACTTTAATCTGACATTACAAAAATTTTTTTTTTTTTTTTTATAGCAAATACTGTACCCTGAAGTATTTAATTACTGTTTCAAAATGGTTTACTCTCTTATATCGTTGACAACAATTTATCAATTCAAGAATTTTTTTTTATTATTATTAAACATATTTACCAAAAATATTCACCCTCTACACAAATATATTTACATCTCTTAAATCTAGACAATGTTTCACCTTTTCTGTTTGCTACATAAGTATTTGTTTTTTTTTGTTTTTTTTTATTTTTACCCATTTTTGTTATTTTGTAATTTATTTTAACAATACTCTTGGAATTGTATTTACGTACTTTTACTTTAATATCATATTAAGTTTCAATCTTTACATTCTTAATTTTCAAATACTGTTATAGTTACAAAAAAAAATGTTATTTTCCTTTTAAAAAAATTTAATTATGTCCAAAATTTTATTTCTCCTTTCACATGACGTACATATTTATTTAACCCTCTTATGTTCCAATACATTTCTCTGCAAGTCATCTTTAACTATCCAGCATTTACTTTACATCTCATTGCTATTTACCCTCCTGGATCAAATTGTGTGTGGCTAAACATTACTCGTAGCCGTATCCTAACCTTCAAATTTTTGTTCATGAATAACCTCTTGTATTCATATGACATTTCGTCCCATGATAACATTTGAAAACAATCTAAAGTTTTCTGAACAACACATCTTTTAACAACTGTCATTTTCAATTCTTCTACTATCTCTTTAATTTGAAAGTACTTTAACAAATCTGTACTAAATTGTACTGGATTGGAGTTTTCAATTTGAACATCTTCGTACTTGTTAATTTCAGAAGTTAGCTTTTGATTATTTACAGGCAAAACTTTAACTTCTTCAGACAATTTATTTCTCTGTGTTTCTGATTCCTTCTGAATTTCTGATATCTCCCCTCTGAAATTATCTTGCGCCTGATTCACATCTACATTCATAACCTCTTTTATCTCTCTTAGCTCACTTGAAATGTTACTCATTCCACTACCTGACTCGGTACATTCTACATCAACATGTTCACTATTAGCATTAACCTCACTTTTTTTGTTATCTATTTCCCTGCTCATGTCTAGCATTTTCTTTGAAACTTCTCCTATTTCACTTGCTATTACTTCCTCATTTTCATCTCTCATTTTTGGCATACTACTATCTAGCTTCATAACTTTCTTTTCAATTTCTCCACTACTTTGATCTACTTTTTGCTCTAATATCTCATTACTCCTACCAATATTTTCAATTGATTTCCTGTTTTGTTCTAAGCTCTTACCAATATCTTCCCTTAATTCCCTATTATTCTTTTGCATATCTACCCTTAATTGATCTGTAATACTCTTACTAATATCTTCCCTCAGTTCCCTATTATTCTTTTGCATATCTTCCCTTAATTGATCTGTAATACTCTTTTCTAATTTCTCACTCATATTTCTCAGCATTTCCATCATCATACTAGCATCAAGATTAACATTTCCTGCTATTCTATTCTGACTTTCTGCACTAACATTTCCACCATCAAATACTACATTGTTTAAGCTATTTTCTGTATCCTGTATTGAATTACAGCTAACTGTTACATTATCTCCCTCCATAATTATTTCTTCTGTATTATTAGTAGCCATTGTTTTCTTTATCCTACCGCTCCTAAGGTACATTTAAAATTTTACACCTTTTTTTTTTTTTTAGAATAAAAATCACACGTTTCTAACCTTTCTGATGCTATCTGCTGATGTAGCTTTGATGTCCAGCTTCCTGTCCCTCTCTCCTAGATTTGTATGTCGCTTCTGCGTTGTGTTATGATGAGTCCACGTCGTTTTGTTGTCCTGTAGTTTGAATTTCCCTGTTGCCTTGTAATCTCGGAATTACGATGTCCAATCATCCGCGTAGTCTGTCGTCCCTGTTGTTTCTGGAATCTGCGTCTTGTAGATCATTTCACTGCTGCATTCGTTCCACGTCCTGGTTCCTTTCCTGGTCACTCTGCCCCTTCCTGGTTATTCTGATCCTTTCCTGGTCATCGTGTTCCTTTCCTGGTCATCGTGCCCCACGTTCTGGGTGCCAATTTGATGCGGTATTAATGTTATATTATTGTAACATTGTTGTAGCCCCACGTTGTGGTAGCCAATTTGCGACGGTATTACTTATAATGTTTGTTTACATCACGTGTTGAAGCCATCTTGTGATGTCATTCATTTGTTCGGTTTGTAGCTCCATCTAGTGTTAGCAATTTGCGGCAGTATTAGCTTTTGTTTGATTTCATTTCAAATGTCCTCCGGCTAGCTATTATCCTGTTGGCTTGAGCACGTATCTCTATACAGGTTGTGTAAACGGAAAGGAATCTTTTATCCAAAAATTACACTGATGAAGAAATTTGTTTTACACATTTATTGTCAAACACGTTAACTATCACATTTATACATTGATCTTAACACTCGCCAAACTGAAACTGTTATAATAACTTCATTACTAATCACTCTTAATTCACGTACTTCAACTTTGTGTATAATTAACTTTATAATACTTTAGATTTTCGTAACTTGTGAATCTATAGCCGACGTATCTCATACAAATATTTTGACGAACTGAAGACGACGTGTAGTGCACAAAGAATTTTTATGAACTGAGCAACTGAAGGCGACGTGTAGTGTATTGAGATTTTCGATGAACTGAGTGACTGACTGACTTTACCCCTAACCTAGCTTCTATTTATACTCCTACATCCAGATACGCCTAAAGATTATAACTGAACTACTATTGGCTGATAAAACGCGCCAACATTAGCGTCTATTTTTATATCCAATGAAAATTATGAATACATATGCTCTAGGGAGAAAATATTCCAGAAGGTTCTCAAGGAAAAAACGCGCCAATATTACGTAACTTCCTCGTTTCCAATAATGATAAACAGCTCACCCCCTCGCTGCATTATTGCGCGCTATTATTGACAGTTTCAGTAAGGTCGTATAAACTTACTTCCCAACAATATTTATAATCAATAAACATCTGAAATCAATGTCACATAAAAATGCATATTCATATTACAATCATTATTTATATTTAAGTAATTTGTGATACAAATTACTGCATCAACACACACACACATTCACACTCTTATTCATATCTCTAGACTCTGGGAAGGATAGGGAATAATCTTGGCTGGAGAAAAATTCCCACCCCCAGCTGGGAATCGAACCTGAGACCCTTCGCACAGCAGGCAGGTGCTCTACCGACTGAACTACGGAGCCAACCTCCTGCATTCTTTCGACACTGATAGTGAGCATTTAGTGACGTGTAAAATGCTTAAAATGAACTTTACAGACTTAACTCTACAGAGAAAATTAATCAGGTTTCCATAATGAAGTGGCTGAGAAAGTAAAGTTTTGTAAGTCTTGATTAGTTGTTATTCCATATTTATTCAATTACAGTGGAATCTCGTTAGCACGTTCCTCATTAACACGTTTTCCTGTTTATTACGTTGAATTATAAAAGTCCTGTTACCAAATCACCAAATGTAATAAATAACGTTTGCTTAATGTGTTTTCCCGATCCCGCTTACTACATTTGAAGTTTGATGTCCTCATTCGCTGTTTTGGCCAATCCTTGGACAGTCCAGTGGGAGTTGAGGCAGTATTTTAATGCCTAAATGATATTAATTGTATTTTTTATTAATTAAATTCAATAACAGCCAACCTAGAGAACAATATGTATATAATTATTATATAAATTGTATGTAAAGTCATTGTAAATACTTATGTTTATTATAAACGTATTTTTTAGTGATATGTAAATGTTTATATACTCTAATAGTATAAAAACTGTAAGAATAATATGTTTTAGGATGTTAATAATGAGGCAATAATGGAATTTTGGTGACAATAATGTGTTTGGAGTTTTAAAAGTACTGGTTATGAAAAAGACTGGTAATAATGTAATTTCGCTTACAGTTTGGAATTAGCCAATCAAAAGTAAAGAAAGATTTTTAGTTTGAATACTTAAATTCTATTGGACTAGAATTAGCCAATAAGAGACTGGCATTACCGACGCTAAAGGTTTATACCGTTGAATCTAGTCAGTCGCGGACATGAAGCTGTAGAGTGTAGACGTGAAAGTCGTGGGTAAAAATGTAAAGTATAAATGATAAAATTTGTGTTCTCCGCCAAAAATGTATTAATGTTTTATTTTATAAAGTGTTGTGTTTATAAAAATGTGCATATATAAAGTGAAATAAAAAGAAGTAAAAAATTAAAAAGTAAATTGTGTGGCGTCTTATAATTTGTCTTATCACAACCCTGCAAGAAATTGTGTTTCTATAGTGTGACTGAAAGCAGCCAGGTAAATAACTATAATAATATTACGTAAAAACAAGCATCATCTTCACTATAAAGTTTGGCGTCGTCCTAAAAATCAAACAACATCAAAGTGTATCTTCATTACATAACCTTAATGATATTTACGTAATCAAAAACATTGCTAAATTGCTTTCTTCAAATTGGCGTACAACTGTGGGGCAAACTCCTCCAAATAATTACGTAACCTACAAACTGCAAGTTGAATAAATTAACCTCTTCAGAGTAGGAGCTTTACATGGTCAAAGTTTGACATCCTTGGTCACAGGGTGGATACCGGCAGCCAATAACATGCATGTATGTAAATATTTGTGTGACACGATTTATGTGGGTGGGATAGAGAATGCTTTACCTTGGCGTGGTAAACGCCAACGATAGTTTCTACTGTTGAGTGTTGACCAAACATATGTAGATTGTATTTTAACTTTTCATTTGCAATGAAAAAAAGAAAGTGTAGTAAATAACCAACACTGAAAAACTGAAAATCCTTGAAGTATAACCACAATCCAAATATGAAACATGTGGATATAATGCGGAAGTTAAACATTCCTCCGTCAACCTTAAACACGATTGTTAGCAAACCTAAATTGATTGATACTGCTTTTAAAGAAGGGAAAAATGCTAAAACAAAACTTTCCTCTTGGAAAATAGGATCACAAAAGGATCGGAACGAAATTTGTTGCATGGAAACACCTACCGTATTCAACCCGTATTGAATACGCCAAAGTTACTATCATCTACTGTACTCGTAACACGATGCACACACATAATTTTGTTTTCTTTTTTTAGCGGACATTATTATATGTGTAATAAAACACACAGCAAAGCCACTATTGTCGTTTCCATAATTCGCAATTTATTTTCTCAAAAACATTCATAACCTCAAAAATCCAAGTTAACCAACATAAAAGCTTGAATTATGTATTCTCCGGTTTTGTGTATCCAAATCCATTTGAACACATATTGAATTTAACATGGAAACTTGGATCGTATTCAGTATAAAATTGTACTTGAAATCTATTTCAACTGCCCATGGAGACATAGTAATTATTAGATTTTATTACATAACTATGTTCTTAAATTGCAGATTTTGTATTTTTGTTAACACGTTTTCCTGCCTATGACGTCCAAATCCTTAGGTCCCTGCAAAAACGTACTAACGAGATTCTACTGTATTTGCATATAGTATTATCTAGTATTAATTTCAATAAAACTGCATTTGTGACACTTTTCATTGGTTTCCTTGAGTTTACATTTTCCTCGATTTTACAGCATTTTTCAGTGGTTTGCAGACAAGTGTGAAATAGAGGTTTCACTGTAGATAGAAAAATAAGCTTTTATACAAATAGTTTGTAGAAGAGATATAAAAATAAACAATAGTGCTGAGGAATTAATGTGAATGTAACACATAAAATTTGTTTTCTTCTTTTAAACTTCATGAAACAAAGCCTGGCTGTGACTATAAAAACTAACAAAAAAATTCAGAGTAAACATTTGATTTACTTTTGCTCATGTTTCACAGTAAATGTTCTGCAAACTACTTACTGCCTCAATTTCCTCTCCAATGCCCTGCGTGTGGCAGCAGAAAGTGGCCGTGGGAGTGCAGTTCTTGGAGCATGGCTCCGTTGCCTCTCTCTGTCTGTAGCAATGATTGCCATTTGCTCTGATATATGCAGGCTGAAGAATACATCATGCAATGCATAGCATGCTGCAGTCACCTGCAAAAGAAAGGAACCAGAGATTGTTAGAGTTACATGGTACAAAAATCTCTTAGTATTATGAATAGTGTTAAGAAATATGTGGACTAAAAATCCAAAAATATGCACTAAAAATGTCCAGATATGCACTACATGCCCTTTTGTGCACACTGGCAATAAAACATTACATTAGCTAGTAAAAACAGAAGCACTGAAATAGTGAAGTTTTCTTTGTGTTGAATTTCAAACGAGTCACACTATCATGAAGTTAAAATGAAGTCGTTATTAACACTGGAGTTATATGATAAGTATTAACACAAATTATTAAAAACACATGAATGCATGCCTCATCATCATTTTGTTGACTGGAGCTTGCAGCCAGAAAATTTTCGACCAAGTCATTGTCCCCTGTGCTGCCCTCTGTGTTCTATGGCTACTCGGATGATATCGTCAAATGGGAGGGTATCAAAATTCAAAAGACGAGGCTTGTTCTTGGTGATTCAAATTCTTTCTCATGTATCAAGAGCTAAGGATGTCTTGCTATGGGCAAACCAATTTCACCTGTACTTGCCGAACTATACATGAGTCATTTAGAAGTACATGTTACAAGTTCCTTTATATATCTTTAAGAAATGATAAAGATATGTGCATGGTATTTTTGCTGTTGTTCCTGCAAAGTTTATCAATGATGCTTTCAAACTATTGAATTTTCAGGATACTTCTATAAAATTTACTTTGGAGATAGAAAAAGATGGGTGGTTGCCTTTTCTAGATCTGAAGATTATCAGAAATAGCAATGGGCTGTCCTTTGGAATTTATAGGAAACCAACACATGTTGACAATTATTTAAAATTTAATCGACACAATCCAAAACTGCAACAATACGCTTTTTTTGCACAGCTTAATTCATAGACTCACCCATATACCTCTAACAAAAGTTGAATATCGAATGAATGACCACATAGCTATATAGAATGGATTCAAAACCCATTTCATAGATAAGATGATTGTAAAAGCATAACCAACAAAAAATATTGAAAGAAAGTACTACTTTCTCCACTCTTAAGAAATCTCCTAGCTATAATAAATTTACCTTTCATCCTAAATTGTTTTACAAATTTGAACATGTATTTAAAGAATTCAATATAAAGTTGGCATCACAAAACAGATATAATTTATGAAATCTATTGAACCATCCCTTAAAAAACAGTTTACCTAAAAATAAAGGATGGTTCACAACCAACGAGAACGAAAAAGTTGAAATACATGTATTCAAATGGGAATGTTCACAACTGACGGGAAGCCTTCCTGGGCGCCATGAACGGGAAAGAAGAGTTGCCCAACTTTTAACTTTCTCGTTCTCGTTCCCAGGCACGGCATATTAGATCCCTATTGTGCATATTAGATGCTACACTCTAGAGGTTATTCTAGGCGGCCGTGACATGAAACAGCCACTAGTGCTCTCTATAGTTGCAAGCTGGGAACATGAAACTGGAAGCAATTAGTAGTAAATGTGCTTCCTAACCTCATCCCAACACCTGCAAATCTAATCAATGTTGGTTCCTCTGGTGAAGGGATTATTTGTAGTTTGTTTATATGCAATTCAAAACTGGCTATTACCTAAAAACAATGACAAAAGCTACAAAGAACAGCTAAAACCGGTGGAAATGAAAAAAGAACAATAAACAATTTTAATGTATGCCATTAAATAAAGGAATGAAAGTTTGGCATAAGTAGAAGGATCGGAAATGTAATGGATATGCATTTAGATAATGTTTACTCTATCAAATTTTGAAGTTGGCTTGGCTAAATTGGAAGTAGGTGAAAAAACGTCATTGGTCAGTGAAATCCCAATGCGCAAAATCGACTTTTACTTTGTGATCGATATGCATTCCTGTTCTCGTTACCGGGCTGTTGTGAACCAATATCTTGCATGGTGCATTGCTTCCTGTTCTCATTTCCGTTCTGGTTACCGTTCTCGGGCGGTTGCGAACCAGCCTTTAGATGGCTGGAAAATATGAAATGGAATGTTTAATGTGTGATAAAATTTACATTCGAAAAACAAAACAGAGCCTGGAAATTAGAATGAAGGGACATTTAAGGAACAGAAAATTTAAGCAAGTGGACAATACTGCAGTTTTATTCCATTTTTGGAACTTCAACCATGAAATAAAATGGGAAATCACATTGCTCAAACACATCAAGACTCCCTTAGCGCTTGATACACAGGAAAGAATTTTAATCACGAACCTTGTCTTATGAATTTTGATACCCCGCTAGTTGACGATATTGTCCAAGTAACCATAGGACATAATGACTTGGCCAAGGACTTACCGGCTGCAAGCTCCAGTCAACAAATTGATGAGGAGCATTTTTAACTACTTGATGTATGTGGAGTTCATGTGTTTTTAATAAATTGTGTTAATACTTACAAGTCACACTATCTTTACCCAAACCTTCACTTAGTGCGATTTTAAAACTAAAACGTTTACGAGGGCATTCGTCGTCATCATCAGCAGCAGCTAGGTGACTGAAGTATGTTGCTTCTTCTTTTCTTTTCCTCCTCTTCTAGCTGGGTTGGATCCTGCTGCCATCTATTGATAGGGTGACAAAGCTCTAACATACTACTCAGCAGGATTTCAAAATTTATGATAATATCTGCATTCTTGACCCTGAATATTTTCTCCCAAATAGTTCTAGTGATGAGGATACTGGTTTTAACTATTTTTTGGCTTGACCATGTTGAAGTTCTCAGACCAAAAATGGTGTGAAACAGAAGATTTGTCTGTTTATGTTTTATATTTCTCTGTTCTTTCAGTCTGATGTTCAGATTTCTCTTGTTACTTTCTCTACCACATATACTAAGTAGGGGAAGTATTGCATTCCACTAAAAAATTTGATACCAAGGAAATACACTGGAAATACATGTTTTGAGGTCCCCTGAATCCAAATAAAGCATCTTTGGAAATATGCGTGTGCATGTGCGCGCGCGCGTGTGTGTGTGTGACTCTGTTAACAGAGAAGGTTTGCAGGAAAATATTTTGAACAACACACAGGCCTAGCCATGGGAAATCCAATGGCAATATTAAAAGGACAGTTTTTGCTCATAAATAGTGATGCAGTAATTTGTATCATAAATTATTTAAATGTAAAGAATGATTATATTATGAATATGCATTTTTATGTGACATTGATTTGAGATGTTTGTTGATTGTAATTATTGTTGGGAAGTAAGTTTATACTGCCTTACTGAAACTGACAATAATAGCGTGCAATAATGCAGCGAGGGGGTGAGCTGTTTATCATTATTGGAAACGAGGAAGTTACGTAATGTTGGCGCGTTTTTCATTTAGAATCTTCTAGAACATTTCCCTAGAGCATATGTATTCATAATTTTCATTGGATATTAAAATAGACGCTAATGTTGGCGCGTTTTATTAGCCAATTGCAGCTCAGTTATAATCTTTAGGCATATCGGGGTGTATGAGTATAAAAGAGCCAAGTCAGGGGTAGATCGCCCCCAGTTCATCAAAATTCTTTGTACACTACACGCCTTCAGTCCTTCGAAAATATTTTGTATGATACACGTCGCCTTCAGTCCAGCAGAAATATTACACGTCGGCTATAGATTCACAAGTTACGCGTAGCAGAATTATGAAAAATCTTAAGTGTTGTAAAGTTAATTATACAAAAGGTTGAAGTACGTGGATTAAAAGTGATCAGTAAGAAGTTATTATAACAGTTTCAGTTTGGCGAGTGTCAAGATCAATGTGTAAATGTGATAGTTAACGTGTTCGACAATAAAAGTGTAAAACAAATTTCTTTCATCAGTGTTATCTTTGGATAAAAGATTCCTTTCCGTTTACACAACCTGTATAAAGAGAAGTGCTCGACCCAAGAAAAAGATAATAGCTAGCCGGAGGACAGAGAACAAAATTTAAATAAAATAACAGTAGCATTCTTTCAAACGAACATTAATATTGCTGCAAATTGCTAACACCAGATGGAGCTAACAAGCTTAACAAATGAATCACGTCACAAGATGGCTTCAACGCGTGAAGTAAACACAAATACACAAACATTATAAGTAATACCACCGCAAATTGGCTACCACAACGTGGGGCTACAATAATGTTAAATATAAATAACATTAAAACACCATCGCAAATTGGCACCCAGAACGTGGGGCAGAATAACCAGGAAGGGGCAGAATTAACCAGGAAGAAGTGAGATAACCAGGAAGGGGCGAATGGAGAAGTGAACTGAACTACAAGACGCAGATTCCAGAAACAACAAAAGGGACGACAGACTACGCGGATGATTGGACATCGTAATTCCGAGATTAAAAGGCAACGGGGGAATTCAACTACAAAACACCAAAACGACGTAGATTCATCGTAATACAATGCAGAAGCAACATACAAACCTAGGAGAGAGGGGCAGGAAGCTGGACATCAAAGTAACAGCAACAGACAGCATCACAAAGGTCAGAGTATAGTAATTTTTTTTAGAAAACAAAATTGTAACAATCAAATGTACTTGAGGAGTGGTAGGATAAAGAAAACTATGTCCACTAATAATACAGAAGAAACAATGATGGAAAGGGATAGTGTAACAGTTAGCTGTAATTCAATACAGGTTACAGAAAATAGCTCAAACAATGTAGGATTTGAGGGAGAAAATGTTAGTGCAGAAAGTCAGAATAGAATAGTAGGAAATGTTAATTTTGATGCTAGTATGATGATGGAAATGCTGAAAGATATTAATAAGAGTATTACAGATCAATTAAGGGAAGATATGCAAAAGAATAATAGGGAACTGAGGGAAGATATTAGTAAGAGTATTACAGATCAATTAAGGGAAGATATGCAAAAGAGTCATAGGGAATTAAGGGAAGATATTGGTAAACGCTTAGAACAAAACAGGGAAGAAATTGAAAAGAAATTCATGGAGCTAGATAGTAGTATGATGAGAATGAGAAATGAAAATCAGGAAATGATAGCAAATGAAATAGGTGAAGTTTCAAAGAAAATGTCAGAAATGAGCAGGGAAATATTAAACCAAAAAAGTGAGGTTAATAATAAAATAGAACATGTTGATGTAAAATGTACAGAATTAGGTAGCCGACTGAGTAGCATTTCAAGTGAGTTAAGAGAGATGATGGAGGCTACAAATGCAGATTTAATTCAGGTGCAAGTTAATTTCAGAGGGGAAATATCAGAAATACAGAAGGAGTCAGTAATGCAGAGAAATAAATTGTACGAAGAAGTTAAAGTTTTGCCTGTAAATAATCAAAAGCTAACTTTTGAAATTAATAAGTACCAAGATGTTCAGAATGAAAACTCCAATCCAGTACAGTTTAGTACAGATTTGTCAGAGTACTCTCAAATTAAAAAGATAGCAGAAGAATTGAAAATGACAGTTGTTAAAAGATGTGTTGTTCAGAGAACTTTAGATTGTTTTCAAATGTTATCAGGGGACAAAATATCATATGAATCCTTTAAGAGGTTATTCAGGAACAAATTTTTGAAGGTTAGGATAAGGCTATGAGTAATGTTTAGCCACACACAATTTGATCCAGGAGGGTAAATAGCAAAGAGATGTAAACTAAATGCTGGATAGTTAAAGATGACTCGCAGAGGAATGTATTGGAACGTAAGAGGGTTAATTATGTATGTATGTCATAAGAAAGGAGAAATAAATTTTGGACATAACTAAATGTTTAAAAGGAAAATAACATTTTATTAGTAACTGTAACAGCATTTGAAATAAAGCATGTTATATTAAAGTAAAGTACGTAGATATAATTCCAAGAGTATTGTGAATATACAGTACAAAACAACAAAAATGGGGTAAAAGTAATTAAAACAAATATTTATGTAGCAAACAGAACATGTGAAACAGTGCCTAGATTTAAGAGATGTAAATATATTTGTGTAGAGGGTGAATACTTTGGTAAATATGTGTAATAATTACAAAACTTTTTGAATTGATAAATTTTTGTTAACAATCTAAGAAAGTAAACCAATTTTGTAACAGTAATTAAATACTTCAGGGTACAGTATTTGCTATAAAAAAAAATTGTGATGTAAGATTAATGTCTAAACACATTAGACCAGAGCCAGTAAATAGTGGCGAGATAAAGGAAAAACATATGTCGTCTGTTAAATACGTGTGAAGTGTTAAGTGAAAGTGATAGCATGTGTTCCAAGATTTAGGAGACTAAAAACCCAATTATAAAATTTCCAAACAAGTTGTAAATATTTATAATGATGTTTCTAGTGGGGCATATGATGCAGTAATTTGTATCATAAATTATTTAAATGTAAAGAATGATTATATTATGAATATGCATTTTTATGTGACATTGATTTGAGATGTTTGTTGATTGTAATTATTGTTGGGAAGTAAGTTTATACTGCCTTACTGAAACTGACAATAATAGCGTGCAATAATGCAGCGAGGGGGTGAGCTGTTTATCATTATTGGAAACGAGGAAGTTACGTAATGTTGGCGCGTTTTTCATTTAGAATCTTCTAGAACATTTCCCTAGAGCATATGTATTCATAATTTTCATTGGATATTAAAATAGATGCTAATGTTGGCGCGTTTTATTAGCCAATTGCAGCTCAGTTATAATCTTTAGGCATATCGGGGTGTATGAGTATAAAAGAGCCAAGTCAGAGGTAGATCGCCCCCAGTTCATCAAAATTCTTTGTACACTACACGCCTTCAGTCCGTCAGTTCGTCGAAAATATTTTGTATGATACACGTCGCCTTCAGTCCAGCAGAAATATTACACGTCGGCTATAGATTCACAAGTTACGCGTAGCAGAATTATGAAAAATCTAAAGTGTTGTAAAGTTAATTATACAAAAGGTTGAAGTACGTGGATTAAAAGTGATCAGTAAGAAGTTATTATAACAGTTTCAGTTTGGCGAGTGTCAAGATCAATTTGTAAATGTGATAGTTAACGTGTTCGACAATAAAAGTGTAAAACAAATTTCTTTCATCAGTGTTATCTTTGGATAAAAGATTCCTTTCCGTTTACACAACCTGTATAAAGAGAAGTGCTCGACCCAAGAAAAAGATAATAGCTAGCCGGAGGACAGAGAACAAAATTTAAATAAAATAACAGTAGCATTCTTTCAAACGAACATTAATATTGCCGCAAATTGCTAACACCAGATGGAGCTAACAAGCCTAACAAATGAATCACGTCACAAGATAGCTTCAACGCGTGAAGTAAACACACATACACAATAATGTTAAATACACAAACATTAAAACACTCGCAATAGCTATATTTTTATGGACAGAAGGAATAAGCTACAGCCATAAAATATGGAAACAATTATTGTACGTCATAATTTTATCAGTTGAGCTGGTTTAATAAGAAAGGGTAGGTAGAAATAACTTGTAAAGGTGTTCATTTTGAGGCAGTCTTTTAATAAGTGAATAATTTAAATTGTATTTTATATAAACGTAAATTCATTAACAGCCCACCTTGAAACAATAAGTATGTAATAATTATTTAAATTGTATGTAACAGTCATTGCAAATACTTATTTTTATTGTAAACATGTTTCATTAATGTTATGTGAATACATTATATACTTTAATAATGCAAGAGCTGTGAGAATAATAAGTTTTAAGTTGCTAACAATGAGGTAATAATGAGGTAACCTTGTAGCAATAATGAGTTTAAGAGTTTGAAAAGTTACCAGTCATGATTATATCAAAGATAAGGTAAATAACAGTTTAAAATTAGCCAATCAATATCAAGGAAAAAGTTTAAGTAAAATGCAGATATTCTATTGGACTAGAATTAGCCAATCAGAGACTTGAAATACCAAAGCTTACACGTTTAACTGTTTAAAGTTGCTCAGTTGCTGGCGAACCTTTGTAGTGAACAGATGTAAGATGTGTTCTCTACGAGTGAATCGTAAAATATGTATATGCGCCAAATGAAAGTATTGAAGATTCTCACAGTTCTTAAAAAGTGTAGTTCTTTATAAAAATGTGCAAGAATTAATAAAAGAGATTAAAAAGTTAAATTCTGTGATGTCTACATTCTTGTTGCACTGCACCCTGAATAAGAGAAACATGTTTCTACAGTAAGACTGACGCAGCCGAGGCAAATTCAAACATAAATAATATATATAAGCAGTGTTAATAACAAAGTTAAATATTATAGTGTAAAACTTGGAGTGTAATAACAAAAACACATCTTGAAATCAGCTTCTCGTACGTAGCAGCATATTACATAATAACAGTAACTATTACGCAATCAACAAATTCAAACTGATGCCCAAAGCGTGTTCCAGGAACTCCTTAAATGCAACTAAATAAATATTACATAAAATACAATTATGTAAGCACATATCATCTTCAAGTTCTAATAATTTACGTAAACATATTTACATAAGCACATTAACTTCTTCAAGTTGGCTCCCATACGTGGTGCAGATATAAAATAATTTACGTAATTAATTACGTAACAATATTCCTACTTCAATTTTTGTTCATTTTTATGTGAAAATTTTGAATGTGTAATGTTTTATGTTGAATTTGGAATGTGTCACACTATCTTTACACACACCTTCACTTACTAAGTTTTTAAAACTGGAACATTTTCAAGACATTCGTCCTCATCATCAGCTATTAGGTGAGTGAAGCACATTCCTTCTTCCTCCTCTTCTGGCTGGGTTTCTTCCTGCTGCCATCTATTGGTAAGGTGACAAAGCTCTAACAAACTACTCGGCAGGATTTCAAAATTTATTATATTATCTGCATTCTTAACAGTGACAGTGTTTTCTTCCAAATAGTCAGTTATAGTGATGGTTATAACTAGAAACTGATTTTAACAATTTTATGGCTTGACCAATATTGTTCTCAGACCAAAAATGGTGTGACACAGCAGATTTGTTTAACTGTTTTATATTTCTCTTGGTTTTTCTTATATAGTGTTTCTCACAATCTTTGCAGCTAATGTAGTAGATTCCTGATTTTAGTACATCTTGGACTGTGATTTTGAGCAGTTTGTTTAGCAGATTGTTCAGGCTATATCTGTTTTGAGGAGCTGATCAGATGCCAAATTTATTGAAGGTTTTTCTAAATGCCCATGGTTGATATGTGAACTTTTTATGCAGCCCCAGATGTGCTAAAATCAGGAATCTACCAGATAACTGTGAAGATTGTGGATAATATTACATAGGAAAACCAAATCTGATGTGATACTTTCACATGATTTTCTCTACCCTCTATTGTTTATTAGTGGGTATACAAATTATTCTTACTCAAGCTTATTTTTCTATCTACTACATTTCAATCCAAATAAACCTCTGCAGAAATAGCTACATTACACGTTTCATTACAGATACAAAGGGAACAGCAACAGTCAAATATTTAAGAACTGGACGCTATATGCTGGCCTTAAAATCCCATGCAATCACGAGAAACAGCCGAATGTTGAAAGTACTTTAAGAGAATGACCAAGAAATTAACATTTTGAACCTTTAATAACAGACATCTCAGAAGCGGCTTATGTCACAAAAAAGCTTATTTTAAATAAATTCTATGTTTTAAAGATATCTACATTTTCTGTGTAGTATTTTCATCTATCACTTAACGTTTACTGGTTATACAAGATTATACAAAATTTCTTCTGATTGAAGAGTACTTCATAGGCTATTCCCTGAAAATTCAAGATATACATTTTATTTGTCATGTAAATATCTATCATATATGGTATTTTAATCAAAATCGTTAGCCACTTTTTAGAAAATCAAGAATTTTGAAAAATGTTCCATGTAAAGGGTAGTTTTGGGTGGGAGGATTTTGTTGAAAATCTTCATGTCACATCTTTGGAAGATACTGAACCTACATACCAAATAATTTTAAATCGGAAGACGTAGTGAAAAGATTACGTATAATATATAGAAATGGTTGCAAATATACAATTTCACTAAAATAGGTTCAATATCTCAGAACTAGTTTCGAGGAATCACTTCCTCATTGTCAGCTGATTCCAACTGGTTGGCTTTCCTCTGATGGTTATAGATGTCTCGTTGTCCCTCTAGTGGTGGTTCTACAAGTTTTGTAATCAAATTTTTGTCCATAGGGATGTCGAAATTCATTAACCTTGGACGAAATTTCCAAAGAAATATTTTCTCCCAAATGTTTAATTCCATAGGTTTTTGTGCCTGCTTGATAAGTGATACCGTGTCCTCAATTTCATGTCCCTGTATCCAAAAATGTGCTGCAACTGCTGATTTTTCTTCTTCCCTGGATTTGATGTTTCGAAAATGTTCCTTAAGCCTAGTTTCTATGTTACGCTTAGTTTGACCAATATAGATTTGTTCACAATCCTTGCAATCTATTCTGTAAATCCCGGATTTTTTATGAGCTGGCATTTTTTCTTTTTGGTTTGCATTTATGAGGAATTTTATGCTGAATTTATTTTTGGGGATGAGTCCCACATTGATATCATTGAAAATTTTCTTGAATTTGTTACGTGCACATGGGTGAAATGTGACTTTTTTGTATGTTGGCTTTTGTTTGTGTGGTTTGAGGGTTGTATTTTCTTTTATCATGTTTTGTTGCCTGAATTTTTTGATTAACCTATCCACCACATCTGTTTTGTAGCCATTTTTTCTAGCTGTTTTTAAGATTTCTTGGTATTCTAAGTTATATTCCTTTTCATTGAGGGGGATGTTCACTAATCTATGGGTCAAACTGTTAAAAACTGCAACTTTGTGTGATGGAGGGTTGTAACTATTGTTTTTTTATATAGTTATCCGTATAGGTGTTTTTTCTGTATATTCCAAAAGTTAATCTGTTGTTGTTCTTCATGATTTTTAGGTCCAGGTAGGGGAGCTGGTTATCCAATTCAGTTTCCATGGTAAATTTAATATTACTGTCTTGCAAATTCAATAATTTGAGAGCATCTTGTACATGTTTCTTGTTAACTATTGTGAATACGTCGTCGACATATCTGGCCCAAGTTTTAAATAACCAAGGAAAGGCTTTTACTACTCTTGTCTCAAGAGTACTCGTGAATAAATCGGCCAGAATAAATCTACTACTATACGTAGTAGAGAAAGTAAAAAATCTGGAATATCTGAGTAATAGAGAAAATTGGCCAAAATTAAAAAGAAAAACATTAGGATCATGTCACTTCTGTTTTGAACAGGTCTCTCTGTATTATACAAAAAATTTAGATTCATACTAAAAGAAAATGCAGCAAGGCCTGATTACAAGTTATAGATAAAACATAAAGTGAATTTGGAAATTGTTGAAATAAGAGTTTCATGGACAAAAACTAAATAAAAGGCCCTGTCCAACACACAGCTTGAAACTATGAGCCCGGGACTTACAGTGCTTACAACATTGTAAGTCGCCAGGGGTATGACATCTCAATGCAATTTGAGATCGCCTTGTGATTTACTGGGAAAAATGCGAATCAGTTGGGGAATTTAATGTCCTACCGGCAAGTTGCCATGGTAGCTCAGTGGTTAGAGCAACCGGAAAGAGACCAGGAGATCCGTGGTTCAAATCCCGGCTATGGCATTGAATTTTTCAGTTGTCTGATTCTACCTTTCCAACCCTGTCCAACACACGGCTTGTGTGGAAGAACAATTAATTCCATAAATAAAAGAAGGTTGTAATTTCGGAAACATCTGTATCATTTCAAAACATAAATTTCCTAAGAATCACCACTATTATATTTTCTATTTCTAAACAGAAACGTGTAGCCAACTTCAGTTCTGCTACACCTTGCTTTGTGTAGTATTTTGCAGAAAGATGTCGGACATACTGTTATGTCCTATTTAATAACATTACACAAACAAATCATATTACCTGTTGAATGAGACGACGATGAAGTGCCACGTCTTCCGGCTGAACATCAGGCCAGCATTCTTGGCTCACCTGAACAGCACATAGCAAAGTATCGCGTATTGTTGTAATCAGATCTTGTACACGAGATGTTCGGAATAGTCTTCGAGTGAGGTAACCACGAGTAAAAGCCTGGATCCTAATGGCAGCTATCTGCAATAACACATATAAATAAACAAGAATGTTAAACATTTACTCTTTAAGCTATACTTTGTGACATACACTCTTATATACAGGATCAGAAGGGGCATTAATGCATTAATTTTAAGAGAAGATTGTTTAAGATGCGCATAACAATAAGCCAAGAAAGACAGTTGAACACATTGACTTATACATCACATCTCTACTGACAAATTATGTATTACAGCATACAAAGTATATTGTAGCATACTTGCCAACTTCCTGAAATTTATGTGTAAAATGTTCAGTACAATAAATACTCTAAAATTGCATGCAAAATAAATGGAAATTCGAATCCTTATAAGACCCAGTACTGCTTCTGTCACATCTGCTGGAATTCTTCCCGGTATTACACCACTTTCTGGGCTATACAGAAATTTCTAGTCCACATTTTATGCTATATAACATGAACTATAACCACAATGTCACAAAATATCTGCAACTTATATCTCATAGCCATAGAATCCAAATAAGATAAATAACTTATGAACAAGCAGATACAAGTGGTACCACTCAGCAGACACTATAAGTAATTTAAAAACTCAAATAAGCTTCAGAACATATATTAATAACCTAAAATACAAGAATATAATTACAACAAATATAATTGCAATAGAGGTAATGAGTACAATAGAATATATTGAAATACAATATCAGAATGACCTGATACATACAATACCCAAACAAAATAATACACCAGATGAAATGAGAGCCATAGCAATAGCTACGGAAAATGAAAGATACCCAGAAAAAGAATGGCTCCGAATATATACAGATGGATCCCTCATCAATAAAAAAAATGCTGGTGCAGGAGTATACTGTAAACACTTTGCACAGTATCTAACATTAGATGAAATGTCAAACCACTGTGATGGAGGATTAACAGCTATAAAAGCAGCATTACAAAACATTTTATATAGACCATACATCATCTTATCAGACTCAAAATCAGCCATAGATGGGATAGTAAATTACAATAATAAAACAACGAATATTAAAGAAATAAGAAGCATAATTAAAGCAGTTGAAACTAGAAATCATACCTCCCTACAATGGCATGTCGGACTTTTGGGCAATGAACATGTGGATCAATTAGCAAAGAAAGGTGCAATACAACAAATAAAATCTATAAGAAAATACATATAAATAAATAAACAATTAAATAACAATAAACGACATTTTAAAAGACAGCAGAGACTTGATGAAGATAAATTAAATGATAAAGATTATAAGAATATTAAAGATAGAACTGATATACAAAAAATACCAAAGAAAACTGCAATGGCCTTATTTAGGATGGCAACTGGCCATGATTGCCTCACAGAACACCTCTACAAGATAGGATGCCTACCTACACCCAAGTGCACTCTGTGAAGAAGATGTCATCCTGAACAAACAGCATCTCGCCAAATGCAAAGGCCTTAAAACTGATAACTTACAGACTTTATATTGGGAAGCTAGAGGGAAAATGATGCAGATCAATTAATCCCCAGTGCCATTGGTGAACAACTTATGAGGGAGAGTTGACTTTACAATTCACACCATCCATTACTAAATGTTTGGGTACATTTACTGTTCATTGGTTGCTGTTGTTATCATTAGAGATCACTAGTGGTGTAATCAAATTTTAAATTCCACCAAACAAAATATGCACACATTGCAATATGTTGCAACCCAGTGAAGAGGGGAGCACCATGAAGGATAGATGCACAGATAAGTTCTGGCCTATCATAGCACTGTATATTCTTATAGCTTAGCAACTTAAAAAAAAAACACCCTTGGGAGGGGTAACTCACCTGGTCATGTATTCCCCCTCTCTAACTGCCTTGGGCGGCATTCCTCTGAGTCGCTGCTTATGCAGCACACTTCATAATTTCGTCTAGCCTGTGTTTTATTCTATTCTCACAAAATCATTTATCACTTAATCACACCACTGTTGTAACTATACAACTGTAGAGGCAGCGCTAAAGACACAAGAGCACTGCAATAAAAATGCTGTATTTGTGGGTTGCTGTGACAGGCCACACAAAGAGCAAGGTGCAGCGGGTGAGAAAACAAATGTTTGCATATAACTAGTGATAGTATTTCACATACATGCAGTATTATCATGGGATATCTTCCAAAAGTTAATTCATATTTTTTAGGGTATTTCATAGACTTCACTTCCCCATCTATCACAAGGAAAAAAGTTCCTCGCTGATTAATTTTCATAATACAAATTACTTCTATTGAAGTTTTAGAAAGAAAACTAGCGGCTTTAATTTTTTTACAGGAAGACCAACCACAAATCATCATCATCTCGAAACTGTGCTCTTTAACATACTTCTTACAGAACTGGAATAAAGATTTTGGCTTTTGAGTTATTACGGTGTAAACAAGATCCTATCAAATTTTTCTACATATAAAATTGCTGTGTTCACAACAGTGATGTAACATTTGTTTCCCATGTATCAGCTCACTTCCTCTTTAAGACACCTAATTGGATAACTTAGTAGCTAAAGGCAAAAGACAAGCAGAGTGGGGGGCAATTTATCCCTCCTGAATATTTGCGCAGTCCGTAGACCAAGGTATTTTACTAAGTTGTCCTACTATACATTCAGTTTGTAATATGAAAAAAATTTAATTGTGTTTTTACTTATGGACGCTCTGTAGCTGCTATGGTTCTTAGCATCCCATTCTACATTGGGCATGAAAGACGAGAAATTTTGCTCAGAGGCCCATTTATCAGGCTTGATGTTTTAAAAAAAAAAATAATCCATTGCCCTCCACTGGGAACTAGAAGCTACCATGGAACCCTTAGATCACAGAGGATGGCCCATAATCATAAAGTTAGCAATAAATTCTACATTACTACCGTAAAAAAAATTTAAAATATATTGCAATAAAAATTAATGTTTTGTCCTCTCCATTATGAAATTCTGCAACACTATGAATCACCCCCCCCAAAAAAAGAAAACATAAAAAGGGCATCCATTACTATAGTCATAAAATACCTCTATTCCCATAAATTTGAAAGGAAAACCATAAAGTTGGCAGGTATGTTATAGTATTCATATAAAAGATGGTTCTTCTATACATATATTATTCATGATATAGTTTTGCTTAACAACGATTTCATATTAAACAAAAAGTGCTGGAAACCGCATTCAAATGTTTATTCATGGCAACAAGCTCTTGAAATGGAAAAAAGAAAGAAAGAAGAATTGAAACCTTCAAGCATATCTCTTAGATGGTGAGCATACCTGGAAAAAGTGTAAACTTGCAACATGGAATATGTATTTTGAAAACAGCCAAGTCTACAAAAAAGATTGACATAAGTGTATTTTTTAATGATATTACCTCAAGTAAGCTTTTCTCTCCCCCTGAGAGTGTTTCCGAAGTATAGAAAATTCAATCAAATAAACGGGACTTTGCAAATTATTCAAAGAAAATATATCAAAAGGTATCATGGTAACATGCCGACACTACATTAAATTCCGCAAATGATTCACATTTTCCCGTGTAAACTACGTTCCCAACTTTAGCCTGAACATGGCATGCGTGGAAGAACAATCCATTATCACTGACTGACCTAACAGTGGTTAACTATGAAGTAAGCATTTACGAGCTTGTAAGTCTCCATTGGGGTATGTTACCTCTAAATTAATTTGAGATTTCATTATGATTTATTGGGAAAAATGTGAGTCAGTTGAATTTAATGTTGTGCCAGCTTGTTGTCAAGGTAGCTTAGTTGGTTAGAGCAGCAGCACAGAATGCTGAAGATCTGTGGTTCAAATCCTGGCTATGGCATTGAATTTTTCAGTCTGATTCTACCTTTCCAAAATATATCTCATTTCTCATACCAATATGTCAAATACATGCTGTTTTATGTTAATAAAAATCTAGTGTCAACACATTCTTAACTTCACTCTTTCAAGATAATTACCTTGTACACGTTTCAAAGACAACTTATCATCATCATCATCATCATCGAGTCTGTCGGTTCTGGTGTAGAGGTCGCCTTTGGGCTTCCACGTTGACGTCAGTTTTGGCTTGATGTATTTAAAGATGGGATCCTTTTCCGGAGGGATTAGATGGCTTTTGTTTTTTGTATGAGGAGTTTTTCCCATATCGTCAATTCTATTGGATTTTGGATCGACTTGATTAAATTTATTTCATTATGGATGTTGTGGTTTGAATTCCAGAAATGATATGCGATGGCAGATTTTTCAGTTTCTTTGTGTCCTATATTTCTAAAATGTTCCTTTTTGTTTTGCCTATATATTTAAGTTTGCAATCACTACAATTTATCTGATAAATGCCTGGCATTTTAGTTCTAGGAATTTTATCTTTTGTGTTTGTCCTTAATATGTTATTTAAAGTATGTTTATAGATAGGTGCTAGTTTGATGTTCCACTGCTTGAATATCTTTTGGAATTTTTTATGTGCCCAAGGATGAAATGTGAACTTTTTAAAATTATTGTCTTCTGTTATTTTTTGTAGTGTGGTAATTTCCTTTCTTTCTTTATCTTTTTTAAATTTTTGGATTTTCTTGTATACTAATTGTTTTTCAAAGCTGTTTTTGTAGGCTACTTTTATGATGTTTTGGATCTCTTTCTTATATTCCTCATCTTTCAAGGGCATGTTTACCAATCTGAAGACCAAACTGTTGAAAATTGCATGTTTATGTGGTCTTGGGTTATATCCTTAGTTCTTTATGTAATTATCCTTGCGTGTAGGTTTTCTAAAAATTCCAAATTCTAATTTATTGTTAGTTCTGATGACTATTATATACAAGAAAGGGAGTTTGTTGTGTGATTCTATTTCCATTGTGAATTTTACCGAGCACAATGGAAATAGAATCACACAATAAATTAGAATTTGGAATATAAGACACAAAGAAACTGAAAAATCTGCCATCGCATGTCATTTCTGAATTCAAACCACAACATTCATAATGAAATAAATTTAATCAAGTCGATCCAAAATCTGATAGAATTGACGATATAGCATAAACTCCTCATATAAAAAAACATAAGCCATCTAATGAATTTCAACTTCCCTCCGGAAAAAGATCTCATCTTTAAATACATCAAGCCAAAAATGACGTCGTCAGGAAGTCCAACGGTGACCTCTACACCGGAACCGACAGACTCGTTAGTGGCTCTTAGCTGATGATGAAGACAAGTTGTCTTTGAAACGTGTACAAGGTAATTATCTTGAAAGAGTGAAGTTAGAGTGTGTTGCCATTAGATTTTTATAAACATTTTATATACTTCACTGTGTTTCCCATTAAGTGTTATGTTAAAATATGCTGTTTTATTCCTAATTGTTAAGAGCTACTTTTGAGAAAATAAAAAAATGAGAAAATTTCCATTTGAGATAGTCTGGGATGAGGGGTTGGGATTCAAGAAGTTCCCCTATCCCAAAATACACTTTACATGCAGAATTCATCATTTTTGATCTGCTTTAAAATGGCTAACGATTTTCACTAAAATATCATATGCATGTGAATTTCATACAACTATGAAACCATGAGAGATAAACCAAAACTTACTTAAGAAAAAAATGTAGAGGACTTTGAAACATGCAATTTGCTTTAAATCACCTTTTCTGTAGCTTGAGCAGTTTAAAATATACTTGCTGCTATTTAGAATTTACAATATTTCAAACTACACACTTCTGAAATGTTATGGCTAATGGGTTAAAACCATTTATGCATCATGATTAACAAGAAGTAGAAAAAAAAAAACAAAAAAACTTTTTCTTGTAAATAATTGGCAGAATAAATATGAAAGTAACTTATATTGGGCAGATTACTGCGACTGTACTACTTGAGGTAATTCACAAAACTGCAGAAAGCTGCCCTGCTAGGAATTGTAACCTCTAGAAACTTATGGGATTGAAATCTGGGGTGCTGCTGCAAAAATGCGTATGGATAAATTACTTATATACCAAAAGAAATGCATCAGAATCATGTTTAACCTAAAACCAAGGGAATCGTGTAGGGAAACCTTTGTTAAAAACAATCTGCTTAATATTTACTCTCTCTATGCATATAGAACAATAATGTATGTAATAGATAAGTACAAACCAATTAAAAACAACCACATCCATAAACATAATACAAGAGGAAACTTGGACTACTTTAGGCATAGTGTAAAAAAAAGTGTATCTTTAAAGGATTTATATATTTCTGGAATCACACTATTTAATAAATTACCACTGGAAATGAAATCTGTAGTTGATGTATCTAAACAGCAATTCAAAAGGAATTTGAGGGTGTATCTAATAAACAAATGTCTGTATGATTTAAAGGATTTGTAAAGATGTAATTGTTTTAACATGTCCAAAATCAGATGTATGATAAACTGGATGAAATAAATTATTATTATTATTATTATTATTATTATTATTATTATTATTATTATTATGAAATTTATTTCACATTTTCTTGTAGAAGAGTACTTCAGATATGCATCGTACAATAATACAGGGTCATTGAAAAAGGTAAGGCATACTATTTATTTATACATCAAAACATGCACAAAGTCTTAGTCTTTTTACATAACCTAGAAAGTTTTGATATGAGGTCCCCTGTTGAGCTGGAAACATCTAAGCAATGGCTAATCTCCCTCCAGGCACTGAATCATATCCGAGGTAAAAATTAGTATTGTGGCATCGATTGTCTCTCTTGAATGTTACAGATTCTGGATTTTTTGCACATAAACAATGATCTTAAGATAACCCCAAAAGAAAAAGTTCATAGGAACAATAGACTTTCAAGGACTACAGAAACATGACTCTCAAATGTTCCACATTCTCTGCCAATGTGTATGGCCAGCCTGGAGATTTCTTAATGTTAACATTTTCAGTTTCTTTAAATTGGTTAAACTGAGGAACAATGGTTTTGTTTGTAGGTGGATCTTGTCCATACTGGAAATAATGATGTGCTAAAACAACTGAGTTGTACTCAGTATACCACAGCACACGTTGCAATTTCTGCTGCACACTCACCATGATTGCTATGAAGCGACTGTAGCCTCCTACTGTCCATTCCAAACCAGAGTTCCCTCTGATGTAAACAGAAGCACATGCTTCTGCTTGTCACAAACCCAAGAATACACTCTTATGCCAACATAAATAGTTCCTTAATACATGAACTATTAGAGCAGAAAAGGTATATAACTGCACATTTTATTGCGGTTATCATAAGAAATCGTCGTTAAAAGTAATGGATATATACTAGCTGTTAAGAGATTACAAAATATGATTTTCATCTGCTATTGCGCTAACGCCAAGAGTATCTTGCTTGTTAATACCAACTGTATGCATGGCTACCACTATCTTACATATACAAGAAACGCAGCAATGAATTCCAGAGGCGCTATCTGAGTACCGAATAAACACTTTGCGTAACACAGGATATATGATAAGCGAGCAGTCATTACAATACGCAGGCACACATATGCTCAGCTCAGGTCAAATCTTCTGATTTAGTCAGTTGGTATTTAAGTAAGGTGCGTGTAGTGCGAATGAACTGTTCAAACACAGAAGCAGGAAACAGTTAAAAAGTGGTGAAAAACAAACCGCTCTTCATATATTCAACTAATATTAGAAAAATACCCGACACTTACATTAGTGCATATTGCAAAACTAATATCGGATTTTACAGGCGTTTCAGTGAGAAGTGTAACCAAAGTGAGCAAGGAATATAAACAGACATAATAGAACATAGAAGAGGATAAAATGTGGGAACTTGTTTTAAGTGCGACAGTGCTGCGGAATTGTGGATGAACTTGTCATTATTTTGGAGAGTAGTTCTGATTTCAATATGGCAGCTGAATCATCTTCGGGGGATTCGGATTTGGGTGTTGCATCTTTGCCTGAGGATTATGATTAACGTAAGCAAAATGTTCATTTCCGCAGACTTATAAAATAGATTGTTACCTCAGGTTGCATTTTAAACTATAATTCTCAGACAGGGCACGTTATTATATATTTAAATAGTGTTCAACGAGCATGTGAGAGGGGAACAAGCAGCTATTAAGGGCGGGGATTGCGAACTACTTTTGCGCAGATAATACAAAGAGTTTGTTTTCAGTGAAAGGCACTCTGGTTTGGAATGAACAGTAGTGAAATGACACGGCAGTTTGAAAGTGTCTGCGCATGCATCCAGTGACTTCAAGGCCAACGCAGCAGTAAATATCAAAACTCCTACACATTGATTCGTACTGATTAGTTACTTATAGCTGTCTTAATTGACAACTGAAATCACGGACACCTTTTTCAATGACCCTGTATATCCTCTTGTAGAATACATTCAGCCACAATGAATAACTCATCACCAACACAAAATGCAATTTTATTCTTAACAGGCAGCATACTTCTGTCCCATGCACCTGCCAGAACTCAACTGATAAGTACACATACAAATACTCATTGTTATGAGCTTGAGAATGAACCTAGCCATAGTTAAAGTAAATCTTCAGTTGAAGGCTGCTGCGAGTTGGTCAAATTCAATGCAAGAATACTCACTGTAGATTTGTTATTGCTGGCACAATTCAAAAACCTTTCTGAATAAAAGGAATGCTCCATGTGTACATATAGATATGTTTAAAAGAGGTTTAACCAGAAGCAGTGATTCCACTGTTTTCAAAGGATAAATGTCTCTACTTTTTACTGGCTGTAATTACAGTTACATTTGAAAATAGTTCCTTTAATGCAGAGACCTCGACTGGATGAGTGGCCATATTACAGGAAATTTCTTGTCCTGCACTGCACTGTTACTAACCAATTCTGTTCTCTCTTCATGTGTCAGCTAATCAGTTGACACAAAGTCTTTGTATAGAGGTTGTTACACTGTGTTGTAGACTATTATTTCAGAGATAAAGTTGGTAAGCTTTAGAAACTTTAGAATCTTCATGTATGAATTGTATGTGACAACAAATATTTCTAGAGAAATGAAACAGCGATTTCCTGCTGTTCGTGTGCCTCACAGAAAGAGTCAGTAATCTTGTGAATAGATTTATCCTTGATAACAAACCAAAACTAAATCACAGTGTTCTTATAGAGGAAACATTTGATGACATTGGAGAAAAGTTTGAATGTAGTCCAAAGAAATCTCCGAGAAAGCTTGCACAGGAATTTTGCAACCTCTGCTTGGAATGCCACTAAACTTTTAAAATTAAAACACTATAAGATTACTGCAGTTCAGAAATTGCAACCATAAGATAGTGTAAGATTAATTTCTGCAATTGGATGTTGGATAATATTAATAATCACTCTATTCACCCACATGTGATTTTTTAAGGATGAAGCATGGTTTCATTTACAAGGTCATGAATTAATGTGTAATGCACATTTTTTAAAAAGGTGTAAGTGATGTGTGGCAGCATAAGGATATCACTTCCAGCATCCTCTAAGAGGAAGGTATGTGGTTGTTGCAATTATAATTTGCATAAGAAATCTTTGTGCTTGAATTTAAGGGGCTATGAGCATCCAATTCCACTGGGAAACAGCATGCTTTTTGGTGCCAAGAAAATTCCTGTTATACCAGCCATTAATCCAAATGTAGGCTCCATATTTATGTTCTTTGTTCATTTACATGGACATAACAAGTAATAATAATAATAATAATAATAATAATAATAATAATAATAATAATAATAATAATAATAATAATAATAATCAGCATCAGCAGCAAACAAAATGCACGAATATCCTTAAACATAGTCTAGCAAATGATTTTTGAATATAAAATCTGATTTTAAGTATTTGGTATGTATTTGTTTTTAAATAAAGAGCGTTGAAGGTTGTTACACTACATCACTAACATTTTCTTACTTGAATGCGTTTCGGGAGACAGTTTGCTCCCATCGTCAGCATGTTTTCAATTGATTTTGCTGGTTATAGTCTGAGGAACGTGTGTGGCTAGTGGTGTTCTCTGGTGCTGGGCTGATGAACCTCCAATGGCTGCTGGGTGGTGGCAGTTCAAAATTCATTAGGTGATTCCTGTGTTTGACGATATGTATGTTTTCCCAGATGTCGAATTCATTGCTGCTGTTGACTGGTTTTAAGAGTTTTATGTTTGGAATGATTTATGGTTTGAAGACCAGAAATGATGAGCTACTGCTGATTTATCTGGCTGCTTTTGGTAAATGCATCTCATATGCTCTTTAAGTCTTATTTCAAGATTTCTTTTGGTTTCTTCCTATGTATACCAGGTTACAGTCATTACAAACAATTTGATATATACCAGCTGATTTATCGTTTGGGAAAGCATCTTTTGTTCTGTTGCATAGTAGTTTCTGAATATTGTGGTTATTCTGTGGAGACAGAGTGATGTATTTCTTGAAAATCCTTTGAAATTTATGATGTGTCCAAGGGTGATAAGTGAATTTCCTATATGCTTGTGGTTTTTATTGTCTCAGTAAAGTAGTCATTTGTTGAATGCCATATTACTAAATCCTTCCCACATCTATTCAAAACCTAGTATAGGTACTTAGATGATATTTTTGTATTGTTCCAAAAAAAACTTTCAGAAGATGCTTTGAAATTATTGAATTTACAAAAAAAGATCTATTAAATTCACAATAGAAAAAGAAGAAAATGGCCAATTACCTTACCTAGACATCAGGATCATCAGAAATAATGCACACAACAAACTAACGTTCGGCATTTACAGAAAACCCACTCAACACAGAAAATTATATTAAAAACAAAAGCTACAATCCTACAAGCCACAAACATGCAATTTTAAATAGTATTACAAACAGATTAGTACGTATACCACTGGAGAGAAAGGAATGTCAGAAAGAATACCAACACATTATCCGCATAGCCACTATGAATGGATAACCAAAAGAAAACAATAGATAAGAAGATAAAAAAGTTTGAAAGACAGAAATACATTAACAAATGAGTACTTTACTCAGACAACAAAAACCACAAGCACATAGGAAATTCACTTATTACCCTTGGACACATCATAAATTTCAAAGGATTTTCAAGAAATACAACTTCACCCTGTCTCCACAGAATAACCACAATATACAGAAACTACTATGCAACAGAACAAAAGATCCTATCCCCAACGATAAATCAGCTGGTATATATAAAATTGTTTGTAATGACTGTAACCTGGTATACATAGGAAGAACCAAAAGAAATCTTGAAACAAGACTTAAAGAGCATATGAGATGCATTTACCAAAAGCAGCCAGATAAATCAGCAGTAGCTCATCACTTCTGGTCTTCAAACTATGATATCACTCCAAACATAAAACTCTTAAAACCGATCAACAGCAGCAATGAATTGGACATCTGGGAAAACATACATATTGTCAAACAAAGGAATCACCTAATGAATTTCGAACTGCAGCCACCCAGCAGCCTTTGGAGGTTCATCAGCCCAGCACCAGAGAACACCACTAGCCACACACATTCCTCAGACTATAACCAGCAAAATCAATTGAAAACATGCTGACGATGGGAGCAAACTGTCTCCTGAAACGCATTCAAGTAAGAAAATTTTAGTGATGTAGTGTAAGAACCTTCAACTCTCTTTATTTTAAATTATGACACATCACTGTTACTAGCTTCTAAATCTTCAAAATTAATTAATAATTTGGTATGTAAGTAATGACTCCAAATGACTTACCTCATGAATTATTGTGTAGTTTGCTCCAAATCTTGAACGTGTAGGAAACAATTCCCTACTGCAACTCTGCCGTGCACCATGCATTACCGTGTTGAAATGAGTATTGACCAAACCGTCATGATCGACACCATTTAGCTGAGTGAACACAGTTGTTCGGACTGTTCCCTCTGTCGGCTCAAGGTACGGCAAACCATCACTTAAGATCACTTCTGATTTGGCCACAGTAAGCATACTACTAACAACCTTGCCATCTGTTTGCAACCCATACAGTGCTTGCTGTGCTGCTGCGTCTTCATCAAAGTCGGATGCCCCTGAAGTAACAGCAGCATTTGCAAGCCTGACATGATCCGTAGTCTCAGACAAACTTGGTCTCCTTCTGCACACCTGTTTTGATATGTCAGCCACATTTGATGTGTTTGTGCTGATGTTTTGTATGCTGGAGAGAGATATTTCATCTAAATGATGCATCTTGCCGATGACTGCACCATTTGTATGAACACTGTATAACATCTGTTGCGTTACCTTATTACCGGAAGCTCCTGAAGTAACAATGGAATCGGAATATTCTACACTTGAAGATTCAGTTGTCATTGACCTTGACAAATCTGATTTGTTGCTGGAGATTTCTCTCGAGAGGTTCATATTTTCTCTTGCTACGGCTTCAATGATATCAGACGTATTCGTGCTATTATGAACATTTGATCCACGTTTTTGCACTTGTTGGATTGCATTTTCTTTGGTGTATTGTGCTGCATTATTTCTATGGACAGATGAATCAATGTTGCAGAAGTCATCCACATGCCCTGAAGCCAGAGAAGAATTTAACTCATTCTGACAAACTTCTTGTGAAGGATTAGTGTTTGAACTACTGAATGTCTCGGCAGTAACTTCAGAAGTAATTGTACTCATATTTTGTAATCCTGAGCATGAAGCATCATCCCTATAATATAACCTTGATGATTCATTATCATTTTCCATTTTCTTGTTCACAAAGTTCTTGTCTACTTCAGGATTTTCCTGCTTCTGTCTCACATTTTCTTGGAGATTCCCTGTCACTTTTTCCTGAGAGTTATTATTTGGAGACTTCTTATCATGATCAATCCCCTTCAGGCCAAATGCAGCATTTGTATTATGGGGCTGTGAGAAAGATTTTGTTAACAGCTTGTGAGATTCTGGAGTTGAGAAAACTTCTGGACAAACAGTGCGAATTTCGTTCATTAGCCTAATCTGTTGTTGATGAAATGCTTCTCTCATAGCTGTTTGTTCCCTCTCTTGCTTTTCCAGCAAATCCGCCATCTGTTGCTGATGTTCTAATTGCAACTGAAGGAAAACTGCTCGAAGCTCTTCTTGAGCTGGCAGTTTTTCTGGTGTTTTACTTGATGTTGGCTCCTGCACCGAACTTTCTGTTGGGTGACCCTGACTTACACATGCAACATGCTTTACAGTACTCCTTGGAGAGATGTTCTGCATTGAAGCTGAGGAAGTTCTAGGTGTCTTTTGTGGAGTATTTGGACACTTCATTGCAATTCTGGTAGACTTCTTTGAAACTGCTGTTGATATATTATCAACAGAATTACAGCGAGGAGAAGGAACCAAAGGTGTTTTCTGCACATTCTTTTTTCCATATGAAAGTGTTTCTTCTCCTGAAAGTCTTGGTACAGTTTCTGAGGAAATGCAACGTAACTTTCTTAGGTTCTCTTTGGATGATGAACCGCTTTTTCTTATCATATTTTTGCCCACTGCAAAACTGCTTGTGCTGAGGTTTTCTTTTGTTGAAGAAAGACATTCTGAGGATGCAAAGGGAGATTGTAATTTTACTGGACTGGTAATAGAGCTATTTGGAAGAGATGAATTACATTCTGAGCCACTTAAAAACCTACGTTTCTGAACTCTCTCGTGATTTTGTAAGCTGCTTAACGTTTTCTTGGTGGGTGAGGCTGTCATGTCACTATCATGCTTCAAAGATTTTAAATACTCCACTAAAAGTGGACTTGGGCATTCAAGCACATAGGAATGCTGTCTCTTCAGTCTTGGAGGTGGCGAATCTGAAGATGTCCTGCTCTCATTACTTTCTACACTATCTGCTGTTTTTTCTTTCACATGATCTTTAACTTTTTTCAAACTCTTAACCTCGCTTGCAGTACTGGTCTTTATTACACCAATACCAGGGGTTATAAGCTGCCCTACTTCATTCTCCAAGTCCAGTGGCCTGATTCCATCAATGCCAAAGTTATCTGCATGGTTTTGCAACTGTGATTCAGGAGTGCTTTTGCTGAATGACCTACGAGTCTCTGTTTCTACCTGCATGTGTTTACTCTGATCACTTGAAGAGGATTGACGACTGCCATAAGTAGTTTGCTTTACAATTTCTGATTCATGTACAATAGGAGCAACAGAGCTTAAGCTTGGAATACTGGTAGAACTTGCACTACTGCTGCTGGTGTCCATATAATTATTCAGGTCTGTACTTGCTGTTACAGCGACAGAGCTTACGCTTTCGTCAAAGTTCTCAATCTTATTGGCTTCTACGGTTGATAAGTTTTCCTCTGTTAAGTCAGCAGGAGTGCTGCTAAGCTGTGGTCTCCTTTTTAGCATTTCACAGCCTTGTTTCCACACTTTGAAACCCAGACCATCTTGAATAATGTCATCCCGAGCTATAATCTCTGAAATATTCAAGGAAGGATGTATCTTTTTCACAGGTATTCCTGCTTCATCTCCACAGTATTGGGCAGATGTTGCTGATTCAGCAACAGGAGATGCGATCTGAACTACAGGAATGTGGATAGGAGAAATAGTTCCAAAGTTCAGCGTATCTTGGGGACAGGATGATGGAGGAACACTTTCTGTGGTTTTAAAAGAAATATGCTTTGCTTCACTTTGTAGATTCTGTTCTTGATTTTGCACATTAAGAGACTGATCTAATAGATTTTCATTTTGAGAGTGTGACAATGAGCCTTCACGAATATTGCCTTTAGGTGGAAGTATGGTTTTGCTTATATCCGTTGGCTTATGATTGATTTTATCCAGCTCTTGTGCAATCATATCACACTGTTTTGTTACATGATGGAGTTCAGAAACATTCATTTCCACAGGGATTAAATCCCTTGGAGCAGAATGGGATGCTTGAATATTTTCGTTTCCGCAGGCTTTTGTTTTCCCAGCATTGTTTGATATAGTAGACATCTTGCTCTCATGATGTTTCTTGGAATCGTGGACAGCTATGGGGGATGTGTACTTTTGCACCAGCTCAAATAAAACCTCTTCATCACTGGTTGATGGCTGGTTATTTGATGTTGTAGTTTCAGTGACTTCTGCAGTTTTCCTGTGTCCCCAAGATGGAGACTGCGATGATGGACAAATTACACCACTATCCACACTGTTACGTTTCATTCTGAGAGTTGTCTCAATTGAAACTGCCATTTCCTTGTACCGCTTCATTTCTGCCCAGCGCTCGGGAGTCATCTGTGGAGCAAAGGCAAAACAATGGTCAATACTTGATACATTCGGATATAGCTTTACAATATGTTATAAGTGTGAAACAAGTGTTTAATTTTTATGTTCCCTACCAGTTACCTGCAGTATGTACAGGAAGTCCAATATTCTACCCCAAATATTGGTATCCAGAAATACAAATTTTGAGGTCCCATGAATAGAGACAGAGAGAAACGTAACTCAAAGAAATAAAATCGGATGAATACCAAAATCTATGTCTATGAAGGATGTAACACAAAGATTTCATGAAATCCCTCCCCAAATGAAACTAGCATGTACATGGAAAAACTGCAATTATTCCTTCCTTTCTCAAAAACAGCACTAAAGATTTTGATTAAACCGAATGTTTGATATATTCACATGAAGAATAGTATGTATATCTTAAATGTTCTGTATATAGCTTTGAATTTTGTATAATTGGGAAACCATAACAATAAAAACTTACTACAGGAAAAATATAGAGCTCATTAAAATAAACAATCTGTATTAAATTATGTTTTTTTTTGTTGTATTAGCTAGTTTTGAATTATTCATTGTTGAATGTTTATATTTTGCCATGTATGTCATCATCTTTTTACTTTCTCTACTACGTATAGTAAGTAGGGGAAGTATTGTATTCCACCCAAAAATTCGATATTGAGATTTCACCAGAAATACATGTTTTGAGACCCCCTGAATCCAAAAAAAGCATTTTTAGAAACATGTCCGTGTGTGTGTCTGTGTGTCTGTGAACAGCATAACTCAGAAACGAACAGTTGGATAAACACCAAACTTAGTACTTAGGTTCAGTAACTTCCAGAGATGCGACACAAAGGTTTTCAAGAAAATCCCCCACCCCAGATTACCCTTTACATGGAAAATTTTACGAAAATTTTAATTTTCTCAAAAATGGCTAACGATTTTGATTAAAATGTCACATGTTTAAGATATTTTCATCACAAATGAAATGTATATCTCGAATTTTCTGGGAATGTCTCCAAAAGTATTCTTCATTGTGAATGACTTTTGCATAACTGGTAAACCATAAGAGATAGACAAAATGTTACTACACAAAAATGTAGATCGCGTTAAAATACACAATTTATATCATATACATTTTTTTTGTTGAGTGAACTATTTTTGAGATATTGCTTGTTATTCCCTTAAATTTTCCAATACTTATACTTTTTCTCAAATTCATTATTCATTTTTTTATGTCCTGTTAATGCAAAGAGAATGGAATGTGCCACATAGCAACCAGCACTTAAAACATTTGACTATCACTTAAAACCTACCATATTCCCCTTGCATCTACAAGAAAATTAGCAATAAGATTAACATCTCGATTAACATGAAGCATATGGAGAATAAGCGTTTGTAAAAATAGTTTGTACAAGAGTAGAGAAAGTCATGTGAGTGTAACACATCAGATTTTGTTTTAGTTCAATTTATACCCCACTTTTAACTACATTGGTCTTATCGGCGACCTTTCCTTTGGAACTTATTGCCTATTGGCAATGATGTCAACTCGTGTAACTCTTGTCATTGGGTTTCTTGCACTTTTGGTTTTTTAATCATTAGATCATACACACATTCATACTTCCAGACTCTGTGGAGGAATAGGGATTAATCTTGGCTAGAGAAAAATTCCCACCCCCCAGCCGGGAATCTAACCTGGGACCCCTCGCACAGCTGGCAGTTGCTCTACCGACTGAGCTACGGGGCCAGTCTTGACAGAACATGTTTGAGAATTTAAGATTCTTTTTTTTTTTACTTTCTCTACCATGTATATGAAGTATACATAGTATACTAAAAAAATCTGATGTGTTAGATGTAGTAGAGAAAAGAAAAAGTATTGTATTCCAACCAAACATTCAATCTTCAAGATTTCACTGGAAATACATGATTTGAGGTTCCCCAAACCCCACATATTTTTTTTTTTTTAGAAAAAGATCCACGTGTATCTGTCTGTGAACAGTATAACTCAAAAACAAAAAGTCTGATAAAAACTAAACTTGGTATTTAAATTCTTCCAAAGATGCTAAACCAAGATTTTCAAGAAAATCCCTCACCCTTTACATGGAAATATTTTTAATATGTTTGAGTTTCTCGGAAATGGCGCTGGGACATGTGTATCAACTCCCAAGGAGACTACTTCGAGGTTGATAAGCAGAATAGACAAATCAAAGTGTTGTGTTGTGTTTATGGCCTTATTTCGGAAACTTTATCACACCTTATATATTAGAAAAATAAACATAAGATGTATATACTGAGACTTTCACTTTTGTAAGAATTGTTTGTAAGAACAGACATATAAAACACTAGTGTGTTGCATTTGCATGACTTTCTGACTCACTCTTCTACAAACTATTCTTATAAAAGCTTATTCCTCTGTCTACTTCTTGTTAATCGAGATAAACCTTCATTAAAATTTACTGTATGCATAAGGATACAGCAGGTTTAAGTAAGCCAGATGTCACATATGCGATCGCTTTGAAATTCCATGCACTTACCTCTAAAAATGCATTTAAAAATTCAAACCAACAAGAAAAAATATAACTTGGAAATGGTTAATCTACATACAATTTTTGTCCATATCTTACGGTTTATCATTATGCAAAAGTCATTCAGAATTAAGACTTCCACTATTCACAGAAAATTCAAGATATACATTTTATTTTTCATCCAAATATATTAAATGTGGTATTTTAATCAAAATCATTGCAGCCATTTTTAAGAAAATAAACAAATAAGGACAAATTTTCCACCTAAAAGGTAGTTTGGGGTGGAAAGATTTTCTTGAAAATCATCTAATTGCGTCCTTTGGATGCTGGTGAACTTTAAAAAAAACACACATCTTTTTCCAAAATGCTTCCTTTAGGTTTGAGGGACCTCAAAAAGTTTATTTCCAATTATATCTGTGTACTGTATTACTTTCTCTACTACGTATAGTAAGTAGGGGAAGTATTGTATTCCACCCAAAAATTCAAACAGAGATTTCACCGGAAATACATGTTTTGAGACCCCCTGAATCCAAAAAAAAGCATTTTTGGAAACATGTCCGTGTGTGTCTGTCTGTCTGTGAACAGCATAACTCAGAAACGAACAGTCGGATAAACACCAAACTTGGTATTTAGGTTCAGTATCTTCCAGAGATGCGACACAAAGCTTTTCAAGAAAATCCCCCCACTCCAGATTACCCTTTACATGGAACATTTTTCGAAAATTTTAATTTTCTCAAAAATGGCTCAACGATTTGATTAAAATATCATAGGTTTAAGATATTTTTATGACAAATGAAATGTATATCTCGAATTTTCTGGGAATGTCTCCAAAAGTATTCTTCATTGTGAACGGCTTTTGCATAACTGGTAAACCGTAAGAGATAGACAAACTTTTACTACACAAAAAATGTAGATCGTGTTAAAATACACAATTTATGTCATATACATTTTTTTTGTTGAGTGAACCATTTTCGAGATATTGCTTGTTATTCCCTTAAATTTTTCAATACTTATTTTCTCAAATGGGAATTCGTTATTCATTTTTTTGTCTTGGATATGCAAAGAGTATTAATCTGTGGCAAAGGGAATGGTGCTGCACCTAGCAACCAGCTATTAAGAGATATGTATGTGCTTAAAGGCTACTGTATTTCTATATTGCCCTTGTAAATATATATTCCCCTTACATCTACAAGAAAATTAGCAATAAGATAGAGTCTGCAAATGTTTATCTCGATTAACATGAAGTAGATGTAGAATAAGCGTTTGTAAAAATAGTTTGTACAAGAGTAGAGAATGCAATACTTCCTCTGCTTATTACAGGTAAGTGAAAGCAATAAATGATAGTGGGTAGAGAAGGCCACATATAAACAACAATTTTTTTCTTACGATAAAAGAATTGAATATTGTTTCTGCATCTTGTACATAAGCACCAATTGCTTAATATATGAAATAATTATTAACAAATACTTTTATGGTAAGATAAGTGGATAGAAGAACCACTTTTATATGTACAGTAGAATACATACAGGAAACTTGAAAATAGTAACCAGTAGAGTTTGGACCAATACATTTTGCTAAGTGCATCCCTATCTCTTTCTTTTAACTTTCCAAACAAGCAGGCATGTGCTACGTATGCCATAAGTCTGAAATATGTACTCAGAAGTGAATGTTAATTAAGAGTAAAATAGTGCAGAAATAACTCTCATGTTGGTAACACATTTGCAATGGCATTATTTAACAGTATTTAATTTCTAATGCAAGTAAGTAATTTTATTGTTAACCCAGTTAATTGTACAAATTTACAACAACAATTTTACAAATTTATTCTTAACCCAATTTCTAAAAATAACAATAAAAATAAAATATAAAGAAAACTAACCTCTTAACTACTGGTATCCAGCAGTATGGAATACTGGTAGCCAGCATTCCTCCTAATTAAAAGTACAATTATAAATTTATTTAATCTCCAATACTAACCCTAACTCTACCTTGAGTTGCTTTCCTAGGACCCTAACAACCTTGAGGTTGTCGAGTCATCGGGTCCTACTTATAACATATCAAATAAAAACTACTGTAATTTAATTTAATACTCATTTGCCTCTTCCTTGCTAATTTTCCTCATCCGCTTTGCTCATACTCTGCCCAAAAAGTTCCCTACTTCTATTATATTTTTCCTAGATTTTACATTTACTAACTTTTTAGCTTGAATTTCTATTGGTAAATTTAACCATTCTCACTTCTCTATCCTCTTTCTAAGCAACTTCGTTTCTTCACACTCTAAAACTATATGCCACTCTTTAACTTTCTGGTGGCATAGTGGGCATTTCTCCAAATCAGTTTCTTTTCTCAAACCTTTCAAATTCACCACCCCTGTCCTAGCCCATGCAAATCCTGCTCTTGCTGTTTTATCACATATATCAACATTCTGTTCCCTGCTCCATACTACTTTCATTTCTTTGTATAATCTCAGTGAACTCTTAAAAGTAAAACTCGCTAATAAATCTTGTTTTTTCATGTCCTCTATTCTTGTCCTAATTTCATTCCAAAAACCTATTTGTAGTAATTCTTTAGCTCTCCAAATCTCCCCGAAACCTATCTTCATTAAGGTTTCCTTTATCTTACCTAGCCAAGACTCTTTATGAGTCTTTCCTGCACTATCAAAATTTCTAATGTGATAATACACACAAGTGTCAAATCTCACATGAAAATAAGACCACATGAGTTACAATAGGGGTTAATGAGTAGGGCTGCAACATTGGAGTTGTTAAGTGGAAGAAAGCGTATAGAATAAAAAGGTAAGGATGTAGTGATAAGGGCTAAAATTGACCACATGCAGTACAGCCTACACCAGAAGAATTACGTAAGTCTCGTGAACATGTACTTCATTTCTGCAATACTTTTATAACATATACAGCTGACTTTTATAACAGAAATGTCTTTATTAAATCATTAATGCAAAACGCTGCATCACAATATGCACATGGATAAGATTCTATGTAAATTTATTGCATTGAATTACAACCCAAACTTTGTATCCTGTAGTTTATATAACAGAATATCAGCACAAATAAATGCCATGCATAGTTCATTAAATGTTTGACTTGATGGAGATGATTCTTGCTGTAGCAGTTTATCCTCACATTTTGCAATACAACACTTGTGTGTTTCTGTGTTGGCATGTCTTTGCACATTAGTCGATCTACTTTGTGCAGAAGCAATTGTGCAATTGCATGGTTCGTAATAAAGGTTTTCTTTAATAACAGAGAAAACATTTTCCCATATTCCAATATGTGGTTTTGCAACATTGTTTACTCTCTTACCCTTTCCTTTGGCATTTCATCTACATGAATACTGTACGGCAATACACTTGACTGAACTGTAAAGGTAACCCCCTTATTGTTAACAGTCAAATACACCACACCTCAAAACAAAAGTAGTGAATCCGATGTTGCACTTTACTCATGAATATACATTTTGGGTGTTCACAGTTTTTAAGAGTCAGATAGTCCTGAAAATGTTAAATAGCTGTATAATAGTTATGATTATGAATAAATTATTACAACTACAGGCACTACCAATAATAATAATAATAATAATAATAATAATAATAATAATAATAATAATAATAATAATAATAATAATAATACCTGGCAGAGGGCGATGGATTTTTTTGGGTGTAAAAATTCTTAGCATGGCTTCCCTCAAAAGGGAAATAAAGCCAGTGGTCCCGTGTCATAGATTTACCGTACGTAAAAGAACCTCAAGCCTGATAAAGAGGCCTCTGAGCAAAATTACAGTCTTTCACGCCCAATATAGAATGGGATGCTAAGGTCCACAGCAGTTAAAGAGCGTCCATAAATAATAAAAAAAAATAATAATAATGATAATGCATAACTTGTCTAACGAAAGAAAAGAATATTTTTGTGGATGTTTGTTGTTGTGTATGTAATTAAATACCATTTTAAGGCAAAAATGAAGTAATTTGTAAATAAATTGTAGTTGAGAGTATGGATGCTAATGAAGAATGATGGAGAAAGTTTCCGTGCTCGTGCATGTTACCTATTTCTGCCAAGATGAATTAGCAACTAGTGGCACTTTTGTAAAATTAGGATGATAGTATGGAAACAAGAGCGTAAAATTACCCTTTACATGGAACATTTTTCGAAAATTTTTACTTTAGCAAAAACGGCTCTAACAATTTTAATTAAAGTATCAAATGTTTAAGATATTTTCATAACAAATGAAATGTATATCTCGAATTTTCTGAGAATGTCTCCAAAAGTATTCTTCATTGTGAATGACTTTTGCATAACTGGTAAACCATAAGAGAAAGTCAAAATTTTACTACACAAAAAATGTAGATCACGTTAAAATACACAATTTATGTCATATACATTTTTTTTGTTGAGTGAACCATTTTCGAGGTATTGCTTGTTATTCCCTTAAATTTTCCAATACTTATATTCTCAAATGGGAATTCGTTATTCATTTTTACTTTCTCTACTACGTACAGTAAGTAGGGAAAGTATTGTATTCCACCCAAAAATTCGATACCGAGATTTCACCGGAAATACATGTTTTGAGACACCCTGAATCCAAAAAAAAGCATTTATGGAAACATGTCCATGTGTGTGTGTCTGTGTGTGTGTGTGAACAGCATAACTCAGAAACGAACAGTCACATAAACACCAAACTTGGTATTTAGGTTCAGTATCTTCCAGAGATGCGACACAAAGGTTTTCAAGAGAATCTCGCCACCCCAGATTACCCTTTACATGGAAGATTTTTCGAAAATTTTAATTTTCTCAAAAATGACTAACGATTTTGATTAAAATATCATATGTTTAAGATATTTTCATGACAAATGAAATGTATATCTCGAATTTTCTGGGAATGTCTCCAAAAGTATTCTTCATTGTGAACGACTTTTGCATAACTGGTAAACCATAAGAGATAGACAAAATTTTACTACACAAAAAATGTAGATCACGTTAAAATACACAATTTATGTCTCATACAGTTTTTTGTTGAATGAACCATTTTCGAGGTATTGCTTGTTATTCCCTTAAATTTTCCAAAATTTATATTCTCAAATGGGAATTCGTTATTCATTTTTTTGTCTTGGATATGCAAAAAGTGTTAATCGGTGGCAAAGAGAATGGTGCTGCACATAGCAACCAGCTATTAAGAGATATGTCTATGCTTAAAGGTTATCGTATTTCTATATTGCCCTTGCAAATACAAAACAAGGGGAACATAGTAGGCCTTAAGCGATAGTCAAATATTTTTAGAACTGGTCGCTATGTGTAAATGTAATTCTCTTTGCATGTCAAGAGATCGTTTCTGCAAACATTTATCTCGATTAATATGAAATAGATGGAGAATAAGAGTTTGTAAAAATAGTTTGTACAAGAGTAGAGAAAGTCACGTGAATGTAACACATCAGATTTTTTTAAAAAGGTCTATTGGTGTGTGTTTGTGAGCAGCATAACTCAAAAATGAAAAATGGATTAAATATCAAACTGGCCATTTATTTTTAGGACCTTCTAAGGCTGCAATACAAAACGTTGAAGAAAATCCCTCCTCCCAAAACTACCCTTTACTTGGAAAAGGTTTTTTGTTATTTTTTATTTTCTCAGAAAAACCTCGAAAGATTTTAATTAAAATACCATATGTTTAAGATATTTTCATGACAAAATGTATATCTTGAATTTTGTGGGAATAGATGTGAAGTCCTCTTCATTCTGAATGGCTTCTGCATAATCAGTAAATCATAAGACAAAATCTTACTACACAAAAAATGTAGATTTCCTTAAAACACTAATTTATGACAAGTGTAATTTTTGCGACATTAACCATTTCTGAAATATTCTTTGTTATTCGTTTGAATTTACAAATACTTTGTTTTTCTCAACTTAAAATCTTCTTCTCCCCCTTTCTTTCTTTTTCATGTTCCTGTAATGAGAATAGAATTTCAAAGCTATCACATAGTGGCATGCTCTTTGAGAATGTGACTACCACTTTATCTAACGTATCCTACAATGAATTGTAAGTTTATCTGGATTAACATGAAGTAGATAGAAACATAAGTATTTGTAAGAATTTGTAGGAGAGTAGAGGAAGTCATGCGAGTGTAACACATCAGGTATTTTTGTACATAGTATATTTTTGGTCTATCTCTTAACTTTATTAGTTATACAAAATTCATTCAGAATGAAGAGGACTTCACAAGCTATTCACAGAAAATTCAAGATTTATATTTCATTTGTCATATTAAGTACATGGTATTTTAATCAAAATTGTTAAAGCCATTTTTGAGAAAATAAAATATTTTGAAACATTTTCCATGTAAAGGATAGTTTTGGAAAGGGGGAGTGGCATACGTGATAAAGTCGGGTCCCTGCGCTTACCTTCCATATCCACCAACTTCCACCTTCCCCTCCACGCAACATGGTTCCCCCACCACTGATGTTATGGCTCAGATGGAAGTGGGAGGGGTTGTCCACATGGTCAGTTTATTTATGTATCATTTAGTTATAACACTAATTACTTAAATGTAAATAATGATTGTAATATGAATATGCGCGTTTTTCATTAAGATTCTTCTGGAATATTTCCCTAGAGCATATGTATTCATAATTTTCATTGGATATTAAAATAGACGCTAATGTTGGCGCGTTTTATTAGCCAATTGCAGTTCAGTTATAATCTTTAGGCATATCGGTGTGTAGGAGTATAAATAGAGGCTAGGTTAGAGAATAAGGAATAGTTTGCACGCAAAAAGAATATAATTTATTTTATTTTAAAGAATTAGGCTAATGGCTGTAAGCCCACGGTGGCCGCAATTTCACCACGCACTGATACGTGAAATTGTCGGGACCCTGTGCTTACCTGCCATATCCACGTGAATGACATGCAATTTATTTTATTTCAAAGAATTGGGGCAAAGAAGGAATAGTTTGCATGCAAAAGAAATGACTAAATGTGCTAGCAGAATGAGGCATTCGCGCTAAAGTTTTCAAATGCAGAGCTGGAGAACTAAATTAGGGGAAAAGGTAATCACGTGATCGCCAGTGCTGACGCCCATTATGGTGGGGGCTATCACGTGGTTAAGAGTAGTGGGGGCACTCTTCCCATTCGTGCGAGGAGAATGACGGGTAAGCGCACGGTCCCGACTTTATCACTATTACCGGGGGAGTTTGTTAAAAATCTCTGGAACTTAAAAACCAAGTTTGGTATTTTTCCGAGTTTTCATTTTTGAGTTATGCTATTCACAAACAACCGGAGGTTTTTTCTAAATATGCTTTTTTTTTTTTTTTTTAATTTTGTTCCATTTTCATTTAGAAGGTTTCAAAACATGCATTTCTGGTGAAACCTGGTCAAATATTTGGGTGGAATGTAATACACTCTCCACCTTTAGGTTCATGATAGAGAAAGTAATAAATAACATGGTTTGGTGATAGTGCAAGTGATCAACAACCTTGAATTTCAGAGGGTGGGCCAAGTTGGTCATATACACTTTTTGCTTTCTATCTGTTCCTTTAGAATTATGGAATTGATTTAACTTTGAGTGTGTTATCCACTAAGTTATACACTACTTTAATAGTTAATTCCACTTCAATGTTTTTCCCAAAAAGTTAATTGTGATCATGTTCCACTAGTCTTTAAGTGCACAAGATTATATACACCTGTTAGTCAATATTACCACTTTCTTTAACACTTTCTTATTGTAAGTAATACATTTCACCCAAAAATTCAACATTGAAATGTCATACATGCTTTGAGGTCCCCAAAATTCAAAGCATTTCTAGAAAAAGATCCATGCATGTACGTTATTAGCAAGTGTATTTGGCATAAATTGTGTTATTTTATTGTAACAAGCAAATGAGAAATTTGGATTTCTGTTACTTTAGAAATTCTTCTTCTAACTCTTCTAGTAGGTATGGCTGTACATAAAGAATTGAATGGCAAATTGGCAATCACAGAGATAGAGATGTTAGATTATAGAAGAAGAAAATAATTGTGTCTTGGTAGAATACTTCTCAACATACATCAACTCTAGATTACCTATAAAAGTTCAGACATTATTCCGTACTAATCTGCATGCCACATACTTAAACTAATTAACATTCAATGTAATGAAGTTTACATTATGTAACAGTACCTAATTGCTTTTCATTGCGGATTATATTCTGAAGTTGTACAAACTGATTTACAAATGGCAATCAATAACTATTGACAAAATTGAATTGTTAGTCACAATCTAGATTTAATAATTATTGAAGTATGCATTTGCTGATAAAATTCTTTGATCCCCAAAATTCAGTTATTTCTGTCATAAGCTTGCCTATTTAATAATTGTCACTTTTTCCCTATTCTATGTGTGGTCTGCATTTTTATTACTTTAGCATTGCATAAACATTACATGCGAAGCAATGACAACTTTGATAACTGGTTTAACAAGTGTTTACACATTACTTGAAGCCAGTCAATCTCCGCTGCAAGTGTACGAATGTGACATACTTTAAAATATTTTGCTTTAGGTTGATTCAAACCTTTACATTCTTAAAAACGTAATGAATTTTTTTGTTGCTATTCCAGTATATTTTCCCATTTGACAGCTAGGCTAAATACATCACCTAATGCAAGTAAACCGCTGCACAGACAAATCTCTAAGAACAATCCACAAACTTCACTTATTATTTATTAATAATGAAAATAAGGTAACTACCAAAGGTGGAAGAATAGGTTTGCCGTTCATCTTGATACAGGAAACATAACCTCCCACCGATCTTTCTTCTATCACAGTTTCTGACATGGTTGTCTACGCTACTCTCTTTAACTCCTTAAACGTTCGGTTGAAATGTGGCTTTTACTTCTCACGTGACTCCTGCAGTAAGGTGCACTCGGTATTAAAATTGTGAGTACATTTTAGTTAAGCAGCTAAAGCATCTCGATCTAAATAAACAGCTTTGAACCAACCGCCTTCGCTAACCACCCGTAAATACTTCAAGCGAGCCCATGTTTGCACGGGTTAAAAAGAAACATGTTATTCGCTTTCATTTGTTTAGCATATATGGACAAACAAGAACGAGTTAAGTAATGCATCAAATGCACACACATGTGCTTTCAAATACAAAGAATAAATGGAATGACGTTTCCTCAGCGAACAGAACGGAGTTTAAGGACCATTTGCATACAGACAATGTAGTTTAGGCTCAGTATACTGCAAGGAATAACCGGAAAACGACCTAAAAGCACAATCAACAGCAACTTTCATCCACGATCTTGACCCCATTAACTGCGAATCTAAAACTAGTACTATTTTTGGTAATATGGCTGTATGTTCTCGTCATGGCATTCTCAACATTTTTAATTTACCGTTCTTAAACCGAATAGGTTTGAATAAATCTACTAAATTCGCCCGAGGTCCATAAAGCTTTAAGTTATCAAACATTTTCCTTCTCAGAATAAGTGAATAAACAATGACAAATTCAACCACATAATCCAAATAACCGAGATTCGCACATGATTTCACAACACCCAGTGGGTATTTCTTAGGGATTAGAAATTTTATTCATATTCTAGTAACCAAATTTAGGAATAGAAAATTCGTTTTTAATATGTACAAAGCACAAACGATATTACAGTTTCCCCCTTTTTTTAAGTTCTTTTAACTACTTTGGTCTTATCGGTGGCCTTTCCTTTAGAAATTATTGCCTACTGCAATGACATTAACTCGTGTAACTCTTGTTGGGTTTCTTGCACTTTGGTTTTTTAATCATTAGATCATACACACATTCACTTATTCTTGCGTTTTATAAGATTTTCATGTTATTAACCTCATAAGTTTTTGAAAGTTGCATCCATTTTTCAACTTTCTCTGTACGGTGTTAACAAAATTAGGTTTTTTTGCATTACTTTGGTCTTCACTGAAAACGTTAACAAAAGTAACGACTCCGACTTGCTGCTGGCAGGCTGTGGTTCAGCCCGAGTGAATTTTGCTGCGTGTCCACCATCAACAGCGTTTTACCGCAGGATGACTATTGTAAGGAAAATGTTATTTAGGATGGCGTTTTTTGTTTTATTAAGAATGATACGAAAGAAGGGAGGTAGCATGTAGCTCCTCGACGGTTGATTGATTAGGATGCAGCGGCCCTTCTGCACCCTGGTGTAATGTTTTTGTAGTATTCAATTTACATTGGCTGGGGTACAAAAGTTAACGGTTAAGTCGTTATATAGTCGTTTTTGGCGACTTTTGGAAGCAATTGCTGCTAACGTGAATCATTCGAGTTTTAGACGAGCAGATCCCTCGACTACGCCCTGTCGTCGCTTCGCAGTTCACTTCTCTCCTAAAAAAACATCCCTCGGCTACGCTTTGAGGCTAAGGACCCTCAAATCCCTCGGCTACGCCTTGAGGCTGAAGGCTCTCAATCGTGTTTTCAGCTATGTTGGGATTTCAAATGTTGGCTTTGAAGACCAATGTAATGTAAAATAGCACAAAATTATTTTATAGGTATGCATTTAGTGCTGCAAATTTGTACTTTCCCTACTTCTCATAATAAGTATTTTGATATGGCTAGTTCACGGCATATACCCATTTTGAACTCCACTGAATCCAAAAAAGAAAAGCACGTTTAGAAAAAGGTCCGTGTTGTGTGTATATCTTTGAACAGCATAACTAAAAAATGAAATGTCAATTAAACATAAAATTTGATAGGTACCTTCAGGAGCTTCAGGATGCAACACAAAGAGTTTGAAGAAAATTCCCAACCCAAATTACCCTTTACATGAAAAATGTTTTGTTAGTTTTTATTTTCTCAAAACTGGCTCTAACAATTTTGATTAAGGGGGCGATGTAGGTAAAAATGCATGGCTGTACACAATTGGCTATAACTTCCAAAATTTTTAAAGTAATGAAATGAAACTAGGCATCAGCATTTGGAATACATTGGTTCACTAAAGCTGAAAGTTTGAAACATTTTCCTGGCAGGTTTAGATCATCATTGATAAATAAAATTTAAAAACCAAATTTTTTTATGGTACATTTTTCCAATCAATTGTAATAAACCCTTATTCTGGGATCCTTATGCAGTGATGATAAATTGTATGCAGCAAAATTTAGAACATGCTGCTAGCTTTTTAAATAACAAATTTAAGCTTTGGTTTAAAAAAGTACCTTAAATTCATTGGTATGCATACTCATAAAATAGTATTATTTTAAAAATATCAAAAAACTGCTGCATAGAATTGTTTACTGCACATTTATAGAGGATGCTACCAAGTTTCACTCCTCTGAGTTAAGAAGTTTCAAAGAAAAAATACACTATTTTTGGAAAAATGGCGCAGAAGATTACCTTTGTTTTTAAAGTTGATGTAAATTTGTGTCAATTGACATTCACTAATAGCAAATAGCACAACACAAAACAGTGCATATAGCCTTATGCCTTATATTTGCACCAAGAAATATCACAATGTTCATGTTGTGACATTCAAAATAGCAGGTTCAATTTTTGTTTCTATCATGTTTCAACAGATTTATTCCAAGAAGCAAATGATGGAGTTACATTTTTAGCTGTACTTTTGTTCTGTAATTTCAACCCTGAATGATAGAGTTACACCTTTCATTGTATTTTTTTTCTGTAATTTTAACACCCGATTTTCTCACAACAAAAATTTTAATTACATTATTGTATGCTAATATACATGCTTATTTTACTCTCTGAAAGCAGAAGCAGGTTTTTAATTTGATTATGACTGGCAACTCTCACAGAGTGATTTTGCTCTTCCCAGAGATATATATCTGGAAAGAGCAAATATATATAAAGGGTCTTTCAACAAGAGCGTCCTATCTTTAACATATGATAGCTGCCATTTGTTATTCAGTTACAGCAGTCATTTTTTTCATGTGGTTACAGTTGTTATTGACAATGAGGCAGTATTTTTAATACTTAAATGATATCAGTCTAATTATATAATATAAAATAACAGCCCACCTTAAAAGCAATATGTATATAAATAATATATAAAATGTATGTAAGTCATTGTATTATGTTTATAGTATTATGTATAATAATGTTATGTGAATGTATTAAGTAATTTAACAATGTAGGAGCTGTGAGAATAGAAGCCGAAAGTTGTTAACAATGAGGTAACCTTGAGGAAATTATGAATTGGAAAGTTTAATAATGCTACTAGTAATTCTTGGAACAATAATGTAATATTTAAAACAGTTTATAAATAGCCAATCAAAAACTAGAAAAGCTGAAAGTTAAATAAAAGTATTCTATTGGAGTAGCCTTAGCCAATCAGAGACTTAAAATAGGGAAAAAGTGCAAATTCAAGCGGCAGACACTACAAAACAGCGTTCCCAACCGGATGCTAGAAGGCAACGTTCCTGAGCAGTTTACTCAGTACGTATTTAGTGTGACATATAAAAATCATTACGGCATGAATAATATAAAGTTTACGTGTTAAAAAGCACAATTATATAATATTTAAATAAACATTCAAATTATAAAGTTGATTTTTAATTGGGGCGAAGGCCACCGGAAACTTTGTAACGTGCGTGGTCTAAACAACTTCAAGTTTTGGCGCCCAAAGCGTGGTGCTCATTAACGTACAATACATCTACTTCAACAAATAGCCATGGAACGTAACAGCATTCAGCAACGCGTAGAAATTGTGAAAATTTATTATCAAAATGGATCATCTGTTCGCCAAACCTTCCGTGTATTGCGTGAAGTTTACGGTGTGCATAATCGTCCCTGCGACAGAACGATTCGGCGTTTGATCGATAAATATGAAAGAAGTGGTTCTGTCAGCGATCAAAGAACGCCTGTACGTAATCGACGTAAGCGCTCCAACGAGAACATAGGCGACGTTCGTGAGAGTGTACGCGAGAACGGAAACAAATCAATTGCTCGTCGAGCGCAAGAATTGGGGCTTTCGCCGACCACAACTTGGCGAATTCTGCATCTGGACTTGAAGTTTCACGCTTACAAAATGGTGATAACTCAAGAACTAAAGCCCAACGACCATAGGTTGCGCTGTGTATTCGCTGACTGGTCTATGGAGCAATTGGAAACTGACCCGAATTTTTGTCAAAAAATCATCTTCAGCGACGAAGCCCACTTTTGGATGGATGTGTTAACAAACAAAATTTCCGCTATTGGAGCAATCCCAATTCAATGCAGATTCAAGAACGACCACTTCATTCCCAAAAGGTTACTGTGTGGTGTGGATTTTGCTATGGTGGAATCATTGGTCCATATTTTTTCCAAGAAAAAGATGGAGAAGCTCTAACTGTCAATGGAGAAAGATACCGGGCTCTTATAAGGGACTATTTTTGGCCTCAATTGGATGGTATGGATCTCGAAAACATCTGATTCCAGCAAGATGGTGCCACATGTCATACTGCTCCTGAAACAATCAATCTTTTGAAGGAGAAGTTCAGAGGTTACATCATTTCCAGTGGTGGTGATGTTAACTGGCCCCCGAGGTCATGTGATTTAACGCCGTTGGGTTACTTCTTGTAGGGTTATGTTAAATCTCGAGTTTATGTCAACAAGCCAGAAACAGTAAATGATCTTATGAATAACATCACGCGTGTTATTCGTGAAGTTGGACATAATTTACGCTCTTCTGTCATTTAAAATTGGGTCAACCGTATACGCGCAACCCAACGAAGTCGTGGCAGTCACTTAACTGATGTTCTCTTCCACACTAATGACATTAATTATATTCCAAAATAAAAAAAGAAATAAACCTCTATCATTTATAGAACATGTTTTATTTAAGTTCAAAGATAGGACACTCTTGTTGAAAGAAAAAAACACACGCATGCACCCACCCACACCCACACACGCTGAAAACTGCAAGTCATTTGGTACAACTCGAACTGCCCTCTGCCATTAAGACAGCTCTATTTCATGGCCGGAAACATGCTGTTAGTGGAGTGTGGCTAGACTCGTTAGGTGCTCTATCTCGCCTGTGGATCAGCATGGAGTGTTCATTCATCTACATGATAATGCGATGACCACACCTGATACAAGAGTGAGTAGCCAAGAGCAACGGAGACTACATATTAGCAGAAATAAGCAATAGAATTTAGCAGTAAGAATACAACTGCCTAAGTGCAAAAGTTTGCTGATCTTAGATTCATTATAATGTTCTCTATGTGAATTTTTCAGATGGGATGTACATCAACATGGAGACCTAAAAAGCTAATATCAAATGGTTGCTCTAATATGGTATTATTAATGTTTATACAGAGTCTGGGATTTGACACAGTTCATAAGGAGATAAGATAATTTATGTGTTTTGCTCTGTAAATATTTCAGTTACAAAAGTTGTTTTGATGTTTAAGTTATAAGAAATTATTGAATGCAAGTGTAAAACTGAAATTTAGTGGTGCCGCTAGGCTGACTTCCTAGATATGCCTTCTTCAATGGGACACTATATAGGGTGAAAGAAGCAAGAGAGGGTGAGTGTGAAAGGGGATATACTATATATATACACATATTCACATAGACATATAAATCAATATTAAACAAGAATTGTACATAATAATATAATTTACCAAGAAATATGTTAGAATATTTAACCAAGAATTGTACAAAAGCAGATTGTAACTTAGATAAGTAAGGAACAGGCGAGCTAGCTAATTCCAGGTAAAAGATAATTCTAGGTAGAACCCGCCTTTCACCAAGCTAATGAGCGGGGAACTGGTAGCAGTAAGGAGAAATAGAAAGAGACAGATAGAGAAAGGAAAGAGACAGAGATATTGAAGGCGCTTCACTCGTACACGTACGCGAAATCTTTTGGAGCAGAATATTCTCATACATAATAAGGTGACGCGGTCTGAGAACCAATTAGAAATGTCATTACATTTTGAGGTGCGGAGGTAAGCGTCATTAGGCTTAGGTATAAAAAAGGGGAAGAAAGCCCCAGACTTTTGCTTTCTTACAGAATCTCGTTAACACATAATGTTACCGTACCCTCTGGACGACAAATGCACATGTTGCATTGGGGTGGGAAGACATGTGCAGTTAGTTTAGGCTCCTAATTTATTATAATGATGGGAATTGTTATAATGGGAAAAGCTGAAGAAGTTAGTTGTATTGGAGGAGTTGTATTATATTTCAACTGTTGGGGAGCCGAACACTTGAAGTTTGTTGCAACCGCACGTATGGTACCCGGTAGCCTTTGCCCCAAATATACTTTCTGGTGGTCTTTTCCCCAAAAATGTTTAAAAAATATTAACTTTGTAATTAAACTGTTTCTTTAAATATTTAATATTTATGTTTGCCTTGGCTGCATCAGTATTTATTTTAGAGACACGTTTCTCTTAGCAGGGTTGTGGTGCAACTTAATGTAGGCTTACACAGATTATAATTTTACTTCACTCCTTTTATTAATGCTCGACACAATTTAATTAACACTTCACTGATATAGAGAGCTGTGAGATTCTTTTTATTAATTAATTACACTTTTAACATGTAAACTTATTTTTCATCTCAAACGAATACGTATTATATCTCTCGAGGACACTTTTTGCATCTGGTTAGTAATGCTGTCTGCAACCAACTGAACTGATTTCAATTGCCTAAACTTGTAAATTTCTGTATTTCAAGTCTCTGATTGGCTATTCCTAATCCAATAGAATACCTTCATTTAACTCAAGCTTTTTCTGGTTGTTGATTGGTTATTTTTATAAACTGTCACTAAAATTTACATTATTGTTGCTCCAATAATGACTAGTAGCATTTAAACTCTCAAATTCATTATTGCCTCAAGGTTACCTCATTGTTAGCAACTTTTAACCTATTATTCTCACAGCTCCTACTTTATTAAATTATGTAATACATTCTCATAACATTATTGAACATGTATACAGTAATATAAGCATTTGCAATGACTGTTACATACATTTTACAAATTATTACATACACATATTGCTTCAAGGCAGGCTGTTATTGAATTTACATATTATATAATTAGACTGAAATTATTTAAGTGTTAAAAATACTGCCTCAAAGCTAGCCGCCCATAAATATTTATTGGATAATACACCACATTTTTAAGGGAAATGCAGTGTATTTTAATTTGTCTCACCTATGAAAACCCTGAGACCCATGAAATTAGCTAGATAGGTAATGATTAGGAATGGAGAATACAGCAGCCGACGAGCAGCAATAGCTGGAGACAAGAACATTGAAGCAAAGGGCATCAACCAGAGGAACAACGGTTTCCCGCTACAGTGACATGACACTTACCAGATGACTTGGAAATTGGTTGAGCTGGGAGATTCCAATAGCTTTAGATGATGTTTGTGACGTGAGCCAAAAAGGGTGGCTGAAACAAATTTAAAATCTAAGAATGAGTGAATAAGATTTAATGCATCTAAACGCCTGAGGAAAATAGCATCTGTAAGCACTATAGCTACAATAGTTCTATAAAAGAGAGTGTGAGAGTTGAACTGAGGCATGTTAAACATTAACATATCTACTTGCTTCGTGCTCAGTCATCTGCTTTTAAGAGGTTATGTTAAGGAGTGTCAATAAAGCCAAGTGCCAACAATCAACAAAGTCAAGGTCAACAATCAGTGTCCATTTATCCACCTGCACGACCACACCTGAGACAAGAGTCAATAGCTGAGGGCAATGGAGACTACATCTTGGCAGTTAATAGCCAACTCAAGCATACATATTACCTCAGCAACAAACCCAGCAATCCATCTGCCACAAATTTTATAACTTTTGTTCAGTCAATATTGAATACAATTTATTAATTATAAAGCAATTGCATAAAGTGCTAAAAGCAATATTCAATATTACAGCGAGATCAAAATTTTTGGTAGATACTACTACATTTGTATCATCAGCACACAGAACAGGTTGCAATATTTTTTATACCGCTGACGAGAGGTCATTGATACACACAAAAGGTAGTAATGAGCTTAGAACTGAACACTCTGGGGTGCCTTGTTAATAGTTCTCCAATATGAGTTATGCTTTTGACAAGCAGCATTTAGTAGGACCCCCTGTTTCAATTCTCAAGATATGACAAAACTATTTGATTCCATAGTATTTTAATTTTTCTGTTAGATTTCATAATTAATGCAGTCAAAAGCTTTAGCAAGGTCATAAAATATTCCACCTACATGCATTTTGTTTAGTGCTGACAGAATTTAATTTGTAAGCTTAAAAGCTGCATTTTCTGTAGATATACCTTGACTGCAGACAAATTTTTCTTTTATCAGGATAGTACACGATTTTCAAGATATTGATATAGTCTATCAAACATTAGTTTTTAAAAAATGATGGTAAAAGTGATATGGGTCTGTAATTGAATGAATGAATTATTTATTGTCAGCTTTAAACTTTACATACTATTTATACAATATATACAATACAATGGAGTTGTTTATTATTTCTCTTCCCCTTATATTTAACATTCTGTTGTATATATAATGGGGAAGTATAATGTATCCAGTATTTACTTATTTTCCTTGTTACCCTTTTTCCGGATTTTTCTCCAAATTGCTTCACATTTCTTTTAAACATTTTAACCTTATTTTTTCTAAATATTTTCCTGCTTTCTCCATATATCCATTTGATCTTGTATTAAAAATCTTCCTAAATTTTATTGGTAAATTTTTCCATTTCTCTAGTATTAAATTCTATCTTCCTCTTTCATCTGCGACGGTATTACAAATAATGTTGTGTGTTTACTTCACGCGTATTTGCGAGAGAACTTGCTTTACGTAATGTCATTTTGTTGTCGAGCCCCATGTTGTGGAGCCAATTTGCGACGGTAAATGTTGCTTTACGTAATGTTGTTTACATCACGTGTGTTGAAGCCTTCTTGTGACGTCACTCCTTGTTTGGTTCGTAGCTCCTTCTGGCGTAGCAATTTATATCAATTAGTTTTCGAAAGAATTTAAAGTTATGTATATTGTCCTCCGGCTAGCTGTTTAGGTCGACATTTAACTCTTGCAGGGTGTGAATCGGAAAGGAATCTTTTATCCAGAAATGATACTGATGAAGAAATTGGTTTTATAATTTTTATTGCCAAACACGTTCACTAACACTTTTTACATATTGAATCTGGATACTCGCCAAACTGAAACTGTTTATAATAACTTCTTACTTATCACTTTTAACTCGAGTACTTCAACTTTGTGTATTTTTTTAACTGTATAATACTTTATAAGAATTCTTGTAATTCTGCTGCGCGTAACTTGACGAAATGAATGAACTGAGAGACCGACGTGGAGAGTACTGAGAATTTTGTAGAACTGGGAGACACTCTACCTCGAACCTGGCTTATTTATAGGCCTGCCTCAAGATACACCTAAAGATTATAAATGAACTGCTATTGGCTAATAAAACGCGCCAACATTAGCGTCTATTTTAATATCCAATGAAAACCACGAATACATATTACTTTAGGAAACATTCTAGAAGCTTCTAAACGGAAAAAACGCGCGAAACATTACGTAACTTCCTTGTTCCCGGTAATGATAAACAACTCATCCCCTCTCTGCATTATTGCGTTATTGTTGACAGTTTCAGTAAAGCCGTATATTATTATTTACCAATAATAATTACAATTAATAAACCTCTGAAATCAATGTCACATAAAAATACATATTCATATTACAATCATTAATTATATTTAAGTAATTTGTGATACAAATTACCGTATCACATCACATTCCAGAATATGCCAATTGTCATGTAATCCATTACATTTAGTAGATCTCTGCCCCTTCTTGTCCCTGTTAGACCACTTAAATTCATTACACTTGTCCTCGCGCATGCATACCCCATTCTGGGCTCTTTGTTGCATAGTTCAATGTATCTTACTTTTATCCATTGCATTTTAAAATATTTATATTCTATTAATGATCTTTTTTCCTTGAAACTACTAATAATTTCTTGCTTTTCAATATCCTCCACTCTTGTTTTAATTTCTTTCCAGAAACCCTTACTTTTGTTGTTTCTTTCTGCCCATGTTTTCCCCATTTCTGTTTCTTCCAGTGTTGTCTGTATCTTGTGCATCCAAGTTTCTTTATTTTGCATTTTCTCCTGTACAACCAAGCATTGATTTAGTTTATCATTTTCTTCTAGTAGTTCTATTCTGAACCAGCATTTGATTGTCCTTCTACCATTTTGCCTTTTGCTCCCACCCTCCCTAGTTCTGCTTGTTACTCCATTCGATGAACTTCTTGGCAATCCCAGGGTTATTTTGCAAACATTCCTATGTATAGCATCTACAGGGTGAGCCAAAAGACTCCGAACCACCTGCGTGGTGTTTTTCCTGTCCCCATCCTCGGTGCTCGTTGCCGTCTGCCACTATCATAGAAAGGCGTGAATGAAACCATACAACATTTTTAAAACTACTTTTAAAGGCTTTACTTACCAACTTTATGAAAGGAAATGCTGAAACTGTCCACCGTCCTTGTCCGTACATTTTTGGCACCTCTTTAAGAAACTATCCATCATGGAATTTTTGGGGGCAATTTTCCAAACGATGACTGATGTCGTCTAATGTTTCTTCGGTAAGAACCGAATGCCGTCTTTTAGATTTCTTAGCCTGAACACTTCCTGTGGCCTGAAATTTACTGTAAAGTTCATGGATAGTTGTGCGGCCTGGAACTTTTACACCTGGAAATCTTTCTGCAAATCGTACATTTACTTGGCGAGCTGACCAAGTTAACACATACAAATCATAAATAAATACACACTGTGCAGTAGAAAACCTATTCTGAGCCATAATATACTTTGTGACTAAGTACAGGACAAAATAATAAATAACTCGTAATAACTGAACTGCATCATATCATCGTCAAGCCAACACTGCACTTCACACTGCAGAGCAAAACTACGACAGTGTGACTTTGTTCATAGCATCAGTGCATTATCACGTTTTTATGATATTTCCACACGCCCAGTGGAAAAACACCGGCAGCCGGTAATATTGTTCATAAAATACCCCTCTGGTGTAACTTAAAACATAAAGTGTACAAGACAAACCCCATACACCAAAGCAAAATTAAAACAAAATATCCGCCAGGAAATTTCTCGGCGTGAACTACGGCGAGTGATGGATAGTTTCCTAAAGAGGTGCCAAAAACGTATGGACATCAATGGTGGCCAGTTTCAGCATCTCCTTTCATAAAGTTGGTAAGTAAAGCCATTAAAAATAGTTTTAAAAATGTTATATGGTTTTATCCGCACTTTTCTATGATAGCGGCAGACGGCAACAAGCGCCAAGGAAAAACACTGAGCAGGCGGTTCGGAGTCTTTTGGCTCAATCTGTACATTTTCCCATCGTTTTTCCATATCTCTGTTGCGTATAACATTCTTGCTTCTACCACCATAATATATATCCTTTCTAGCCATGTAATTTGCATTTCTGGTGGGTCTGTAGTTGGAAACACTGTGTTTATCATCCCTCTTGAACAATTACAGCATACTTAGGTGTTTCAGGGAAAAACTCATTTCTCAAGACTCAATATATATGGTCACAGTGGTATAGTTATTACAGTAAAGCAGGATTTATGGACATTACTTAAGATTTCATCTTTTGACTTTAAAGCACTAACAAATTTTTCTATTTCTGTAGATGTCGTATAATCACATTTAAATTCAGTAACCTGTTTTGGATATGATTCTTATATGTAACCTGGTGCTTCTTCACCACTCCCAGTATTTAGGTTCTCACGTGGTTTTAATTTTGTTGTTTGATTGATCAATTCGCTTTTGAAAATTTAAAACTTTAACCGCTCCAATTACTTTTCTGGAAATTTTACAATATTGTTTGTAATGACTTATCAAATTTATGTCGCTGCTACATCTAACTTTACTGTGTGAGGAAGGAGTTGTATTGTATTTCAGCTGTTGGGGAGCTGAACTTAACCACACGTTGCAACCACACGTATGGTAAAAAGTTTCCGGTAGCCTTTGCCCCAAGTATAAAAATATTAACTTTGTAATTTGACTGTTTCTTTAAATATTATATATTCATGTTTGCCTCGGCTGCGACAGTATTATTGTTAGAGACATGAATTTCTTTGCAGGGAGTGGTGCGGCTAAGAATGCAGACTTACACAGATTATAATTTTTACTTCACTCCTTTTATTAATTCTGGACATGATTTAAATAACACTTCACTGATATAGAGAGCTGTGAGATTATTTATTAATTACTGCACTTTTTAAACACGTAAACTATTTTTGTCTCACACTGAATACGTATTAAACTTCTCGAGGACGTGTCTCGCATCCGGTTAGAAACACTGTCTGCTAGCAACTGACTTCTGAATTTGTAAATTTTGCTCCATTTCAGTTTCTGATTGGCTAATCCTACTCCAATAGAATACTTTTATTTAACTTAAGTTTTTTTCTGGTTGTTGATTAGCTATTTATAAACTGTCTCAAAAATTACATTATTGTTGCTCCAAGAATTACCAGTAGCATTATTAAACTTTCTAATTCATTATTGCCTCAAGGTTACCTCATTGTTAGCAATGCTTAACCTATTATTCTCACAGCTCCTACATTATTAAATTACATAATACATTCACATAACATTATTGAACATGTATATAATAATATAAACATTAATACAATGACTGTTACATGCATTTTATATACTATATTATACACATATTGCTTTAAGGCGGGCTGTTATTATATTTTATATTATATAATTTGACTGAAATCCTTGAAGTGTTAAAAATACTGCCTCATGTGAAATATTCTTTTCTGCATACATGACATTTTAATTCCTGTAGTGATCCAATAACCACGCTGCTTGAGAGCTTGGCAGGTTTTAAGTGGGAAGCATGTTTCAAAGTGAATAATAAATGCTTTTAAGTTGATAAATTTCTAATATACATCATTGCAAGGATAGACATTGCTCCACGTTTCTTGCTGCACTAGGAAAATTTACCTACACTTTTTACTTTCTCTATCACGTACATAGAAGGTATCCACCAATACATGTTTTGAGGCACTTTGAATCCAAAAGCAGCATTTTTAGAAAAAGTTCCGTCTGTGAACAGCATAACTCAAAAACGAAAAGTCTAATAAATACCAAATTGGTATTTAAGTTCAGTATCTTCCAAAATGAACATTTTCAAGAAAAACTCCCCATTCCAAACAACCCTTATGTGGAACATTTTTCAATACTTTTGATTTTATAAAAAGTGGCTCTAACAATTTTGATTAAAATAACATAAGTATATTAAAAGCATTTACAAGGCAAATAAAATGTATACATTGAATTTTCCAGGAATAGCTTGTGAGGTCCACTTCAGATAACTGGTAAACATTAAGCAACCAGCGAAAATGCACTGCACACAAATTCTAGATCTCTTTAAAACACACAATTTACTTCAAATTGCTTTTTTGTGGCACCGGCCATTTCCAAGATATCCATTATTGGTTCAAATTGTTCAATACTTAAGCATTCTTTAAAAGTCTTGTCAATTTTCAGTTGTTACTCATGATCACACGGAAAAAATACGGAATTTTAAGCCCAGCATATATCATCCAGTTCTAAAACATTTGACTATTGATATTCCCTTGTATCTATAATGAAAAGTGTAGAGCAGCTATTTCTGGAAAGGTTTATTCTCGATTAAAATGAAGTAGATAGGAAAATAAACTTTGTAAGAATATTGTATACCCGCTAATAGACGATAGAGGGTAGAGAAAGTCATGAGAATGTAACACATCAGGCTTTTTTATCAATTGCCCTGAACCTAACACATCACCTTTTGGTTTTGGGTGATAGCTACAGCAATGAATTTTTCAGTCTGGTTGTAGCTTTCCAGCACATGGCTATGTGAAAGAACAATTAATTACCATTATCCTTTATAATAATTACTTGCGCTTCATATTAAGCTGTATCCCGAATTGACTGTTCATTGCCTCATAAGATCTCTTTGAAGTACTGCACTGGAATGAGATCAAATTTGGGCTCTTCAGTTCAAAAATGCTTTGTTCTAGTTGATTTTACTACTTGCTCAAGTTTCTCCTAACTTCCAACAAGTTTCTTTTATATATACAGCGAAATCTGAACTCTGAATAAGCTGGAATCCTGTCCACTTTGGAAAAAAGTATTGGTCCCAGGAAAATCATATACTTTATTTGTAATTTTTTCTGAATAATACAGAAACTGATCATCGTGGAAACGGAAACTGTCTGCAACTACTTATTGTCTGTTCAGAGTCTTTTGAGACAGTGGAAAGGGGAGAAAGGAATTTGCATACTAGCTATTACAAAGAACCACCACACAAAGCCGACCTTGCCGCAACTGCCGGTTTTCCACCTGCACCTATCCGCTGTCTCAAAAAACTCTGAACAGATAATAAAATGAAAATATATAACAATAAAATGTATTTGTTTTGGAATATGCTGTGCTTCCAAGGAAACTGCAAATGTAGATCATTAAGGTAAATGAGATTTTGTTGGAAATGTACATACCTGAGTGGAGACCGTGTCAAGGATGAATCACAAGGTGCATATGTGTGTTTTTCCTTCAGTGTTGTCTGTTGCTTACAACGGTGGTGTATTGTGAGAAAAGCTATGCATTTTGTGATAAAAGATGTTGCATAAAAATATGGGCTTTCATTAAAGGATTAAGTAAAAATGATCAAATTAAAGGAAAAAGAGAAACCTACTGTGAAAGAACCAATGCTAATGTGGCAAAACACAAGTATGTGAAAATTTAAAAAATAAAGAATATATTAAGGATGGTTTGGTTAGTGCAAGGACAAAGAGATTCAAATGTATAGTGTAAAGTTTCTTAATTAGGGCTGTAGGTAACCACATAATATACTGGATATGAAACTATGTATGTACTAAGGTGCTTTTTAATAAAATGTATGATATTGCAACTATTGGAATGGTGATTGCAATTAATCTTAAAACTATGTGTAAGGAAAAAAATCTCGAATATCTGAATAATATGGAAATCTCACCAAAACAGGAGAGGGAGGAAAATTAGGAACATGTCACTTCTATCTTGAACATTACCTAAACTGAGACTTATGCAGGAACTCTGTTTACCAAGCCAATAGAATACAGCAAATGCACTAGTAGATATCTCCATATGTAGGAAGCCATTTTATTCTTGGTTGAAGGTGTAAATGTGCAGCTGGCACATGCAGGAGTAGGCAGACTAATTACAGTCATGATGGATTTGTCAAAATGCATCTACCATGGTAGACGCTAAGAATGAAGAAATTAGATTATTCCACTTGAATCATTTGATGCTATGCATTGCAGACTAGCAGATGGTCATTGTACAAATGATGCCATTTGTGGAATATAATTTTCAAGAGATGAGCTGCTTACTGTGTTGGATAAAATGGCACATTGCCATCTCATGTGTTTGTTAATTTACATAAATAATATCATTCATTTAATAGACCACTATTTGAATCAAATTTACACTTAACTAGCTTCGCTAACATTTGTTGAAATAGAACATGATTCACAGACATGTCTGCATTCTCAGCTAAGATTAACTGCTGGAAATGTTATTGGTTCTTGATCTTGGATTTTCCCTGCTGGACCACTGATGATCTTGTAGAGTATGTTATCCATGACAGGAATTTCAAAACTTGTCAAATATGCTTTGAGTTTCTTTATGAATATCTTCTCTCATTTGTACATTTCTTTTTATGTTGATCATGTTGTAAATGATAAACATTATTTTCTATGTGGTGACTGTGGTTCCAAAAGTGTGCAGATACTGCAGATGTTTTTATTTGTTTATATTTAGTATGCATGAGGTGTTTTTTAAGACAGGTGCCAATGTTTGTTTTCTTTTTTCCTATATAAAGTTAGTTGCAATCTTCACATATGATCTGTATATTCCAGGTCTTTTGAATGGTGGTGATTTTCCCGAATTCCTCAACTTTAATAGGTTATTATTATTATTAATTATTATTATTATTATTATTATTATTATTATTATTATTATTATTATAATGATGATACTTGTTATAAGGGGTCAGAACTATGCTGTTGTCCTCTGTGGTCTAGGGGTAACATACTAGCCCTCTAGTTCCAAAGGTTGCAGGTTAAAATCTGGCGGAGGGCAAATGGATTTTTTCTGGGTGTAAAAATCCTTAGCAATGCTGTTTTGGAAGGAAAGTAAAGTTGATGGTACTGCATTGTAGGTTTATGGCACATAAAAAAACCTCAAGCCTGATAGCAAAATTTCTAATCTTTCATGCCCAGTATAGAATGAGACACTAAGAACCATAATAGTTAAAAAAAAACAGAACTATGCGGTGGTTGCGAAAATCCTTTGAAAGCCAAATTGATAAACAGTGTTCTACAGAGTGAGCCAAAAGACTTCGAACCGCCTGTGCGGTGTTTTTCCTCTCTGCATCCTCGGCACTCGTTGCCGTCTGCCGCTATCATAGAAAGGCGCGGATGAAACCATATAACATTTTTAAAACTACTTTTAAAGACTTTACTTACCAACTTTATGAAAGGAGATGCTGAAACTGGCCACCGTCGTCCATACATTTTTGGCAACTCTTTAGGAAACTATCCATCACTCGTCGTAGTTCACGCTGAGAAATTTCCTGGTGGATATTTTGTTTTAATTTTTCCAGGGTGTGTGGGTTTGTCTTGTACACTTTATGTTTTAAGTTACACCAGAGGGGTATTTTATGAACAATATTACCGGCTGCCGGTGTTTTTCCACTGGGCGTGTGGAAATATGATAAAAACATGATAACGCACTGCTGCTATAAACACAGTCACGCTGTCATAGTTTTGCTCTGCAGTGTGAAGTGCAGTATTGACTTGACGGTGATGTGATGTAGTTCAGTTATTACGAGTTATTTATTATTTTGTCCTGTACTTAGTCACAAAGTATATTATGGTTCAGTATATGTTTTCTACTGCACAGCATGTATTTATTTATGATTAGTATGTGTTAATTCGGTCAGCTCGCCAAGTCAAACTGCAATTTGCAGAAAGATTTCCAGGTGTAAAAGTTCCAGGCCGTACAACAATCTATGAACTTTACAGTATATTTCAGGCCACAGGAAGTGTTCAGGCTAAAAAATGTTCTTACTGAAGAAACATTAGACGACTGGTCATCGTTTGGAAAATTCCGCCCCAAAAATTCCATGATGGATAGTTTCCTAAAGAGGTGCCAAAAATGTACGGACGACGACGGTGGACAGTTTCAGCATTTCCTTTCATAAAGTTGGTAAGTAAAGCCTTTAAAAGTAGTTTTAAAAATGTTGTATGGTTTCATCTGCGCCTTTCTATGATAGTAGCAGACGGCAACAAGCGCCGAGGACAGGGATGAAAAACACTGCGCAGGTGGTTTGGAGTCTTTTGGCTCACCCTGTATTAAATGATCATTTTGCTTTGACATGTATTACTTTGTTTTAATTCATTCTAATATAATTTATGCTTACTAACACAATTATAGTTTTATTGAATCACCCTGTATTATTATAGAAGCCTATACAAGTCTCAGTATAAGGACACATACAAGCAGAAGGAATGCAGAAGGTTGTAAGTAGACACAAAGGTCAAATAAAACTAATTTGTATATTCAATAAATGGCAGAGTAGAGGATACTACTAATTCAATTATTAAGGAAAGAAACCAATAAAATGTCTTTATTTAAACTTAATAAATAATACTTTGTTGGCCTGAGATTATAAAATAGGAGTTCATGCATAGCATATGACGCTTTGTTGGGCAGCTTCCAGTAGATTAAAAAATATGTAAGATTCACATCAACTGCTCGGGTTCATGAGACTACATCTGAAAAACAAAAGTATTAAAATTGGATTGTGTTCACAAAAGCAAATACTGTGCTATAAGAATGAACATGATTTGAAGTTCAAAATGTTTACTTCTGTGAAGTTCATTCAATAAATCTCTACATTACATAATTGTAACAAATTAACTTACAGTTAAGAAAATAGTAAAGGTCTCTTGGGAACAGTTTTTATCACATAATGACAACGAACATAACTGTAGCATTCATTTTTACTTTCTCTACTATGCACTTATGTAAGCAGAGGAAATATTGCATTCCATCTAAAAATCTGATGTGTTACACTCACATAACTTTCTCTACTCTTGTACAACCTAATTTTACAAACGCCTATTCTCCATATGCTTCATGTTAATCGAGATATCGAGATGTCAATCTTATTGGTAATTTTCTTGTAGATGCAAGGAAAATATGGTAGCTTTTAAGCGATAGTCAAATATTTTAACGCTGGTTGCTATGTGACTCATTCCATTTTCTTTGCATGTTCAGGACATAAAAAAAATGAATAACGCATTTGAGAAAAAGTATAAGTATTGGAAAATTTAAGGAAATAACAAGCAATATCTCGAAAACGGTTCACTCAACAAAAGAAATGTATATGACATAAGTTGTGTATTTTAACGCGATCTACATTTTTTGTGTAGTAAAATTTTGTCTATCTCTTATGGTTTACCAGTTATGCAAAAGTCGTTCACAATGAAGAATACTTTTGGAGACATTCCCAGAAAATTCGAGATATACATTTCATTTCACATGACATTGCCCTAAACATATGATATTTTCATCAAAATCGTTAAGAGCCATTTTTGAGAAAATTAAAATTTTCGAAAAATCTTCCATGTAAAGGGTAGTCTGGAGTGGGGGGATTTTCTTGAAAACCTTCGTGTCGCATCTCTGGAAGATACTGAACCTAAATACCAAGTTTGGTGCTTATCCGATTGTTCGTTTTTGAGTTATGCTGTTCACAGACACACACACACACACACAGACACACACACGGACATGTTTCCAAAAATGCTTTTTTTGGATTCAGGTGGTCTCAAAACGTGTATTTCCGGTGAAATCTCGGTATCGAATTTTTGGGTGGAATGCAATACTTCCCCTACTTACTATACGTAGTAGAGAAAGTAAAAATTTGATACTGAGACCGGAAATACATGAGGTCTCCTGAATACAGTATTCTTGGAGTTACCACATTTAACGTTTCTGAAGTACTTCAGAAATGTTCAATTAAAACAAAGAGACAAGTCAGCAGTAGCATTTCACTTTTGGAATGGAAATCATAACCTGACCAATATCCAAAAGTACTTTAAAGTATAATAGGCCAAAATGAACTCAGAACACGGGAAAACATAAATTTTGAAATCCTACCAGTTGACACTTTAGCAAAGAAGGTCATTGTTCCACCACCAGAGAGAAGGCTGCAATCAACTAAACCAGCAACAGCAGTCGGACCCCTGAGGTTGGAAATGGAAGCAACGGCTCCCAAAACTAGTCCCTCAAAATTTAAACTGTAAGTGACAAAGTGTCATAAAGCTGACTCCACAAATCTTTATTGAGTGTTGATATATCTTTATTGAGTGTTGAGCTAATACAATACATTTGGGCATGATCAGCGTCGAGCCCTGGCTCCTTTTGCCGATCATAGCCAAGCTTCCGCATTTACAAAGCATGTGTGTTGAGTTAGCTTCATATCGCTAACGTTTCTCATTTAAATTCACTATACTGCTTAGTGTTCTTCTCCCCTTCCCATCTCCTTCCCTTACTTCCTCCGCCGCTTTAATACTTCACTATCGGCGGGAAATGGGAACTATTAGATGCAATTTAGAGAATGTTTATTTGTACCCCGTACTGATTGTCCATAACAACACTCGCTCGTTCATACTAAGAAATGTACCTCTCCCTCGTAGCCCTCTCGTATTTACCATCCTTTATATCTAAATCATTCACTTCACGATTTCATAAAATCTATCACTTGCTTATCAATACCTTGTCTTTACTTTGCCTAATTTGTTCCCTTCTATACATTCTATAGTCACTCTCCCTCCCTATTCTATTTACTTCCCCATTATTACTGCTTCTGTTTTCCCATACTTCTCACAGAGCCTGCACTATTTCTATATGTATGGCACACTTTCCTACTCATAAATCTATTTCTGTTGGCTCCTTTAACGGTCCCGCTTTGTTTCTGTCCAAAATCCGTAGACTCCCATTAGGTGTCAACACAATGCTTTCTTCTTCCACCAATTTGCCACTCTGAAACCACGCCTCTGCCCTGCCCGCAATCATATCACGTGTCGATTGAACTCCCTCCCTCCTCGATGATGCCACTTTCCTAACTTTGCCAGCTGTTGTCCATAAGTCACTCTGATCTGACGTCACTGCCTCGGCTCCTAATCCCCTCTCTGACTCAGCCATCTTCTTCCCGCCAGCCCCACGTAGCAGTGACGTAACTTCCATTTTCCTTGTTTCGCCAGCTGATGCCCTTGCGTCACTCTGATCTGATGTTCTGACTGCATCCTGGCCACGCCTACTCTCTAACACAGTCATCTTCTTTCTGCCAGCCCCACGTGCCAGTGATGTAACTTCCATATGTCAATCCTTATCCTCTGGTCTCCAATCGCTCTTTGGACTTCCTCTGCATTCCTTCTCTCTGGTCTCGGATGTATTTTGTTGAATCATATCCTGCTCCTGCGGTTCCTTGTGTCACTTTCGTATCCCATCGACCCATAATCGTAGATTCTTTATGAAGGCCCGTTTCCCTTCCATTCTTGCCAGCATCATTTGTTGTATTAAATCCTTCTTCAAGGCCCGTTGTTCCACCGATAGATCTCTATTTATAAGGATATTTGTTCCTTTTAGTAGTTTTGATTTCTTCAATACTTCATAAACAAACTGCACTGACGTAAATATTGCAACTATCATTCTGGCTCCTGTTGATCTCCCCACTCTAAATGCTTCTCTAATCTCCCAGCCCTGTAGCTTCAAACCAAACTTTCCTTCTATAATCTCTCTGACCTCATCTACCGGCCATGCTCCATTCCTTTCTTTCACTCCTGCTATAACCAAATTAAATCTTCGGTGTCTCTCTTCCAGCAGCTCAACCCTTCTTTTAACTTTCTGTACCTCATTTCGTATATCTTGCATTTCATTTTTAATCTCTCCCTTAATATCTATTAGTTCCTTTTCCATTCCATTGAGTTTATTTCCTAATCTCTCATCCATATCTTTAATGTATGCCAACGTTTGTTCCATGACGTTTTGATCCCCATTTGGCCCAGGGTTGATTTCAACTCCACCAATTACCAATAGTATACTATTACACATGTGAGAAGAAACATGTTTGCCATCTCTTCTACACCTTTGTTTGTTTTAAAATCCTTCCATTTTAACTTGTTAAATGCTCCAATTCTTGCTCTGTACACCTCAATACCAATTCCCATGGTTGCTTAAGCCCTTCTTTCTTCCACTCCAGGAGCTTCCTCCTCACACATCCACTCTCTTCCACTGATTGCTTAGCACTGACTCCACAAATATCAAGTATAATTTGGACTTCACTTTACTAAATTCCTCCGAACATCAATTAACATAACACCATGCTAACCCCGTCAACAAGTAATCAATAAAATACATCTTGAATTCTGCCAGTGAATTAAAAAGCAGGCATATACCAATTAAATTGCAACTGTTGAGAAAAAATCTGATGTGTTACACTCACATGACTTTCTCTACTCTTGTACAAACTATTTTTATAAACGCTTATTCTCAGTCTATTTCATATCAATCGAGCTAAACATTTGCAGAAACTAATCTATTGCTTATTTTCTTGTAGGTGCAAGGGGAATATGGTAGACCTTAAGCAACAGTCAAATCTTTTAAGAGCTGGTTGCTATGTGGAGTATTCAAGTATTCTCTTTGCTTGTCCAGGACATAAAAAAACGAATAATGAATTCCCATTTAAGAAAAAGTATAAGTATTGCAAAATTCAAACAAGGTATGTCTCGGAAATGGTTCATTCAATAAAAAACATTTATATGACGTAAATTGTGTGTTTTAACGAGATCTACATTTTTTGTGTAGTAAACTTTTGTCTATCTCTTACTTTTACCAATTATGAAAAGCCATTCAAAATGAAGAGGACTTTTGGGGAATTCCCGAAAATTCAAGATATACATTTTATTTGTCATGAAAAGATCTTAAATACATGATATTTTAATCAAAATCGTTAGAGACATTTTTGAGAAAATAAAAATTTTCAAAAAATGTTCCTTGTAAAGGGTAGTCTGAGGTGGAGGAATTTTCTTGAAAATCATACCGCATCTTTGAAAGATACTGAACCTAAATATCATGCTTTGTATTTATCAGACTTTTTGTTTTTGGGTTATACTTTTCACAGGCACACACAGACCTTTTTATAAAAAATGTTTTTTTTTAGATTCAGGTGCCCCAAAGCACATATTTCCGGTAGAATCTTGATATCAAATTTTTGGGTGGAATGCAATACTTCCCTTACTTACTATGTGTAATAGAGAAAGTAAAAATGCACACTGGCAAGAGAAAAAGAAATCAGGAAACTAATGCTAAGTAAACTATAGGTGCATAAAAGATGCCATGCATTTCCTGAATGAAATGCATTGCACAGAGCCCAATCACAAACACCTAAAATTTGTCATCAGGAAACAGGAAGTTCTATATGAGAACATGTATTTATTTGGAAGAACAAACAAAAAGAGTATCACATGGGAGAATCAGCACCAAGGCACCACTTCCAACCCCCATGCAGCAATCATTTTCTGATTGAGAATGGGAGCAAACATAAAGGGTAGTTAAATTATATTTGAAACCACTCGCGGCCTCTCTCTACTGTGCGAGACAGCTGGCACTCAATGGGGAAATTACGCCGGCAGAGGCGAACTAAAATCCTTACCTTATAGTAGATGATGGAAATGTTGACCTGCTCTCAAACAGGCAGCATATCTCGTAAATATTCTCACTCAGTCTCCGAAGCTCAACAGCAGGAATTCTTATGATTTCTTGCACAGTGTTTTCTCTAAGTTCCTGTAGTGTGCGAAAATTGGAACGGTACACTTTGTCTTTTACAGAACCCCATAAATAAAAATCACAACTCGTTAGGTCAGGAGAACGAGGGGGTCACAAATCAACACTAATTATTCTGTCATCAAACACCTCTCTTATTGCATGTAATGATTCAGCAGCTGTATGTGCTGTTGCAGAATCTTGCTGGAACCACCATACGATTTCTCTTCTTCTGTCAAACGATTGCAAAATGGCCTCAGAATTAACCTCTCATATCGCTCTTCATTTATTGTTTCATCAAAGAATATGGGCTCACTGAGCTTTTCCTCGAATGTTTCTTGTCCAATACTGAACCCAAAACTTCAAATTTATTTACGGTCACATGTACGGTTGACCTTGCAGGTGGTACAGAGTTCGGAAACTTTTCAACAAACTCCCTGCACACATGGCGAGCAGATTCATGCTTGATGTAAATTTTACAAATAAACACGTGTTCCTCCACAGATAAGTGATGCACCATGTTTACTGCATAACAGAGGCACACTGAATGACTGCACCTGATGCAGCAATACCAATGAGAGTTGGTGCCGGCACACTTTCGAGCGGGCATTGCCAGTCCAAAGTCCCGGCAGCTGGCACGGGAGTAGAGGCCACGAATGGGTTTGAATATAATTTATGAGGGTAATCCCAAAAGTAAGGTCTCCAAAGCGCTGGGATCGCAGGGAAACTGTTTGTGTGGATGTTGGCCATACTGCTTTTTTCCTCCCTCCTTCCACTCTCTTCAGAAACCACCGCACATCCCTTAGCGCCCCCAGTCTTGGCTTGGCAGCCAGTTATAATGGAGCTCCCGTTAGCCACTACCGCTAGGTGCGAAGTTCGCGCAGTTATTCGTTTTTTGAGTGCAAAAGGGGTTAAACCTGTCGAAATTCATCGACAGTTGATGGAAGTGTATGGAGAGTCTTGTATGGATGTCAAAAATGTCCGCAAGTGGTGTAGAGAATTTGCAAATGGTCGCACAGAAATTCATGACGAGGAAAGAAGCGGGAGACCGTCCATTTCTGACAAAACAATCACAAAGGTTGAACAAATCATGCTTCAAGATCAGCGGATCACTCTCAATGAGCTCTGCATTGTTGTTCCTGAGATTTCTCGAAGCACTGTTCATCGGACTTTGATCGAAGAGTTGAAATTTCAGAAGGTGTGCGCAAGATGGGTCCCAAGAATGCTGACAGAAGATCACAAAAGGCAACGCGCTGAAACTTCCCACCAATTTCTTCAACGCTACGCAGATGAAAAGGACAACCTTTTGGACTCAATAGTCATGGGTGATGAAACCTGGGCTTTCCACTTCACACCTGAGACCTAACAACAATCACGTGAGTGGTGGCATTCCGGTTCACCTAAGCTGCGAAAATTCAAGAGAACACAGTCTGCCGGTAAAGTCATGAAAACTGTGTTTTGAGATCGAAAGGGGATATTGTTGGTTGACTTTATGGATCCTGGGACAACAATAAATGACGACAGGTATGTCAGACATTAAAAAAGACTCAGACGGGCAATTCAGAACCGTAGAAAAGGAATGTTGAGCAAGGGCATAAGCCTTCTCCATGACAATGCTCGCCCCCACACCGCCCATCAAACCATGAATCTTCTGCAACAGTTTGGATGGGAAACCATTACCCATCCACCCTATAGTCCGGACTTAGCACCCAGTAACTACTACTTGTTTCCCAAGTTGAAAGAACACTTGGCTGGAAGGCGCTTCGGTGATGACGATGAAGTGAAAAATGAGGTCCATCACATTTTCAAGAGCATGGCGGCAAGCTGGTATGACATGGGCATACAAAAACTGCCACAGCGTCTACAAAAATGCATCGGCCGAAATGGCGATTATGTGGGAAAATAGACAAATGTTAAAGCTTCAAAACTATGTACCATTTGTTGTCAATAAAAGTTTCTTTGTATTTTAATAAAAATTGGAGACCTTACTTTTGGGATTACCCTCGTAACTACCGTTTACTTCTGAAACGTGCTGCTAGTAATTAATGTAAGTGACGTAATAGCTGTCCTCAATTAATTTACTATACCAATTTTTGAGAAACATCACTGTTATTAACTTCAGACTCTGACATGCTACATTTATATGACTTTTGCTATCAACTAGTATTTATTTTTACATAGCTTCTACAAACTAATTCTTAGAAAAGTTTATTTTTCTGTCTTAAGATAAAATTGGCAGAAATATTTCATTGTAGGTAAAGGGGGATAGAGGAAACTGACTCATTAATCAGTTATTTAAAAGCTAGTCTACATATGTTCCATACCTTTCCCACGGCATTGAGGAAAACAACTGAATAGCAACAGTGCTTTAAGAAGATGATAAAGTATCGAAAAATTCAAACTATAATAACAGATATCTTGCAAATGGCTGATACCGCAGAAATAATTGTGTGTTTTAAAGAGATTCTAAATTTTTTTTTTGTGTCTCTCTTATGGTTTACCCATTATATAAAATGTTACCAAATTCCTTCCAAATAAACAGGACTTTACGGGCTATTCCCAGAAAATTCAGAATATGCATTTTATCTGCCATCTAAATACGATAAATGTATGATATTTTAATCAGAACCATTAAGCCATCCAGTAAAATCTTGACATCTAATTTTTAGGTGGAATACAATACTTCCTCTACTTTCTGTAAGTATATACAGTAGAGACAATAAAACTAATTTATACTCATATAATTTTGAATAGTAGTAGATGCAAAGATAACGACACACATCTTCACCTAATGTTATTCCGCCATGTCAAACAGCATTAGACTGAATTACAAATGCCATAGCTTGCAGGCTAGGCTACCACAGAGCAAGGTCATTCAACCCAGTGTCTACTAAAAGTCAGATACAGTGGCTGCCAGTTGCATCATTCAAGACACACCCAGTACATATTACAAGAAACAGGATTTCGATGATGGTCTCTAAATGTATACAGATGTTCAAAGGACATTTCATTCTGATGCCATAAATTAATTTGGAATATGAGATTAGAAAGTGGTAGATTATCCATTTACCACAGTCTACAATGACATAGTTATGAAGCCTGAGGTATTTTTTTTCCCAGTGTGATTACAGTGCTCCTAATGGAATGGTTTTAATAAATCAAACAGCTGTGTTAATTTGTTGTTTGGGAGAAAAGGACATGACGTTATGCAAAATATTCATTAAGATCAATAATGTAATACTATAAATTTTACTAAGAGTAAAAAAAGAGGCCAGGTTTATCCTTCTTCCAATTTCCAAAAGATCCAGTAAGACAAGTTCACAAGACATTCTACCTACATTAAAATGTTGTTTCCAACACTCCACATATGGCATATAACCTTTGGGAGATACCTCATTCCACCCAGCAATGGCTGGACCCATTTCTGAAGTGGAGGAACCTAGTGAGCGGAATCCATAGTCTCCAGGGTGATGATGAGGTTGGCAGTATAATGAGAGGACCTACAACTTTGCTGTGGACTCTGAACCACATTGGGCCTTAGGTAACTTCACATGATTAAGTCAGAGGTGAAGGCGTGGACAGGGCTGACTTAAATTGAAATTGAGTTTTATTTATGGACGCTCTTTAACTACTATGGTTTTTAGCGTCCCATTCTATATTGGGCGTGAAACACCGGTAATTTTGCTCAGAGGCCTCTTTATCAGGCTTGAGGTTCTTTTACGTGCCGTATATCTACGACACTGGACCACCGGCTTTACTTCCCTTCCGAAGGAAGCCGTGCTAAGCATTTTTAGGCCCGAAAAAATCCATCGCCCTCCGCCGGGTTTGAACCCGCGACCTTGGGAACTAGAGGCTAGCATGGTACCACTAGTCCACGGAGGATGACGGGCTGACTTAAAATCGCTAGCCCAGGGCTGCGAATCGAATGTTGACCCTCAGTTCAAGAGACAGAAATGAAATCTCTGTGCTACCCCAGAGCCCTACATTAGAATGTAAAAACATAAGGATTAATGACAGTCGTGGTTGACACAATTTATGAAAACAACCGTTCACGGTTACAGTAAATGTCATTATGCCTACATACCTGAAAATAATAACTATCGCTATTAGTTCTCGTGTCTTTGTGTTTATGGTGGAGTTTATTATACTTCATTAAAATATTAAATAAAATATGCCTATAATTAGTATAAAATATGGATCAGTTAGTAACAGCGATGTGAATTTGAAATAATATAGAAAATTTGAGTCGGAGTTGAAACACTTGACTGGTTTCGGGAGCTAATTGCTCAAATCATCAGAAGGTGACCAACTGGTTCCTCGTGGTGCTGTCCCATATGCATCTGTGTGGTGGAATCTGGTGTAGTGATGAAACACCATAGTGGCTTCGGTGGTGGCAATTCAAAATTCATCACATGGTGTTTTATGTTTAGTGATTAATAACTTTTCCCAAGTATCCAACTCTACAGTGTGTTTTGTCGGTTTTAAGAGTGTTATATTTGGTGTGATGTGCAACTGCAGATTTGTCCATTTGTTTGTATTTGATGTGTCTCATATGTTCTTTTAATCTGGTCTCTAAATTTCTTTTTGTTTTACCTATGTATATTTGGTCACATTCTGCGCAATTAATTTGATAGATTCCTGCTTTTTTGTTCTGAGGTATTTGGTCCTTTGATTTGTTGCAGAGTAATTTCTCTATCCTTAATCTGTTTTGTGGAGCTAGGCAAATGCTGTGTTTCTTGAAAATGATGTGGAATTTGTAGTGAGTCCTTGGGTGGAAAGTGAACTTCTTGAAAATTGTTTTGCTGTTTTGTTGGGTTAGATTAGTTGTGTCCTTAATAAGTTTTTGTTTCTTGAAATGTGCTATTTTTTTGTTGATAATTTGTTTGGTGAAGTCATTGTTCATGTCTGTGTTAACTGTGTGTTTGTATTCTGTTTCTGTTAGTGGTGTGTAAACCAATCTATGGGTCAAACTATTTAGAACTGCATGTTTGTGTGGTACTGGGTTGAAACTATTGTTTTTTATGTAGTTTTCAAAATCTGTAGGTTTCCTGTATATCCTAAAATTGTTCTTGTTCTGGTTTCTAATTACTTTCAAATCTAGGAAAGGTAGAGTACCATCATTTTCTGTTTCCATAGTAAATTGTATAGATCTGTTCTGTAAATTTAGTAGTTTGAGAGCATCCTGGATGAGCTTGTTGGGTACTATTGCAAATATATCATCAACATATGTGCCAGACTTTGGAAATTTACAGAAAAGAGGTGGTTATGTGTGATTAAAAATTACTCATGAAAAAGTCAGCGAGGAATGGTGATAGAGGATTTCCTATGGCTAAACCTGAAGTCTGCTGATTACTGTTGAAAATGAAAGTGTTTTGAGTGATGCAAAGTTCTGTGAGATTCAAAAGGTCATCTACTTCATCTTGTGTTATACTGTTTTGGGTAAGCCATTTTTACTTTCTCTACTACGTATAGTAAGTAGGAGAAGTATTATATTCCACTCAAAAATTCGATACCAAGATTTCACCAGAAATATGTGTTTTGAGGCCCCCTGAATCCAAAAAAGGTATTTTTGGAAACATGTCTGTTTTTGTAAGAGTTCATCTATAGGAATACTTGGGAAAAGCGCAGTGACGTCAAAAGATACTAATTTATCTTTCGGTTTCAATTCCATATGTTCTATTTTTGTGATCAGGTCTTGGGAGTTCTTAATACTTAAGCTGTTATATTTATGTTGTGAAGAGAATTTCTATGTGAGCCATTTAGCCAAATATATGTGGATGAATCAATATTGTTTATTATAGGTCTCATTTTGTTGCCTGGTTTATGGGTTTTTGGGAGTGCATACAGTCTTGGTAACGTGGGATGATTAGATTTGATTATGGTTTTTTCTTTATCTGTTAGGGTTTTAAGTTTACTCATAGAGAGATTGAAGGATTTTATTTGAGCTTTTAGTGGATCTGTTTTGATTTCTGTATATGTGTTATCTTGGAGTAGGTTTTCCACTTTTGCAATGTAGTCTTCTTTGTCCAGGATTACCAATTTGCCACCTTTATCAGCTTTGGCGTAAACAACAGGTTTGGATTTTAGTACTTTATAATTCTGTTGTCTGGAAAACTGTATCACAATAGTGGTTTTACTACCAATTTCTTATATGTGTACCTTACGAAGGATTATGCTGCAGCATTATATTTGAAAAATAAGCATTGCTCAACATAGAATCATTCAAAATGCAAATGCATTTCTTTGACTTAAAACTAGTAGTTCAATTTACCTTCATTTTTATTTTCCTGGTCATCTTCAATTTGTTCCGCCTGTTTGCTCCAAGGCTGCTCTGTTGCAGAAGAGAACAGCACATACATCAGATTCCCAAAGAAATTAAGAGCGGCTGCTATGAAGAACACAATTTGCCACTGTGCTATGGTGTCCTGCAAAAAAATATGAATATCTATTTTTATAAAAGCATCTTTTTTACTTTCTCTACTACATATAGTAAGTAGGGGAAGTATTGTATTCCACCCAAAAATTCGATACCAAGATTATTATTTCTCAAATGGGAATTCGTTATTCATTTTTTTTTGTCCTGGTAATGCAAAGAGAATGGAATACTCCACATAGCAACCAGCTCTTAAAATATTTGACTATCGCTTAAAGCCTACCAATTCCCCTTGCATCTACAAGAAAATTAGCAGTAGGATTAACATCTTGATTAACATGAAGCATATGGAGAATAAGCATTTGTAAAAATAGTTTGTATAAGAGTAGAGAAAGTCATGTGAGTGTAACACATCAGATTTTTTTTTCAAGTGGTAAGCCGTTACCTGTTTTTTCTCCTGGTCATACAAAGAGCATGGAATTTCAAATCTCTCAGTTAGCAATCAACTTTTTAAAAATCTGATATCGCTTTAGCCTACTATATCCTCCTTGTATCTACAATGAAATGTGTAATTATGTAATGGAATAAGATGTTAAAACACTGGTCAGCAGATTGAAAACACTTGTTGCTCCACTTAAAATTCTATTCGAACATGTTTCAAACAGATGTGCTCTCCATCCTCAGCGAGCCTGCCGACTGATGTACACATCATGTAACTTCTTCCACTTCCTTGTTGCTTGGTGTGCCTCTCTTTCTATTGGTCAGTTGTAAGACGTCATCCATCACTGGTGTTTCAAAATTCATGGCTCGATTTATGTCTTTAATGATGCGTATATTTTCCCGTACCGTTAATTTGCTATGGTTCTTGTCTGGTTTTAGAAGTTTGATTTCGTGACTAATATTATGATTATGTGGCCAAAAAATGATAGGCTACGACTGATTTATCTGTCTGTTTATATTTTATATTTCTGAAATGTTCTTTTAATCTGGTTTCAAATTTCTCTTTGTCTTCCCAATGTATATTTTATGACAATCTTCACAATTGATTTACAGGTGTTTCACGCCCAATATAGAATGGGACGCTAAGAACCATAGTAGTTAAAGAGCGTCCATAAATTAAAAAAAAAAAAAAAAAAAAAAAAAAAAACTTCACAATTGATGCAGTAAATTCCTGATAATTCATTACTCGGAGTAGTATTTTTTAAAGGATGGTTGTATTTATTTTGTGGGTCCAGTTTTATGTTATAATCTTTGGAAATCTTACTGAATTTATTGAACACTTTTGGGCGGTATGTGAATTTGCAGAATCTTCCCTGGTCTCTCCTGTGTTTAATGTGCTAACGTCCTTAATAGTTTTTCGTGTTTATGTTTTTTGATGATTCTTGTAACAAAGTTAGTCCTAAAACCATTCAGATCTGTGACATATTTAATGTGCTCCAGTTCTTTGTTATATTCCTTTACAGTTAACAGGATGTTAATCAATCTATATATCAGGCTGTGAAAAATGGCATGTTATTTTAAACACTTCATTTTAATCATTAGTTTTATATGTAATGGAAGTTTATCTCGACTAACAAGAAGTAGATAGGTCGCTCTATGACCTCGATGTTGAAGATACCTTAAATAAATAAATTAAAAAAAGAGGAAGTAGAAGAACAATAACCTTTGTAAGAATGGTCTGCAGAAGAGTGAGTAGAAAAGTCATGTGAATGCAACACATCAGAGTTTAAGAGATCATCTTCCTTGAAAGATTTGTTTCTGCTGAATACTTTATGAAGAAAACAAGCAACCAGTGTGGGTGTGTCTTATCTGACTGCTGCTACTAAAATTTTATGCTTTATGAATGAATTCAATGGACACAAGCTCAAGTTGGTCTCTAGGATAAGCTTGCTTCGGTCTTTATGATTTGCCAATGCAAACTGATATTCCAAAATAAATAAATTAATTAATAATAATAACAACAACAACAAATGTGGGCATGAAACAGGAACACTAACAACTAGCATTGGTGATGACAAAGAGGAATTTGTAAGTAATGTGGTGGATGTCACTGGAAATAAAAATTGTATCGCATCTGACAATAGTAAGGACCACAACAGTAATGGTGGTAATACAGGGTGAGCAAAAAAACTACGAACTGCTTGCACAGTGTTTTTCCTGTCTGCATCCACGGCGCTCGTTGCCATCTGCCACTATCATAGAAAGGCGCGGATGAAACCATACAACATTTTTAAAACTACTTTTAAGGCTTTACTTACCAACTTTATGAAAGGAAATGCTGAAACTGGCCACTGTCGTTGTCCATATATTTTTGGCACCTCTTTAGGAAACTATCCATCACTCGCCGTAGTTCACATTGAGAAATGCTGGCAATTTCCTAGTGAATATTTTGTTTTAATTCTTCCAGAGTGCGTGGGTTTGTCTTGTACACTTTGTTTTAAGTTACCCCAGGGATAGAAATTGCAAGGGGTTAGGTCGGGGGACCAAGGGTGCCACAAATCTGTACTAATAATTCTGTCCTCAAACACACTTTCAATTTTTCTCATCGAAATATTGGCCATATAAGCTGTTGCAGAGTGTTGTTGAAAAAAGGCAATATCATGCTCCCTGGCTGTGAATTCTTTAAAAAAAGGGGGGGGGCAAAATTGTATTCACATATGTACGGGCTTCAACTGTTGACTCAAAAAAAATTGGCAAGCGATGGATAGTTTTCTAAAGAAGTGCCATACATGTGTGGACAACAACGTGGCCAGTTTCAGCATCTCCTTTCATAAAGTTAGTAAGTAAAGCCTTTAAGCAGTTTTAAAAATGTTGTATGGTTTCATACATGCCTTTCTATGATAGCGGCAGATGGCAACCAGTGCCGACGACACACACAGGAATAACACAGGCGGTTCGTAGTTTTTTGGCTCTCCATGTAGTAAGAACAATTATAATAATGAATGCATGTTTTTCAGAACTTTTCATTTAAACATACAGTATTTAACCAATAATTTGGTACCATTACAGCAAGTAATCTATGTACTCATCACTTTCTTCACTTGTTGACCCATAAAAGTTTAACGCAAAAGTGGTATACTGGTATTATCCATTAAATAAACGATTTCTAAAGCCTAAAGTTAAAAGCAGTTTAATTCAGTATCTTTAATCACATGTGGAATAGTACATAGATAGTGTTGCCAAACAATTCAGGTATCACTTTTATGTTCTACTCTTAGGGTGGCGTGCACCATGTTGGAGTAAATTGCTTCGGAAGTAACATTTACTAAAGAAGTCCCCACTACGGAAGTAGGTTACTACAGGAGCAATTTACTCCGAAAGTAACGTTGGAGAGCTCAATTACAATTTACTCTTTTAGTTGCGGCTATGGAAGCAAGAGCTCATTACTCCCAAAGGTATTGTTTTGTTTGCACGATTTACTTGATGCAATCATGAATAAGGTAATGTGCAATAGGAAAAGGGGAGAAATGTCAGCGAAAGAGATAAATGTTTGTTGGTAGAAATAAAGAAAACCATTTAAACAATACCAGTGTAAAAAACATGCGATAACCTGCATTACGTTGGTCTTCAAAGCCAGTGAGATAACGCCAACACTCGCAATGTGCATTCCTAATTACTTTTTTATTTTAGGTTTATCAGTTTTTTACGTTTCTGATTTACAGGAGTTTAGGTTAGGGTTAGGTTTTTCTTTTTAATATAAGCTTAGGTTCCTGATTACAGGAGGTTACTTTTATTAACGTTTTCAATGAAGACCCAAGTAAGCAAAAAAGCCAAAACGTGTCATAAAGATACTGAAAGAGAAATGCTGGAAAGTCGTGATTGGCGAGTTTAATAATTCTAGCAACGGGAAATGTACTGAAGAGCAGCTTAAAATTCTGGAAACAATGTTTTGTAATCTTCATTTTGCATCGCAGATCATTTGCGTGTTAATAGAGAAATACCCTTGATTTCGGAGAAGTTCACCATATTCACAGATGGGTACAAAATAGTAACATGCATGCAGTCAATTCCACACACAATGTGTGGGAAATCTGTGAAATTGAAGAAGAATTGTCTTTTATTTTCTTAACACTCGTGTATATTTATATGTGTAGGTACCTTGCTCTTAACCTCAAAAGTGCTTTAACAATGCAGTAAAATACACAGCCAGCAGATGTGTGATGAATGCTTATTTATAAGACCGCCTGCAATACCGGGATTATGATGAACTTTACTTAACATCACATGAAAGTGCTGGTAATCTAAATGTATAATTGGCATGCACTTAACAAAATGGGAATGACTCTTGATTGATAGTTCTTTTATTACTTCGAGCTAGTACTGATTGGTTCTAATTATCATGTGAAATCAAACTTGACGTAACGGGAAGGAAACGTTTGATGCCAAACTTTTAAGTTGCATTGCGTTAAGTCAATTCTAAATATCTGCATTTAATACAGTGTAAGACTGTCACATTAAATTCATTGTAATGCTGACTCAAGCTTCTGAAATATTCCGGTACGAAAAACTCATAGGACGCATAACAATAATTGCAATTTGGATTATAGAGCTGAATTTGTGTCTGAGTTTTGTTGAAATGTTTTCCAAGCAGGTTCCAAAGGCATGTATAAGATTCTTTCCTAATACGGAAATGTTCATTGAACTTTCTCTCTCTCTGTATAACTATCATATGGTTCTCGCATAGCACTATTGCATTTCCATTGTTTTTTTTTCTGTCGAGATCATCAATGTAACCTAAATAATTGCTGTTTTCTTCATCGAGATCATCAATGTAATCTAAGTGATCCATGAATGCATCAAAAATATCTTCCTCCAAATACGTTACGGTATTCTAGTTCAATCGATAGGTTAGGTACTCCATCCAGGTCACAAGAGTAAATTCTAACCTATATTTGTTCTCTATTTAAGTTCATAGTAACATACTACATGATGGTGCTCTCCGACATTTACTTCTGTGGTAATTTAATCTGGGAGTATCTGAAAGTGTTTTCTTTGGAAGTAGTTTACTCTCGCATGGAAGTCACTGAGTGTTGACTTGAATAGTAGTTTACTACAAAATTAGAACTTACTCCAGGTTAGTGCATGCCACCCTTAGTGCTGTCTTAGAAGTTTAGACTGTAAACTAATAAGACATACAAAAACTAATGATCCCTAAGCTGCAGAATGTGGCATTTTCGCATACTGTCTGGAGCAATTGTTTCCTCTTGTAGGCACTTAGTTCCTGTCATCCCTATACATGATGCAGCCATGTGCTCGGTGGAGTGATACAAACAGATTTGTTTACTTCTACTTTAAACTTAGAGTGAAACACATATAAATATAAATAAATCCTTAGATAGGTATTATAAAAAGCTCAATGAAGTTCTTAATACCTACCTGGCCATTGATCAAAGCTCCAATAACATAAGGTGCAAAGAAACCACAGGAGTTAGCAGCTCCATTGGTAATGCCATACATTGTTCCAGCAAACTGTGGGCTCAGAGCTAAGTGGTTCATCTGGTTACCTGCGTATGCAGCACCAGAAAATCCACCGGTGATTCCAAGAAGAACAATCATTATCTTATGATCACAGCCAAGGTAGGCTATTGCTATGAAGGCTGCTGCAGGTGCAATTGAGGCTGGAAACAATATAAAACTGTTAGTTATTGGATGAACAATATGTATGAAACCATAGTCAGTTTGCTCATCTTATACTATGAAACTGCTATAAAACCCTGACAAAAACAAACAACATTTTGCTTGCAATTTTTACTTTCTTTACCACACACTTATACTCTATCCCAGACAAGAACAATCCTATTGTAAACAACAAGGCAGAGCAAACTCAAACAACCCACCACGTGTCTGACCTACATATCGCTACCTTAGGATCAGACTGACGTAATTACACTTTTTGCTGTTTTTGAGTTACGACTACTTCCATAATCAGAAAATTGCGCTCTATCTTAGGATCAAACAATCGTATCTCTAGCTATAATAGTGTCGAAGTTAAGCGTCGATGTAACTGCAATGTCATACTTTTTGTAAGAGTCAAAGGAACATAAAAGCCGTTACGTTTGACTGACCCTAATGCTATCTGCAAAATAATAATTTTGGTAAGGATCAGAGGATGGTAAAAGCTGATATGTTTGTCTGACCCTAACGCTTCGTTTTATTATTGACACCTGATAAACTCTTACGTTTGTCTCATCCTTCCTGCCTACGTGACTGACCACTGTAACTTTCCGTTATTTTTTAATTATTGCCTTTACATACACAATTCCACATTTGAAGGAGTGCACATCACCAAATCACGCATGAAAGCACATGTATTTAAAGGCAATTTGTTATTTAGTGCAATATTGCTTAGCAGTGTGTTTTTAGCTCACAAGCATTACATTTGTAGATTTAAAAATTAGTGAAACTCTATTATGGATTCCAGAGGGAGAAGAATGGTTCAGTTAGTAAGTGAACAGAAGAATAATGAAAATAATGATAAATGTAAGTATAAAAACATTGGAACAAAATATAAATAAATATATGTTTGTGTTAGTTATTAAACTTGTATATATGATATTGAAATAATAATTGAATTATATATGAACTGTCATTTAAATGTAACTTAGTTAAAGCATTCAGTACTTTGTTATTTTATATTTTATGACAGTGGGACATCAGAAGATGAGGAAGGAGAAGCATTGTTTACAGAATTTATAGCAGTAGTTGACTCAGATAGTGATCCTGATTATGAGCCAAAAAGTGATCTAAGTGAGAATGGTGAGTAATAATTATGATGTTATGGTTTTGGGCTAGTTACTATTACTCCTACACCTTGTTATCATCATTGTTGTTGTGGCTGTTATTATTGTGTTTTGGAGGTCTACACTATAGACACATTACTCATTTATTACAGATTCTAATGATGAACAAGTATAGAGGGGCGTTGTCAATCCTAATGTGAAAGCCAGAGATCTGGTGGCACAATCTATGGAAATTAATAGTCCCGAGACAGTTAATGAACCCAGTAACGATTCTAATTATCTGGATGAGAAGGGTGATGATCTTATAACCTTCTGAGAGTTCTTCTGATTAACATAGGTACTACATTTTGGAATATAATGTATTACAGATTCTAATGAGGAGACACAGAGTGGTATTACTACTGTAAACATGGTTCAGGTTGCAGAATCCATGGAAATGGATGATACTAATTCAGGCAAAGAGCCTGTGCTAGATGATCTGTGTGAAAGGGTGAGTCATCATAGAACCTAGGGAACTATCTTTTTATTAAACCATTTTATTCCTATATTTACGAATAGGCCTGTTTATAGCTACCATTTATTATTAATTTATTAGAGATTCCAACTATGATAAACAAACAGGAAGGGATGTCAATGAAAATGTAGAGAGCAGGTTGCAGAATCTAAAGAAACTAATGGTAAAATCAGTGAAGACCCCGTTGCATGCAAAAGAAAGAAGAGGGTTGTTATGGAAGAATGGAAAAGAAACAAAAAATACTTAATAGACAGTTGGGGAAAGCATACACTTCTACCACAAATCAAGATGTTCCAGCTCGAAGGGTGTGTAAAAAGGTTGTTCAAGGTGTATTCGAAAATATAATGATAATTTCAGTAACGATGATAGACAAAAAGTCCATCAAGCTTTCTGGGACCTTGGTTCTACTGAACTTCAGAGACAAAAGGAAAGTATCCAAACACAAACAGAACATTCTAGAAGAAAAAATAGTAAAGGTCTTTTCCTAGTCAAAGGATTTGATAAAATTCAGGTATACAAGCAATTTTTCCTCACTACCTCCGATATATTGGAAACATTTGTGAGGAAACCGTTAAGAAAAGAGATGACCACAACATAATAGAGAAGGAGAAAAGAGGTTACCATGCATCTGGTTGGAAACCACCGGAAGATGAGCAGGAAATCAGAAACCATATCCGGAAATTTCCAGTTCTCCCATCACATTATTCCACGAAGAAGTTTAACAAGGAATACTTACCTGCATATTTAAATATTCAGATCATGCAATAACAATGAATGTTTCAAATATTCTAATCTTACACAGATGGAGAAGGAAGATGAAAATACGAAAAAAAAACCATGATGATCACATCAAGAAGAAAGAATTGGCACGGGAAATGAAGAATAAGAAAAAGGATGAAGGAAAAAAAAGGTGAATGTGTTATGGCAGAATATGAGTTGGAGGCAGTACTGTACTGTCCTAAGACAAATTCCAAGTTGTTGTTTTATAAAAGACAATTTTTTGTCTATAACTTGACAATTTTGAATTTACCAAACAACCAAGCCAACAGTGAGATGAGTCAACAGCGAAAAGGGGTTCAACAGAAGGGCATCGTGTGTTTTAGACTTTCTGAGAGATGTTGCAAATGGAAAGGAAATAACACTATTTTCAGATATATGTGGTGGACAAAACCAAAATATTAACATGTGTGCGATGTTGTTATATGCCGTCCAGAATATGAACATTCTAGTAATCAATCAGTGGTTTTTCGAACCAGGTCACTCACAGATGGAAGTGGACTCTGTACATGCCTGCATAGAAAATTAGAGCAAGCACGTAGATGTGTTCAATCCCATAGAATGGTTCACGGTAGTACGCATGGCATCAAAGAGACACACTGTCATAGAGATGGATTCTACGAAATTTGTAAACTTTACTGAACTTCAGAAAGAAACAATTAGGAATAGAAAGACGGATGAAAAAGTGGAAGCAGTGAGCTTGTTGAAAATTGTATGGATGCAATACGTAAAGGTGAACCATACAAAATATATTTCAAGTATTGTTACGATGAGGCAGAATTTCATGAGTTGCAGACCATAAGAGCTGGGCACAGTAGAAGAAATGAAGCAGAGGAGTTAGCATTACAACCTGTCTATGATGGTCCCCTGCCAGTCACCAAAGAGAAACTATCCGATCTGAAAGAGTTATGCCAGAAAGGGATAATTGCACAGAAGTACCATTAGTTTTATTCCTCACTTCACTTCCATTACAATGGTCTAATATTAATGTAATTTTGTTTATCATTTATTTTATGCTTTAATAAAAATGTCTTACAACAACAAAGCGTGTGCAGTTTCATTATAAGATTGCAATACCCATAGAGTCGCAGCAGGAAATCGTAATTTATTTACGTAACTACAGCGCATTTTATTAAAATATTAAATATCTACTTAATAATTGATTATTACAAATTAACATCAATGTCAATCATTGGGCAAATGAACTAGGTTATCGAATTTCATAACAAAGTTTGTGTTCAGCAATGCTAATATACATATAGCATCATCACAAACTTAAAAACTTAAATATCTCAAAACATGCATTCATGTAGTTACGTCAGTCTGATCCTAAGTTAGCGATATGTGCAGATAAGTTTTTTAACACTATCTGTAGCAGTGCTAACTTCTTGACAATGAATTGAGTAAGACATTCCAGTAACTTATTAAATCTATGTATTAATGAATATCGCAAAACAACGCGCTATCATTTGCCTCTCACCACTTGTTAAGGTTTGCTCGGCTGTGTTTTATTTTGGCAGATTGACAGACCTGCTCCATGATAAGCTGACTGCTTTTAAATTGCATACAAGTGTTTTGGCTTGTGAAGTATGCGAGAGGTGTAGGAAATACAGTCTTAAATATCAGAAGTGACTTTGAAAGATAAACAATAACATCTGAATCAGCATTCACCTCACGAGCTACTTGGTTCTGAGAGGGCTGTATGGTATACTTATGTACTATATAACTGTTTCATCAGTAATACAAAATTAGGCTGCATATTATTTAATAAGCTAATAGTTATAACTGCGCCTGTCTTCTCTTTAGTTTATCTCTCCATGTTTATGTATACATCTGTTGTAAGCATTTATTTTAGAATTCACCAACCTACAACACATCTGTGGTGTATGTGCAGGACACAGAGAAATGAAGCTAAACATTTCTAGACTTTTCTCACCCCAAAAAATAATTTGTGCTGACCAGTGATTAGAAAACTCCTTACAGTGCCATATTTCTTAGAGGCGGCTATTGTGCTAATACAACTAAAACATCCCCCCAGAACTTCCCTCCTCCTCTAGCAGCCTAAGAGCATTCCATGTTACTGTCCCTATGTTTGTCTTTTTCCTCTCCCATATGTTTACCAGAGGATCAGGTTACATAGAGAAGGTATTGAATTCCACTCATAAGTTCAAAATCTAGATTTCACCGCCATACATGTTTTGAGGTCCTCTGAATCCTTCCCCATAAAACAAATAAAACAGAATTTTTAGAAAATGGCCTGCCTACATGCATGTGTAAACAGCTTAGCTAAAAAATGAAAACTCCGATAATTACCAAACTTGGTATTTAAATTCAGTAAATTTCAAAGATTTTCAAATAATCCCCCCATCTCTAAGCTACCCTTTACTTGGACAATTTATTTTAAATTTTGAATTTCTGAAAAATGGCTGTAACAATTTTGATTAAAATACCATATATTTAAGATAGACAGACACATACTACACACAATATGTAGATCTCTTTAAAACACACACTTCACTTCAAATAACTTTTTTGTGGCATCACCCATTTCCTAGTTGTCCATTATTTTTGAATTTTTTAATACTTTTTGCCATTTTTTGTTGCCACTGTATATCATAGTCATGTTATATGTCCTTCAAGCAGCAGTTTTAAAATAGCCATATGGTCACACCATTGGTTTGACTAGTCAAGGAAACACAGACTTACCAATTGAGTTAAAAATTCTATATGAAGCCAGCTGTGATAAATATTGTTTCTCAACTAGTTTGTCTGCAAGATGGCTGAAGAACAATCCAAACAGCCAAGCTGTCATATAAGGTAGCGTGGACAGAACACTGTTCTGAAACAGATCACATAGACATTGGACACATTAACAATTGTAACAGAAATGTTTTCTTGTTGAAACCTCTTCATGTTTCAAACAATACAAAAACAATTCCCAAGTCATTCATAATAAGACTGGTAATAGGCATATAGGGAAAATGTCTTTTAGAGGAAACAAAAATTTCAATGAACTGTTCTGAAATACCACTGAACTCTCTGATCTCTCACAATTGCAAACTCTAAAGAATTTCACTTTTCTTCCAACAATGTGATATTTTTTCTAGACATTTCTCTTTTCTATGTCGCCACCACACCGAGCTCAAATTACGATTTCAGAGCAATTGAAATAACTGGCGTGGCAATTATCATGAAATATGAGCTGCTAGGTGACCAGTTAATAGCATTACATATGCAACAATGAAAGATACCTCTTGGCTTGGCTTTCAGAATTATTATTTTTATTTTCAACTGCTACACTCTCAGTTGCTTGTTGGTTATTGTGAAAGGAAGCACTGTTAATGTTTAATTGAAATCATGCCAAAATACAAATGTCTTTAGTGACGAATTACAAAAACAATTTCCTGACTTTAGGCCAGGAAGAATCAACTCCGAAGCAGAATGTCTTATCTGTCCACCTGGTACATTCATTTCAGTTGCTAATAAACGTAAGGTTTATTATCTTGCAGCCGTTTGTACATAAATACTGTATTATGACAATGTAAATTTGCCTATAATAGTTATACTAAATAACTTATACGATGCACAATTATTATTTTGCAGGGAGTTAGACACAGAAGCTCATCAAAACATTGGTAAACACAAAATGTGGGTTTGTGTTGCTGCATTTTCATCCAAAGTTGATGACTGTTTTGCAAAAAACGGATTCCAAACTTAGTGATCTGGCCCATGCAGCTGAAGGCACCCTATCTTTTCACACAGTCAAACATCACCAAAGTTTTAAATCAATGGACTGTACAGGAAAACTGCAGAAAGTGTTATTCAGAGACTCAAATATAGCTAAGCAAATGTCATGTGCTTGCAATAAAACAGAAGCAATTATCAATTCTGTATTGTCACCTCATTCTGTTAATGTGTCTACTGATGTTTTAGAGGTTATTTTAAGTTTTGGTGTTGCAACAACAGCAGTAACCATGGTTCTCTGAAAATATTTCCAATTCTAATTCAATACTATGACGTTAAATCTGGGAGAATTCAAACAAAAGTGATACAATTTAAAAGTACTCCAAATGAAAAATCTGAAACGATTGCATCTTACATATGAGATATTCTTAGAAATAGAGGTATTGATAACAAACATGCTTTTTCCGGGGACAATATGAATACAAATTTTGGTGGAATTGGTAAGAGGTTAGGAAATAATATTTTTGCCCACCAGAAAAACAATTTAAATGATAGATTAGTAGAAGTAAGCTGCCATGCTCATGTTTTACAAAACTGCATTCAACAAGGTATTGATGTAGGACTCACATTAGACATTGATTCCATAGTGTTAAAAATATTTAATTATTTTCTATTTATACAGTACACACTGAAAGTCTTAGGGACTTTTTTGATTTTGCAGATGTACAATGTAGGCAGCTATTGAGTCATTGTAAGACTAGGTAGCTGTCTCTTTTCCCTTGTGTTGCAAGACTAATTGAAATGTATCCTGTACTGAAATCATATTTCCTTTCTCAGGATGAAATTCCAACTTTGATTAAAATGTTTTTTCAAGATAAAATTATTGAAGCACAATTATGGTTTGTTCATTCTCTTATATCATTATTTCAGCATAATATTTTAGCCCTATAAAAAGAGAAAAATTCACTTGTAGAAATGATATACAAGGTGGACTATATAAGTTGAGACGTACAATATCTCCAAAACTAAGCGTTGTAGAAAGAAATGTCTTTCATAAAAGTTGTTGTTGTTCACCAATGGCATTGGATATTAATTGATGTGCATCATTTTCCCTCTGGCTTCCCAATATAAAGTCTATAAGTTATCATTCTTAAGGCCTTTGCTTTTGGCGAGATGATGTTTCTTCTCAGAGAGTGCACTTGGGTGTAGGCAGGCATCGTATCTTGTAGAGATGTTCTGCAAGGCAATCGTGGCCAGTTGCCATCCTAAATAAGGCCACTGCAGTCTTCCTTGGCATTTTTTGTATATCAAGTCTATCTTTAATATTCTTATAATCTTTATCTTTTAATTTATCTTCTTCATCAAGTCTCTGCTGTCTTTTGAAATGTTGTTTAATAGTTTATTTATTTCTATTTGACCTACAGGTTTTATTTGTTGTATTGCACCTTTCTTTGCTAATTGATCCGCATGTTCATTGCCCAAAAGTCTGACATGAGCTGGGATCCATTGTAGAGTGACATGATTTCTAGTTTCCAACTGCTTTAATTGGGCTTCTTATTTCTTTAATATTTCTTGTTGTTTTATTACTGTAATTTACTATTCCATCTGTGGCTGATTTTGAGTCTGATAAGATGACTATTTTTTGTTTTATGTATGGTCTATATAAAATGTTCTGTAATGCTGCTTTTATAACTATTAATTCTCCATTATAGTGGTTTGATGTTTCATCTAATGTTAGATACTGTGCAAAATGTTTACAGTATACTCTGCACCGGCATTTTTTTTATTGATGATTTAAAAGTTATTTGATATATTATGGGTGAAAGTAAATGTCATTAGTTGTGTTTGTTTGCAGGATGTTATGATGGTCATTTTAGGGACAATTTAGTTTTTTAGATGGGAGCCTACAATTAAGGTCAATTTAAATTGACCCTAAAATGACCATTGGTTCTTCTAGCAGAAGTGCCATCTATGGCAGACACAAAATTTAAAGGCAGCTGGTAGCTGATCACTATGGGAGAAGTGCAATGTTCCCACACATTAAAGCATGGAGCAAAGTTACATACAGTAATACGATGAAATGAAAAAGATTTATAGGGCATTACTGTAGTACTTAAGCAAACAAACTTGGTAAGCACTGCTACATTAGCAAGTAAAGTAATCTGAAATTCATACGTTAATAGAATACAAATCTTGTGCAGACCAAGGGAAAAGAAGAAAGAATACATATTGTAAATTATATTCCTGCTTTGGTGATGCAACACTTCCCGTTCATGTATTATTGGTTGACTTTCACTACTCATACCTTGTTCGTTAGGTGACATAATACAACACAATCAATATAACTGAATTACGGGAACTGAAATTACCTCCGCTAATGCAAAAGCAAAACTCTACTAAAGCCATAACATAAGGAACTTAGAGGCCTTTTCCTACCTTATCACTTACCTCATGCTGTTTCTGGCATCTGGTTTTAATCACATGCTGACACGATAAACTAAAGAGGCATGTAGGGAAGTGAACAGCGAACTTTAATGCTTCTTAGCAGAATCCCTTGTTAAAAGACAAGTTCATGCACATCCATATCTCTGCAACCAGTTAATGTAGGAAGATGGTTTTTAGATTGCAAGCTTCAAAATAAAATGCTGTTCATGGGCACGTTAGTTTCTTTCCTGGAGCACAAGTTAATTTTGTTGGCGAAAATTATATTTGTATCATTTGCTTTACAGTGCGAATTCATAGCATCTTGACTGTATGAGGGTGGTCTGAAAAGTTTCCAACCTAATAAAGATACAAGACTTTTTCAGAATTTTTTTTTTATTTTTCAACATAGTCTCCTTGTAACTCTACACACTTCTCCCAGCGATGCTCCCATCTCTGTAACCCGTCCAAATAGTACTCGGCATTTTTCTCTGCAAAATAATTGTTCACGAAGGTGATTGCCTCTTCATTTGACGAAAATCTCTGTCCTCCGAGTGCAATTTTCAGATGAGGGAACAAAAAGAAGTCGCTTGGGGCTAGATCTGGTGAGTAAGGCGGATGGTGAAGCTGTTCAAACTGTAATTCGTGGATTTTCGCCATTGCAATCGCTGAGGTGTGAGACGGTGCATTGTCTTGGTGAAAAAGGATTTTCTTTTTCTGCAAATGTGGCCATTTTTCCGCAAGTTCTGCCTTCAGCTCATCAAGTATGCTCCTGTAATGGTTTTTCCTTTTTGAAGATAATCGATTTAAATAACTCCATGACTATCCCAAAAAACAGTTGCCATCACTTTCCCAGCTAAAAAAACAGTTTTTGCTTTTTTTGGAGCCGGTTCCCCCTTTGCAGTCCAATGTTTGGGCTGTATTTTTGTTTCGGGCATATAATGGTGTATCCAAGTTTCATGTACAGTAATTAATCGGCGCCAAAACTCGGATTTATTGCGCCTAAACTGCGCCAACAGAGCGTTGGAAATGTTCATTCCAACAAGTTTTTGGTCAAACGTGAGCAAATGCGGCACCCAACACGCGAACAGTTTTCTCATGTCTGAATGTTAATTTAATATGTGACAAACATGTTCTTTTGACATGTCCATAGCCTCTGCTATCTCTCTCACTTTAATTCGGCGGTCGTCTAGCACCATTTGGTGAACTTTGGCGATGTTTTCGTTGGTAGTTGCAGTTTTTGGACGTCCCGAACTTCATTGTCTACCAAGCTCTTATGGCCACGTTTAAATTCAGCTGCCCAAAATTTCACTGTGGTAAAAGATGGTGCAGAGTCCCCATACACAGAATCCAACTCATCTTTTATTTGCGTAGGCGTATTGCCTTTCAAAAACAAATATTTAATGACAGCTCGATACTCGATTTTGTCCATTTTCATAAAAAAACTCACATCACCTCACTCAAACGACTGTTCCATAACAACTGAGCATCCAAAATGGTTGAAACTTTGAGTAACTGTCAACAGATGAACAACGAAATTCACTAGCTTTTATTTACGAGTGCTGCCATCTTCATGTTGAGGTCGGAAACTTTTCAAACCACCCTTGTATAATGCTTCAAGGCAGGGCAAGACTCATTGGATTTCATGATAACCAGCTCCTCCTGCCATCAAATTTTGTGTCTGCCGTAGTTTATTTATATGCAGCTCAAAACTGACTACTGCTTCATAAAAACAGTAGTAAAAACCGGTAGAAATTAGTAAAATACAACAAATAACTTTAGTTTACACTATTAATAAAGAAATGACACTTGGTATGACATATTACTCTGCAGTACGAGTAGAGGAATTGGAAATAGTAATGGATCTGTATTAAAAAAGTGTTTACTCTATTGAATTTTGAAGTTTGCTAACCTGCATTATGTTGACTGAATAGGAAGCTGGTGGAAAAGTATCACTGATTGATTGCAAACACCTGACATCCCAATGTGCAAAATTGATTTTTCACTTTGTTATTCATTTGGTCATCCATATGAATCCCCGTTCTCATTCCTGAAGTACTGTGAACCAAAATGTTGTGCACCGTTTTGCTTCCTGTTCTCGTTTTTATTCTGGTTTCTGTTTTCTCAGGTTATTGTGAACCAGACATTATTCAGGGCCCTATTTGGACGTTTCAATGTTGTACACAAAAGTTGAACATTTATGGATTTTTACAACAAAAAATTGTAACCAAAAACTTCCATAAACTCAGCAAAAAGATTATTAATTGTGATATGATTTATTTTTGTGTGTATGATTCCATTGTTTTGACTATGTATTTCTTTATCTTACCTGTGTTATATCAAAGTGCACAATATTTTTCATGTAAGTGGGCAGCTCAGTAAGCAATGTGTAGAAAGACCAAGATTGGCCAAACTGCGTCATTAGAATGGCCCACATAGGAACACACATGAGTATTGCTTTCCACGGGGTTTTCACTTTTGGACCCTAGGAGAGAAATTATTCATTATAAGAAAGGAGAATAAAATACAGTAAAATGATAAGAGCTAAATAAAAACAAATGAACACCATTGTCAATAAGCAACTGTTTCTAGAGTCAAAACTGCTAATATGTTATGTTTGCTGATTACACAAATTAATTCATTATACAGGGTATAAATAAACATGTTACAGGTTAGTTGGTGGATGGTTAGCATGTGATCATATTTTGTTTATAAACCATGTACACAAACATTGAAGAAGTTATTTTTCTGCCCCACGTATGGAAGCCAATTTAAAAAAGTTGTTTTGTTGTACGAGTTATTATTTGCCCCACGTTTTAGGAGCCAAATTTGAAGAAGATTGTATTGAAGGAGTTGTATTATACTTCAACTGTTGGGGAGCCGAACTTCAATTCGTTGCAACCACACTTATAGAACCCGGTAGCCTTTGTCCAAAAAAAAATTTAAAAAAATGTATACTTTTTTTACTGTTTATTTAAATATTTATGTTTATGTTTGCCTCGGCTGCATCAGTATTTATTTTAGAGACATCGATGTCTTGTCAGGGTTGTGGTGCGACTTAAGAATGTAGGCTTACACAGATTATAATTTTACTTCACCACTTTTATTAATGCTTGACACAATTTAAAGAACACTTCATTGATATAGAGAGAGCTGTGAGATGTTTTTATTAAATACTTGAACTTTTTAACACGTAAACTATTTTTTGTCTCTCACAAAATACGTATAAAATCTCTCAAGGAGCATCTCGCATCCGGTTACAAACACTGTCTACAGGCAACTGACTTCTGAATTTGTAAATGTTTCTCCTTTTCAGTTTCTGATTGGCTAATTCTACTCCAATAGAATACCTTCATTTAACTAAAGCTTTTTCTGGTTGTTGATTGGCTACTTTATAAACTGTCACAAAAATTACATTATTGTTGCTCCAATAATGACTAGTAGCATTATTAAACATTCTTACTGATTATTGCCTCAAGGTTACCTCATTGTTAGCAACTTTTAACCTATTATTCTCACAGCTCCTACATTATTAAATTATGTAATGCATTCACATAATATTATTGACCAAGTATACAATAATATAAACAATTACAATGACTGTAATATACACTTTTTATATATTGTTACATACACATATTGCTTTAAGGTGGGCTGTTATTGAATTTACACATTATATAATTAGACTGAAATTATTTAAGTGTTAAAAATACTGCCTCAACATGCTGTTTACATGCTATGGTCTCTAAAATATGCAGGAGGACATAGGCAGTATGGATCACAAAAGATAGGAAAGAAGTAAAAAAGAAAACTAAAATACGAAAGTAAACAGAGAACATGTGGATCAACAATTAAAGGTGCTCAAAATGGTTGTAGCCAAGTTTGATGCATTTTGTGCATTGCCGGGTTAATGTGATGAACTCAAACTCTGGTATATAGCGCATCTGCGGAAGTCCACAGGGGTTTGTCAATACATAAGTGGCCTGTTTCACTTAAACACCTCTCCAATATTGGAAACATGGTGTGGGATGGGAGATGCCTGTTGAGGTGACATTGTTGATAGAGCCAGCAAGCTTCTTTAGTATTCCTTCAGGTTTCCCCATAAATGAGAAGCATTTTGGTGCACTGTGCATTAATTGTGTATAAGTCTGTCATTGTTCGTTTCCACTTGACAGCCACAGAAATACTTTATAAATGTAATGTAATATTTATTACATCATTATTACAATAATACAAATAAAACTTACATCTAAAACTTAAATCTAGTGCTCCAGTTTTCTAGCTCTCCCATATTTAGCCGTCTAGGCTGTATATATGGGATAAAGCTACTATACTATCTCTCCACTTTCCAAACTGTGCCCGTTCTGCTGTACCTTTCTTAAGCTCATATCCACTTATCCCTTGTGTTGCCTAAAAATATCCATCGTTTAATTGTTTCTACTTTGTGCTTCCCAACATCTTAATGCTACTGCTTCTTTGTTTAGCTTGTCCCATTTTTTATTCCATATAACCTCTCTCCACATTTTAACCTTATCAGATTCTATTAGCCAATGAAAAGTACTACCCGATTCATCACACATAATACATCTCCCCGAACATTTATATCCATTCCTTTTTAAAAACATTACTCCTGTGCGCATCCACGCAAAACCTATTCTACAAATTGATTGCATATATCTACATACTTCCCCCTTCCCCAATTTCTTTTAACTGATTTATAGAAGATCAATGACCTTTTATCCTCAAAACTAGCCCATATCTCTTGTTTCTTGATATCTTCCACCCTCAATCTCGCTTCTTTCCAAAACCCACTGTTATTATCTTTGTCTAATAGGAAAATATTCCTCATGCCAATTTCTTTTAGCACATTTCCCATCTCCCGAAACCAACACTCTTCTCCTAAGACAGCTTTTTGGAACTGTATACATTCTTTTAATATATTACTATCTTCTAAATTTAAACATCTATACCAATACTTCAAAATTCTTTCCACTATTATACCTTTTCTCCCTACCCTTCCTAGCTCTACCAGTGCCACGCCCCTTGGTGAACTCTTGAGTAAACCCAGAACTTCTCTACAAAACATTCTATGGACTATATCAATCTTAATCCATCCCTTTGCCACCCCCCATATTTCTAGTCCATATAACATTTGTGACTCCACTACAACTTCATATAGCCTTTCCAACCAGTTCATTGGTAGCGTGGGTGTTTTGCACAATCAAACTCTAACAGTTTTCATGGCTAGCTTTCCTTTCAGTTGTGCATATTTAGATTGTGCTTCCCATTTCCCATTGCTTGAGAATCTAATCCCCAAGTAATCAAATTCTTTTACCACCTCTATTTGCTCTCCATTTATATACCATCTTTCCTCTCTTTTTAATTTTGATCCTTTCTTGAACACTATTATCTTGGACTTTATTGTATTCACCTTTAGCCCCCATTCCATACAGAATTTTGCAATTTCATTAATAGCATGTTGCAACCCTATCACTGTTACTGCAAACTGTTACTAGATCATCTGCAAATAATAACCCTGGTATTTCCTTTTTCCCTATAACTGGACAGTGTTTATTACTTTTCATTATTTACTATATAAATGATTTCTAATGAATGGAGAAAGTCGCGGGAGTGTTACGCATTAGACTTTTATACAAAAATGTAACACTTTTTATTCATCATGAAATATATTCCCTGATTATATTACATTAATATTAAGTTCTACAATGGAATAAGAGGTTATAATAATTTGATAACATCTTCCATTCATTCCATTAGACACTGAAGGTATATGTTATTAGCAGACATCGGATTTTAGGACAAATGACTATTTTGTTCCTTTTGGAGAAAACAAAAAATAATTATTAATATTTACGTTTCATGAAGACTGAAAGTAATTTGTAAGGTTTTATTGTGTCCTAAAATAACTGTTAGAAACTAATTTGTTAATATTCATCTTAAAAAACGCTAAAGTCAATTTAAAGTTTCATTATTTTACTATATATTCACATATTTATTTTCAGTCAGGCACAAAAATACATAAAATAAATTCACAATGTAAAAATACTTCAAAGGTAAGTTTTTCATGGCTTAACACTAGATAAATATGCAATAATGGGTAGGACATTGCATTACTGTCACCGTTGATGCAGTAATTTGTATCACAAATTACTTAAATGTAAATAATGATGGTAATATGAATATGCATTTTTATGTGACATTGATTTGAGATGTTTGTTTATTGTAATTATTGTTGAGAAGTAAGTTTATACTGCCTTACTGAAACTGACAATAATAGCGTGCAATAATGCAGCGAGGGGGGGTGAGCTGTTTATCATTATTGGAAACGAGGAAGTTACGTAATGTTGGCGCGTTTTTTCCGTTGAGAATCTTCTGGAATATTTCCCTAGAGCATATGTATTCATAATTTTCATTGGATATTAAAATAGACGCTAATGTTGGCGTGTTTTATTAGCCAATAGTAACTCAGTTATAATCTTTAGGCATATCGGAGTGTATGGGTATAAAAGCAGTAGGTTTGAGGTAAAGCCAGGCCAGTTCATCGAAAATCTCAATACATTACACGTCGCCTTCAGTCGTTCAGTTCATCAAAATTCTTTGTAAACTACACGTCGCATTCCCATCAGTTCGTCGAAAGTATTTGCAGGTTACGCGTAACAGAGTTATGAAATCTCAAGTGTTATAAAGTTAATTATACAAAAAGTTGAAGTACGCGAATTAAGAATTATCAGTAATGAAGTTATTATAACAGTTTCAGTTTGGCGAGTGTCAAGATCAATATGTAAATGTGATAGTTAACGTGTTCGACAATAAATGTGTAAAACAAATTTCTTCATCAGTGTTATATTTGGATAAAAGATTCCTTTCCGTTTACACAACCCTGATCAAGAGATATGTTCGACCGAGAAATAATAGCTAGCCGGAGGACAGTAAACAAAAATTAAATCAAATAACAGTCGCATTCTTTCGAACACTAACACTGCTGCAAATTGCTAACACCAGATGGAGCTACAAACCGAACAAATGAATGACATCACAAGATGGCTTCACATGAAGTAAACACACATACACAAACATTTATAAAGATAACCGTTACAAATTGGCTACCACAAATGTGGGGCTACACAATAATGTTAAATAAATAAATATAACATCAAGTATACTACTACAAATTGGCTACCACAACGTGGGGCTATAATAATGTTAAATAAATACAACATAAATACCACCGTTACAAATTGGCACCCAGAACGTGGGGCAAAGTGACCAGGAAAGGGGCAGAGTAAACAGGAAAGTAGCAGAATTAACCAGGATGTGGAACGAATGGAACAGTGAACTGATCTACAAGACGCAGATTTCAGAAACAACTACAAGGACGACAGACTACGCGGATGATTGGACATCGTAATTCCGAGATTACAAGGCAACAGGGCAATTCAACTACAAAAACATCGAGAAGACGCAGATTCCAGAAACAACTATAGGAACGACAGACTACGCGGATGAGTGGACACAAAAACATCGAGACGAAGCAGATTCATCATTAATACAACGCAGAAGCGACATATAACCTAGGAGGGAGGGGCAGGAAGCTGGACATCAAAGTAACAGCAACAGACAGCATCACAAAGGTCAGAGTATCGTAATTTTTTTTAGAAAACAAAAAAACAATGGCTACTAATAATATTGAAGAAACAATGATGGAATGGGATAATGTAACAGTTAGCTGTAATTCAATACAGGTTACAGAAAATAGCTCAAACACTGTAGAATTTGAGGGAGGAAATGTTAGTGAAGAAAGCCAGAATAAAATAGCAGGAAATGTTCATTTTGAAGCTAGTATGATGATGGAAATAATGAGAAATTTTTGCGAAACAGTAAATAAGAATATTAAGAAATTGAGAGAAGCTATAAATAAAGATCATAGGAAATTAATGGAAAGTATTGGTAGGAGGAATGAGATATTAGAGCAAAAAGTAGATCAAAGCAGTGAAGAAATTGAAAAGAAAGTTACGAAGCTAGATAGTAGTATGCCAAAAATGAGAGATGAAAATCAGGAAGTAATAGCAAGTGAGATAGGAGGAGTTATGTTAGACATGAGCAGGGAAATAGGTAAAAAAGAAATTAAGGTTAATACTAAAAGTGAACATGTTGATGTAGAATGTACCGAGTCAGGTAGTAGAATGAGTATCATTTCAAGTGAGATAAGAGAGATGAAAGAGGTTATGAATGTAGATGTGAATCAGGCGCAAGTTAATTTCAGAGGGGAAATATCAGAAATACAGAATGAGTCAGTAATGCAGAGAAATAAATTGTATGAAGAAGTTAAAGTGTTGCCTGTATATAATCAAAAGCTAACTTCTGAAATTAACAAGTACCAAGATGTACAAAATGAAAACTCCAATCCAGTACAGTTTAGTACAAACTTGTCAGAGTATTCTCAAGTTAAAAAGATAGCAGAAGAATTGAAAATGACAGTTGTTAAAAGATGTGTTGTTCAGGAAACTTTAGATTGTTTTCAAATGTTACCAGGGGACGAAATATCATATGAATCCTTTAAGAGATTATTCATTAACAAATTTTTGAAGGTTAAGATACGGCTACGAGTAATGTTTAGCCACAGACAATTTGATCCAGGAGGGTGAATAGCAATGAGATGTAAAGTAAATGCTGGATAGTTAAAGATGACCTGCAGAGAAATGTATTGGAACGTAAGAGGGTTGGTTAATTATTTATATATGTCATTTGAAAAGAGAAATAAATTATAAAAAAAAAAAATTAAATTTTTTAGTAACTGTAACAACATTTGAAATTAAGAATGTAAAGATTGAAACTTAATATGATATTAAAGTAAAAGTACGTAAATACAATTCCAAGAGTATTGTTAAAATAAAGTACAAAATAACAAAAATGGGTAAAAATAATTAAAAACAAATACTTATGTAGCAAACAGAAAATGTGAAACAGTACTTGGATTTAAGAAATGTAAATATATTTATGTAAAGGGTGAATATTTTTTGGTAAATATGTATAGTAATTACAAAAATTCTTAAATGCACAAATTTTTGTTAACAATATAAGAAAGTAAATCAATTTTGTAACAGTAATTAAATAATTCAGGGTACAGTATTTGCTATAAAAAATTTGTAATGTCAGATTAAAGTCCAAACACATTAAACCAGAGCCAGTAAGTAGTGGCAAGATAGAGGAAAAACATGTCGTGTGTTAAATACGTGTGAAGTGTTAAGTGAAAGTGATAGCGTGTGTTCTAAGATTTAGGAGACTAAAAACCCAATTATAAAATTTCCAAACAAGTTGTAAATATTTATAATTATGTTTCTAGTGGGGCATATGATGCAGTAATTTGTATCACAAATTACTTAAATGTAAATAATGATGGTAATATGAATATGCATTTTTATGTGACATTGATTTGAGATGTTTGTTTATTGTAATTATTGTTGAGAAGTAAGTTTATACTGCCTTACTGAAACTGACAATAATAGCGTGCAATAATGCAGCGAGGGGGGGTGAGCTGTTTATCATTATTGGAAACGAGGAAGTTACGTAATGTTGGCGCGTTTTTTCCGTTGAGAATCTTCTGGAATATTTCCCTAGAGCATATGTATTCATAATTTTCATTGGATATTAAAATAGACGCTAATGTTGGCGCGTTTTATTAGCCAATTGCAGTTCAGTTATAATCTTTAGGCATATCGGGGAGTGGGAGTATAAATAGAGGCTAGGTTAGAGGTAAAGTCCGTCAGTCGTTCATTTCATCAAAAATCTGTGTACACTACACGTCGTCTTCAGTCAGTCAGTTCGTCAAAAGTATTTGTACGGCAAACGTCGGGTATCGATTCACAAGTTACGCGCAGCAGAATTATGAACAATCTAAAGTGTTGTAAGGTTAATTATACAAAAAGTTGAAGTACGCAAATTAAGAGTGATCAGTAAGAAGTTATTATAACAGTTTCAGTTTGGCGAGTGTCAAGATCAATATGTAAATGTGATAATGACTGTGTTTCGACAATAAAAGTGTATAAAACAAATTTCTTCACCAGTGTTCTTTTTGGATAAAAGATTCCTTTCCGTTTACACAACCCTGATCAAGAGACATGTTCGACCGAGAAATAATAGCTAGCCGGAGGACAGTAAACAAAAATTAAATCAAATAACAGTCGCATTCTTTCGAACACTAATACTGCTGCAAATTGCTAACACCAGATGGAGCTACAAACCGAACAAATGAATGACGTCACAAGATGGCTTCACATGAAGTAAACAAACATCACAAGTAATAACATTATAAGTAATACCGTTACAAATTGGCTACCACAACGTGGGGCTACAATAATGTTAAGTAAATAACATTAAACCACCTACAAATTGGCTCCCATACGTGGGGCAGTTAAAATTATGTAACCAAACAAAACAAAAGCAGCACAATATAAGATCTTCAAGTTCTAATAATTTACGTAAAAACATATTACGTAAGCACTTAATACCATCGCACTGTCAGATAAAATTATAATAGCAATGCTGTATAATGGTTAATTTAAATGTCTTAACTGTTCCTCTTTCCCTCTCCTTATTTGCACTGAGAAGTTTTAAGTGGCAGGAGATTATCCTGTGCAGTTTAATGCAATAATGTGCTGAAAGGTAAAAGTGCAGAATCTGTTCTGATCTGGAATGGCTAATAGAATCTAGAATTTAATTGCAATGGAAAAATAATATTAGATAAAAATTTAGATTTTTATTTATAGACACTCTTTAACTGCTGTGGTCCTTAGTGCCATTCTATAGTGGGCATGAGAAACCAGTAATTTTGCTCAGAGGCCTCTTTATCAGGCTTGGGGTTCTTTTAAGTGCCATAAATCTATCACACATGACCACCGGCTTTACTTCGCTTCCAAAGAAAGCCATTCTAAGGATTTGTACATCCAAAAAAATCCACTGTCCTCCGCCAGGTTTGATCCCGAGAACTAGAGGCTAACACGATAAATAATATTAGAGATATTATTTTGATAAATAAAGCATTTGCAGGTTGTTGAGGTTTTGATTGCTCAAACCAAGTAATTGCACTTTCTGATAATAGGGCAACACAACATATTTTAGGATTTTGATTCAGTTAACTTTCCACTTTTGGATTTTGCAAGAAAAAAATGTCACCTAAGGCAGCATGTGCAAGGTTAATGTAAGGTTAAAGCTCAGTAGAAAAATAAAATAAAACAAACTCTACCAACATGGCCAACTTCAACATCAGCAGCAACTTCTATGCTGAAGAGCGTTTGTTGCACCAATATTCCATAGAATGAGATTGAAAACCCGGTTTTAAGACAGTTTTTACAAAAATACTGCAAAAAAATATCTCTTCCGAATCGACCCTAAAAAGTTTTATTTAGACAAAATGTACAATGAAACTTTGGCATCCTTTTGGGAGGATATAGGTGATTCTTATGTATACGTCTGCGTAGATGAAACCGACTCTATGAATAGGTATATAGCAAATTTGATAGCAGGTAAACATGACCCTGATGGACCTTCAATTCTACACCTAGTATGTGTTAAGGAACTTTTGAAAGTGAATAGCCAAAGCATTACTTATTTTGTAAACAAAAGCCTACAGTTGTTATACCCTGGCAATGTATATGATTCTAAAGTTCTGTGTTTTTTTTAACTCATGCTGCCTCATACATGGTTGCTGCAGCTCTATTTCTTAAAACTTTTTATTTAATCTCATGCATGTAGCCTCTATAGTTCATGCTTTACCAGGTTTCTAAAACAATAAGGAACCAATTCCCTCTTGTCAGTTCATTAATTTCCAATATGAAAAAATCTGATGTGTTACACTCACATGACTTTCTCTACTCTTGTACAAACTATTTTTACAAACTCTTATTCTCCATCTATTTCATATTAATCGAGATAAACATTTGAAGAAACGGTCTTTTGACATGCAAAATTACATTTTACACATAGCGACCAGTTCTAAAAATATTTAACTATTGCTTAAGCCATACTATGTTCCCCTTGTTTTGTATTTGCAAGGGCAATATAGAAAAACAGCAGCCTTTAAACATAGACATATCTCTTAATAGCTGGTGCTATGTGCAGCACCATTCTCTTTGCCACAGATTAATACTCTTTGCATATCCAAGACAACAAAAATAAATAACGAATTCCCATTTGAGAAAATAAGTATTGAAAAATTTAAGGGAATAACAAGCAATATCTCGACAATGGTTCACCGAAGAAAAAAAATGTATATGACATAAATTGTGTATTTTAATGCGATCTACATTTTTTGTGTAGTAACATTTTGTCTATCTCTTATGGTTTACTAGTTATGCAAAAGTCGTTCACAATGCAGAATACATTTGGAGACATTCCCAGAAAATTCAAGATATACGTTTTATTTATCATGAAAATATCTTAAACATATGATATTTTAATCAAAATCGTTAAGAGCCATTTTTGAGAAAATTAAAATTTTCGAAAAAGTTCCATGTAAAGGGTAATCTGGGGTGAGGGGATTTTCTTGAAAACCTTCGTGTCGCATCTCTGGAAGATACTGAACCTAAATACCAAGTTTGGTGTTTACCTGACTGTTTGTTTCTTAATTATGCTGTTCGCACGCACGCATGCACACACACACACACACACACACACACACACACACACACACACACAGACATGTTTCCAAAAATGCTTTTTTTGGATTCAGGGGGTCTCAAAACATATATTTCCGGTGAAATCTCGGTATCGAATTTTTGGGTGGAATACAATACTTCCCCTACTTACTATACGTAGTAGAGAAAGTAAAAATCTTTCTGTAAAACACCACCCAGGATTACAATGTTCAGAGAGAAATTCCTGAATATTCCACTCTCATCTCACTCTGTTATATGATGGGGAATAAGGACTGAGTCAGTGGTGTATTATCCTAAATATCTGAAAGAAATAGCCACAGTTACTGAAGAATTGCCTAATCCAATAATGCAGCATGTGTGAAGAGTGAATGAATGACCCATCAGTGAAAAATGATATTGCATATGTATCATCAAACTTTTCATTCATACCTGTGTAAGGGGACATACCCGAAAACAGATCAACATAAGAAATAACAGCATATAAAATATTGGAAGTAGAATTAAGAATCAATATTAATATTGGGAATAATTTAAAATGTGAAACCAACTTGTATAATATAGCTGTAATTAGAACAGGTAAGTTAGCAAACAAGAGGGGAAAGTCCACCAACATGCACACAGGGTTCAGGCTAAAACCTCAGAAAATAGAAGCAGAGAATAGAAAGAGACAGAAATAGTGGTCCATTTCCCGGCACTCGAGGAGTTGGTAAAATAGAAAAGGAAACATGCACTTAAGAGAAGGACAGACACATTGGGTTTTGCCACATAAGTCATCAGGACGCATGACTTCAGAAATTTGACACATTTTATTGTTATAGCATGCTATGTAATACTACTTAAAGAACCAATGGAAATTGTTGTAACAAATAAAGGCGCAAATTCTGCAATCATAGGTAAACAGATAAATAGGGAGGAAAGGCCCGAGTTTAGATGACTCTCTGGCATTAGTTTGTGTGCTACTACTGTATCAACTGATAATATACTCGGGCCTTTACTGCCTATTTATCTGACTCTCTGGCATTAGTTTGTGTGCTACTACTGTATCAACTGATAATATACTCGGGCCTTTACTGCCTATTTATCTGACTCTCTGGCATTAGTTTGTGTGCTACTACTGTATCAACTGATAATATACTCGGGCCTTTACTGCCTATTTATCTGACTCTCTGGCATTAGTTTTTGTGCTACTACTGTATCAACTGATAATATACTCGGGCCTTTACTCCCTATTTATCTGACTCTCTGGCATTAGTTTGCGTGCTACTACTGTATCAACTGATAATATACTCGGGCCTTTACTGCCTATTTCTCTCACTCTCTGGCATTAGTTTGTGTGCTACTACTGTATCAACTGATAATATACTTGCTGCCAAAGAAGAAAGGGATTGACATTGCTGCTTATCGCAACCGCATTAAAGCGCGTTAGAAATGTGTATGAAGGGACTGGGCTACATCTGCATTGTAGGGCAGGTATTATTTATATTTGTATAGGAACAGAAATAATAATGAATCTGCATGCAATGGTTACAACATGCAAGAATATATCAGTGTAAAGATCTACATTAACAAGAGAGACATACCTGTGAAATATTGATACTCTAATGGGAAAATGCCATTGATTCTCTCAGAGCATATTGCTCGTATTTCTCATGCTTGTCCTTTAATTGGAATACTTTTACCAAATACATTTTATTTGGTTACCGAGTATACTCAGTTTTTCGTTTGGCTTGCTGTCTTTGTCACTGTTTTTAGATATTATTAAACATCCATTAAAAGTGTTAAATCAATTGCAAATGCTCACAACACTTGCACAGATACACGGACTCAAGCACACATAAGCACAAAGCAAATAACTTGTCAGTACACAGACAATCTCTAAACTGATGTAAATACATTAAGCTGGGGCTAAAGGAAGCAGTGTTTATAACTGCAGCGACAGCAGAAGATAAGATGTGCAGTTCATGTTATTGCAACGGTTGCCCGCCAAGTATGTCATGCTAATCACGTGTTACAGTATCGGCAACAAGGTTTTTGCATCTATCGTTGCTATGGAAACGTCTTAGTTCTAATTGGTGCTTCTAATCATTCTATGACTATCGCTATGGCATATCCATCCCTTCCATTCATTTAAAACTTTCCACCACATGGTTAGTAACTGTCAATCATCTTCTTGATTGACGCCGACTATAGAATCAGTGATGTAATTAAACTGTGCAACCAGGTGGAAGATGCTGAGTATGTGGGTGGGAAGATTGTGTGACGAATTAGCTAGGTCAACAGAATAACATAAAATGATAGCAGGAAGGTTTAAAAAGCACTTCATAAGGTAAAGTTGCTAGCCGCCTGAATAGACATAATTGTTTCAAGAATTCAAGGTATGGGAAAATCAGTTATTATTTTGCCTTCACCCACAAAATCATGGAGTAATTCTCCAACTAGATAGGGTAGGAATTCCGCTTGGCAGCCGGCAAAAACATCTAGAAAACAACGGAGATCCAGGAGCCTACATGTACTCCTGCCACACCTGCAAGCACTGAACCATTACAACGTAAAAAATCTTTTAGTAGCCAAATAGCAATAAAACACGATGCCCAGGTGAAGATATATGGTGGTTTTGGTAAAACTGGGGAAAAAGTTAAAAATAAGTGGAATAATGCATTAAATAAGAATGTAGGATTTTTGGTGTTGGATAAAGTATCAAAGTGATATTGGGAGAAAATGTAAATTTTCCAGTAGGTGTTAATATTTCTGTTGTACCTAATTTAAAATTTACTTCTCCCACATCAGATTCGGTAGAAAGAAGTTTTTCTGCTTTCAAAATTATTCTCACAGACAAAAGCCAAAGATTAAATGTGGAGAATTTAGAAAAAATTCTGATGATGTGTTGCGCCGGTAACTATGAAAAAGAGTGAGCATGGAACTGAATTTCAATACCTTAAAATATGTACTCCTGATACTAATGGTTATTATTTAATTATTTTCAATACATTAAATTTGTGCAGCTGTGATTATATAAATATAATATAGTTTTCTACCTCCATTTTTAAACATACCTTTTTTGTGCCATACTTTGCGTATTTTAGTGTATAACTTGAAATTTCAGTGAAATAAATAGGTTTGATGCCTTGATTATGTGTGCCTAAAATGCATATTTTTAATAAAATGGGGCCTAATTAAGTAAATTTTTAGCTTATTTTAGGCATCTAAAACGGCAATTTTTAGTGCCTGAAAATCCGATATCTGGTTATTAATTTTTTACTTTCTCTCCTACGTATAGTAAGTAAGGGAAGTATCGTATTCCACCCAAAAATTCGATACCGAGATTTCACTGGAAATCTATGTTTTGAGACCCCCTAAATCCAAAAAAGCATTTTTGGAAACACGTGTGTGTGGGTGTGTCTGTGTGTCTGTGAACAGCATAACTCAGAAACGAACAGTTGGATAAACACCAAACTTGGTATTTAGGTTTAGTATGTTCCAGAGATGCGACATGAAGGTTTTCAAGAAAATACCCCCACCCCAGATTAACCTTTATATGGAACATTTTTCAAAAATTTTAATTTTCTCAAAAATGGCTCTAACGATTTTGATTAAAATATCATATGTTTAAGATATTTTCATGATAAATAAAATGTATATCTTGAATTTTCTGGGAATGTCTCCAAAAGTATTCTTCATTGTGAACGACTTTTACATAACTGGTAAACCATAAGAGATAGACAAAATTTTACTACACAAAAAATGTAGATTGCGTTAAAATACACAATTTATGTCATATACATTTTTTCTGTTGAGTGAACCATTTTTGAGATATTGCTTGTTATTCCCTTATATTTTCCAATTCTTTTTCTCAAATGGTAATTTGTTATTCATTTTTTATGTCCTGGACATACAAAGAGAATGGAATGCGCCATATAGTAACCAGCTCTTAAAAGATTTGACTATCGCTTAAAGCCTACCATATTCGCATTGCACCTACAAGAAAATTAGCAATAAGATTAACATTTTGATTAACATGAAGCATATGGACAATAAGCGTTTGTAAAAATAGTTTGTACAAGAGTAGAGAAAGTCATGTGAGTGTAACACATCAGAATTTTTCTTTCTTTTTAATTTTGCTTCAGACATAATAAAAGAGATTTTAAATACATTAATTTTATAAACTACTTTTACAGTGCTGTATTTCCACTCTTTGTGACATATCTTAATAGTAGCTTATCTGAAGATCTCAGTAATAACACATAAAGGCAGACTTTGTATTATTAGTTAACATAAATTTGACTAACCAAATCATGTTCACCAACATGTGCAATGACAAAATTCTTTTCTTCAGGAGTGATCCTTGGATGTTTGGACGGAGTATCATATACGAATAGCCACCATGCTGCATACCATATAATTCCAAGGCCACCAAACAGGTAAAATGAGAGGGGCCAGCCCCCTAGATATGTAAGTGAGCAAAGATATCCTGACAATGGCATGGATATTATTGTTCCCAGATTTGTTCCTGTAACAAAATACAACAATAATGGCTAGGTATGTAATATATTTAAAGTTTTCGGTCATCAAGACAAAATCTGCTATACCATTCCTTACATACAGAACTCAAATAATATTGATTTTGATGTGGAGAAACAGTCAGAAGTTGAATAACAGCTTTGAAATTTTTCTTAGGTCAGCAAATGAACATAAGTTTTTATATGTAAAAACTGATACCTTTTTTTTGGGAAGACACAGTGATGTGCACTAATTGTTGCAATAATAATTGCAGTGGATCACTCAGTTGAAGATTTTTCTACTTTTGAGTATTTACCTCAAGCATGTTTTGAAGCTATGTTGCCTCTGTCATCAACTATAGTACCGCCGTTTTATCTCCGGCTCTGACATTTAACGCAACCGAGAGAGGTAGTGTTGCCAGTTCTTACCCCTACTCTGAACACGTGTGTATACCTGTGCCATCTCTTCGTAAAATGCAAACGATGAAATAGTTGCCTATGTTAGAGTATTTAAAGTATGGAGATAGCATTTACAGGAAACTTAAACAAGGGTAATGCAGTAAATCGCATGCGCACAGAAAACAAACTTCACCTGGACTAAAGCAAACAGCTACTGACAACACATGCTTCACTTACAAGAAAATCGGCAACACAGCCCAAACTGCAGTGTACGCACCGGAGAGGGAGCCTGTAATTGGTCCTAGCAGACAACTTCCACTCTTTGCTGTGGGAGTCAACTCAGCACTGCAAACCTTGCCGGATCTTTTATTCTTTTCTTTCGTGTTGTGGTTTATGTTCAACAAAGCTCTAAGCAACAACAGTAGACTATATTTATTACAGACTTAAAAAGAAATCAAATTACAGTCCGCATTTAGCTGTTGAAGCGAATCACAATAGCTTCCTTTAGCATGGAAATTCACAGCGCTAGTATTGCTAAAGATGGCCATTCTAATATATACCTGTCTCTTTCCTTACCCTCATGAAACGTCAGGGCCGGAGATACAGCGGCGTATGTATAAAGCCGCAAAGAAGCAAAATCAATAGAAGCAATCCAGAATATTATTTCACATTAATTACAACACTATGGCGGACATAAAATTTAATGGTGGCTGGTAGCTGACCACTGCAAGAGAAGCGCGATGTTGCCTCATGTTAATAAAACTAAATGAAAACAATTTCTAGGGTAAGTATTAACACAAACTCCACATACGTCAAATAGTTAAAAATGCGTTTCGAGAAACATGCTTCTCATCATCAGTTTGTCGATCTCGTTCTTGGTGATTAAAACTCTTTCTCAAGGGTGCCAAGGGTGTCTTAACAATGTGATTTCCTGTTTTATTTCATGGTCAAAGAAATACAGACTTACCCACATGTTTAAATTTTATGTTCCTTCATTCTAATTTCCAGGCTCCATTTTGTTTTTCCAATATAAATTTTATCACACACCAAACATTTCATTCAATAGATCTATTGAATCATCCTTTAAAAAAATCTGATGTGTTACACTCACATGACTTTCTCTACTCTTTTACAAACTATTTTTACAAACGCTTATTCTCCATATGCTTCATGTTAATCGAGATATCAAGATGTTAATCGTATAGCTAATTTTCTTGTAGATGCAAGGGGAGTTGCTAGGCTTTAAGCGATAATCAAATATTTTAAGAGCTGGTTGCTATGTGAAGTATTGCATCCTCTTTGCATTACCAGAACAAAAAAAAAAATGAATAACAAATTCCCATTTGAGAAAAAGTATAAGTATTGGAAAATTTAAGGAAATAACAAGCAATATCTGAAAATGGTTCTCTCAACAAAAAAAATGTATATGACATAAATTGTGTATTTTAACGCGATCTACATTTTTTGTGTAGTAAAATTTTGTCTATCTCTTATGGTTTACCAGTTATGCAAAAGTCGTTCACAATGAAGAATACTTTTGGAGACATTCCCAGAAAATTTGAGATATAAATTTCATTTGTCATAAAAATATCTTAAACATATGATATTTTAATCAAAATCGTTATGAGCCATTTTTGAGAAAATTAAAATTTTCGAAAAATGTTCCATGTAAAGGGTAATCTGGGGTGGGGGATTTTCTTGAAAACCTTTGTGTCGCATCTCTGGAAGATACTGAACCTAAATACCAAGTTTGGTGTTTATCCAACTGTTCGTTTCTGAATTATGCTGTTCACAGACACACACACATGGACATGTTTCCAAAAATGTTTTTTTTGGATTCAGGGGGTCTCAAAACATATATTTCCGGTGAAATCTCGGTATCGAATTTTTGGGGGAATACAATACTTCCCCTACTTACTATACGTAATAGAGAAAGTAAAAACACTTTTCCTAAAAATAAGATGGCTGGAATACATAAAATGGAATATTTAGAGTGTGATAAAACTTACATTGGAAAAACAAAACGGAGCCTGAAAATTAGCTTGAAGGAACATAAAATTTAAACATGTGGGCAAGTCTGCAGTTTCATCCCATTTTTGGAACTTTAACCATAAAATAAAACAGGAAATCACATTAAGACGCCCTTAGCACTTGATACATGGGAAAGAATTTTAATCGCCAAGAACGAACCTTGTCTTATGAATTTTGATATCCCGATAGATGACAATATCATCCAAATAGCCATAGGACACAAAAGACAGCACAGACACAATAACCTGGCTGAGAATTTTCCAGCTGCAAGCTCCAGTCGACAAACTGATAAGGATCATGCTTCTCCAAACGTGTTTTTAACTATTCATTATTTTAAATCGGAAGACATAGTGAAAAGATTAAGTATAATATATAGAAATGGTTGCAAATATACAATTTCACTAAAATAGGTTCAATACCTCAGAACTAGTTTTGAGGAATCACTTCCTCATCGTCAGCTGATTGCAACTGGTTGGCTTTCCTCTGATAGTTATAGATGTCTATTTGTCCCTCTAGTGGTGGTTCTAAAAGTTTTGTAATCAAATTTTTGTCCATAGGGATGTCGAAATTCATTAACCTTGGATGAAATTTCCAAAGAAATATTTTCTCCCAAATGTTTAATTCCATAGGTTTTTGTGCCTGCTTGATAAGTGATACTGTGTCCTCAATTTCATGTCCCTGTATCCAAAAATGTGCTGCAACTGCTGATTTTTCTTCTTCCCTGGATTTGATGTTTTGAAAATGTTCCTTAAGCCTCATTTCTATGTTATGCTTAGTTTGACCAATATAGATTTGTTCACAATCGTTGCAATCTATTCTATAAATCCCGGGGTTTTAATGAGCTGGTTTTTTCTTTTTGGTTTGCATTTATGAGGAATTTTATGCTGAATTTATTTTCGGGGATGAGTGCCACATTGATATCATTGAAAATTTTCTTGAATTTGTTACGTGCACATGGGTGAAATGCGACTTTTTTGTATGTCGGCCTTTGTTTGTGTGGTTTGAGGGTTGTATTTTCTTTTATCATTTTTTGTTGCCTGAATTTTTTGATTAACCTATCCACCATATCTGTTTTGTAGCCATTTTTTCTAGCTGTTTTTAAGATTTCTTGGTATTCTAAGTTATATTCCTTTTCATTGAGGGGGATTTTCACTAATCTATGGGTCAAGATTTTTTTTTTTATTATTATTTTTTTAAATTACGCTAATACTTATCATATAACTCCACTGTTAATAATGACGGTCATTTTAATTTCATAATTTCTAGGATATTACTGTAGTACTCAAGCAAACATAAACTTGGTAAGCATTGCTAAGTTAACAAGTAATCTGAAAGTCATACCTTAATACCAGTAACAAAAATCTTATGCAGGTCAAGCAGAAAATTCCTTATGGCAAAGCAGTTGCATCTGTCTCATCATTGTCTTCAACACTGGTTGACTTTACTACTTGTACCTTGTTTGTTAAGGGATATTTTGTCTAAACACTAATAAAATAGCATAATACCATCACTATAATTGAACTATGGGGACTAAAACTACCACCGCTAACGCAAAATAAGAAATCTCTACTGATGCTCTAACATCAGAAACTTAAGAGGCCTTTTCCTTCCTTTTCGCTTACCTCATGATGGTTCTGTATCTGTTTTGAATCACATGCTGTCACAATAAACAAAAGAGGCACAAAGGGAATTGACAGAGAACTTGAAAGCTTCTTAGCAGAATCCCTTGTTAAAAGATGAGTTCAGTGCACGTAACCATATGTCTGCAACCAGTTAACATAGGAAATAGGTTTTTAGATTGCAAGCTTCAAAATAAAATGCTCTTCATAAACAGATTAACTTTCATGGGGTGAAAGTAAATGTTGTGCAAACAATATTTGTATTTCCTGCTTTAAAATGTGATTTCACAGTATCTTAAGTATACAATGCTGCAAGGCAGGTCAAGCCTCTCATTGAATTTTTTGCTCATCAGCTCCTTCTGCTGCCTGCCATTAAATTTTATGTCTGCCATAATTTAGAGCTTTTACACTGTAAATATGAGTATCTTTGTCCTTGTACAAATGCATATATCACAACACTAAACTAGGAATCTTAACACTATATAAATATATGAGATAGCCCCATATTTTTACGTGACATCCTTTATCACAAAACGTACGGCTTTTCTTTACAATATACCATTCCAAGCAACAGACAACAAGAAAAATACACATTTGCAACTGTAACCGCTTTCGTTCTCTGCTCAAGCATGTACATTTACAAAGAAATCTTATTTACCAATGATCCACATATGCAGTTTCCTTGGAAGTTGTAGCGGGGGTTTGGAAAATAAAGGGAACGTTTTATGGTTGATATGGTCTTGGTGTAGGGTTTCGGGTACAAGAGGTGATTGCCGGCTACTCAGGTAGAGGATGATTGGTTGCGAGAGTCTTACCTCAGGGATTGTGTGGATGGGAGGTGAATTATACTCACAACTCCGCTCAATGGCCCATTTATTATGAAGATCCACACTTGTAGTCGTACTGAAGGCCCTTCACACAAGACTCGTTCCTATCTGTTTTCCCCCGTTACAGTCTCCGTGCTTCTACCCTTGATTTTATTCTATTTCTGAGTTACTCACAATATGACTTTTGTCATCCCTAGCTACCCTATCTCTCTTCCCGATACAAAATTCTAACACAAAATTTCACGTCCTCTTCCCATCTCTTCCAGACACAAAGTTTTACATCCTACTCATAGCTCTTCCCGACACGAAGTTTTACGTCCTCCTCCTAGCGTTTCTCGACACGAAGTTTTACATCCTACTCATAGCTCTTCCCGACACGAAGTTTTACGTCCTCCTCCTAGCGTTACTCGACACGAAGTTTTACATCCTACTCATAGCTCTTCCCGACACGAAGTTTTACGTCCTCCTCCTAGCGTTTCTCGACACGAAGTTTTACATCCTACTCATAGCTCTTCCCGACACGAAGTTTTACATCCTACTCATAGCTCTTCCCGACACGAAGTTTTACATCCTACTCATAGCTCTTCCCGACACGAAGTTTTACATCCTACTCATAGCTCTTCCCGACACGAAGTTTTACATCCTACTCATAGCTCTTCCCGACACGAAGTTTTACGTCCTCCTCCTAGCGTTTCTCGACACGAAGTTTTACATCCTACTCATAGCTCTTCCCGACACGAAGTTTTACATCCTACTCATAGCTCTTCCCGACACGAAGTTTTACATCCTACTCATAGCTCTTCCCGACACGAAGTTTTACGTCCTCCTCCTAGCGTTTCTCGACACGAAGTTTTACATCCTACTCATAGCTCTTCCCGACACGAAGTTTTACATCCTACTCATAGCTCTTCCCGACACGAAGTTTTACATCCTACTCATAGCTCTTCCCGACACGAAGTTTTACGTCCTACTCATAGCTCTTCCCGACACGAAGTTTTACATCCTACTCATAGCTCTTCCCGACACGAAGTTTTACGTCCTCCTCCTAGCGTTTCTCGACACGAAGTTTTACATCCTACTCATAGCTCTTCCCGACACGAAGTTTTACGTCCTCCTCCTAGCGTTTCCCGACACGAAGTTTTACATCCTACTCATAGCTCTTCCCGACACGAAGTTTTACGTCCTCCTCCTAGCGTTTCTCGACACGAAGTTTTACATCCTACTCATAGCTCTTCCCGACACGAAGTTTTACGTCCTACTCATAGCTCTTCCCGACACGAAGTTTTACATCCTACTCATAGCTCTTCCCGACACGAAGTTTTACATCCTACTCATAGCTCTTCCAGACACGAAGTTTTACGTCCTCCTCCTAGCGTTTCTCGACACGAAGTTTTACATCCTACTCATAGCTCTTCCCGACACGAAGTTTTACATCCTCCTCCTAGCGTTTCTCGACACGAAGTGTTCCATCTTTCGCGTGTCGAAAACTCGCTCCAGCTCCTAGACAAAAATCTATCTCACGCCTCTTTTCTAGTTTTGTTCCCTGGTGTTACTATTCACGTGACATTTATTCTTCCTTATTGGTTCTTTAGCTCCTGTGCGCTTTTTCTCCCATTGGTTCAATTTCAACAAACTTATGCTTTGCTAGCGTCTCTTCTGTTTCTCGTTATTCACGGCTGATTTGATTTTCTGTCCGCATGAGTGACTAGCACATCCGTTTCATTGTTTTGCTCGCCGGCGAGCTCTCGGCGATTTCAATAGAACCTAACTGTTTCTCCTGCTAGCCTTTCCTGTTTCTGGTTCCTTTCACATTCTTTTCCTTTCTGATTTATTTATACGTGTCTCTACTTTATTTTATTTCATCTCTACTTTATTTTATTTCATCTCTACTTTATTTTATTTCATCTCTACTTTATTTTATTTCATCCATAATAATGTTTATTCCCCCCTTTTCTTAATCTTTAATATTCTCTTTTATCTCCTTCTTATTTTGTTTGATTAGCGGATTAGTCTTAAACTTTTATTCTTGCTATGATTATTGTGCTCGCGGATCTTATCACTTCAAAGTACAGCTTGTCCCAATTTTAATACTGCATATTTCCATTTTAAGCACTTGTAGATAGTTTCCATTTCTGCATTTGCTCAGAAAAAATTACACAAAGTATATGATTTCCACTGGGATTGAAACTTTTTTGAAAATAGACAGGATTCCGGCTTATTCAGTGTTTAATTTGGGCAGGTTTCACTGTATATCCTGCTGGAAGCAACATTTGCATTGAAGCCAGGAATTGTGTCAGTAGCTCTTAGCTCATAATAGAGACAAAATTTCTTTAAAAAACACGTTCAAGGTAATACTCAAAAAGTAGTGAAGTTTTCGAGTGAGTGATCCACTATTATTGCAGCAATTTTATATTTTTCTGTGTTATTCCAAATATCTTACAATGACAGCTACTAAAACTATCATGTGTATAAACTGCACACTTTTTAAGAGGTCATGATAAGCATTAGTTGTGTATAGCAAGATGTCACTAGAAATACAAATTTTGAGATCCCATGAACTCAAAAACACACTTTTAAAAAAGACGAATGTACGTGAACAGCTTAACTCAAACACAAAACATCAGATGAGTATTAAACCTTGTATTTAAGTCCAGCATCTTTCAAGGATGCTATATAAGTTTCTTGAAATTTCTCCAAATTAATCTTTCTATGGAAGAAATTTTTAAAATTGTTTTATTTTCTCTAAAAATTCTAAAATAGCTCTCACAGTTTTGATTTTAAAAATATGAGGTGTGTAAAAAAAACAGACTGAAATTTTGCTATAAAATCTGTATTGCTCATTTTATATTTCAAGCACTGTTCTCCTCTAAGTAGTGCCCTCTACTGGCAATACTGTTTCCAGCATTTCTTCCATTTTTGGAAAGCCTCTTGGAATGCACTTTCTGGGATGGTGCACAGGTCTCTTGGCACATTGTCCTGAATTTCCCTCATGGTTTGGAAACATCCTGTGTGGTTTAAGTTTGGGAAACAGGAAAAAGTCTTCTGGGGCTAAGTCTGGAGAATAGGCTGATTGTGCACAAGAGTCTGATGTTTTCCCACATAACTGATCAGTGCAGATAAGGAGTGATGCATGTGCTGACACATTGTCATGGTACACCATCCAAGTCTGATTTTTTCACAATTTAACCCTTTTCCTGCACACAGCATCTCTCAAACACATTAAAATTGACTTGTACAACTGTTTGTTTATGATCTGACCATATGGTATAAATTCATGATGGACAATGCCTTTCCAATCAGAAAGCACAACCTACATCACCTTGGTCTTTGACTGACTCATGAGTGCTTTTTTTTGGACAAGGAGATCCTTTCCCCACACACTGCAACGATTGCATCTTTGTTTCATCATCACACATCTCTTTTGATGTTCTTAAGGAAGTCTTCATTGCCATCCGCAGTGGCAAGTAGTTTTTGGCTGATTTCAACATGGTTCTGTTTCTGAGCATCAGTCAACAAACGTGGGATGAATTTTGCTCTGAGACAACACATCTGAAGTTTTTCAGTAAAAATTTTATGGCATGATCCTATGCTGAAGCCAACTTCATCAGCAACTTCTTGAACAGTTGAACAAATCACATCACGAATTATGTCGATATGATTGTCATCTGTTGATGTGGAAGGTTGTCCAGGTCTGCGAACCTCACTGATCAACTTCTGCCCTTTTCAAAGTGCTTAAAAAAAAACCACACACACTCTCTCTCTCTTTCTTCAAGTCTTTCACTGTCACCTGTGACTAATATGATGAAGAACTTGCACAAGTGTTCACTTCAGCAGCTGTAGCACAGTGACTAACAGTGATAGCGAAATGAGGCAAATGGTGGTTGATTGTCTAAACCTGCCGATAGGTATGCTCAGTAGGTGTAGCATGCTGGTTGACATGCTATTTCGAAAGTTTGGTCTTGTTTTGAATACACCTCATATATGAAATGTGTAATGGACAATTTGGTACTAAGTTGAAATCCTTGAAGGTGAAGTGGAGAAAATTATTACTGTAATTAATATGTCAAATTACTCCGTATTGCAACTTTGTATTAAATTAATCTAATTTTGATATGATTAGAACGCTACATGATTATGTCTCAATACCTCAATATAAGAAATGAAAAAAGAAAAGAAATTATTACTCACCCACACAAGATTTCATATGTGTAAAAGTAAAAGCTGGGATTTAATGGCAGAATTCATTTTTAGAACAACTAAAGGCTGCTTTAAAAAACTGGAATATGAAATTCACCTGCATAAACATAAGCTGCAAACCTGCTCCTTTCTAATGGTGGGATCCATCGCGCTATCAAAACCTGCAGAGCTGGGAAAGTCACTCCCTGTAACACCAAGAAACACCAAGAGTACACCTGCACTTTAACCATTATCACTTGTTATACAAGGGGTTAATTTCATAATGTTTGCCACCACTTTAGTTTTTATTTGTACTTGTTCATATTTTGTTGTTTACTGCTAATCTAAGTAGAGGAAGTATTGCATTCCACAAAAAATGTTGATATAATTTTACCAGAAATACACATTTTGACATCCCTAAATAAATAAGTAAATATATATATATATATATATATATATATATATATATATATATATATATATAAAAAAAAGGAGTTTTTAGAATAAAGTTCCTTGTGTGTCTGTGAACAGCATAACTCAAAAAGCTTTAACAGTTATTTTAGGAAGCTTACCTGAAATGTTCTTTGCTGCTATAGGAAGCCATCTAAAATGTTCTTTAGGACGTGTTTGTTATTCTTTGATGTGTTATTTGAATATGTTTATAATTTACTTGTGTGTGTATTATTAATGTGAATACTATATTTATTTGTTTAACTGGTAAACTGTAAGAGATAAACAAAATCTTACTATCAAAAAGTGTAGATCTCATTAAAGCACACAATTTATCTCGCATATTTTTTGTAGAGTAACTATTTCTAAGATGTTTCTTGTTATTGGTCTGAACACAACCAGTTTTACAAATGTTTATCTTGATTAACATTACTTTCTCTACCATGTACATAACAGGCAGAGAAGGTTGTCCAAAAATTTGATACTCAGCTTTCACCAGAAATACATGTTTTGAGGCATCCTGAATTAAAAAAATCTGATGTGTTACACTCACATGACTTTCTCTACTCTTGTACAATCTAATTTTACAAACGCCTATTCTCCATATGCTTCATGTTAATCGAGATATCGAGATGTCAATCTTATTGCTAATTTTCTTGTAGATGCAAGGGAAATATGGTAGGTTTTAAGCGATAGTCAAATGTTTTAACGCTGGTTGCTATGTGGCGCATTCCATTTTCTTTGCATGTCCAGGACATAAAAAAAATGAATAACGAATTTGAGAAAAAGTATAAGTATTGGAAAATTTAAGGAAATAACAAGCAATATCTCGAAAACGGTTCACTCAACAAAAGAAATGTATATGGCATAAGTTGTGTATTTTAACGCGATCTACATTTTTTGTGTAGTAAAATTTTGTCTATCTCTTATGGTTTACCAGTTATGCAAAAGTCGTTCACAATGAAGAATACTTTTGGAGACATTCCCAGAAAATTCGAGATATACATTTCATTTCTCATGACATTATCTTAAACATATGATATTTTCATCAAAATCGTTAGAGCCATTTTTGAGAAAATTAAAATTTTCGAAAAATCTTCCATGTAAAGGGTAGTTTGGGGTGGGGGGATTTTCTTGAAAACCTTCGTGTCGCATCTATGGAAGATACTGAACCTAAATACCAAGTTTGGTGTTTATCCGACTGTTCGTTTTTGAGTTATGCTGTTCACAGACACACACACACACACACACACACAGACAGACACACACACGGACATGTTTCCAAAAATGCTTTTTTTTGGATTCAGGAGGTCTCAAAGCATGTATTTCCAGTAAAATCTCGGTATCGAATTTTTGGGTGGAATGCAATACTTTCCCTACTTACTATACGTAGTAGAGAAAGTAAAAAAGAAGGTTTTTTTAGGAGTGTGTGTGTGTGTATGTATGTATGTATGTATGTATGTATGAACAGCATAACTCAAAAACGAATAGTCGGATCAACACTAAACTTGGCATTTAAATTCAGTATCTTCCAAACGTGCGACAAGAAGATTTTCAAGAAAATCCCCCACCCCAAACTACCTTTTACATAGAGCATTTTTTGAAAAGTTTTATTCTCTAAAAAATGGCTCAAACGATTTTGATTAAAAATATTTACATGACAACAAAATGTATATCTTGAATTTTCTTGGAATAGCCTGTAAAGTCCTGTTCACTTGGAAGGAATTTTGTGTAATCTTGTATAACTGGTAAACATTAAGCAATACACAAAAAATGTAGATCTCTTTAAAACACACAATTTATTTCTAATAAGTGTTTTTGTGGCATAAGCCATTTCTGAGATATTCGTTATTAAACGTTCAAATTGTTTCTTTCTTGGTCATGTCCTTTTAACACTCAGTTGTTTCTCACGATTGCATGGAAACAGCAATATAAGGCCAGCATATAGCATTCAATTCTAAAATCTTTGACTAGTGCTGTTCTCTTTGTATCTATAATGAAATGTATAATTTAGCCATTACTGCAAAGGTTTATTTGGATTAAAACATACTAGATAGAAAAATAAGCTTAGTAAGAATAGTTTGTATACGAAACTTAAGGTATTTTCTTTTGCAGCTGGTATAATTACAGTGCTCCTAGTGGCCAGCTACTAGAGAATGGTTTTAACCAACCAAACAGCTGTGTTAATTTGTTGTTTGAGAGAAAGACATGTTATGTGAAATATACGTTAAGAATAATAATATGGGACGAAAAGGAGAACTTTGTAATGCTATAAATTATACTAAGAGTGAGATAAAGAAGCCAGATTTATCCTTCTTCCTATTTCTGAAAGATTTAGCAAGGGGTGTTCACAAGTCATTCCACCCACATTAAAATGTAAAAACATAAGTATTAATTACCCAGTTGATGCAGAAATTTGTATCACAAATTATTTAAATGTAAAGAATGATTATAGTAAGAATATGCATTTTTGTGTGACATTGATTTGAGATGTTTGTTGATTGTAATTATTGTCGAGAAGTAAGTTTATACGGCCTTACTGAAACTGACAATAATAGCGTGCAATAATGCAGCGAGGGGGTGAGCTGTTTATCATTATTAGAGACAAGGAAGTTACGTAATATTGGCGCGTTTTTTTTTAGAATTTGCTGGAAAATTATACCTAGAGCATATGTATTCATAATTTTCATTGGATATAAAAATAGATGCTAATGTTGGCGCGTTTTATTAACCAATAGCAGCTCGGTTATAATCTTTAGGCATATCGGGGTGTAGGAGTATAAAAAGGGCTAGGTTAGAGATAGACGCCGTCAGTTCATCAAAAATCTTTGTACGCTACACGTTGCCTTCAGTCCGTCAGTTCAGCAGAAAATATTTGTATGCTACACGTCGCCTTCAGTCCGTCAGAAATATTTGTAAAGTATACGTCGGCTATCGATTCGCAAGTTACGCAGAGCAGAGTTAGGAAAATTCTCAAGTGTTGTAAAGTTAATTATACAAAAAGTTGAAGTACGCGAATTAAGAATGATCAGTAAATAAGTTGTTATAACAGTTTCAGTTTGGCGAGTGTCAAGATCAATGTGTAAATTGTGATAGTGAATGTGTTCGACAATAAAAGTGTAAAACAAAATTCTTTCATCAGTGTTATCTTTGGGTAAATGATTCCTTTCCGTTTACACAACCTGTATAAAGAGAAGTGCTCGACCAAAAAGATCATAGCTAGCCGGAGGACAGTGAACCAAAATTAAATAAAATCACAGTAGCATTTTTTCAAACAAACACTAATACCGCCACAAATTGCTAACACCAGATGGAGCTAACAAACCTAACAAAGAATCACGTCACAAAATGGCTTCACCACGTGAAATAAACACATACACAAATAACATTATAAATTTACCATTGCAAATTGGCTTCCAAAACGTGGGGCTCAACAACAAATTAAATAATATTACAAGTATACCACTTCAAATTGACGACCATACGTGGGGCAGTTAAAATTATGTAACCAAACAAAACAAAAGCAGCACAATATAAGATCTTCAAGTTCTAATAATTTACGTAAAAACATGTTACGTAAGCACTAAACCACTTCACAGTGTGTAGTTGACACAATTTATGAATGAAAGCGTCTTTGTGTTTATGGTGGAATTTATTATATTTCATTAAATATTAAATAAAATATGCTCTATAATGTGTAAATAACAAGAGGAAGATGTTTATTTTTCCAAAAGAACACAACAGCGAAAGTATATTTTTTTGTATGCTAAGATGATGCTAGTAGCTACCCCCACCAGGAGTGCTAGTATCAAACAAATGCATTTTCTCTACATATGGAATTTCATAACTGTTTATAGTAGACTGTGGTACTGACAGCAATGTCTATATGTTCAACTCCATAGTGATGGGGAAATTACTTTATGATTGACAGACCCTCCTTTCAGGCTCAAATGTAGCTGATCAATCATCACTAGAGGGTGGATTCTTGCATATTTGCATGTTTTTTTTTAAAGTTAAATGGTTTCACTATATAAGAAACTGACTGGAGAAGTTTTATAGCGCACGTTTCACTAATAATTTGTATATTAATATTACATTTTCTCTCTCTAATTGTTATTGAAACATCATTTTGTTTCCATAAAACAGCAAGCTTCTGCTTTATTACATATAACCCAAACATTCCTATTTGTAAAAAATATTTTCCTTAGGACAATGCCATGCAGATCAAGCAACTGAAGTTATGTAGAGCAGTGAAGTGAAGTGAAGTGGGAGGATGAAGGGCGCAAAACCAGAAAGGTCATTAGCGCCCGCCACAGATAAAATACAGGTATGTGAGCAGTTAAAAAACCAGACAGATAATAAGGCCAAAAATGAAGGACTTAAAAGCTATAAAAGGTCAGGTTAAAAGTCGACTAAAAGGAATAAAAGAGGCAGCGTCAGAGACTGTAGATTGAGAAACTAAAAACAAGGTAGCTAAAAAGAATGGGTCTAAAACACTAAAAACGAGAAAGAAAGAACACAGACAGGTCAAACGCTGTCCTGGAAACTGCTGCATCGAATGAAAGTTAAAACACGTTCCACAGCTAACATGTTGTCCGCTAAAATGTTGGACAATGCTACGTCCATCTGCAGAGCAGTACGAAGAGTAGCAAAATACTGACACTGCTCTAAAACATGCCACCGTCAACGGCGCACTGCAACGATTACAAATGGGAGCGGGCTCTCGGCGCAACAAGTGACAGTGTGTGTTGAGCAATAGTGTTGCTTTAGGTTGCACAGGTTATGTAAGAAAACTGTAGCTCATTATCCTATTAAAGTGTTTTTTGTGAATATTTTTCCATTTTTAAAGCATATTTTCAAGTTTTTTACTGCATGTGCAAGCATGTATTCAAGAGTTTTAGTGCTTATAAATCCGCTCTTTAATCATCACTAACCTTGGGGGGGAGGAGTGGTTTGTCATGTTGAAATGATTGGTCCACAATATAACAAGCCCGCCCCCCCCCCCCCCCATGAGATGATTGAAAGGAGCATGTGTCAATCATACAATAATCTCTTCTTCACTGTATGTATGTTATAACTCACCTCACCAAGTCCTTCCATTACTCTCACAGCCACAAAGACCCATGTCCCTGCATTTGCAGCAAACGGGCTGATGGCTGTAAGCATGCCTGTGATAAGTACACCCAATCCGAATACCAGCTTCCCACCATAGATCTCTGCGAGACGACCTCCAGGTACTTGTGTCAAGATATAACCATAGAAGAAGGATCCCAATATGAGACCCTGGACGTACTCATCCCATACAAACTCCCCATCTGGCTGTCAATATAGAAACATTTCATACACTAAAGTGAACATCAATATGGTGAATATTTCTCTAGCATGGGACACTCAGAACCAATTGCAAACATTCATGGAATACAACTTGTTCATCATGAAAACAGTAGTTTGGATCACCTGCATACAAAATTTTGCCTCTAATCAATTAAGATTTGTTTTTCAAGGAGTAAGAGAAAAACTTTGGTAATGCAAAGAAACAAAAGACAACATACAGAGCGGCCCATGATATGCTTAACGCCACTTGGCAGCAACTGGATCTGACATCAGTACTTGTCATTCCCAGTGAACGGCACCCACTGCAGCTGCTATTGTAAACTGTTAAAATTAGTTTTCATGTTGTGTGCTAACCTTGACTACAGAAGGTGTTGAAAATTTATGTCCCTCTGCTGCAATACACACCAAACATCTCCGAAGGAAATTGGCATTTACATGTTGAGAAAGGTTAGTTTTAGAAGGAGTTGTATTATATTTCAACTGTTGGGGAGCCGAACACTTGAAGTAGTTGCAACCGCACGTATGGTAAATAGTTTCTGGTAGCCTTCACCCCAAATGTATTTTCAGGTGGTCTTTGCCCCAAGTTTAAAAATAATAGCTTTGCAATTTAACTGTTTCTTTAAATATTATATATTTATGTTTGCCTCAGCTGCGTCAGTATTATTTTAGAGACATGAAAGTCTTGGCACGGCGTGATGTGACAAGAATGTAGGCTTACACAGATTTTTAAGTTTTAATTCACTCCTTTTTATTAATCCTTGACACAAATTAAATAGCACTTCACTGATATCGAGAGCTGTGATATTCTTTTATTTAATACTTGCACTTTTTAACAAGTATACTATTTTCATCTCACACGAATATGTATTATATTTCTTGAGGACGCATCACGCATCCAGTTACAAACACTGTCCACAGGCAATTGACTTCTAGATTTGTAAATTTTGCTATATTTCAGTTTCTGATTGGCTAATGCTATTCCAATAGAATACCTTCATTTAACTAAAGCTTTTTCTGTTGTTGATTGCCTATTTTATAAACTGTCACTAAAATTACATTATTGTTACTCCAAGAATCACAAGTAGTGCTATTAAACTTTCTTACTCATTATTGACTCAAGGTTAACTTATTGTTAGCAACTTTTAACTTATTATTCTCACAGCTCCTACATTATTAAATTACATAATATATTCACATAACATTATTACACATGGATACAATAATATAAGCATATGCAATGACTGTTACATACATTTTACAAATTATTACATACACATATTGCTTCAAGGCGGGCTGTTATTGAATTTACATATTATATAATTTGACTGAAATCATTTAAGTGTTAAAAATACTGCCTCAATGTGCAAGTTCATCTACTGAAATTTTCCCCATTTCTTCTACAATACTGTCTTTTAACTCACAGATTATGTGAAGATTTTCGCATAAATAAAAGTTAAGGGTGAAAAATCAGAAACCAAGAGAGCCATAATCCTCTGATTTCAATTTTTTCTGACCGTTAACCATTTCCATTACCATTGGTTTGAATTTTCCAAAGCCTATATTTTTTGAAGTGCTAAGACATCATTCATTTGTTTCCTGTGTAATCAGTGAAAGCCAGCATATAATGACTCTCATTGTCACTTTGGACTCCTGTATCCATCTTGTACCCACAACAAAATGTAAGAAACGATTTTGGCAATCATTTATCTTGATCAACATGAAGTAGATAGAAAACTTAGCTTTTGTAAGAATAGTTTGCAAAGAGATATAGAAAAAAAAATGGTAGTGGGTAGAGTCATGCGAATGTAGCATATCAGATTATTTACTTTCTTAGAAGTAGTATTACAACCGACCCAAAAAATTTAATACTGAGATTTCACCAGTAATACACATTTTGAGGCTCCATAAATCCAAAAATAGTAGTTTTAGAAAAAGCTCTGTATGTGTGCGTCTTTGAACAGCAGAAGTCAAAAATGAAGTCAATTAAATAGCAAACATTGAAATCCAACATCTTCCAAGGATGTGTAATCAAGATTTTCAACAAAATTCCCCTACCTTAAACTATACTTTAAATAAATGTGTTAGTTATTTTTGGTTTTCTCAAAAATTATTTTTAACAATTTTGATTAAAATACCTTATGTTTAAGATACTTTCATGACAAATAAAATGTATATGAGGGTAGTCCCAGAAGTACCTGACCTAACAAAGACAAAAAATTTGGGAAAAAATATCTTTATTTCTCTACATAGTCTCCTTTTAGCTCAATTCACTTTCCCAGCGATGTTCAATAGTTTCAATACACTGCAATACCCGATGAGAACCATTGAGCTCCTCAAAATTGTTTTTAGGGTTTATGCTGGACTTATATTTTCGTCAATTAAATATAAAATTCATAGAGAAGGTAGAGCAATAAAATTAATACTCCAGTGGGTATAATTGTTCAAGGAATTTCTAAATATTGGCCATCAGCCACAGACTTTACTTCTTCATTGTTGGCAAATTCTTTGCCATTGAGTCATTTTTTCAAGTTTGGAAACAGAAAACAATACAAGGGACTAAATTTGGCGAAGATGGTGTGTGAGGAAGCAATTCAAACTTTAACTCATTAATATCGGTCATTGCAATAATGGATGTGTGGACTGGTGCATTGTCTTGATGAAACAAAACTTTCTTTTTCGCCAAATGTGGCCAATGCTGCAGTAAGTTCACATATTACTTGCCGTTGATTATGTTTCCTTTTGGAGATAACCAATGAAAATTATAGCATGCACATACCAAAAAACTGAAGCATCACCAAATTGCCTATTGTTTTGTGCTGCGACAGCAGGGATGCAAATCTACAGTATACAGGAACCATGTATACTGGTTTATCTTAACACAGCATAAACATAACATATAAATGAGTAAGTGCATTAATATATTTCATGCATGGGTCCAGAAAAATGTGATGTATCAATAAGAAAATGTATAACCAAAAAACATATAACTGAGCTAAATGTTAATAGACAAAGTTCGGTGTCTAAAAAACTAAGCGTATGTCTGTGGAAAAACATTTAATACATAAATGAGGTTCAACTGTATTTATATTCTAAGCAAGTTTTCAATCAGTTCTGAGTATTTGAGATTCTATACACCTTGAAAAGCAACAATGATAAGAGGTCCTGCTAGAAATATATTGCTTTTGTAAAAGTACCTAACGTTTAATGATTAACATCAAAGGAAATTGTACTCACCACAGATTCAGTAGTATTTCCAATAATATTTATTGGACAGACATCGCTGATATTTTTCTCACTTGGCATAATGGCCGTGTTGTTCACCATAGTGACAATCGCCACAGAGAGATTCACTCTCATGGCATAAACATTGGCAAGGCCAAGGAATGCCAAGAATGACATCACATATCTTGTCTTGATCCATTCTGTTGTGTCTTCCACTGCAAAAATTGTTCATAAATTGTATTATAACAGGGAAACATAAGGTAATTGTTGTAATGAGAGATTTCATATATATTGTTGAGGCATTTAAAAACATTTGAATGGAAATAACATACTGACAGATTTAATACAGACAATAAAACAAATTGTATTAACACACATAAAACATTTCTAGTTTTCATTTGTGATTATTAATTTGGGAATTTAATGTTTGTATCATAGTTGAGACAAAGAAAATAATACTTGATTTTGTATACATTCTGGAAACTATGATATTCTAAAGGCATCTATTAAAAAAATGAATAAATAAACAAATAAAAAAAAAGCAACAACATTCAAGCAGAAAAACCAACAATTTTATTCTGTAAAGTTACAATTAAATTCTATTATAATTTTTTTTTTTATAACAGAAAGATTTAAGGAGCAACTTAACAGTTTTGATATAATCTTAGCTACCTGCCTCACTATGCACTTTTTTATTTAAATTGGTTAAAATATGAACACATTGAGCTAAGGCTGGGACAAATAAGATACTTTTCATACACAAAGCAATTAAACATTAACATTTATTTCCTTTGTGTTATTGCCGAGCTAAAACACTTTTAAATACAGGAAACACAAGCAGCTGATAAATAAATGAGGAATACAAAGTAAAGTTAAAATGCTGTTTACAAATCATATTTATACACATTTAACTGTAGTAGAGTTAAGGTTTACAATAAGTATCTCTGCATCATAAAACACACTGCAGAAATAAGCCATTTCTTTCTGTCTTTCTTTAATAAGTTTTGAGTGTTTTAACACTTACCTAATGAAATACTTTCTACAAAGGGCGAAGTTGCTTTTCTTCGGCCCACCGAGAAAATGCTGAAGGAAGTGAGAAATAATGGAATAAATTACCTTAGGAGCGAATGTGGAAGTAGATGTGAATTGGTCAATGTCTGATGCCCACCTTTTTTAGGCAACTTACCCCTAGATTGTGTTAAAAATCAAGAATGGCCTGTAACTTATTCCATTAATGTAACATGACCCTTATTTTAACAAGCAGATAAGTCCACCTGTACGTGTGCCTATATTAAAAATAATCACATAAATATGCTGAATATATGCTTTTAATCCATATAACACTGAATGACACGGATTCAGTTTACCAACAAAATTAAAAATTATTTTCTGGTTTCATTTCAACAAATCTTCTAATCTATGATTATGTTTCTAGATCCTATCCTATCTTTCTTTTGAATTTCGTCACCTAATTTACAGCATTTCTTTGAGAAAATGCGTTTTCATCAAACTGCTTGATATAGCTGCATATAAATTCATATTACGGAAAAGAACAACGCAAAGAATGCTAAAGTTTGCGAAGCGTTTGTCATATACAAATAACAAGTATATGGATAAATATAAAAATGACGTATCTGCTTGTGTTATCTGTAATTTACAAGTCTTATACAAGCTTTGCATTAGAACAAAGACAATAATAGAAATTGGTGGTGTATGATCCTGTATTTTTACTACACATACCTTCTGAACCTCTTAAGATTAGGCTCTCATCTTCTGCTGTTGTTATATAATTTATACTACCTCTTGGCGATGACATGTTCTTATTCTCTAAATAACCTCATCAGCTACGTTGGTTCAATATCGGGGTAAATTGTCATACTGTTTCCCTCGTTTGTGTCACTTTTGCCCGCATTAGCGACTGCGGTTGTATCTTAAAAATACAACAGATGGCACTGTGTCTCATACAGATGGCACTGTCTGTCATTCTCTGACTTCAACGCAATGCAACCGACATCAGAAAAATTAATGTCGCCAATCGCACAGATACATCCCCAAATTATTCCCTTTGGGTTTTTTTGGTGTATAACCTTACGTATCTGAATTCACGGAACGTAAACGTCAGCCATTTATCTTGGGAAACATGTCCATCTGTGAGCAGCATAAATCGGAAACGAACAGTCGGATAAACACGAAACTTGGTATTTTGGTTATGTATCTTCCAGAGATGCGACACAAAGGTTTTCAATGAAATCCTCCCACGCAAGATTACCCCTTGCACGGAACATTTTGTTGAACAATTAAAAGCCTACCAATTCCGCTTGCATATTTGACACCCTCTGCAAGCCATTTTCTTCTCTTATGTATTCTCAGCTGACTCTGAATCATTCGCGCTCTTATTTTAAGCGGCTGTGAAATTAACAACAACAACCAGCATACCAACACCTTCTTCACTTAGCGGATTACCTAATTCGTACTGCAGTTGGCACTTCCGAATCTGCAGCAGTCTTACCGTGAACATGACCGCGTTTACTCTAGTAACTTTCCTAATTACACCATTTCAGTGATGCACAAACAATTCGCGTTCCAACCTTAGATTTATGCACCACCGACTTCATATACAACTACTTCCACAAGTAAGGTAATTACTTTCGTGAATCCTCAGTTTACTTCACGTATAAATGCGGGGAAACAGTATGACAATTTAGCCCAATATCGAATACTATGACGTAAACATTCTCTAAAGCACAATAGGCGTCAAAACTGCGATGATTCACAGATGATACCATTTCCTTCATTCAAAATAAAAGGCCACGACTCATCAGCTGGTTTCTAGTTTGACAACTGGTCACGAGATAAAAGTGAATGTGCTAATGTTTACTACCAACCTTACACTATGCTCTAATTGAGTAAGTGAAACACGTGACTTTGTAAACTACTTGTGGTCCGCGAACCCTGCGAATGCTAAATAACCTACGACTCATCAGCTGGTCACGAGACCAATGTGAATATTATGCTAATACTTACTACAACATTACATCACGCTCTAAACGTGTTCTAGTCATCAACTTGTGGTCCGCAAACCCAGGGAAGTCATGTAAGAAGCAGCGCATCGCAATACCATGAACTTATATTCGTTATTCAAGGATCTGTAAATACTTTTCAAAATCTTTTGAATAATATGTTTAAAATATCGACTATTTTGTGTGATGTCATATCATCTCATTCCCGCGCAGTTTTATTCGTTATGTATGATGGAGCCTGGATTTATGGCAAAATGCCTATTTTTATTGGTGACCTTCAGAAAATATTTAAGTGTACAGACATGATATTTGTGATCTATCAAACATTAAGGGAAGACTTTTATTTTGCCTTTTGCTTTCCCTTCTACGTATAGTAAGTAGGCGAAGTACCTATTGTATTCCACCCAAAAATTCGATGTCGAGATTTCATTGGAAATATATATTTTGAGGCGCCCTCAATACCTCCCCCCAAGGCATTTTTGCTTTCCCTACTACTAAAATAAGTAGTGGAAGTATTGCATTCACCCAAAAATTTGATACCGAGATTTCACCCGAAATATATATTTTGAGGTCCCCTGAATCCACCTAAAGCATTTTTGAAACATGTCTCTGTGACCTGTCTGCCTGTGAACAGCGTAAACGAAAATTCGGATAAATACCTAACTTGGAATTTGAGTTTAGTATCTTCCAAGCATGCGAAACGAAGATTTCCAAGAAAATTCCCCACGCCGGACTACCTTTTACATGGAGCATTTTTCGAAAATTTTGATTTTCTCAAAAATGGCTCTAAGGATTTTGATTAAAATATATCTTTAAGATATTTTAATGGCAAATGAACTGTATATCTTGAAATTTCTGGAAATGTCCTCTTTATTCTGAATGACTTTCGCATAACTGGTAAACTACAAGTTACACTTCAGTTCAGAATTTAACACCATGCTAAAGACAAGTGAGCATATAAATTAAAGTGACCAAACGCATTAGCTGAGACAGTCCCCCCCCTTTTTTTCCCCTTAGTTTCTGTCCCGTCTTTTATTAAGGCAGAAACGGGACGCCAAAATGTCCCTTTTTGTGGCAATGACTTATCGGCATAAAACGCCATAACTATAAATCTCAAAAATTCAAAATGTCCTGCTTTGCATCAGTTTAACGAAAAATTTAAAGATTCTAACAACTGACAAAGCAAAGCGCTGTTTATATTGTGGGTCTATAATACATACAATACAACAGAAACCATATGGAGACTTCGCTTGGAAAAGTAGGGTTGTGCGACAATTGAACTGTGCCGGTCTGCGCTATCGACAAACACATCGTAATCACTCGTGTTTGATGTGAATGCCGCCAACAATAACGAAAACGCATATGCTTGAGTCAAAAGAAATTCATTACAATTGTGACTTTGGTAGAAGACAGTACTGTGTTCTGTATTTATGAAACAGTAAAATACGGTGAACTTTTGTAAACTGCGAGTGCTAAAACACTTGAAATTAATAATATGCCACACCGAAAAGGAAGTGTGCCTTTAATAGTGACCTACCAAAAACAAAAAAATCTTATGTGTTACACTCACATGATTTTCTCTACTCTTGTACAAACTATTTTTACAAACGCTTATTCTCCATCTACTTCATGTTAATCGAGATAAACATTTGCAGACTTATTGCTAATTTTCTTGTAGATGTAAGGGGAATATATATTTACAAGGGCGGTATCGAAATACAGTACCTTTAAGCACATACATATCTCTTAATAGCTGGTTGCTAGGTGCAGCACAATTCCCTTTTCCACAGATTAATACTCTTTGCATATCCAAGACAAAAAAATGAATAACGAATTCCCATTTGAGAAAATAAGTATTGAAACATTAAGGGAATAACAAGCAATATCTCGAAAATGGTTCACTCAACAACAAAAGTGTATATGACATAAATTGTGTATTTTAACGCGATCTACATTTTTTGTGTAGTAAAATTTTGTCTATCTCTTATGGTTTACCAGTTTTCCAAAAGTCGTTCACAATGAAGAATACCTTTGGAGACATTCCCAGAAAATTCAAGATATACATTTTATTTGTCATGAAAATATCTTAAACATATGATGTTTTAATCAAAATCGTTAGAGGCATTTTTGAGAAAATTAAAATTTTCAACAATGTTCCATGTAAAGGTTACTTTGGGGTGGGGGGATTTTCTTGAAAACCTTCGTGTCGCATCTCTGGAAGATACTGAACCTAAATACCAAATTAATTATTTTAATTAATACATTTATTTCTTTAATTATTCTGTTCGAAAATCACTCAATGCCCCAATTAAGCAGAAGGTTCTGGAGTTTCGATTGCCTGTCACCAGATGCGAAGATGTTCATGTTTTATTCGTAATTGTAAGTTTTACTGTCGGCAACTGTTTTTGAGATTTTGTTCTAGTCAACTTGAAAATGGAATACACATTAGATGAACGACTCTTCCTATACTGGATTACGAATTCAATTACTCAATTTGATGTTCGGAATCCTCCCCCAAAGAAACACAATACTGGGACTGGTAAACAAATTGGAAACAACTGGATCTCGGGTGAGTGAAAAAGGCAAAACTCGTTCATCTAGGCTTCCCACGGTTGTTGTTGACGTAAGAGCACGACTGGATCGTCACCCAAAAAATCATTAAGACGTTTATAGCAGGAGACAGGGTTCAGCTACTCAATGTGTTAGGGAGCTGTGAAAAGTGCAGGCCTAAAGCCGTATAGGATTACGGTTGTCCATCAGTTACAGGAACCAGATAAGGATAGACGACTGAATTATTGTTGTTGGTTTCAGGCGTTCATTGTGCAAACTCCTGCCATATTGTCCATCACATGGTTCACAGATGAAGCATGGTTCCACTTATCCGGCTATGTGAACTTAAATAACTCACGCTATCGAGCCAGCGAAAATACACATATTATTCATGAAGCACCTACGCACCCGGTTAAAATCGGTGTTTGGTGCGCAATATCCGCACTAAGAATACTGGAACCAATTTTTTTTAAAACAATGTGAACACTGCAGAGTACCGACGGATTTTCAAAGAGTTTGCTGAGCAACTAGACGATGTAGAGCTGAGTCAAGGATATTTTCAGCAGGACGGCGCTACATGCCATACCTCAAATGAATGAGGTACCATGGCACTAATTGCAAGTTTCTTTGACGACCGGGTAATTTCCAAGAACCTGTGGCCACCGAGATCTCCGGATTTGACAACGCCGGACTTGTTTCTATGGGGTTACTTAAAATGCAGGGTTTATGCCACACAGTCCCAGACATTGGACGATTTGAAGCACAACATTACACAGGAGATTCAAGCTGTTGACAACAGAGTCCTCCTACGAGTGGTCAGTAATACTGTGGCATGTGCACAGATTATATTAATGGTAATACGCTCTCTGGACGCCGAAGCGTGGCAGTTTATCTGTGAGTAGGGGCGATTCAGGGGAAGCAGTGTGTCATTGGGGGGGATATGGCGTTACTGACGCTAAGACTTGGCGTGGCTTCATTCTGTGACTAGGCTTCGCGTGAGTTAGACGGATAACTGCCTAAGACTTGGCGTCCTCGCCCGGCAGACACATGGGGTAAGACAACATTTTATAATAAATCTACCAGCTATCCATTCTCTTGCAGTTTTAATTATGATAGTGTAGAGTTCCTTGCCTCTCCCTTCAGCCAGAAATTATGTTGGTGTATTAATTATTTTTATAATCCAACTTTAGCTGCGTCCCTTCGTCGTTACCTCTTAAAGTAAAGTTCTTTGTTTGATTAACGATCCCTCTTGCAAGCGAGTAGCTCTCCTCTGAAGTTAAATAATAAATAAATGTGAGGCATACGACAAATTGGCGGTGGCGCCGAGTAATTGGTTTGATTTGTTTTGAGATTTTAAGTGCAATTTTTTTTTCCCTCCAAATTTAACGGTTTGTGTTTCTCCACGTGGTCGCGAAAAATGTAAAATTTGTTTCTGGCTAAAGGGTAAGGATTTTTATACTTTAATTTGTGATTCTCTTCTTCTAAATTTTGTTTCCATCATATCTGGAAGTCTGGTTTCGAAATTTTAATTTTGAGCTCATTTTTGTATTTTTCCATTGTCTGCCGGCGTGACGCTAAAACTTCTGACCCCATTTTCCCCTTGTTTTGGCTTAATTTCTTTTTAAATTGTATTGCTGTGCTAAGTGGTTCGTGCTGGTTGTTTTCAAAAAAAATGTTTTTGTGAAAGTTGAGTTGTGAAACGAGCGAGATAGTTGTAGTTTGAAATGTGCTCGTCACGTGTTGGCTATCTGTTTGCAAATCTTGTTTTCTGTGCTTATTAGCAGTGGTTTGGAAACGTATAACTTTATATTCCAGTGATTGTGATTTCTAGCTATTTACTGCACTTTTCTGGGTCATTTTTCGTGTAACCTTTATGTACGCACGTGTGTTATGTAATTCCCGCGTGGTCGTGCATTTCAGCGATAATTTTAGCTTGTGAAACCAGTCTTCCTCAGCACGTGTTTTGGCGCGTTTATTTGCGTGGGTATATCAGGTCAGATACATTTGTTTTAAGACAAAAAAAAAGACAAAAGAGAAGTTTGGTGTGCTAGTATAAATTACAAGTCTGTATTCTGCTCCTTTTGAGAATCTTAGCGGTGGTCACAGTAGGTGTGACGTGGTTTTTTTTTAACTTCCAGTTCGAGGTTTCTCACTGAAGCTATCATTTTGTTTTCTTCCATGTGTTCATTCTGATTAAAAATCTTGGTATTGTGTCCAAGTGGCTTGTGTAGACGCGTGTTGGTATAGTTTTCTGATATTTCGCCGCGGGCGCTTAATTGTATTCTTTCTGGAACTGTTTTATTTGGCTATGTTCTGATCTTGCTACTTACATTCATGTGATGCTATAAGTGTTTAGTTTGGTGTAATCTGTATTGCTTTGTCATACTGTTTGTTTATTGGTTGCGTTATCTTTTGTGCTGCAATCATGCCTAAGCGACGTACTGCACAGAAATCTGATATAGCAATTGCTCCAGTTAGCGAGCACAGTGAAGTAGAATCTATGTCCAGTGTTAGTACGCCTGTTGTTACTCAGTTACTAGCGATGTCTAATCCGCCTCTCGTGGCCAATGCACCGCAATCAGCTGTCTTGCGCCCGGTCATTGACCCCTCGTACTTTGAGAATTCCAGTAGGATGTCGGCGCATGAATTTCTGCAGAACTTTGAAATGGTCGCTGCTGCTAATGGCTGGTCAGAGGAAATGAAATCGAAATGCTTTCCATGCTATTTACGAGATACTGCTGCATCATGGTTTCAAACTTTTCGCCATCGGCACCCTCACCATGATTGGATTTTCTTGTCTACACAATTTTTAAATGCATTTCAGAAAACAAACCAGAGTGATATTCTGGAAATGAAACTCAGACAGCGGGTACAGTTGGATGATGAACCTGTTATTAGTTACATCTATGACGTGCTATCTTTATGTGACCAAGTCAACCCAGCTATGTTGCAGTTGGAACAAATTAAACACTTGCTTAAAGGTCTTAGACCTCTGTATGTACAAGCTTTATTGCCATTAAATCCTCAAACTGTTGATGAGGTAATACAAATCATTCGACGAGTGGACAAAGCACAGTTTTACATGCAGAACCGTGAACATCTAGTGTCTGCTCAATCTCAGGCTGCAGTGGTTACGCCACCCTCTGTTCCATTTAATACTGCATCTGTTCCTGCTGTTACTTTACCAGCTTCTCCTCAGCCTTCTCAGGCTTCTTCTCTTGTGGGCGTACCTATCGATCCTATGCATCAGCTGATTGATCGTGTGGAACAGTTATGTAACAGAGGTAACCAGTTTCAGTTACCATCTTCGGAGAGAACTTCCCAGCATTCACAGCTTCCACGGTCATCTGACTTCAACCGGAGGGATCCACCCGTCACCTGCTATAGATGCAACAGGCAGGGCCACCTGGCTCGCTTTTGCCGGAGCCGCCTCCCGCAGTCAAAAAACGACTGGCGCCGAGCCTCGCGCGACGAGACGTAGCAGCACCACCACCACCCACCAGCATGGCTGCACCTCAACGGGACATAGCTACACCTCAACGGGATGTGTCTGCATTATCAGGTCAGATATTGCAAGTTCCTGGTCGTATTGCCCAGACAGAGCTCTCCATCTTGCTCGATACAGGAAGCGCAGTGAGTATTGTGAATGCTGCACATGTTCTTGATCATTCTACATTAAAACCTATAGAGATGATGCTCCGCACTGCAGGAAACAGGTTACTTGATGCGCCTTACCACACTGTGTTAGATTTCCATATTAATGATGTTCTTTTTCAGGAGGATGTACTAGTTGTGAAAGAGTTGTCCCATGATTTGATTTTAGGCAATGACTTTTTGCAGACCCATGATGTTATAATTGACTATGCACATAATCTGATAACCTTGAAATCTTATAAGAATGCTGCGTTCTGTATACCAATAACTCTAACACAAGGACCTTTTGTTGATATGGCAGTAAACCCTCTCCAAGATGATGATTGTGCAGATTCTGGTGTTAAAATGGCAGTTATGCATGATGTTAAAATTCCACCTCTGTCTACATGCTATATATCAGTTAAGCCTTTGTCAGCCATTAGTAATGAGGTTATGTTTGAACCTGCTCTTAACATAATGCAAAAGAAGAATCTTTCCATTCCACCGTTATTGTGTCATTCTACCTCTGAACTTACTATTCCAGTGCATAATAATACTTCAGTTCCACAAACATTGTTTGCAAATACAGTCTTAGCTAAAGCTTATGATGTTGCACTTGTTCAGAGCAATTCTGTTTTGTCATCCGATGTTACTCCTCTGCCAGCTCCAAATTGTAATTTTAATGTTAATGGTAAACTCTTGGAAACCCAAAAGGCTGACTTACATGCTTTGTTATTGAAATATAGTGATCTTTTTGCCACAACATTACAAGAACTTGGTACTACGGATGTTGCAGAATTTGATATCAAAGTAAATGACCCTAAGCCAATTAAGCAAAGACCATATAGAGTTCCTCATAAACAAAAGGAAATTATTGCTGAGCAAGTTAAAGAGATGCAAGATGCTGGCATTATCAAGGAATCACAGTCCTCCTGGGCTTCTCCTGTAGTACTTGTCAAAAAGAAAGATGGCTCCATGAGATTTTGTGTCGACTATAGAAAATTGAATGCTGTTACAGAGACCACCTCTTTCCCTTTACCATTGATAGATGATTTGTTAAGTTATTTGGGGGAGGCTAAATGGTTTGTCTCATTAGATTTACTGTCAGCATACTTTCAGGTACCTATTGCAGAGGATAGCCAGAAGTACACCTCTTTTGTCACTTTTCAGGGTCAATATCAATTTACACGCTTGAGTTTTGGGTTGGCAAATGCCCCTAGGTTTTTCAGTTACATCGCAGACAAGTTGTTAGGCGATTTGAATTTTAAAAAGGCTATTGCATATCTGGATGACATTGTTGTTTTTGCTAAAACCTTTGAGGAGTTGTTGCAAAATCTTGAGGCTGTTTTTCAACGTCTGGATCACCACAGGTTTAAACTTAAACCAGAAAAATGTTTCTTCGCCATGCAAAAGATTAAACTCTTAGGCTTTGAAGTTTCTAAAGATGGCATTTCACCTGATTCTGACAAAGTTGTTTCCATTCAAAATTTGCCTCGTCCTAAAAATGTTCGAGATGTGAGAAAAGTTTTGGGATTGTTTAATTTTTACAGGAAATTCATCAAGGACTATGCTAATATTGCTCAACCTCTAATTCAGTTGACTAGGAAGAATCAAAGTTTTATTTGGGGAACTGATCAGCAAACTGCATTTCAAAATTTGAAAGACTTATTGGTTTCGGCCCCTGTCTTAGCTCACTATACTCCTGGTGCTTATACCGAACTACACTCTGATGCCAGTGGATTAGGGGTTGCCTCAGTGTTGTATCAGAAGATTGATAATGTGTTGAAACCAGTGGGCTATGCTTCAAGGACACTATTTAAATGTGAACGTAATTACAGTGTTCCTGAGTTGGAATTGTTGGCCATCCTGTTTGGACTTACCCACTTCCGCAGTTTTGTTTATGGCTACAAGGTTCATATTGTATCTGATCATCACTCCCTTTGTTATTTAAATAATTTGAAAGATTTGACTGGGCGTTTGGCACGATGGAGTTTGAAATTGCAAGAGTTTGATTATTCCATTTCTTATAAATCTGGCAAGAAACATCATGATGCTGATACTCTATCGAGATTTCCTGTGTTACAACATACAGAAAGTGATCTTGCACAGCTTGATGAACTCCCCACATGTTTGCTGTCATCAGTTGAAGTTGCTGACCATCAGAAGAAAGATACTGGGTTACTTGAGCTTATTAATGCTCTCCATGATGCTCCGTCGGCCCCTGCTATGCTTCAGAGACAAGTTTCCAACTACACACTCAAATCAGGTGTTCTTTATCGTAAAAATGTTGGCTCCACTGGCCCTCTCCATCTGCTGGTTATTCCAGAAGCTCTAAAACATGAAATTCTTTCTTCATGTCATGATGATCCTCTTTCAGGCCACTTAGGATTCTCGAAAACATTTGCCAAAATTCACTCCAGGTATTACTGGGTTGGTATGAAGAAAGATATTGAACATTTTGTCCGAACCTGTCCCAGCTGTCAAACAAGAAAGGGACCGAAGAATCAGAAACCAGCAGGCTTATTACAACCAATTCCGGTTACATCTGTAGGCGAGCGGTGGGGTATTGATTTGCTTGGGCCTCTCCCACGCTCCAATTCTGGACACAAGTATGTTGTCGTTGCGACCGAGTATGCTTCTCGCTGGGTCGAGTCTGCGTCGCTTTCTTCAGCAACAATCCCTCAAGTTGCTAAATTTATTTTGCATAACATCATCTGTAAGCATGGAGCCCCTGCTGCCTTGTTATCTGATCGTGGCTCAGTTTTCTTAAGTGAGGTGACACAAGAATTGTTGAGATCTTTATCAGTGTCTTCCAATTTCACCAGTGCTTATCATCCAGCTTGCAACGGACTTACTGAAAGATTTAACCAAACCCTCTTAAATATGCTCAGCCATTTTGTGGATAATAATCAGAAGAATTGGGACTCAATATTGCCCTATGTCATCTTTTCATATAACTCGAGTGTTCAAGAGTCTACTAAATTTTCACCCTTTTTCTTGATATATGGTCGAGAACCTTCTTTACCTAACCAGGTTCAGCTACAAGCTACGTCTAATGACCTTTTTGTGAGACAGACATTGCAAGAGATTCAGAAGGCACGAGAGGTTGATGTTGCTAACATTACAAAGCAGCAGGTGAAGCAAAAAGAAGCATTTGATGCTAAACATAGAGATGTGGTTTATTATGTAGGTCAATTAGTTAAAGTTTTCACTCCCATTAGGAAGAAAGGTAAATGTACAAAGTTGTTACATAGATATTTTGGCCCTTTTGAAATTATCCGACAGATCACTCCTGTTACCTACCTTGTTGGTCGACCTCATGCTCCCCGTACCAAACATCAGAGTGTTCATGTGTCACGCCTTTACCCTTACTATGATCCTGTGGGTCCTTATAGACTGTAAAGTCTGAGTTTCTGATGCTTAATTAAGCTTTACTTTTCAGGAATATGTGATATGAATGTCTCTGCTAAATTACAAGTGTATTATTATTGTGGGTGTAATTTAAATTTTGAATTATGTTTTGGGAACTGCAAATCATTTGTTTTGTTTGTTGTATTATGCTGCAGGAATGTGTTTCAGGTGTACTATGTGCTTAATTGAGCTTTCATTTTCAGGAATGTTATGTGACAATATTGTTTTGAGTAATGATGTGATGTTGTTTTGTTGCATTCGATTTGATTTGATATGATATGATTTGATTTGACTCGATTTGACTTTGGGTTTCATAATGATGCTGTGATTTTTATTTGCAGAAAATTGTTGCATGAATAGTGTGTATTTGAGGTTATGTGATATATGTGAGATTTGCCTCGGTGGAAGTGCCAAAGAGTAACCCCGACGGTGTTAATGAGATGAGGAGAGATGAGAAGAGATGAGATGATGTCAGCTTCGGTGGAAGTGCCACAGTGTAACTCCGACAGTTGTTGTATGTTTTCAGAGATTTTGCTTATTGGTGTTGCTGTAACGTGCCCAGTATAGCGTGTGTGATGAATTCACACGAGAGATTAAATGGATGGAAGTGAATGTAATGAAAATAATTTTTTTTCTCTGTTTATGCAACAAGTTTATTACCATCTTAGATAGCAAATTTTAATACCACCTGTTTTCCAGCTTAATTTTCATTTGGAGGATGTCGATGCAACAGTATAGTGTCATGTTATTTGTGTCATTCCTGAATTGTTAATGTGATTTCTTGAAGGTTATGCCTATGTTAGATGTTTTGAATTTGCAGCATGCTAAATGAGACACGTAAGTGCAGATGTTTTGTTTTGAAGAGAAAATTGAAAGATGGTGATGATTGAAGTAATGATCGAGATTGCATTATTACTGATGATGATTATGAAAGATGTTGATCATAATGAGATGAGAAAGATAGTGATGTGGACGAGAAGTTGTATTGGTGACAAGAATGGACAATGGTAGTTGAAAGCATGTCACGTGGCGTAGTTTAGAGATGTATTGTGGATGTAGTTTGTAGTGATGCATACACTAGTTTGAGTAGATAGTTAAGTCAGTGTTGTGTGTAAATTGGGCCATGGTCAGTGTGAATGAGTTCATTTCATTGTCATGTGTGATTGTCTTGTAAGTGCACTTACTTTCTTTTGTTAGTGATACCAGCTGGTTATTAAGATGTAATATTGGGATCCCAAAATAAGGTTGTTTCATTTCTGTCATGTTCATGTATTCTGAGTCTGTTGTACTGGTTTATTTGGTTTGTGAAGCATTGTAAGTTAAATTTTGGATGGCAACTCTGTAAAATTTCGTTCTTATGCCAATTTGTACTTATTTTTTCTCTTTCTTTGCCCCATGTCATAAGAATTTTTAGTGTACACTTTTCAAACTTTAAAATCTTTAATTGTACATGACATACCATTCTTTTATGTGTGATTGTTTGTGGGAGCACCCTGTTTATTGTGTGGTGGTTTTGTTTTAGTATTTCGCTGTGGCGGAGAGCGAGAAAATTCAAGAGCATCCCCGGGGCACACCAGAAGTCAAGAAACAGCACAGGGAAGCTGTCGGGCAGCCACTACACTGCCGTGGCATAAGGAGCCACCATGTCGGGCGGCAGTCCAAGTCAGCGACTGCCCACCCTGTTGTCATCACCAGAGACCTGCGGTGATAATTCTACACCAGGACAAATCGTCGTTGTGGGCACTGTCTAAACTCACCCACAAACAGTTACGGCAGACCATCGCTATTCTGCGCAGTGTAGTGTGCCTGTGAACTGAGGCAGCGTGGTGTGTGCGTGTGCGGGATGCTAAAGATAAGTGCATTAACAATACTAGTCGACAGCACTTACGTCTCTCGTATCTCGTTATCGCCCAGCAATATTGTATCGTCGGCTGGGTGCTTACCACACATGTATATTGTTGTTATATTTTGGTTCATCACACATGTGTATGTCATTTTGTTTTGTTCTTTTCATGTTTATTATATTTATTTTCCTTATGTCGACGAGGACGTCGATTTCGGTGGCCAGGGGGAGATGTGGCATGTGCACAGATTATATTAATGGTAATACGCTCTCTGGACGCCGAAGCGTGGCAGTTTATCTGTGAGTAGGGGCGATTCAGGGGAAGCAGTGTGTCATTGTGGGGATATGGCGTTACTGACGCTAAGACTTTACGTGGCTTCATTCTGTGACTAGGCTTCGCGTGAGTTAGACGGATAACTGCCTAAGACTTGGCGTCCTCGCCCGGCAGACACATGGGGTAAGACAAAATTTTATAATAAATCTACCAGCTATCCATTCTCTTGCAGTTTTAATTATGATAGTGTAGAGTTCCTTGCCTCTCCCTTCAGCCAGAAATTATGTTGGTGTAGTAATTATTTTTATAATCCAACTTTAGCTGCGTCCCTTCGTCGTTACCTCTTAAAGTAAAGTTCTTTGTTTGATTAACGATCCCTCTTGCAAGCGAGTAGCTCTCCTCTGAAGTTAAATAATAAATAAATGTGAGGCATACGACAATATGGAACGACGTCTTGAGTTATGCCTTATGTAGGATGGAAGATATTTTCAACATTTGCTATAGAGATACATAATCTCTCAAAATTCCTCTGCATTTCAGGTATAATAAGTTGTCGATAGTATAACTCGTTTTATAACAATTAAAGAAATAAATGTGTCAGTTCTTCATAAATCATTATGTAGAATGGGACGCCCAGTTAAAAGGGCGTCTATAAATAAGGCTCAATTTATTTAATTTAACGACAATGTTGACGCGACATGAGCGACATACGACACGATATTGCTCCTCAAATGTAGTGTTCACAACGAGGCGACACAATTTAACATTACCGCGCGAAGCACAGGCGAAAGCACAGATATTTTCATTGAATCTTTTTATGCATTTGAACTCAATTTATACAACTCGGGGTTACTTAATACTTCTTCCGAAAAATAGTGCATTTCCCTGGAGGTTGATGCCACCATAAGAAGAACACACTAAGGTCGCATTCATAATGAAAAGTAAGTGCAGGCGCAGCATAAGCGCAATGATTTGCACCCATGTTGTCTAATGGAAGCATTTACATCGTCAAGCTACGCGTTACGTAACGCAAGAGTTTGAAAAGTCCAAAGTTAAAGCTTGCATTGCGTGCGTAAAGGAAGAATTCTACACTTCTTTCTCCATGTATTGCCAGCTTATGAACAACACAAGATCCTACAGTAGATCTACGTCATCTATTGTAGAATCATGGTGATATTCCATTTAGTCCAGCCGCGCCAATTTAGCTGATGCCAGACGCTGGTCTGTTGTTTGTTTGACACAGCACTTTTTATGTCTTATTTATAAAGGCTGGATGAATTTTCGTGCTGAATATTATTGGTTGTGTTATTCATTTTTAAACTTGCGATACGCTCCGAAGATTTACGAATGCAATTTACTTATCTACAAACTCGCGCCAAGTTCTTTCGTTACGTCTACGGCTGCATTATGAATGGTCTTACCTCACGTCTCCCTTATGCTGCGTTATGTTAGCGTTAGATCTACCGAGCCCGCATTCGTGAGTTCCCGGTGGCCGCCCACTTTGACCATGGGATTTTTCGTGGTTTTCCTCTGGTCGTCTAGGCGAATGCTGGGGTGATGTGTTCTACACGATTTCCTGTAATTTCCTCTTTCTCCCTTTCATATTTCAGGCAGTGTCTCCAGGTTCCGTAGTGCGTCTAGTGATGGCCAGATGGCATGGTTGCTGCGCTTTGGAGAGATTTCCCCGCCAACAACAGGGCGTGTTGGTTATCCTGCAAGGGCCGCTTTGTTCCCTCTCGCGGGACTCAGCGCCTACTGGCCAAGTGCGGGTGTTTCGAACTAGAAATTATAGACTTCCGTGCGTCTCTGGGAATCTACGGACCTGCGACCTCCTGTGACTCCTTCACTTCATCCCTAACTCTCGGTGGTGTAGCCATCCTACATCTACCGAGCGAGGTAGTGCCGCGGTAACGTGTGCGACTCGCATTCTGGAGGTCCCGGGCTCGATCCCAGTCAACCGCCCACTGTGACTTATGATTTTTCGTGGTTTCCCCGGGGTCGGTAGACGAATGCTGGGGTGGTTTCTTCTGTACCACGATTTCCTTTCCATAATTTCCCTTTCATTCCGTTTCCTTCTCATCTTTCAGGTATGCTTTTGGGCTTCGTGGCGTATGGTGGTGCCGGACAAATGGCGCGGATGCATGCTCAATGGAAAGAGTAGTCCCCTTGGATACCAGAGGGCTGCTTGATTGGTAAGTCGTTCTTCGTTCTCTCTCGGCGGTTCCAGCAGTGGGACGACTCTGCGAGCTTGGAAATGTTAGGGACCTCTGCGAGACTGTGTGACCTGTAGCCTCATGTGATTCCTCCTGAAGGGTGGTAGCCGCAATAGATCTATACAGTCGTATCGCGAAGTTGTCTTCCGTTTAATCACCTCCATCTCTAGTTACATCTTTGTTGTGAATGTAACCTAGTCCATTCTGCGGATGCCGCAATGGCGCGCGTTAAAAGTTATCTCCAATTCAATTAAGGTGTCACGGATCTTGTCGTGCTCGTTCCTATTGGTCATTTATTTTGTTGCTCATGTCGCGTCGCTAGTGTCGCTCCTTGTGAACTGTGCATTAGAAGAAGGTAAAGCGGAAGAACATAGTTTAATTAATGTGCATGCAGGAAGAGGGCTGGACGATAGAGAACGTTTGATCTCTCTGATATACAGCTGTTCGTCTCATCTCTAAGGGCAGCAGACACTTCACTTTTCGCGCAAAGGAACGTGAATGTATTGGTGAGCAAACTCTACGTGGATCTTAATGATCGCTTTGATCCTTTCTTTGTCATATGCAATTTTCAGTTTGTTAACATTGAGACTGTCTTGCTCAAATGCCCAATGAGTAGCTCTTATCTGCAGGGTAACTAGGTTTACCACGTTGGAGTGAAGACTACGATTTGCGTTGATTCACAGTTTATTGATGATTCATTTTACAGGCAAGAATGTTCTCGGAGCAAAGGCTAACTGAGAGCTTTACGGGAATATTGGCGTAAACTTATTTTCCCGTTCACTAAATAAAAAGAAAACTCGCTCACAATTATCACGGCGATATATAAAATATTTAAATGCTCCCGGAGTATTAGTATCTTTAGCTTATGCTCACATCTCGAACACGTGCTCGTGGGAGCGCCGATGGATATATGTATACTCGCCGAAGTCAACAAAATACTAGAGAACGAGCTTCACGTTTCTCTCCAATTTATACAAAATTTTACCCACGCGCTACGGGGTTTACAGTTAGGCTCCAACCCAGCCAGTAGACGCTATACAGGGCTTGGCTCTCTTTTGTATAGGGGGTGATGACCTCGCCAAGGGTGTCCAAGAGCTTGATTACCCCTTCCGAATTCATGGAAATCCGCAGTTAGCCTCGCTCAGAATCTAAATTATATTATAAGCGATGAAATACTGCTTCAACATTTACACTCTGTATTATGAGAACCATTTTGTGACACTTGGTGCATTCTCCTCCTTTCTCCCTCCAGCTTCTTGTGTTGGGGATGGTCGGACTTTACGGCGATATAGAACTAATAGAGTGGAAAGTCTTATTTTTGTTCTCCGGCAAGCAAGCCGAAGAAGAAAACTGTCCGCTCTAGTGTCAAACCTGATTTAGACGACACTTTTGGACTGCACAATGAGCCAGAAAATATTGTGACGCAGTGGCTATGACCCCAGCTTCGGGAGGTTGCGCCGGGCAGTTGGAGAAGTAAATAGAGACAAGTAGCGCTCTCGCCCAGCGTAAACACCAGAAGCGCTATCGACAGATAATCAGCAGCTTCTGGAAGTTTCCTTCCTTCCACATGCAGAACATTCTAGAATGTTACTGCGAGGGATTGGAGAGGTCTTGCGTTCGGCTCCCCGGCGGGTAACCCGTCCGGAAGAGGTTACGTCTTGCGTATTTCATTACGCCACTACGTGCACGAAGAAAGTGAAGAGACAGTGAAAAGTTGAAGTATATCACATTAGCGAAGTGACAGTCACAATATATTTGACACTTCTCTTTAAGATAATTGGGATTTTTTCCGTAGTGAGATTTTCGAAAGATGCACGTGATAGCTTGCAACTGCAGTACACTGACACGAGTGACCGAGTTCGTTAAAGCACGAATTCGTGAGCGGGAGTTACGGGGTTCAAATCGAGCCTGAACCGTCCTCCCTGACAGGGTTTTTCCATATTTTCCTCACTCCTCATAACTGCCAAATACCGGGAGGTATCTTAAATTTGGGCCTGGAACTTTTTTTTCCCCAGATGCCCTTTCTCATTATCATCTCATTTCATTTATCGACCGCATATGATGCCGTAAGCAATAAGAACGGGCGTTAATAGTTACGAAAAAAAAACAGTACAAGTCAAGGAGAGTTGGGGTCAAAATTCTCTGCCAAACTTCCTTTTTGGATTGCGTTTGTTGCAGCCAAAATACCCCTATACTCCCAATTAGGAGGAATGAGTGTGACATGCAGACATTATATCTACACATTTTTGGTGTCTCATTTAAACTTGCGTTTATTCTAAAAATTTTCTTATTCATTACCAGGCGTACGAATTTCTAAGAATTAAAGCCAGGACGAAAGGTAATGCAGTTGAATATTACTGGACTTTACGCAGTGACGTAGCAGTTTACCAATCACCCTCATTCCTCGCACAGTCTGTTGGCGTTTGCAGATACTACTTACTGGACCATGTTTACCTGCCCGGCAGTGACTCGTTGCCTTTGTTTACATTTTTTGTATTGACATAATGGTTTGGATATAGATAACTCAGAGTCAGTTGCTTAAGAATTCCTATGTCTGATCATTAGTCTCACAAAAGTTTAGCGATGACAAGAACTGCGCGAGCTATTCTGTTAACATAAAGGGAGCTTCAAGCTTAAGGCTTGGAACCTGGGAGCCGGTGTGCCGCTGCGGTCAACTGGGGCTGCAGGTGTAACGTAAACAAAGCTGACACAACGTAAGTCGGCCACGATATGAGTGCGTTCGGTGGGAAGAGGAACTAAGCAGTCACGGAACAAGTGAGCGGTAAAGAAACAAGTAAGTAAACAGTAAAGGAAATAATAAGTAAGTACAATAAGTAAGTCAAGAAAACATCCGCAGAGATACTGCTTTCGAGAAAGAATGACAAGGTATCAGCAGGTTAGTACTGTTTTCATTGTGCAACTGTACAATCCCACTATCGCTTTGCCCATCACTCCCCTCTCATCGCAATCCTTGACGTTATGCATTGTCAACAGGAGAGGCGGCCTCCTCCAAACGCACTCATATCGTAGTTGAATTATACTCTTTGTCACTGACAGGCGTGTTGAGGCTGGGCGGGGATATACACTTTGTAGAGATTTCTTCCCTGACGTCATTGCGTGACTGCTCAGGTAGGGCCCGACTCCAAGAACCAGGGTGGGCCCGGGTAGCGAGATGCGTTTGATCTGGGAACCTTAGAGACCCGTCCATGCTTGTGCCGGATCTGGTGCTCTTCAGGTTCTGATTCTGCCTTTCAGGGGTCACGGTAGAAGCAAAAAGGACCGTTGCAGCCTACTTGCGGTGCTTTGCTCGGGTTACGGGGCTCCCCCCGTTTGTCCCTACATTTACCTTCATTTGTCAATGACAGTACCTCTGTTGTGGTAAGAGGTGTTTGTTGACATTGAATACCGGTTGCTTAGGCACACAAGGTCCCAACTTTCGAGCCTTATTGATATAAATCAGTGTAAAAGTGGTCTAGTCCTACTCGAAAGCACTTTAAGCAATAAAATATCAAACAATTTGGACACTTTCTCGTGTTTGGGGTAGTTTTTGTTTTATACTCTTTGTGAAATGTGGGTTGAGTACATCTAAGGGTTATCTGAAGGGTTTAGCAGAAGGAATATAAAACATTTACGATATAGGCTTTGGTATATATGCTATCTTGCAATGAGCTGAAGTTTGTTAAGTCTTTTCATATCACCACAAATGTCAAATCTGGGGGTTTATTTCCGATTTTCTACCAACCACTTTTCGATGCCCTCTCTTGTGCATCTTTACACTATTAATACAGTGATCTGCTTGCAGTATAACTGCATACTGCTATACACACACCTACAGTACCTCTCCTGAATCTCTAACTACCTGAGTAGGTGGAAGATTTGGAAGTATTATAATATGAGCATGTAAGCAATATGTCTAATATGTAACTGTTATAGAATTGCTTAATTATTATTTTTCACAACGTAATGCTTCTATTACTTCTTTAGCAACTTCCAAGTTCTCCCGATTCCATATTATAATCTATTGTATGTCTGGAATCCTAAGATCGTATCCACATGTTCCCACTTTTAAAAAACAACATTCTTAAAAGTTCATCTGCAATGAAAAAATGCCTTTGTATGCTTTCATTGTGGCTCGATTTTTGCAAATAAATTTTACCTGTAGTCTTCATTCAAAAGTAATTTGTAATTTTATTACGCCCTTATGATTCTAAGCATGCAATTATTAAATGTTCCAATGAACCAGCTAATACAACAAAATAACACGTATTCTAAAGAATAACTAAAAGATCTGATGTGCTACAATTACATGACCTTCTTTACTCACTCTTCTACAAACTATTCTTACAAAAGGTATTCTGTGTACTTCTTATTAATCATGATTGACTTTTAATACATATTTCGTTGTAGGTATGAGAAGGATACAGTGGGCTAAAACGATAATCAGATGTTTAAAAAGCAAATCGCCATTGAGGCAGTATTTTATGTCACAACATTGTAAATGCCAGAGTGATTGTAGTGTAAATTAGCATTATTGTATGACAATGATTTGAGATGTTTGTTAATTATAAGCATTGTTAGGAAATAAGTTTTCACGGCCTCACTGAAACTGACAATAGGAGCGGATAACAATGAAACGAGGGGGTGAGTTTTTTATTAATTAGAAGAGACAAACAAATGACGTCAGAGTAGCGCGTTTTCTGTAGAAATGGAGGGAATATTTTCCCTAGAGCATATGTGTTCGTAATTTTGATTGGATATAAAAATAGACGCTAATGTTGGCGCGTTTTATTAACCAATAGCAGCTCGGTTATAATCTTTAGGCATATCGGGGCGAGGGAGTATAAATTCCGAGCCAGAGACGGGCAAACGTCGCGCAGTTCAACAGAATCATTCAAGGGTTTCACGTCGCGCAGTTCTACAGAATAATTCACAAGGCAAACGTCGCGCAGTTCAACAGAATCATTCAAGGGTTACACGTCGCGCAGTTCTACAGAATCATTCACAAGGCAAACGTCGCGCAATTCAACAGAAGCATTCACGAAGTACACGTTACGCAATTCTGCAGAATCTCTCGCGTCGTAAAGTTAGTTACAAAATGTGAAATACTCGAATTAATAAGATGCGGCAAATAAGTTATTATAGTTACATTCGAAAATATAACAGTTTCAGTAGGGCGTGTATCAAGAGTAAATATGTGAAATCAATAAAGTGTGACGGCAATAAAAGTGTAAAAATAAATTCTTTTATCTTTTAGTAACAACTCCTTTCCGTTTACACACCCTGTTCAAGGTAATAATAGCTAGCCGGAGGACAAAGAACTCAAAATTAAAAATAGTAAAACAATAACAGGCGCTCAGCAAATAAGATAACACGAACAATACTGCGACACCATGTGATGGCTTTGAAATCCCAAGCTCTTTGCATGGCCACGACCAAATAGCGACTTACCACTTCAAAAAAGTATAAATATTTGAAAAGCAATCAATAACAAGAAATATCTTCAAAATGGTGAACGAAAAAAGAAGCAAAAACAAAAATTATGTGATTTAATGAGATCTACATTTTTATATAGTAAGACTTTTTCTATCTCTTAGAGTTTACCACTTATACAAAAGTCATTCAGAATAAAGAGGACTTCACAGGCTATTTCCAAGAAATCCAAGATGTACATTTTATTTGTCATACAAATATCCTTAAACCTGTGGCATTTTAATCAAAATCGTTAGGGTCACTTTCGAGAAAATAAAAAAATGAGGAACATTTCTCAATGTAAAGGTAATTTTGTCGTCCTCCGTGGTGTAATGGTTACAATGCTAGCCTCTAGTTCCCGAGATCGCGGGTTCAAACCCGGCGGAGGGCGATAGATTTCTTCGGGCGTAAAAATCCTTAGTATGGCTTCTTTCGGAAGGGAAGTAAAGCCGGTGTTCCCGTGTCGTAGATTTACGGCACGTAAAAGAACCTCAAGCCTGATAAAGGGGCCTCTGAGCAAAATTACCATTCTTTCACGCCCAATATAGAATGGGATGCTAAGGACCATAGCAGTTAAAGAGCGTCCGTAAATAAAACTCAATTTAATTTAAAGGGCAATTTAGGATGAGGGTAAATTCCTGAAAATCTTTGTGTCGAAACCTTGAAGCCGCTGAACTTAAATACCAAATTTCGTACTTCACCTACTTTTTGTTTTTAAGTTATGCTGTTCGCAGACAAGCAAACAGGGACTTGTTTCTAAAAATTCTTTCTTTGGATTTAGAGAGTCCCAAAACGTGTATTTTCGGTGAAATTCGATATCGAATTTCTGTGTGAATGTAATATTTCCTCTGCTTGTTATGGTAAGTGGTGGAGAAAGTGATAAATGCCAGCAATTACAGCTTAATCGGGCATATGAAAATGTCTCTCTCAAAGCGTCGACCTTCTCCCGTCTCATTGGCCATCGTTTTGTTGTTGCAGTGAGAGGCAAGTTGATCTCGCTGGCTTGTTTTAGCATAGCTAAGAAAGAGTACCCAAGTCAGTGTGTTAAATTAAGTGGCAACGTTTGTTTACGTTTTCTTGAGATGATATACAAGAGCTGTTGTTAGGTCTAGTTATCGTATGGTGCAGAAATTTGGGGTTGGGACAAGAATGAAAAGTTGAACCAAATCCAGATGCATTTTCTGAAGCGAATTCTACAGGTGCGGAAGGGTACTGCAAATTTTGGGGTTCTTAAAGAATTTGGCTTCTACAGTGAAACCATACATCTAAAAATAAGGGCAATTAAATACTGGTTACGCATCGTACGGGGAGAACAGGCACTTTTACGCGCGGTGTATTTCAGCGAGCAAGTACGAAGGGCAAATACGTGTTGCACAACGAAATTGCGCAAGGGCTTAGAAGAAATTGGAATGGGGTACATTTCGCTACAGGAGAGGGACTTGGGACGTAGCGGATGGAAGATAATTCACAGACGACTATGGGATATTGACAGACAGAATTTAGAGTCACTATGTACCTAAAATTTCACTTAACTTACAGTGGCAAATAATGCAGGGCTGGGGGTTGGAGGGCTATTTAGATAACTGTACGCGAGAGGAAAGAAGAGCTTTGGCTTGGCTAAGATTGGGCGCCTGGAAAGGCAACAAATAAACTGATGACACCGGTGTGAGAATATCTCCACTCTGTGGTGAAAGGGAAACATGGAATCATATTCTGGCTGTGTGCAAGGAAACGGAATTTCTAAGAAAACAATATATACCCCCACAGTTTCTGGGGTCCAGTAGGATGGAGGCCTGCTTAGATGTAATATTGGACGCGGGCTGTCTTTTTACTTTCTCTACTACGTATAGTAAGTAGGGGAAGTATTGTATTCCACCCAAAAATTCGATACCGAGATTTTACAGGAAATACATGTTTTGAGGTGCACTGAATGCATATAAAGCACTTTTGGAAACATGTCCTGTGTGTGTGTATGTGTACGTGTGTCTGTGAACAGCATAACTCAGAAACGAACAGTCGGATAAAACCAAACTTGGTATTTAGGTTCAGTATCCTCCAGAGATGCGACACAAAGGTTTTCAAGAAAATCCCCCACCCCAGATTACCCTTTACATGGAACATTTTTCGAAAATTTTAATTTTCTCAAAAATGGCTCTAACGATTTTGATTAAAATATCATATGTTTAAGATGTTCTCATGACAAATGAAATGTATATCTCGAATTTTCTGGGAATGTCTCCAAAAGTATTCTTCATTGTGAACGACTTTTGCATAACTGGTAAACCATAAGAGATAGACAAAATTTTACTGCGCCAAAAATGTAGATCGCGTTAAAATACACAATTTATGTCATATATATTTTTCTTGTTGAGTGAACCATTTTCGAGATGTTGCTTGTTATTCCCTTAAATTTTCCAATACGTATACTTTTTCTCAAATGGAAATTCGTTATTCATTTTTTTTGTTCTGGTAATGCAAAGAGAATGGAATAATCCACATAGCAAGCAGTTCTTTACAAGAAAATTAGCATATGGAGAATAAGCGTTTGTAAAAATAGTTTGTACATGAGTAGAGAAAGTCATGTGAGTGTAACACATCAGATTTTTTTCTAAGATTCGGCAAAGGAGGTTCATTGTCTTGGAGAACGGTAGAGGAGGGACGTACATAACAGCGAGTTCTTAAGGGTCGGAGAACTGTATATATTTGTAATAAAATTGTAATTCATGCTTATTATTATTATTTTTTTCTTCCTTCATTATATTAGTTCATAGTACATATCTATGTATATATAGTGAGTATATATTTAGTATTATACACACAGTGTTAGATTATAGGGACAGGAAAAGCATGTACGGTAATAGGGCCCATGTGATTGTTGTATTGTACAAGAGTAGACTGAAACTGTTCACAATAAAAGTCCTTCTGCTACTACTACTAGGGGAAGGTGGGGCAAGAGTGCCATGTTAAGGTTCAAACACTATTTTCTTCCTCTAAACAGAATCATACGTATTTTTTCCCCGTATATAAGATAAGCTATCATTACACAAGAACATGATAAAGTATTAAGACAGACTCTCCCAAACATTCTGATATATTTTGATTTACATAAAGAAACGTCAGCTGACACTCTTGCCCCATAGGCTGGGGTAAGAGTGTCACATACATTGAACAAACTGAGACATCATTATTCCCTACAAATATCACAAATAAAGGTTCCTTTCACGTCATTAAAGTCTGTACAATCTGTATAAGACATTCCTTTGCATTCTTGACACTGAATCATTGGCTCATCAGGTGGATATGATAACCTTTCTGGGTAAATTAAGCAAAAGTAGACATCGTCTTTTTTCTGGTCTTCAGTAGTTCTCTGTGGCGTTGCAGTATCACACCTTGGTTTCTTCTTCTGTGTCTTTGATTTTAACAGAACCTTTGTGGTAGTTGAGCAATTAGTACAAGCTTGTTTGCTTTCAAGCATTTTTTATGTGGGCTGCTGGTCAGGATAACCGATTTATCAGGTTTTCTTCCTCTTAGGGTTGGAGTTTTAGGAAAAGGTCTTCTATGAATTGGAAGTGGAAAAATAGTTTCAATGCTGGAGTTTTGGAAACAGGTTTAATTTTATCTGCTTCCTTTTTCATCAACGAAGTAAAAGTTTTCCCTCGAAGTAGAAGCTATAGGAATGAACTCCTTTGCATTCCTTCTCTTATCATTCTCTAGGGGCAGGATGCTTGAATCTTCGGTATTTTCACTATCCATTTTTGTCTGTATTTCTGATTTATAAATTTTGTTACAATGAATTGTTTGTACTATGTTCACAGTACGGGGTAAGAGTGTCACTCTGGCACTCTTGCCCCAGAGTCAGCTGACACTTTTGCCCCCATGGAGTGGCGGCTGCATACACTACTAACTCTTCGCGTGCAATTGGATTCTCATATAAGTGGGGTTAAGCCATAATAACTGATATATACCAGAAACTACCTTACCTGGGAATAAATTGGGTTTCCTGTCATGGAAATATAAGATCACAATTATGAAAAAAGTACTTTATTATACAACAAAAACAATAAATTTCTAGAGCTGCTGCAATGCACAGCCCAACAAACATGCCATCTAACTCAGTGTACCCAACCTTGCAACAAAGTCACTAAGCCCGTATTTTTGCACTTAAAGGGGGGTGACACTCTTACCCGATATGGCACTCTTGCCCCACCTTCCCCTACTACATTTCCTTAGAAATTGTCTTTTCTTCCTAACCCCTTAAACAGATGACTGTTGTGTATTATCTTTCCTACAGTTAAAACATCTTTGTCACAGACGTTTTGTTAGAACTGTGAAGATTTGGATTTTGGACAGGAAGAGGTATATAAATAAAAACACAAAGCAACGTTTTATATAACGAATGTGAACTTCTTTATTGGTGCTTTGTAAAGAAGCTGTAAAAGACGTGGATACGCTGCGCGCCACGACCGCATCGCACCCACGTCATCATGCTCGCTCCGGGGCCGGGCCAGTGGGGAGCCAGGGGCCTGGGAACCATTCGAACGATATAGGGCTGCATGGTGGATGTTAAACGACGTGTCTCAGAACTGGGCTCGCAGCGCCCTGGCTCCTTGGACCCGGCCGGACACTCTCACTCCCTCCCTCCCTCTCTCACTCTCTCTCGCTACAGCACCACTAAGGGCAGTATACTCTCGGAATTATTCTTATTATAAATACATTCACCGACAATAAAATAAATTACAAAATAATATACTGTAATATAATCCTCAAGCCTCATTTTCAGCCATCCCTGTTCTTTTTTATTTCAAACAAATTATGGCGCCGCAAAAATTGAACAATTAATAAAAGGTTTGTTGTTGTTGTTTTGGAGCAACTTGCAGTGGTCCTGTAATCTGTAGGTTTTAGAAATCGCCTTCAGGGTGCAGGTCGAAACGTGGCGGGAAGGCACTTCCATCTAGTTGCGGCCTGGGCGCCGGTCTGTGGGGCTGAAAAAGAAGAACATCACTTCAAACACTTGCAAAGACGTCATACATTTCTTTCCGCTCTGTTGGAATTTATCCTAATCCTGAAACTGCATTGGCTAGAGATCCGCACTGCATCTACGTGCTTGAAAATGGGGTTTTTCTAACGGTACACTGGGCTAAATTATGGCTTGCGGACCTAGGCCATCAAGGTCGAATATCTCTTTCCCATAATGCCACGCATGCAGGTCGTCTATCTCGTATCTTAGGAAAGTTGTCCAAATTCCATCAACAGCAGTACGGAGGATATGCATGAATTGAGGTCTTGCATTAGACTCGTGCAAAATGGGCAATGAAACTGGTTAACTGAATGCAATAATGAACAGAAATGAAGACAGTCCAAATGAATCACATTAAATGTAGGTAGTTAAATTTAGCCACGTAATAATCCATTTATTTTTATCAACAATTGGTACGATTGTAGTTAACTCGTCAGTTTGGATTTAATGTGTCCACTGATTATTTAGATGCACTGGAGCTATTTGTTATTTCCCCTGATTCTGCCTTCACGAGATCATATCTCTCACGTTCTTCTGTAGGTATAATAGCCTGTGGCAGTGTATATATTGGTAACTTGTTAATTGATGACCCTATTTACCTATTTTGGAGTACTTATTTAGCCTGAATTTGAGATTCTGAGTTAGCATAATAGAATATTGTGGCAGACTAGTATCATATTATTTAAAAAAATTAACAAATAGGAAATTATAATTCGCAGCATAGCTCAAGAGGTTCTAACGCGGGCACTAATAGGAGCTCGTTCTCGTTCGTTTACCGTATAGTGTATACCGAATAGTCAATTGCCACAGAGCGGATTACGTGTCAATGTCTTTAAAGGGAATCAAGAGTTCCGCGCTATGACGTCAGCGGCACACTGACGAAGTATTGCCTTATGAGATAATGTCGAATGAGCAGGATCAGGTAAAACCAAGTGAAACAGATCTCGCAATATATTTTTTTTTAAAACTCTCTTGCAGTGTGATTTTGCTCTAACACCTCTTACCTCGCTACAACAGACGGCAGTGACTGGATTGGAGCTGAGTGTCCGAAATAGTCACGTTTCTCCAAATTAGGAATACATGGGTTCTTAACTTCTCAATAGGGTTATAAACCGGAATCACAATGAAAATATAAAAAAATGAGCTTTCTTTTAATCCTCTTAGGTTAAAAAAACCCCAACATGTCACAGATAATTCGCTTAGGTCTAGGGTGGTCAATGGCAATTATCCCGGTACTCATTTGGTAACAAGAGTAAAATTGGCAGCACAACGTGTTAGAACACGAGGGCATCTGAGCGTGACCCAATATGCTACTACTAAATTAGTTCGCGTGATTTCAGAACGAAAACAGTTTGTTGCATTGTTTCTTTTAAGTGTGATTCAGCCAGTGAGAGAAATTATCAAAGATGTATTGGCCCCAATAATCGCCTTAAGTTATGATGAGGTGTATGAGATCGCATTTATGGTTTACCGGGACTCTGAATCACATGAAGTTTAATACGCGTTTTGGCGTCTTGCCATGGTAGCTCAGGGGTACAGAAAGCCGAAGTTCCATGGTTCAATTTCTGGCCGTCACCTCTTCAATCGGTTTGCATAATTTGTCCATTGCGCATACAATTCCTGTTATCGGAAACGACTGGAGTAGTTTCAAGCTAACCGGCTGCAGAAAACGACATATTCCGAAGTTTATGTTTAACTGTTTTTAGTTCGTGTGCCCATTGTACCCAAAGCTGTAAATATAGTGGTGTTATGAATGTTTTTATCACATTTTCCACGCATCATATGAATATTACGTGTATTTAGATCCCAAAGATAATGTCTATTGTTATTTAAATCTCAAATATATAAAAAATATTATACTAATTTTTATTGTATTAAATGTCTATATTAGTGATGCTTTACCTATTTTTTAAAAATAAGTTTTAAGCGGAATAAATTAAGAAATGCAGTAGTATATTAACTCACGCCATATGGTGATATTAATTTTAATACTACCACAGCTATGCTTTATAAGCTGCTAATTTACATGTCTATTCTAGTTTACATCCAATGCAGCATTTTGAATCAAACTGCATGCTGATGGTGTATGATACATATAAGTGCAGGAGTGTTAAGGGGCGTCGTTCCAAATATCAGTATGGGGATGTGCAGGAAAGAATACAGTACTTGCATTCATTAACTTCGGATTTGTTTGTACACGGAAAGGAGTTATACTGGGAGTCAAACGGTTTTAACTTGCTCTGGAAGATATCATCGGCATGAAAGTTCAGATGCTGGTAAACAGTGAGGTGTTGAATGTAGAGGATAGAGGGAAAACTGTGCACTGGTCGCCCATCGTGCATTCGGGAATCTCGAGCTGTGAAACAAAAGGTAAACGTTTGTTCACACGACTTACAAGAAAGGTCTCGAAGATTACTCCACTGCAGCTGCCTTGCGGGACTTGCCCTGAGGCTGTGCACATAGAAGAAATAAGAAAACACGGTTTTACATCAGCTCCAATCAGTAATACTCAAGAGTTATTATCCAATATGTCAAGTTAGGGTACTCACCACTGGACTGAGTCCCCGCGCTGCAGACCCTGATCTTCCCTTCGCGCGGTATTTGGCGATGGCCTGCTCTGCGAGGTCGGCGCGTTCCTCAGCCTCCTCCAGCTCCTGCTGTGCCTTGCGGAACTTGGCCAGGTTCAGTGCTGCAATCTCCTCCTACAGCAACAAGTAGCAGGTTCAGTTTATCACATCCCATTCCGAGTTAACGATCATGACACTCGAGAAATGTGCTGTACTTACAGCCTCCTCGATCTGCCTCTTGTATGTCTTGATCTTCTGCTGCAATTTGTCTACAAGGTCCTGCATGCGCTCGTGGTTCTTACGATCCTCCTCGCCCTGGAAGCTCAACTCCTTGATGCGTCGTTCTGACTTGCGCAGGTTCTTCTGTGCATCAGCGTGTCTTCGCTGCTCACCGTCCAACTCGTTTTCAAGCTCGCGCACGCGCTGTTCCAGCTTCTGGATTGCCTTCTTGCCACCCTTGAGTGCGTTGCTCTCGGCCTCGTCCAGCCTTACCTATTTAAATCATAAACAACGAACATTAGATTTGGGATTTTGAAGAAGTTCCTCGAATAAGGCTACAGAAAGCAATACTGTGGCCGGTTACTGAGTAGAACTGTTTTTCATGTTTGACCTTTCTCCAGCGAAATTCTTCCCTAAGCCAATAGGTGCTTGCGCTAATAGTTGTACATAACCACGAAGAGTCGGAGTACTACGTTGTCAGTATCTTTCATATACTTCACATCACTGCGATCCTTTTCCTTGCATTGATAAAATAAATAAACAATGCTTTCTAAGTCTTACGACAACTTAAAGGCATAAACAATATTTGAGACATTGACGTTAACGTAATGAGCGCGGCGCGGCATGCTTAAGACATAAAAGGAAATCGCAGTGCTCGTATCGGATTGTGTAGAACATTCGCACCGCCAAGTGACATATTTTCTTTAGTGCCCAAAGTGGTGTCTGCTCTCCAAAGTGAATGACCAACGAGGTCGCCATATCGTACTGTTTCCCTACCTTACCTTAACCCCTATTTATTAAAAATAGGAGCTTTTGATTGAAGTTCTAAGAGTATTGAGTAATCTTTCAAGGTACGCACGGAATTCTAATTATCTCCTCCCATATTACTTGCTTGTTTGAACTGACCAGATGTCAGACCAGGGCGTTCTCAACCCGAAGGACTATGTGCTTGATTGACTAGTTAATAATCAATTTAAAAGTTTGCAAGATTTCAAGACATTTAGTGTATTTATTCGATTACCTGAGTTCTACTTCTTTTCTACCACATTAATATCTAGCGCCCTTAGCGAGATGAGTCTGGATTTACCTTACTGCAAACTGTGTCCATGTTTCCTGAAGAAAGAGGTGCTTACTGAGCTCCACAGTTCTTAAATACAAAGTGAAGATAATTTGGCGGGAGTAAACTCTAATCCATTTCGGTAGCCAAATATGGAAATGGATGCTACAGTGGAGTGTTCTAAAAGCGCTATATTTATACGACCCAGCACCCTGGATTCAAGAGTTCTCAAACCGAGCTCTGATCTAGATTTATATCGAAATGGCGCCTCTTAGCTTACCTGGAGCTCCTTGATCTGAGTCTCGAGTGCCTTGCGCAGCTTCTCTTGCGTCTGAGCGTGGTCCTGTTCTGCTCGGAGCTCGTCAGCCAACCTCGCGGCATCAACCATGGCCTTCTTTGCCTTCTCCTCAGAGTTCTTGGCTTCGTTCAGCAGCTCATCCAGGTCACTCTGTATGCGAAATAATTCAATATAAATGGTCTTTTCTTTATTTTACACCTTAATTACTAATAAGGTTTATAGAGGAAGATAAACTTACGTGCAGGGTCTGGAGTTCAGACTCGAGTTTCCTCTTGGCTGCTGCGATTGATGTGTTCTGTGCAGAGAGCTCGTTGAGCTGTTCATGAGCATCGCTGAGCTCTTGCTCGGCCTGTCGGCGGCCACGGTCGGCCTGCTCAAGCAGAGTGCGGGACTCCTCCAGCTCGTTCTGCAGAGCGTTGGCACGGCGCTCGGAAATGCCAAGGAGTTCTCGGGCATCGTCACGCGCCCTCTGTTCCTCCTCAAGAGCGGTCTGGATGTCCTTCAGCTGCTGCTGGTATCTCTTGATGTTCTTCTGCGATTCGGCGTTGGCCTTGTTAGCGTGGTCCAGAGCAATCTCCAGCTCGTTGATGTCGGCCTCCAGTTTCTTCTTCAGCCGCAGGGCCTCAGCCTTACCCTTGGCTTCGGCTTCCAAGCTGGCCTGCATTGAGTCCAGGGCGCGCTGGTGGTTCTTCCTGTAGAGCAAGAAAATATTCTGAATCACTGTCACTCTGAACTAATATGAAGTTACTTGTCTTTGCTTAATACGACTAAATAATTTAGTTTTGCATTTTGATCACAGTAAAATCTTTTTGAAGAGGAATAAAATTACACTTTTAACCATGCTATAACATTTATAGCACTAATGTAATTTCGTCCCATTGTCCTTGTTTATAGCGAATAGATATACATTTTATAATGTCCTTGATGGGCATAAAATATTATATCATCTGCCCCAAGTAGCTATGTATCGTAAATTAAACATTTTTCTGTGTTCCCTTACAACCATAACTAAAAGAACACACACCTGGTATTCTCGAATTCCTCTTCCTTCTCCTGGATGCGGCGGTCGATCTCCTGGCGTACCTGGGACAGTTCCAGCTGTGATCGCAGTACCTTGTTCTCCTCCTGTTCCAGGGCTGCCTCAGCTTCCTCAAGGGCAGCCTGGAGCTCATCCTTCTCAACCTCCAGGCGCTTCCTTGCCTTCTCGATCTCGTGGATGTTTCGGCCACCCTCGCCGATCTGGTCCAACAGATCCTTGACCTCATCTGTAGCAAGGAGAAAGGTAGCAACCGTCAGGGATTTTTTCAATTTAAATCATTTGCATAGATCATCTCTTTGACTTGCTAAGGTAACTTAATAACAGTTTAATGCAGCGTAAATGCACTCTTTACAAGACACAAAATCAACTATAACTATATCTGACCATTATGCGATATCACAGCGCTTTAAGTGCCAACAAGAATACTTACCAGCCAAGTTCTTGTTCTCACGTCGGACAGCCTCCAGCTGCTCCTGGCCTTCCTCGTATGCTCCCTTGAGACGGAACAGTTCAGTGGAATAGTTGCGGCATTCCTTCTGGCTGGCATCCAATTCAGCGGCCAAGTCATCAACCTTGAGCTTCCATTCGCCAATGATCTTGTCGAATGCCTTCTGCTTCTTCTCGGCAGCGTTGGCAATGGCAGTGGCGCGGTCGACTTCCAGTTGCAGATCCTCGACCTCGGTGGACAGGCGCTGCTTGGTCTTTTCGAGGGCAACCACCTTCTGGTTCAGAGACTCGATGGTCTCCTCAGCCTCGGCAAGGCGGGCCTGCAGCTTGCGCCTATGGACAAAAATGAACTTTTGTTAATTTTAATCGAAATGTCAACTTAAATGCCTATATATTTAGAACAGAGCTGATATTCAATGTTTTAAAAATTAAACAGGGGTGAAAAGTACAATGAGATGAGGTATTCTTCTTCTGACCTAAGTTTCTTTTAGGATATTGCAACAGAAGAAACGTGCCAAGAAGATCCCCACTCACATATATTTACTTTTTAAGTGTCATTTTTCTTCTGCAGAATCCGTATTTTCAGACGATTAAAAATGATTGCGTTGTATCCTAATTAAAATCCAGCGCACACTTAAATTACGAATTGCAAGTTTGTTTTTTTCTGATTTCAGTATTACTTTTTACGTTTACAGTAAGAGTCTATGGGGTGACTGCGTGTTTAAATGCAAAATCGTACATAAAAGTTTCCTAATAACAATTTTATTCCGGAATTATAGTAGGCAACTTCGTATTGAAGGTAAAATATAGCAGACTAATTAAAATGTCTTATAAAATGGATGCATTACAATGTACTTTGTGAGTTTTACTAAAATCAGAAATATAATTTAACTTATTTTGGGCACTGGTTAAACTTTATGATCAAAAGCAATTCGTTACTGAAGGGTAACAAATGTTCTAATTGTTCATCGAATGCTCAAGCCAACTTCAAGGCCGCAAAGTCTAATAACTGCGTCGAGGGGTCTACGACTTGGGGTACCAAGCTAGGGATTAGGGTTAGTGTCAGTGATACGCGGTGGGATAATACATAGATACTTACTTGGCTTCCTCGAGCTCCTCAGCGCGGGCGACACCCTCGGACTCGTACTTAGAGCGCCACAGCTGAGCCTCAGCGTTAGCCTTGGACAGCTGCCTCTGGATATCAGCCTTAGCCTCAGCCTCTTCCTCTACCTGTTCCCTCAGGTTGTCCAGGTCGTGCTCCAGGTTGCGGAACTTGCCCAGGAGAGTAGCGCGCTCCTATGGAATCGAACATACAGTGTTAGTTTAAAAAAATGCAAGCAAAATAAAAGAAACAGGCATTTTATATCTTAATGGCCCAAAATGGAATGACAATTTCAGTACTCTCATGTTACCTCCTCGTGCATTAAGATTGTAAGTCTGTAAATTATAAACACACTTGGTTCAGGTATATGAAAGATGCTACAGAGCCTTCATTTGGACGTGTGGCCGGTAGCGGGAATTCGCTTGGCAACGGGGAGCGCGCTATTTGCCGGCGAGTTCGGATATTCATAGCACCTTAAATTCAAGTGAACAGTTTTCTCGTTCGTGTGTGATTTCTATTTATGGGGATCTTAAAAAAATAAAGTATATCGGAATAACCCGCATACCTTGGAAGAACTGAAAGACAATATAAGAAGAGAAATTGATGCAATTTCAGAATAAGAATTAATGAGTGTTAATGCAATTTTCTTAAAATATCTAGGAGATATGAGATGGCGTAAGGACATAATTTCCAACATCTTCTATGGCGAAAAAGGTATGTGGTTATTATCTATGCGCTTGAATGTAAGGTGCTATTAATATGCGACTCTGCCGGAAGACAGCTTGCTTTCCATGCTAGGTAAATTCTCCATAGGCTGGCCATGCGTCCAAACGAAGGCTATGTAGATACTGGTTATTACTGAAATATTAACATTGTAAACTAGAGTAAGTTGGTGAGTTTTTAAACCAATGATCGTTTAGTTTTTGTATAATAATATTTTATTAAAATCGCATTAATTGAATATATTTTTTTACTTTAACAACAAAGATCCTTTACGCCCGTGGTGATGTAAAAATTCCTCAAGACCCAGAAGGATATTAACAATTCTGTAGCATATCTCGTATCTAGGCAGTAAATATTCAATAACAAATTAACGCGCCATAAAAATAATCACGTAGAGAAAACGCTAACCGAGAGCAATTTAAGCCTCGACAGATAAAATATCGAGAAGGCAAACCTCAGTTTACGCACGATGAAAACAAGATATTTTAGGGATTAGTTTCTAAGATATATTAGGAAAGAAAAATTAGTTTTCTAACACCCAGCATGATAGGAAAGCTTCAAAGTGCTACAGAGTTGAAATGTTTGGGAATATTTTGGGTGTCAGAATATAGAAAGTATGTCTTTAAGTTTCAGAGTGGCATGTCCCGAATAAAAGATTTAACTTTAACAATCACCTAGGGTGTTCCATTAAAAGCAACCAGAATAAGTGCACAATAGTCATGTAAATTTGGTTTTTATACTCACTCTGGCTTCCTCGTCGGCGAGACGCTTGGTGTCCTCCAGTTGGGTGGTTAGGGAGATCTTCAGTTTGCTGAGCTGAGACACCTGGGACTCGGCCTCCTCAAGTTGGCGGAGCAGGTCGGAGTTCTCGATGCTCAGCTTCTTCTTGGCGGCATCGAAGTCGTTGAGGGTGCGGTTGGTCTCATCCAGCTTGCCCTGGACCTCGTTCAGCTGGTGCTGCAGTTGCTTGGCAACCTTCTCGGCGGCAGCCTGCAAGACAGTACCTTTACAAACATGTGTTCAACGTTCCTTTGCTTGCCTATGACGCAAAATTTTATCCACCCGAAATTTACGTTAGATATATTCTGATTTGATTTCAATATTAAATTCTGAAAACAATAATTACTTTTAAAGAATTTTGTTAATGCGTTTTCGTATCTAATCTGGGATAAATACGTTAAAGGATACATATTTACTTATAAGTAGTTGCCTTACGTGAATTACCGCGCAGGAAAAAAATAGCATTACGCCTTTTATCCGCATTAACAAAACGTTTAGGTATAAAACATTGCACGGATGTATATAGTTCAATATTAATTGTAAAAATGCTTTTAAGTTTAAGGCGAAAGATCATTGAAATTGCTATCTTTTAAAATATTCAACCAGTATTTCAAAAAACTTGGTCACTTACTGCATTCCATACGCATTTTGAATCTCTTATCATAAACAATGCTCGATTAATTACAACTTGGTTGATTAATGCAATATTAAATAAAACTGTAGTTTTGACAAAAGGTAAATAAACATGAAATACTTTCCTCATATTATTTAAAAAATTCACATATGCTTTTTAAATTCTGATTTTTCATTCCAAGGAAAAATTATAGATGCTTCAGTACAAACGTTTTTAGATATGTGCAAAGTTGATCAAATATATTAAAATGCGTTTGCCAGATTTTTATTTTACGCTTTCAAAAAGATCTGCAGCATATATGAATCAATTGCTTCACAACTTTTCAAATAATGCAAAATTTAAAGAATGCAAAATACGTTTGAAATGCGAGATAACTAGAGGTGGCATAAATCCTATCCATTTTTGGGCTGTATATCTTAAAATTCTGAACACCATACTTGTACATTTAAACAGTAGGAGGACAAATCATTGGCAGAATCTTTGAAAGCTAAGATTTAAAATAATATTTTTAGAAGCAATAATCGCAAAATTAGATTTGACGTAAAATGTTCACTTGTTGCAGTGATCCCTCGCCTTAAACACAAAACGACAGTGATGCAGGATAGATGAAACTCTGGGACACGTAGTTATTTCATTAACATGTAATTCTGATGGACATAAAATTGACATAAAATGCAGCCAACATTAAAAAAATCAATAGACAGCAACAAAAACATATTTTGAAACAGAGCTTCGAGATCACATGGGAAACGTCTGGGGCAAAAGCATATGAAAAATATGACACGTATCTTGGTCTTGGATTATCATTCAGCAGAAAAAATATTCAGCATTTTGCCACAACGTTTTGTAGCAAATCAAAAACTACCTATAACGGTAGAGAAGGGAATCTTCCGAGGGAGGAAATTTTGTGGGTTTTCAGCATGGGTGGGCCTGTTTTCTCAAAATTTATATTACGTGAAAATACAAAAACGTTCTCTTGCTTATTTTGCAAAATAATGATACGAACTTTTGAAATATGGAGTGGACGGTAGGTTTTCTCAATTGCTTTGGTAAATTACAAAATAAAAATCACAGCTTCAGTGTTACACATATTTGGGGAATTAATAAGTTTTACCAAAACGTGAAAAACTCGGACAAAGTCAGGAACCTCAGCTAGGAAAACATAGTTTCAAAAGAGTGTGGAGTTTAGCTCACCTATCTTCCTTCATGAATATTCTATTTGTCTTGTCGAGTAGTTTGAAGATTATTTTAAAGGAAATTATATAATGAAGCTGTGTCAAATATTTATTTTCTGCTGATGGGGAAGAGTAGTCAGCCGTTATCTACCCTCACATACAAATTACCGACGTGATCTAGTAAAGCACAGTGGTTAGCTGCAATGATTTTGTTAGATTCAACATAACGAATGGTAAAGTGTTAATACGTAATTACACACAACACATATTTAGGATTAGTAAAGTTCAACATGTTAAATAACAGTAATAACGTATTGACATGCTAGTATTCACGTCACAATGTTGTAAATAGCATTTACTCTTCTTATGCAATTAAAAAGCGTGTCTAGTGTTAAAAGTTTTCTATTGCATATTTTTTATGGAAATATTTCAACATTTTATGTCCTCTGTGCATTTTCTCTTATGAGTTAGATCACACAGCCAATCTGCAATTAGAACAACAGCTATTTATTATTATTTACTTGGTAGTTTTTGAGCTTCCGGCATTAATTTGTTGCATACAAATGATTAAATGTTTAGATTTAAGTGAGTTTCAAACATTGGCCGCTATATTAAGTTTAGACAATTATAAGTTAAGCTGATAATGGATCGATTCCTTGGTATGTATTACACTTAGGTTTGTGAGACCGGTGCAGCTCTATATACAGCCTCAAGCTGAAGCTTGTCCACAACAATTAAATACCTTCTCGTTGGACAAATGGTCCACGCCGGCTCGGAGGTCGTTCAGCTCGGCCGCGAACTGAGCCTTGTCCTTTTCGGCTCTGTAGCATATAAAGATGTTTACTGTTTTAGGATCTACAGGGAGTAAGTACAGTGTACAGGATAGACACAGAAATTAAGGCATTCCGTCATTTGCAACATTCAGCAAATGTGGAGATGATGGAATGACTTAATTCCCCACAACAGAAATAGAAAACCACGGTGGTGCGCTGCACAATCATGCTCGTTGAACCTGTGGGGAAAGGGGACACAAGAATGCTGTTACCTTATCGCGAGCCAGTCCGTCGATGGCTCCACGGACCTGGTTCAGCTCGTTGTATACTGAGGAGCGGTCATGTTCAGCCCTGCAGTACAAGAATTAACTGAAACCTTCGTCCTTACAACATAACAATGTCAACTACTTAAACATAAGTGAATCTGTTCTTTCTCTAAAAGGAATTACATTACCAATGATTTCATTTTCTGAAAGAAAACAGCTGCTGAAACATTGAAATACAGAGAGAACAGCTGAAGAATCTGAAACTTGACTGACGACATGGAGGGCACTTACTTGGCCTTGAGCTTGTTGAGCTGGTCGATCTGCTCGCCCATCTCAGCCACGGCATCGTTGTGCTTCTTCCTCAGGTTGGCAATGGTGGCCTCATGCTGGATGTTGGCTTCCTCCAAGTCGCGGCGCAGCTTAGCAAGCTCAGCCTCGCGCTTCTTGTTGAGCTCGATCTGAGCAGAGGTGGCGCCACCAGCTTCTTCCAGGCGCTCACCCAGCTCCTCAAGCTCGCGAGCGAGGTCAGCGCGCTGCTTCTCAGCCTATCGTGTGGTAGAGAAGAATGGGGAATAGTCAATAAACACATCAGACGGAGATGCAGAACACAGCTATGAGAAACATCTGCTTGTCTCCCGAGATTATCATTCTGAAGAGTATCTTACTCACCTTGGCGCGGGCCTGCCGCTCGGCTTCCACTTCCTCCTCAAGTTCTTCAATGCGAGACTGCAAAAGACCATATTATTATATTAATTTGTGGCTAACTTATGAATGTTCATTGTGTCAGAGAACTGACCAGTGAATAAATTAATGTAAATCCTGTGATTCAGTAAATGTCCCATCTTTTGAAAATCTATAATATCCCCCCCCCGATAGACCATACTGTCCTTACTATATCCATTTGGGATATCTCTTTAAAGAAACATTCGCATACCGTGCGCGATATGAAGTGTTTAATTTATATCCGAAAGCATCGTGTATCATGGTTGCAGTGTTTATGTTTGCTCAGTGGGCATTCTGAATTCAATATAACATTTATGGAAATTGTGCAATTTATATTTGTTTACGTGTGTCCAGCAAGGTCTATACAACATACTCAGTAATTTTTCATCACAGTTTCTATCTGAAAATTGCATTTTTTTCTATGGTTATAGAATATACAACCATGTTCCAAAAGTGGAGTTTTACAGAGGCTAGGAGTCTTTCATATCCTCTAATTTCATTCCCGAGTGCTGAGTGTTTCATTAGTGGCCCCAACCACCAAAATGGATTGGTTTCTGAATTTAAGAATTCAAATTCCACCTGTCTTGGAATGTAATGTCAAAAAAGCATAAGCAAGATTTATGGAATCAATAAAACTATGTTTCAAGGTTTGAAAATCTACTAACAAAGCCATGGAAAATATCAAAATATAATCTGTAATTTATCCCTTCATAGTAGCCATCAAGTTCTCGACTTCGATGGATTATATTGGACTTACCTGCAGTTCCTTGATCTGTTTCTGCAGCTTGGCGACCAGAGACTGTTCATCCTCGAGCTTAGCAGCAAGAGAAGAGATCTCCTTGTCCTTGCGCTGGATGGTCTGCTCAAGTTCCTTTTTGTTGCGCTCCAGGTCAGACACGGCCTCCTGTGTCAGCTTCAGGTCACCCTCAACCTTGCGCTTGGCCTTCTCAACATCACCGCTGCAATTAAAGTTATATGTTATTATAGACTTTATATGTTATGCCTGGAAGCGGCTGAACCTGATTTAATATTGACAGCTTCAATTCAAAGGAATTCACTGATGCATAAATGCTCACTGTATAAGAGCGCTGCGATTTGGAAATATTGCTTTTTGGAACCTAAGTTCTTAACTCACTTGTTTGACTAACATTACTTTGGTGAGTAAAGGATGCACTACATAATGAAAAATCCTAAGTATCCAAATTTATATATATTGGTATTTGAGACTTTTACTAAACCTATCATTAATACACTTACCGGAGTTTCTTCTCGCGTTCCAGAGAGTCCTCCAGTTCATCCAGAGTCTGCTCCAATTTGGCCTTCACCTTGTTCAGATGGTTGATCTTGTCCTCAGCGGCCTGAAGTTCCTCAGCGGTCTTCTGGTTGGTCTCACCCTGAGACTTCTTCTCCTTGTTGAGCTTGTTGATGAGTTCATCCTGGTGAGCGATCTCGTCGTTCAAGTTGCGGATCTGGTGATCCTTGGTGGCCTTGTCTTGTTCAGACTGTAGAGATAAATAAAACATTTACTCAGTGTTGTAGGTACAGACTTCAGCTTTATGAATAATATCAGAAGTGTTAAATACAGTTAAATATTAACTGAACACAGTTGGAGATTAATTAATTTTTTATTTAGAAATCTACCGCTGTTGGTCTTCAAAGGCAATGAAATGGGTTCTTCGGTATCATAAATGTAGACAAGTGTTTTAAATATTTAATTTTCAAGCTAAGTTATTCAGTTTCATAGCAGCGTACCTTTTGAACGGCGAGCTCAAGGTCCTCAATGTCCTTCTTGAGGCCGGCGATCTCCTGCTCGAGCTTCTTCTTGCCCTGGAAGAGCTGGTTACGAGCATCTTCCTCCTGCTGCAGACGCTCCTGGGTGTCCTGAAATTTTCGAAATAGAAGACGAATGAGGTCAGTGTTTTTAATGATAATACCCCTTCCTAGACTAAAACAGAATCACACCGTTTATTTTCCCATTCTTGTCTAATCTTACTTTCCCTCCCTAAGTTTGCAGTTCATTTTATCCGTTAAAGCCTATTAGGTATTATTTATATTAATCCTAAAAGTCTCGTTTATCCAATGTTTCTTCACACTAGGACCAAACATTGAATAAAAATTACCAGGTATATTTAAAATTTTGGTATGACCAAATACGATGTTTCTATTCTTTCCATTAAACAAACGCCTTTAACTAACTACTGTGGTCATATCTGCCACGTTGACATTATAAACGACCATTTGGCATTAACTCGATTATATTGGGCTTTTAATTTGCTACCATGCTTTGCTCCAATGCCCCTGATTAAAATCAAAACCCGATCCCTGACTGAGAATTCAGTTTTCTGACTACATATTGTCAAGTAAATGTTAAACTTTATCTATGCTTACAAGTCTGCGCTAATTATGTTGTGTACACTGAAGAATGTTTAAGAGAATGCGAAAGCGGCCATTTATATACTTGAGTTTAAAATGCTACGTGCTAAATCGGGCAGCCAACTAGTCCAGTTTTTAAAAGCTCGAACGCTTTCCTACAAATTTATTTTATTTCACTCGATAAAGTTTGCATAAACTTGCGCTGGGCTTCATGTATGTTTGTGTTGATAAATGCATGCTAACTAACGAGAGCCTATGATCGCCAGTTGCTTCATGGTAATGTGAATCTAATTCGTTCGAATGAACTTGGTATAGGACCAAACTGCTGTTCCATAGCTAGTTTTCTACCCAAATACTGGGTTAGAAATTGCTACTTTGGCGCTTTCTAGAATGGAAGGGTTCCGCTGACAGCGATTCGCTATTAAAACACAGATCTTAAGTTTTATATCAATGATGCCAACTTAGCCCCTTTATGGCTAAGTATACGCTTTTTGAAGAGACATCCAGCTACTAGTTTGCGAGAAATACCACTAAAGGCATTTGCAGCTATTTTACATAAATATTGAGCATATTGTTTTTAGAATATTCAACCCTTTATAACAATTTTCGGTTTTGGCTGTCAAATTTTAATTTTAAAATCACTAATATATCAAAGAGAAATTGATTATATATACTTTATTTAAAAAGGGATCGATCAGGGAAAGAATTCCCACATTTTGGTATCGCCGCAGAGGAGTGAGGACAGGAGGTAAGTTGCTGCCTATAGACATCTACAAGCTACAAGTTAAAAAATGTCAGGATGAATGTTTATATGTGGAATGTCACATAAAATCTATATGCCTGTTGCGTGCTGCATCCTCAGTTTATTTTCTGATTAAATTTTGTTTAGGGTAACTGTGTTACTCATCAGCATTTTGTGTTGAAAATGCAGAAAATTATTCCTGAATGAAGGAAATTCCTTTGCCTAACTAGGAAAATTGTTTTACAGGGTTGGAAAATGCATGCCATTTCATTAATGTGAAATCTGATTTGCGCGGATATAGTGACTATTAAATGCAAACGGTTCAAATTTAGCTACTGCCGGCCTTTCTGGCAGTCACTTTTAGCCACGTTTAATCATCAACGTTGGAAACACTGGTTCCTACCCAAGTGCTTTATGAAGCTGAGGGAGGACCAGCACCAAAATAGTTCCGTCTGTTGGTGCACAAAGTGTGTGCATATTCCGGAAGATATAAACCTTCTCTGTTTCCATACTCAGCTCATGACTCAGCCTTGCCCTCTTTGTCAACAGTTCTTAATCACTCTCCCAAATTTCTCACACGCTTTAAAATCCTGGAAGGCAGCCGGATGCTATTTATATACGGCCAGACTCCAGCGTGGCATAGCGCCTCAAGAATGTCGTAAAAGTGCGAGCGTTCCTTGAATTTTTCTCTCACCCACACGGACCTCAATCTCTCGGGCCTGTTTCGAAACTTTCAGCGAGTCGTTCAATCAAACAATACAAACAAATGAAGGTGATGCGTTCCATCTGCAGAGATACGGGGGAATGTACACAAGCGTGGTTAGTAATAACAAACAGAGGTCTAGTTCGTGGGATTGAAGTATTTGCTTTAAATCTTTCACGTTAACAACGTGCTTTTGCAGGGTTTTTCCCCCATAGAATAAAAAAAAAAAGAAAACGAAATGTACTGCGTAATGCTAGCAAATAACAATTATGCATCACATTTTATTATTGTTACTATTTTGTAGTGTTAAATACTTTACAGGAACACGAGTACAACTCCAGTGATGATCGCTACTAAAATCTATAAAGAATGCATGGGTGACGACGATGTACTGTTAAGGAGAAAGGTAAGGATGTATATTTGAAGACAATAGTTAAATTAAACGGTAATTTCTAGCATATTATTATTATTATTATTATTATTATTATTATTATTATTATTATTATTGGATGCTAAATCAATAGTTCATAATACTTTGAGTACTGCTTCAAATATTCTATATAGGGTGTTTGACAGAGCGCAACATCCGATTCAAAACATCGCTGTATGGGAATTTGTATATCTTCAAACGAGCGCTTAGATATAACCTGTTTATAAAAAGGTTAGGCGCCGAGTATAATACGATCTATTTGGGAGAATGTTAAATCTTCAAAAATAGCTGCCATGTTGTATGGGAAACCAGGTATAAATTAAGTTATTTTATAATCTAAGTTGAACATTAAGTGAATTAAAGAGAATTTGACTTTATTATGCATTCATGCCGTTTATTCAACAGTTGTGCTTTGTGATTCTTATGTGGAAAGCGGATTAGTTGCATTACAGAATATTATATATTTGGTGGTTAATGTCTTTGCAGGTTGATCAGTTCGTTCATTGCCATCAATGTTCACATAACCTTGTACCCATCCTTGTGACGTGTGCCCAGTAGAATTCCTGGTCCGTGTAGACTTATTTGAGCAGTGATTATTATTTAGTGAATTGGGCGTAGCTTATGGATCGCTTAGAGAATGCATTATGGCTTTCCTTATGGAAAACATTACCACATGCTAATGGATGGACCTCTCCCTTTAAGGTTCGCTTCATTGTTTCGTCTATGGATGATATTCATATCTTAAATTTATATTAATTTGACCACGTGTAGACACAAGTATGACCTGATTAAATCAAATATTCCAGCCGCTTTTGTAACCTCCTTTAATAGTGTCGCAAGCTATTTACTAAAATATACATATGTGCATCAAGTAAAGGAGGGTAAGACGGTGTTTGAGGGTAGGCAGATCTAGCGCTGGCGGTGCTCCAAAGTGCTGGAGATGCAGGCCGTCCTCACTTTGTCACGGCCGTCATCGCCGTAGCGCTGCTATTTCCGTCGTCTCCGAGCTTTAATGGGAGGGATGCTTGCCAGTGTAAGACACCCACTCGCTAATACCACGCCTGTCCTCTAAATCAGATTCCCTTCAAGTCGAGAATTTCGGGCAAGAGAACCCACGTTTACACCTCTGCATTCATTCATTCACACTGTAGCCAGTACTATTTGGGAACCGACACAAGCATGTTCCTTCACTATCTTTGTGATTCAAAACAATTGTGCTACTGTTGCGGGCTAACGGCCTCTTCAGGTTCTAATCAGATGTTGGCAGCAGTGGAACAGGTGCTTCGCCTCGTATTACTAATATTTCATTTTTAAGCTAACCAGGACGGATTCCATAATATTTATAGCAGCTGCTCATTTTAGACCAGGTATTACCTAGGTGCCCTGAATATTAATACCCCTTCTGCAACTTTACTTGCCCTTTTAAACGGGTGACGAAACCTGATGTTACTCTTGGAATGTTAATTGCTTGAGAGGTATGTGGGGGTGATCATTTGTATTTGCTCAAACGGTGATTGTTGACACCAACTAAGTCATCGTTTTGAAGAAAACTGAGGTGCAATTACAGCAATGTTCTGTTGTGGGTATAAGATTGTGAGTCTGTACTGCTGAAACAATATATTTTTTATTGTAAAACTACATTAACTGACTTAGAAATTTAACTGCAAAGCAGAGATAATAACATTTTTAATGTATCTGATCACATTCCTTCCGATAATGCTGTAACGCACATATATACTTTACATCCATCTTGGGGTTTTCTTTGTGACGGTAAATCGTACCATCTGCAGGAATTACGTCTTTTCAACATTGAATAACATAGCTTTTAGTGATGTCTGAATGGCAAGATATGGTTTCCAAATTGTTTGTCTTGCTACAATTAAAAACTAAATTTGGGGAGAAAATTGATTTACCTCCTTTCAACAAAGAACGATTCTTATTTTTTCTTCTTTTTATTGCATAGGCTACATTCCTTCATGCTACTGAAATACTCTAGAAAACGCTGCAAGAGAAAGCCAAGAGTTTTCCTAAGCAACTTTACACTTTAATCTTTGAGTTAGGGAACTCTTAAAATGCTGTCTATTTTTGCGTGGCCTTAAGTGAACACTGATACCACTGCGAGGTGAATTTGCGGAGTTATCCTGAAGATAGCTTATTTACTTTATGTCTTTTTGGAACGCCATCTGGCGATTGGTGTTTATTTCGTCACTCTCCAGAAGCGGAAAGCACATCTGCAACTGAATATTTTGCCTGGAGATCTTACTTCAAAGAGAAAGTGAAGCTGGACTGCCATGAGTCAGATGTAGCCGTAAATAGCCGTCGCCTTGCCGCCTCCGGGGGTGGCGCAGCTGCAGGCTCTCAGTCAGCACTGGGCCTCGAGCCAGAACCGCCCCTGCCCCCCCTCGCTCCAGCAAGTTCTCACATTGCTCTCGGATTACGCCCAAAAATGTCGTTCTTGCCTGCTGGGACATTAAGTATATTAATATCCCGTGATAATTGCGTTCTGGCCGAGGTGATACCGCGACATAATTTTAACTCCAAACCTCGAGCATTTTACATTTAATGTCAGGACCTCTATTGCAGAACCGCGATTCAAAATTTCAAGCATTTTGAAACTCCTGTTCCAAAATATGAAACAACTTACACGTTATCAGTGTTTTACATTATGGAATTTTAATTCAAAATATCAAACCTTTAATGTCATTCCATCATAATGGAATCTTCATTCAAAATTACCTTACAACAATCACCACGAAACACTGGTCAAAATTCTGAGAAACTATGCAGTTAATATAATTTTTTTCAAACATATCTTAATTCAAAACTAAAATTTTATAGATGCCTTGACTCTTCCATTGTAGACTCTTCTTTAAAATTTTCAAACATTGGCATATGCAATACATGGGGCGTTTTACCAATTCTTTTTGGAAGGTGGTGTTTAGAAAGAACTATAAACGTTCAATGTATATGACATTGAAGTTGTTGAAATCCAAGAAAAATATTTTGGAACCATTTAAATTAAATTATTGCATTATTAATTTTTATGCAAATATCATGTAACCTTAGCGCGTGGTGTGATTTTATTCCTTTCGAAACAAATTAGCACAGAATTCAGGAGAATGCTTATGGCTTTATATGAATCCCTTAAAATCTCGTGTAGAATCATTTAAGAGTGTAGTAATATATGTATTCATAACTCAAATTTCACAGTTTGGGGCATTTAGTCCCTCAAAGATTCCGAAATCTTTAAATTGCCTTCAGATGTCAATACATTTACTACTCCATATGATCAGGAAGAAAACTCAGTTTTTTAAACAGTTGCTTTTCTAATCACCACCCAACATGTTAAATTATTGTGCCCTTGTACATACCTTAAAACTATTGTGCAATATTATTGTTGGCCTAAAGGATTGCTTTCTAGAGCTTCTATGTTCATAAATACGTTCTAATGTTTATTCTCCTATAATATTTTATAAAATTGTCTGTTTTAGAACCATGTTGCTACACTGGTGCTTACAAATGTTGCATTGCTGGTGTTCTTTTCGATATTGAATTTTTTTTCAAAATATCTACTAGAAAACTGCAAAGGATACTTACATGGAGCTGGGACTCCATGTCGGCCTTCTGTGCCTGGAGTTTGTTGGCCTTCTCCTGGAATTCACCCAGAGATCCTTTCTCGCCTTCGAGCTGGCCGAGCAGCTGGGTCTTCTCCTCGAGCAGCTTGCTGTTGAGGGCCTCGAGTTCCTTCCTCAGCTTCTCCTCCTTAGCCAGAGCTTCCTCAGCCTTTGCGGCCTTCTCCTCGAGTTTCTGTAGATTAGCATCGGCACGGTCAAGGGGATCCATAGTCAAGCGATAGAAGGGACACAGTTACCACACAGCAACAACAACAACGAGCAGCAAGCGAAGGAAGAAGGGTGAGGGTCGACGTCGTGTCGCGTCCTGTCCTGTCCAGGCGGTCGCGGGCAACTGACTAAGTGGCCTACCTCGCATCCCCTCCCCACTTCTTCCCAAATCCCAACTTTCGCCTCAAAACGAGCGAGTGGGTTGGGTGCCTTCTTGGCAGTGGTTCAAGTAAAAATACATATTCATAGCTAGGGGAGAGTAATGCGAGAGCCAAGGGGGAGGGGAAATGTTAAATTTCAAATTTAGACCGTGTGGTCCTCCCCTCCCTTTCTTTCCCGTGCCGCTTGGCGAAATTTTGGTTAGATGAGGGAAAAACGACAACTGCGGGCTAGAAATAGGATGTTCGCTTGCTGCTTGCCGTGTCTCGAGTGATTTACCTTCATCTCATCCTCTATTCGGGTCACGTTGAGCATGGGCTTCACCTTCTGCCACAGCTTCCACCAGGGCCATGTGCGCAGCTGCAGATATTTGCGAAGATTGCGCTGTACAACCTGCAGGGCGATTCTGCGCAACAAGGAAATATTTCAATTGTAGAAGGAGCCCTAAATTATAACCCTATCATTAAGCACTAAGTCTCAAATCTTGCGCAAGGATAGAGGCTTTCCACAAATGAACACTTTCACCAGACTGCGAAATTAACCATCTACGCAGTTGAATTATATTGAATCATATACATGTTTTGGAGATTGCTTTAAGCTTTCCCAAAAGTGATGTAACTTTCAAGTAAGGACGGATCGGCATCTATGATATATTAATGATCATTTTATTTTTTTATTTTATGTAAATAAGGTCTTGACCGCAAAGTGGACAAAATGTGAGTCGGATATACCTGAGTTGATGGTTTGCGCAAACATAGAGTGAAAGAGTTGAGAGGCAGAAAGGCTGCAATAGGTCTAGGATCAGAAAGAAAAATTCATGAAACAATTATGAACGCAAAGGTATAAATGCTGTGGAAAGCTTCATCACGGGTGTAGCATTTTACACCTGGCGCAAACAGATATTTGTGACACGTCAGCTGGAACCATTTTAGGATCGAGACGGACAGATGTTTTTGATTCTCGCGCGCGGTGCGTTAGTTTCAAGTTGCAAATACATCGTCGCTTATGACGCAGATATGTCAGTGACGTGGTTACGCATGAATGATTCTCCCTCGTTTGCGGTATCTGCGTGGGTTGTGTATTTATCGCGACGTTTCCAGATGTAACATGAGAAGTTAGGCCCAGGTTTTCAGGTTAATCTCGTTAATCTAGAATAAATAGTTAACACACTCGTGAGGAAGAACATCTGTCAACGTGCTAGTCCTTCCTCCCAAAAATATACTTTTTAATTTTCTGTATTATAAAAATATGCAATTTATTAGAAGCTCAGGTATGTTTTACATGCCACAAGAACAGACCAGTGAATCATTATTCGAGAAAATATTTTTGTTTGTAAAAATTATTCTCTGTCCGCGTGGTAATATGGTGCCTTCATTCCTCAGATGGGAACAACATAAGGCTTTAAATGCTTATGCTTTATGGTAGGATAAATATGAAAATCATGGGCGGAAGAAGCGACCGCCAAATTAACAGGAAATTTTAAATCACGATGGCTGACTAGCAAGATTTACGTTATATATTCATGAGTAGAATGTTTCGGTAATCTGAAAATATCAAACTCAAATCGACTGACGTTTAAGCCCCGGACATATATCTTTGAAACCAAGAACCTTAGTCAACTGATACTAGGTCTAAAGCGTTTTTGAATAAATACACAACAGAATCATTTACTTCCGATTTTAATCTATAAAACGTATATCGTATACTTTTTTAGCTGATAAAATATTTCATACATTAGGAGCAATTTAATACTCAAGACCTTGGGTTCACTTAAGATTCCTGGAGTTGTACTATAGAACTCTGCGTGGTTGGGTAAATATAAACTGAAGAAAATTCCTGTGTATGGACTTACCTCTGATCCTGCAGCTTCTTGTATTCCTTTCGGCCGAGGTAACCTCGGATCCAAGCCTGCATCCAGGTGATGATCTTAGAGAGACGGTCGTCACGCATTTCCTCCATCTGACCCAGGACACCAGCTCGGAAGAACACCTATATCACCGCATGCTTAACAGTTAGTTTTTGTCCCTGGCGCTCTATCTTTCCTTTCTACAAAGACTATAGCTCTTGTACTGTTAATGATTTATCGTTTTGGGAAGTTTAATACCAGCAAACAAGAATGCAGATTCTTAACAAATAATATTCGTGTTGGTAGTGACCTGTGAATGAGACACTTAATCAAGATTTGGGTACCGTACGATTTGTGTCATGCTGAGGGTATCGAATGGGGGTGTACTTTGTCTCATGAGGTCCTTGGGGACCGAATAAAGAGTTGTTTGATAAACTTTGGTTTCTAAAAGTCTGCACAAGCAACCAAGTTTTCCGTACGAAGCAAATACTTTCACCTATAAGTCCTTCTGCTCTATGTAATGAAAGCAGAGGATAGAGAGACAGTACCGTAATCTCCGGTCCGCCTCAGGCTGTTGCGCTATTGAGGAATAAATGCTTATGTATCGCATAAACGTGCAATAAACTTAACGTTCCATTTGAACGTAAAAGTAAGAAGTAAGTTATGAAATTGTCAGCCCTGCAGATTATCTCTAGAAGTGGTCCCAGGGATTTCGAATTCCGGATGAAGGGTCCATGATATAATTTGATACGAATACATACAAGTTTAGATAATAACTGGAGGCCTACTTTGTCCGAAGGTTTTCGTTTCTTTGGTGAACATATTTTTCTTGGCAAGTCTCCTTAGGTCGGGATATAAATAAAAATATTAATGAGATTTTTTCTAAGCCCGGGTTTCACCATGCAAGATTTTCCAGCTATGTGTCACGAGAGCTTATATTGTACTTGCGAGTGAACACAACTCGTCAGTGGCAGACCTTAATCTGTAAACTGTTGGCTACAGTAATAAACGTGTGGTATCTAAATAAATTCAGCAATGTGCTGGTTTTGTTTGCTGTAGCTTTGAAGTGATTGAGTGAATCGCGAAAGTTATTTTAACTGAAATCCCGGAGGCTATCCTAAGGAGATATTTACCCCTTACTACACGCGTGTTTGTTATTTCAATATATACTTTAACACCCCTTCGTTATTTTATTGTAATTAAAGGTGCAGATGATAAGGGAATACATTGAAAATACATAGAAGGTTCTTTAGAGGTTCAGGTAGACAACCACAGATATCTACTCGTCTTGATATCACGAGTAAAGAAAAAGATGCTTTGTTACTGAATCAAAACTGGACAGTAAATGTGGGAATAGTTTATTTCTTTGCTTTTATGAGATACTGAAAGGAAAGATATTGCTTTAATTTTTAGAAAATGCAATTAAACTAGAAGTATAGGCATATTTCTATACAGAAAGTGAGAAATGTTAAATTCTACGGTGCAACATTAAAGTAAAACAATAATAGCTAATGTATGAACTGTTAAAGTAGAGGTTAGAGTAGTATACATGCAGAATGTTAATTGAAGTGCGCCTTATTACATTGCCAAGAGCGGTGTTTGCATTTGTTTGCCTAAAGCGAAAAGTTAGCTGAAAATGCTATTGATCATCCAATTATCAAAACCAGCGTGGCGGCTGCTTCGGCTGTTCGAACCAGGCCGTCGTTATGCGAGTAACTGGTAACTGAATGATCCGATAGTTTAGCCACTTTTAAGCACACACAAATTAAGTATTCCTGATCACAGCTAATACATCATGCAGCCATTAATGTTGAAGCTAAAAGCTTAGCAATTTTAAAACACACTTTGCAGCGAATCGAACTTATGGATCTGTAAATCTACAGATATTTCGTGGAATTATTATGATTGTGTTTAGGATTTCATTATATAGTTGCAGTATTCTAATCGTTAACCTGAACATATGATCTCGTAGCCATATATGGGCCTTCTAAAATTAATACAGGATTATCATCACGTTAACCAATATTTTCATATCCATCAAGTATGTTAAATTTTTATATAGGTTTACTACTCAGTGAACCGCCTGCCCAATTCAAATGCAATCTGAGTTTTCTCCGATGGCACCATTCAAAACTGCAAACCAGGTATATAACAAAGCGGGTTATTTTTAGCTAGAACATTTTTTCTACAAACACGATTGGCGTTAAGCTGCGAAAACCCAATTCATTTTTGGGAAAAGTACTTCCAGTATACATAATAATAAAACTACCGCGATCATGATTTGCGACTCAAGTTTCCATAAGCCCATTTGTACGCTCATACTCAGAATGACTTGCATTACTTTTCAGGATGATAAAACATCAACCTGACTGTAAGGTTTTAACCAAAAATTGTAAACGTTTCAGCTCAGAATTATATTTATCCTCAAAGAAATACGTAACCACTACATAACCTATAAAAACTGTTGCTATTGTCATAAACGTCTTCTCCACGAAAAAAGTAGACTTGTTACTGAATGGTCATCTCTTCGCGTTGCTGTTAATTTCCGCACATCTTTTGTACTTCGCACTAAAGCACGTAGTAACATATTTTCATCCGTTGCTAAAAATTTTTGCAATGAGATGTTTTACTGTAACACGGTATGAAATGGGCAGGCAGAATAAGCATCGTAGTGGGCGGTGGTTCAGTTCAGTGAAATGCTGCAGGGTTGCGAGCGCCACGTCTACATGCACGTTTCGTCATCAATGAGTATTGCTAGCTGTGTTAATGACAGGTTGCATAAGTGCATATGCAGTGCAAGAGATCTTCCGGCAGTGAAGAGATACCTTGGTGTGACCCATTCTGAACTGCTCAGGGTCAATTTGTATGTGCTCCAAGATGATGGTGGTAGCCGTCTCTGGTGGACACGGCTCTTTAATAAGGTGCGCACACAAGATTTTGTACCTGGTGGCGGGAACCAAAGGGTAAAGCACAACAGCAGAGGAGACTAGCAAGTTTCTTGATGCTATTTGTGTCTCCTCACAAAGGTTTACAGGGTAAAGATATACACAAAAACAATCAAACACAGTCCCCTCTTCCGCACATTTCTTTGGTGTTTTTCGGAAGAGGGGTTCAGTACTGCTGAGCACGGCTGTCTCGTTGTCCGTGCCGATCTACTACTACAACAATACAAGACAAACTCAAGTGTGAACATGTCTTCTATAAAAGCTTGGGGTATGTTTTACTTGCTGATATAAATATATCATTTGTTTTGGAAACAGAAGACATATTCACACCTCGATGACGAAGCTGAAGTTTCGGGCGTCTTAAGACCCTTTCATTGCTTAGCAGCCTACAACAGAAAAGTGTTTATTTATTTCTTCAAGATCACATACAAAAAATGCATTCAATCGAATAAACGCTTTTCTTTTTTTCAGAAAAACTGTGAATTTAGAATCCCATCTTTAGTTCTAGAATAGAGGTGGTTGGATTTGGAATAAAACAGCCTTGCTAAAGATGAGAGGGTTCAGTAGCGATAGCTCCGACATAAAAGTCCAGTGATATGCTCGCGAAGCAATTTCTTTGGAGCATCCTTTAAGTCGATATATGTCGAATTGGGAATTTCCGATATGAACTAAATTTTTATAGCAGCAGAGAGGTATATTCTGAGCTGTATTTATATTATATACCCAAAATATAGAGAAAATTTCCACAGCAGTGTCGTAACGTTGCTGCCTGATATATATGAAAACCGGGTTGATTCCCAATACCGGCGTGGGAGCTACTTAATAAAGAATTAGCGACCTTCCTATCTGAAGGGTTGCACAAAGTCAGGCAGTATGCTGATCACACATAACTTCCACTGCTGTTCTCTGACCAAGTTGTCCTGTGTGAGTGAAGGCAGATCACTATGGGTGGCCCTTCCATTGGAAATTTAGCCAAAATAGTTAATTTCCATTTGTTAATTTTATTTTAATAAGTGAGGGAATGTCTCCACTACCTGTAAAATTTAAAATCGGCGAGTTATTAATGCAGAAAATAACTGCTGAAGCAAACAAACCCGTCTGCAACTTCCTCCTCCGCAGAAACTTTGGGTGAAATGTGAATAAAACTGATTGATTCCCTTCCCTGGTCTAAATCTTCCCTAATCAAAGACTCCTATGAAAGTTATTTTCATTGGTACCTCTATGTTCTCCACCTTATCCATATTCACTGTATCAGATTTGATTGGCTTCTGCAAGAAAACGGATATATTTTGGGATGTTCACTTGACTGTAAACATATCTTAAACCGCACCAAGCGTGCAATAGGCAAATGTCCGAGCGTTACCACCTCTATCTAGAAGTAAAATGTATTTATTATTGTTAGCGATATCTGATTTTCTTGAATGCATTCACAGAAGGAGTTGGACTGTCCTGGGAGCCAACTGACTTCTGAATTCGCCTGCCTCGTTCATCCATTTGAAAAACGCCCTCTGCCTGAACAACCTATTCATTTACAAATTTGAGAAATAACATATAACTAAAGGAGTCAGAGGTTCGTTTTTGTTCAAGATGAACGAGTTGGATTTTGAACATGTGTCTCTTCTACTTCTACCTCCGGAAGCATGCAGGACAGGATTCACTACATGCCTTGGTGTGACCCAGTCGAAAGGATTCTGTATCCAGGTTAATGCTGTCCAGAATCGCCTGGGCTATCTTCTTCAAATCACCTCCACACTGGTCAACCGCTGCTGGGGCTAGAATCTTGTATCTAGCATAGAATGGATACGAGGTTCAAAACATTAACCCGTTAGCTTCTTTAGACGGGTATGCATATCTTCCACAATGTTTCCTCAATATTTGTTGTGGTTAAGATATTGGAATTCAGCCGGCTTTTGTTTCTCTGGAGTCAAGCACTTATGTTTCAAAGCAATTAATAAATAAATAGCTGCCGATTCTTGTACAATGGAAGCATTAACCTACAAAATTTTGTTTCTAAATCAATTTATATTGCACTAAGTAAACGTTGTTCCAAAAACAAAAGCCAACTGGATACCATGAAGAAGGGCATGCTGAAACATCTCATTGTTCAAGTGGGTAAAGTATATGATGACAGAAGAAGAGTTGGTAGACCGTGCTGGTTGACATTCTCCTGGAAAAGGGCACTAAGTAACGCACAGTCTTAAAATAACATAACAACTATAAACTAGTATTCAAAGAGTGCATGGGATCCGTTCAAACTACATAGAGTATTCATGGTGACGCCTTCTGCGGCGGATTGCAGGGGTAAGGGAAAGGGGAATTGTTCGCCTGCTTGCCTTGGTGTGACCGATACGGTAGCTGTCGGGGTCCAGGCCGACTTCTTCCAAACACTTGGAAGCAGCAGTTTTAGGATCGCTCTCCTTTTGCATGGTAGCAGGAGCTAGGATCATGTAGCTACAGAGAGAAAGTGAAACATTAATTCCTGCCAGGAGCGCAGAGTTCCTGAAATATCTTTCTGAAACTGGAAACATTTTAAAATGAATGCTATGCAATTCTTAATAATAATAATAATAATAATAATAATAATAATAATAATAATATAGTTTAAAGTAGTCACTGGTAGTAATGTCTTGCTGGTTAAAGGCACATGAGGATATGTTAAGATATGTATTTATTAACCATTTCTTCAGTCAACAAGTTGTACAAAGTGGTCAAACACATTCAACTTTACCGCCAGCCAATATGAATGGATGTTGCCGTTGCTAATTACCAGAACTGGAACATCTTTCAGGAATATATTATATCGTTCTTGTCAGATGGATTGCAAACGTTTAAGCGGTTAGCTGTGTTAACTGCATACATTTTTAATGATATATATGTAGTTCTTGATTGCTAATTCAGTAACATATTCGTTTTTCAGTTTACTTTTACATTAGGCGATAAGAAGAGATTCTCTACCATACAAAGGACACTCCAATTTTGGATTTTGTTCGGGTTGCAAGGTTAGCTGCTTGAGGCAGTGTGCCTCTCAGAACCCACAGTGGTAATTTGAACACGGAAGTTTCGAGAGGTCGACTTTGTGCTTGGCGCATTGAGCCAAATTATACCTATATACTCGAAAACGGCCCTAAACATCATTTTGGGGCAAAACAGTTTCTGATTCTCAGAAGTATGTCTCACCAGCTAGGCAACCTTACACTTCAAGCTAAATCCCAGTTTCGTACAAGCGGAGTATTCTTTGTAAGAAGAACCATTACAAAGGCTTTCCAAAGCAGGTTTGGAAATTTTATAATAGCAAAATGAAAGAGATTAAACAGTTTCAAAGAGTTTCCCAGTTTAATACCTACACATTCACCAAGTTTCACTAAGTTCCACTCTATGGAGCCTAAATTGAGTTTTATTTATGGACGCTCCTTAACTGTTATACTCCTTAGCGTCCCATTCTATATTGGGCGTGAAAGACCGGTAAGTTTGCTCAGAAGTCCTTTTATCTGGCTTGAGGTGCTTTTACGTGCCGTAAATCTACGACACTGGACGACCAGATTTACTTCCCTTCCGAAGGAAGTCATGCTAAGGATTTTTACGCCCGAAAAACATCCATCGCCCTCCGCCGGGTTTGAACCTGCGACCTCGGGAATTAGAGGCTAGCATGCTAACCACTATACCACGGAGGACGACTCCATGGAGCCTAAGTCGTTCACGTCACGAGGTATGGAATGGTGCTTAGCTCTCTCAATGTCTCCTCTCATCTCTCACCACTGTCTTCACACACCTAATGAATAGAATATCAACTATAAACACAGATTCAAACTGGCGGACGGTGAAGTCAGAGTGTATCTCTCATTAGATGTGTCTATCTATTTCTATAGTACTCTAAATTTGTTCCATACTTATCCATTTAGAAGTACACTTTGAGCCTGTTAAAACAGCAAAATTATTTGTGTTTTTGGGTTGGTACAGCAGCTTAATATTTAGACTCTCATAATTAATGTATCATGTAATTTATCAGTTTTGTCAAAATGGAAGTATTTTTAATATTTATAATTACTTTTCTCCACACAATATCATTTAGGTCTACTTATGTACTTGTTCAGCTTAAAGTTTATCTCTCGAAAGCTATTGGTATTTAAAATTTGGGGCATAGTTAATTGCTATTTTGGCAGCATTTTCTATACGATCTTAGTTCCTCTTTGTTATCTAAAACACTTTGCTAGTAATAGTTTCATATTAATACTTTAAGTTATTTAATATAAACAAAGTTGTCAAAGTATTTAGATTTTCTGATAACAAATTAATAGTGTATCCGCAGATTCTTATAGTATTGGTGTGAATGTAGAGAAAATTTAATTATGATATTATTTGACTCAAGAAAAAATGGGTTGAGATAGGTTATCTTAAATACCTTATGAATATTTTAGGCTAATATTTGGTTTAAACACCAACTGCTCTGTACTATAAGATGCAGATTATTTGAGTCAAAGGTTGAAATGACTTACCGGAGCTTGAAGTCAGGGTACACCATCCTGTTGGGGAAGCCCTTTCGGCAAATACGGATACCTTCAAGTACACCGTTACAAGTGAGCTGATGCATTACCAGGTGAGAGTCAATCAAACCTGTGGGAGCAAACACACGCAGGTTACAGAGACGCCCAACCTTCCCCAGCCGCAGTATACTTAATGTTTAAGCAACATTACAAATAATAATGCTAATACATAAACACTACTTATACATTTGATTTTTACTTTCTCTACTACGTATAGTAAGTAGGGGAAGTATTGTATTCCACCCAAAATTTCGATACCGAGATTTCACCGGAAATACACGTTTTAAGACCCCCTGAATCCAAAAAAAGCATTTTTGGAAACATGTCCGTGTGTGTGTCTGTGTGTGTCTGTGAACAGCATAACTCAGAAACGAACAGTCGGATAAACACCAAACTTGGTATTTAGGTTCAGTATCTTCCAAGGATGCGACACGAAGGTTTTCAAGAAAATCCCCCCACCCCAGAGTACCCTTTACATGGAAGATTTTTCGAAAATTTTAATTTTCTCAAAAATGGCTCTAACGATTTTGATTAAAATATCATATGTTTAAGATATTTTCATGACAAATAATGTATTTCGGGTGAATTCGGTATAAAATTTTTGTATGGAACATTTTCTGCCTACTATGTATGTGGTAGAGAAAGTAAAAATGCGTTCAGCAGATAGACGCAGAAGGACATCATTTCGAACAGCTTTTATAAAGAAAGGCAAGAGTAACATATTGATATTGTTTCTCATCATTAGTACGAGGGCTAATCAATAAAGACTGAGACTGATTTTTTTCTGTAGTTTGCTTGATAATTTTATTTCTCTACCACGAATACTTGAAAAGAGCAGGGTTTCATGTATAATGTCCATAAGCGACAGCACTCTCGTAACGGTAGGTTGGTAGTAATGCTGTATATTGTTGACCCTACTTGAATTTCGCATACCACAAAATGGAGGTGACACGAGAGGAGCAATACAGCGCAATAAAATTTTATTTTCGTTTAAATCATACAGCCTTGAAACTTTCGAAAAGCTGAAGCAAGCATACGGTGAAGATGCACTACCTCGTGCAACGGTGTTTAGGTGGTTCAAGGACTCCAAAGAAGGGCGAGTCCTCTGTGCTAAGCAAGGTGGGCCTGGTGTTTCGGAATGGAATGATTTACCAGCATGCAGTTCCCCCCTTACACTACTGTTACAGCAGCTACTACACGTCAGTATTGGCTACACTGAGGAAGCACATTACAAGAAAACGTCCAGAACATCATCGGAATGGGTGGCGACTTCATCACGACAACGCGCGGCCTCACGTCGCAAATCAAGTACAGGAATTTTTGGCTAAATTCAACATTACCTGTGTGCCGCATCCGCCTTATAGCCCCGGTCTTAACCCCTGTGATTTCTTTTTATTCCCATTACTAAAGGCAAAGCTCCGGGGCATTCGATTTGAGAGCACTGAAGCAGTGCTAAAGAAAAGTGAGGCGATTTTCAAAGACCTGACAAAGAATGGCCTGCACCATGTGTTCGAGGACTGGCAGAGACGCTATAAAAAGTGCATTCAGTTAGGAGGGGACTACTTTGAAAAAGATCATGTCAACATTTAAATTGAGTTATAAATATCTGTGAAAAAAATCAGTCTCAGTCTTTATTGATCAGCCCTATTATCTAGGTTAGAAATGGTGGTCCGGTCCATCACTACTACATCAACGAATTCATTAAGTAATTTCATGGGAGCGGGGATCTACCAGTCGCGTTATTCAAGAGAAACCCAGCATATTAACGTTTAAATTTATGTCTTGTGTTTGTATATATATTTCAGTAGAGGGTGATGTTTACAAACATATCTTTCTCGATTAAGACGTTTTTCAGTTTTCCGTAGATATATTACGTAAATACTGTACAATAAATCTTTGTGAGGTGCTTCACATATCGAAGACTCCCCAACCTAACAATGGTAAAACACTACTAAACTAGAATTAAAAGCTTCTTAACAATTGCGAAGAACACCTACCTGCTTGCTTCAACTCATTGGGAATGATACAACGGACGAAGTGAGGTTGGGTGCTCCTCAAGGTGGTCATCAGGTTGTTCAGCTGCTCCTGTAATGTGAGGCCCCAATCAATTTGGAGAGAATTTAACGAAGTCATTCAGCATGCAGCACATACAAGTAGTAAGGTGACATTAGAGTTTGCTGTTCTTAAACTGCAGGATAAAGGGATTTTGAGCACAGAAATATGTATGTTACGTAGGAAAATTCTGGCCAAAATATTTACGTGCTTATATGGAACTTACATTCACCACGTGATGTTCTTTTAGGACGTGAATAAAGGATTCATTAATGTTTTGATGCATTCCCATGTAAAAGGTTAAAACTTTAGGCATTATTTAACTTCAACTCTCGGCAGTTAGCTGATTAAAACCTTTCAGAACTGCATTTCCTTTCAGAAAAAAAATCACAGCAACATGTAGCATAAAAAACATTGTTAGTAATCATGCGGAGATGGTAAGCTGTGAGGACACTGACCTTCTGAGGTGAACTTTGGACAAGTGCATGTTTGGGGTTTGGGCATTTCATGCGTTTTCAAAATGGAAGGTTAGGCAGGGGTGCAAAACAATCCGACCACTGCTTACGTTCACAGCTTTTCACCTCCAAGCGAGAAGCTTGGAAATGGTGTTAGCAACTAGATGGTTCTAGGTGGACCATGCAAGGAGTCCTGTCCCTTTGGTATGCAGGCCCACACCCCAGTCTATTCTACGATCCCAGTCTCAGTGGGAAGTGTTGCTCAGTTCTCCACATGCCTTGAAGGGAGTGTTAATGGGGGACAATCGTGATTCACTGAGCAGTGGTAAACACCATCACTAGCTCACTACGTCACGCAAAATACTTGACCACCGCCCTCACGTCAAGGATACTAAACCAGACATTCTCCAAAACAAAAAAAAGACGGAGAATTTGGTTGTTTTGTGTTTAAGTATCCCGGACGTGAGGAACTTTTGGGAGTTGCACTGACCCTGTAGGAGGAAGACACTGTGGCGAAACCACCACCCTTCTTGCCACGGCCACCTGGTGGAGACAACAGAAAACACAAGACACGGATAGTAAAGAATGACGGGACAACATATTATTAGCTGCAGCGTTTTTCTCGCTTCCGAGTGTCACATCTCTGTATTTAAATTTGGCTGACGCTTTATTCTGCTAAATAAAAAATATATATTGAAGAAATATCTACGGTCTTGTACCCACACACAGATACTGAGATGCGACACTGAGAAGCGAGATATTACATTAGAAACGACGATAATGATAAAGTATTGAGCTAGAGTTTGGGATATGGTATTGGTAGGGTAGTTCGTGGAAATGAGAGGAGGGAAAAGTAGGGAAGGACTGACGACGTACTTTACCGTGTACAAAGAGACTTGGGATCGGGAGACAAGAGGTCAGCACCGGTACTGGTAGATCACAGTATTTACCCGGTGTATCATGGAGACAGTCATGAAGCCGGATCCCTTGGGGCGTTTCATAGGACCTGTTGAAATCATGGAAAACACTTTATGCTATAAAACCTTGATCAACTTTATTATCATGTGAACTTAAAACCAACCTCTATGCTATGATTACCATTAGGAGTTACACTTTTAAAACCAGGTTCACGAATTTAATTCATTCACTTTTTTTTTTTTTTCAAAACGCATACACACATGTTAAAGCAGGTCTACCAACATATATTCTGTGCCTGTACCATCTAAAAGTAAAGGCTGGTTTACAACCGCCCGAGAACGGTAACGAGAACGGGAAGCCATGCACCTTGCAAGATATTGGTTCACAACAGCCCGGTAACGAGAACGGGAATGCATATCGATCACAAAGCGAAAGTCGATTTTGCGCATTGGGATTTCATTTGTTTTAAATTGACCAATGATATTTTTTCATCTACTTCTAATTTAGCCAAGCCAACGTCAAAATTCGATAGAATAAACATTATCTAAATGTATATCCATTACATTTCCGATCCCTCTAGTTATGTCAAGCTTTCATTTCTTTATTTAATTGCATACATTAAAATGTTTATTGTTCTTTTTTCATTTCCACCGGTTTTAGCAGTTCTTTGTAGCTTTTGCCATTGTATTTTAGGTAATAGGCAGTTTTGACTTACATATAAACGAACTACAAATGACCCCTTCACCAGAGGAACCAACACTGATTAGATTTGCGGGTGTCGGGATGAGGTTAGGAAGCACATTTACTACTAATTCCTTCCACTTTCATGTTTCCAGCTTGCGACTATAGAGAGCACTAGTGGCTGCTTCATGTCACGGCCGCCTAGAATAACCTCTAGAGTGAAGAGTCTAATATGCACAATAGGGATCTAATATGCCGTGCCCGGGAACGAGAACGAGAAAGTTAAAAGTTGGGCAACTCTTCTTTCCCGTTCCCGGGGACCGGGAAGGCTTCCCGTCGGTTGTGAACATTCCCATTTGAATACATGTATTTCAACTTTCTCGTTCTCGTTCTGGTTACCGTCCTCGTTGGTTGTGAACCAGCCTTAACACTGTATGATCACTGCTAAAATCGCTAGTTGATACGCGAAGCTATAACTGGCTTGAAATATGAAACTGTATATAAAACTGAATTCTTTAGATTCTCAGAGGAGACCTTTTGGAAAAATTCCGATAAACTCCGTTATGATATGTACGATGCAGCTTCGGAAATTTGCTGTAGTTCTTACTTCACTCTACTTACACTGTGATATCCTGAATGCATCACCTGAGGCGCAAAGAATTATGACTTAATATCAAAGACGAAGAACAGGACAACGAATAACTTCCTTCGAAGCATATCCTCTTAATGCTAAAGTGATTGTGGAAATTTGTAGTAAGTGAGTACTTTCATATTTTTGCTGTTTAAGACGCTCATAATGGGCCTTGATACTTTTTAATCTTTTCCCAGATTTGAGGGCAAATTTTGCTTTTTATATGGAGTAGTACAGAGAGAGACAAAAAACTACGAACCGGCGTCCTCGGCGCTCGTTACCGTCATCATAGAAAGGCGCGGATGAAACCATATAACATTTTTAAAACTACTTTTAAAGGCTTTACTTACTAACTTTATGAAAGGAGATGCTGAAACTGGCCACCGTCGTTGTCCATACATTTTTGGCACCTCTTTAGGAAACTATCCATCACTCGCCGTACTTCTCGTTAAGAAATGCTGGCAATTTCCTGGCGGATATTTTGTTTTAATTCATCCAGGGTGTGTGGGTTAGTCTTGTACACTTTATGTTTTAAGTTACCCCAGAGATAGAAATAGCAGGGGGGTAAGTCGGGGGACCAAATGGTCTATAATAATTCTGTCCTCAAACACACTTTCATAAAGTTGTTAAGTAAAGCCTTTAAAAGTAGTTTTAAAATACTGTATGGTTCCATCGCGCCTTTCTATGATAGGCAGACGGCAACGAGCACGAGGACGCGGAAAAACACCAAGCAGCCGGTTCGTAGTCTTTTGGCTCTCTCTGTAGTATAATTTTAAGGTATTGAGGTGATGAGATTAAACTGCGAACCTGATCCGGTGAAATAATTTCAAAATGTGCACTAACAGCACATTTCACAGCACTAACCTACAGATCGAAGGGAGTTGTAAAACGGAGGATCGTGAAACATAATGAGACTTCGCATTAGAAGTTCTCCCAGGAATCTTAGAATAAAACTTTTATATAGCTACAGCATTAGCTTCCTGATTATATTCCAACAACCTTTCATAAAAACATGCTATATTTATAAAAAATAATTTTATGAATATATTGTATTTTACTTAACGGAAACAAAGTATACTTATGACCGAGGTGTGATGAAAAAGTTTCCGGAATGGCTTCACAACAATACTGACGCTGAGATTTCTTTAATTCTTACCCAGACTGTACATACAGCGTACCTTCTCGATAAAAATGAGAGGTCACGTGACTTCCTCTGACCATGCAGTGACGAGGTAGACGCTCTGAAGTAAACACGTGTTTTGCATGTGCTGCGATTTTTCCGCGTAGAAAAAATGTCAGATTACGAAGAACAAAGAACGAACATCAAATTTTGCTTTAAACTCGGTAAAACTGCAACAAAAGCCTGTGAAATGTTAAGAGCAGCTTATGGGGAGGACGTTATGAGCAAATCTCAAGCATTTGAGTGATTTTCGAAATTTAAAAGTGGTGTGACATCAGATAAAGATGCAGATCGTTCGGGGCGACCCTGTTCCAGAAAAACTGATGAAAATATCAATCAGGTGACGGAAATGGTCTTAAATGATAGGGCGCATTACAATAAGAGAACTCTCTGACTCATTAGGACTCCCTTTGGAAGTGTTCAACGCATTTTGAAAGACAAGTTGGACATGTTCCTGCATCATGACAATGCACCCGCAAACAAAACACTTTCTATTCGCCAATTTTTGGATAAAAAATAGGATGAATACTGTTCCCCATCCCGCCTATTCTCCAATTTGGCACCACCGACTTTTTTCTTTTCCCGCAACTTAAAATGCGGCTCCGAGGAACACCGTTTTGAGGACATTGATGTCATCCATCGCGAATCGCAGAAGGCTCTGAACATGTTGAAAGAAGAGGACTTCCAGAGGTGCTTCCAGCAGTGGCAGCAGCGCTAGGACAAGTGTATCAACTCCCAAGGAGGCTACTTCGAGAGTGACAGTGCAGATTAGACAAAACAAACTGTTGTGTAGTATTTATGACGTCATTCCGGAAACCTTTTGATCACACCTCGTATATTCGCTAGCCTGGTTTAGATCTCTTCCTGTGTCACACGGAGATAGAAATCAGTCTTTGCAGACTGCGTGAATTAGATACAATGTTGATACCAGCACAAAACACTTACAGAACACACATTCGCACAAGAGGAAAAATTGTCCCTGAGTGGCTCAAATGGGCAAACAGTAGGTAGCGTATTTTCAGACAAAAATGTTTTATACCTCAGCCACTTTGCATTGTGACTAATGTTAACAAAATGAGTATGTAAAAGCGCAACAAAGTAGTGGACTTACCCTTGCCGCCACCGGCATCAGCAGCAGCGGACTGGCCAGGATGGTCAGCAAAGATTTCTACTACCAGTTTGTTGGATCCCTTCTTCAGCTGGTCGACTACAGTGTCATTCAGGGGATCCTTGTTCTTCTCAAGCCATCCCGAAAGGTTGTAGGATACCTATCAACACAACACATTGGGTTTAATAGAGGAAAAGAGTGGTTTAAAGAATATATTATAGAGTACCATTTCCCATCCAGTGCAGTTGAGAGTGTAACATTAAACATATTGTATGTAAATAGCGAATATTAAATTACATTGAATCTGTGAGAATTTATAGATATAACATTGATAATATGAAGTAATTTAAGGTAATAATTTTGTAATCCGCATGGTAAACAAAACGGCATAATAAAAGTGAGAAATAATAGAACTTAAGCAAAGTTTTATCTGTAGCTCTCCTAAATTGAAGAAAAATGTTTTTTACTTTCTCTACTACGTAGAGTAAGTAGGGGAAGTATTGTATTCCACTCAAAAATTCGATGCCGAGATTTCACCGGAAATACATGTTTTGAGGCCCCGTGAATAAAAAAAGCATTTTTAGAAAAAGGCCCTTGTGTGTGTGTCTGTGTGGTCGTGTGTCTGAACAGTGTAACTCAAAAATGAAAAGTCAGATAAACACCAAACTTGGTATTTAGGTTCAGTATCTTTCAGAGATGCGACACGAAGGTTTTCAAGAAAATCCTCCCAACCCAGATTACCGTTTACATGGAACATTTTTCGAAAATATTAATTTTCTCAAAAATGGCTCTAACGATTTTGATTAAAATATCATATGTTTAAGATATTTCCATGACAAATGAAATGTATATCTCGAATTTTCTGGGAAGTCTCTATAAGTATTCTTCATTATGAACGACTTTTGCATAACTGGTAAACCATAAGAGGTTGACAAAACTTTACTACACAGAAAATGTAGATCGCGTTAAAATACACAATTTATGTCATATACATTTTTTTGTTGAATGAACCATTTTCGAGATATTGCTTGTTATACCCTTAAATTTTCCAATACTTATACTTTTCTCAAATGGGAATTCGTTATTCATTTTTTTATGTCCTGGACATGTAAAGAGAATAGAATGCGCCACATAGTAACCAGCGCTTAAAACATTTGACTATCGCTTAAAGCCTACCATATTCCCCTTGCATCTACAAGAAAATAGCAATAAGATTAACGTATCGATATCTCGATCAACATGAAGCATATGGAGAATAAGCGTTTGTAAAAATAGTTTGTACAAGAGTAGAGAAAGTAATGTGAGTGTAACATATCAGATTTTTATGTCCTGGCCATGCAAAGGAAGTGCAACGCTCCAATAGCAATCAGGTCTTAAAAGACTTGACTATCGCTTAAAGCCTACCATATTCTCCTTGCACCAGATAATTTCTGCAAATCTTTCTCTCGATTAACTGAAGTAGACGGGAATAAGCGTTTGTAAAAATAGTTTGAACACGAGTAGAGAAAGTCATGTGAGTGTAACACATCAGATTTTTCCATTTGTTGTTTAAATCTTACTCTTTATCGGAATGTTGAAATAAGTCAGTGTAAATAATAGTTTTAAAAGTGCATACACTTGTTACAATTAAGATTTTAAACAAAAATAGCAATAGCTTAAACAGCACTAATCCTAAAGATTTAATGTTTATGCAGCGTGATTAGATAGACAGGTGGTACTTTGTAGAGCAAGGTTCACTTGCATATGAAAATATGTAGTTTTAAGCACAACCTGTTTGAATTACCTCATGAGTAACTCATAGTGACTCCAGGCTTTCAGAAGCATTTTTAAGAAAGAAATAGAGTGCACATATAAGATGTTACAGAATTCAAACGAAAAACTTTAAGGGGCTATAGAGGGGTGCTATATAAACACCTTGATATTAGACACCTGTGACGACAAAAGTCATATAATGATTTTGCATTTGACTATTCAAGTGATAAATGCAAATAAATAAAGATTTTATAAGATTACGGAACTGATTTCCACTATAAATAGTGAATTTATCTTTCACAAGCGCGAAAATAGCTACTATTGCTGTATTTTCTATGTTATGGGCTCTGCTTTTTCGGAACAAAATGCTGTCAGTAAGGGCCAGTGCACCACTGATACCGGACATACGCGCCAGAGAGACAAACAGCTGTAGTAATAGCGCAGTCATTAGCATTCTCGGCTGACGATATGAGTTGAAACCCCCACAAGCCATTAAACATTTCTGTTTTAGAGACAGAAATGGCGCACTTTGAAGTGAACCCAGTTTTAATTCCTCGCGTTTCTTTCAAAGTTTAAGTACATGTTAGGAGGATATTCACATGGAATGTCGGAGCATAGCATGGCCACAATTAGGTGCAAATGACAGCAACTCAGAGAAGGTTATCAGTGGGGTACTGGCTCGTTATACCGCTCGCCTCTTACCAAGGGTTCGATCCCAGGGACCTGCATGTGAGATTTGTGGTGGACAAAGCGGCGTCTGGGTGGGTCTTCTCCGGGATCTCCGTCATTCATTCCACCAACTGCTCCATCATCACCTTTCATTCATTTCACCATCATTTCATATCATCCGCTTCCTCGCTCCCATACCTGGCTGGATATTCTATCTGATCCAAAGTGTCTGCTCCTTAACAGATTTCCGACCCAGCCACCCGCTTGTAAGTCTTGGGGGTGTAAGTCTTACATATGAGCAAAAGAAGAATAAGTAATACCCACTAACTCAAGAATCATATGTGACCTATTTCAAAGTGCTCGCCTACCACACCTCTATAACCCCCGAAACCCAGTCGGATGAATTGTGCAACATCCTTTTTACACTGTTTGCACAAAAAAATCAACAAGTGTTTGCATAACATTTTGAAGCTCTGCACTACCCGGACTGTTAAGTTCAAATACGCAGTTATACACAAAAATCGAGAGGAATGGTTCAAGCGGTAACGTCTGTGGCTCGCATTCGGTAGGTCATGGGTTCGATTCCCGTGGTCGACCTTCCTGACCCATGGGTTTTTGGGGGTTTCCCCGGGTTGCCAGGCGAATGCTGGGAAGGATCATTACATCTCCGAATTTCCGCCCCTCCATTTCATCTCCATTCTCATTTCACTTCACCTTTCATCTGCCTGGTTTCTTTCAGGATTGCAAGTGTCGGCAGGAGGTCTCGGCATGTGCATGACAGGGAAAATGGATGCTGAGAGTAAGCTTCGTCCCCCGGAGGTCGAGCGGTCTCCGGTCCCGGACCCCCAGAGGATATATAAGTCCACAGGAGCCGGCCTCACCAGACACCACTCGGGAGTTCAAATGTGTAAATGGTAGGGACCGTGCACTTTGCCTGTCGTGTCTCCTGGTCCGGCCGCCTTCTCTCCCCCTTGCATCATCCCCCCTCTCGGGGGTAGGTCAAGGTGCTAAGTTCCCCTCCGCTTCTAGCCCTAGTCCCATCTCATCCTATAAAGCGTTACTTAGCCCACTGCAGTCGACACGATCCTTCTCAAGTTCAGACAAGTTGAACATTCATTTTTGTTGACTGAAGCCAAGAAAGAGTTACTTACGGTGCCGGCGTAGTGAGCAATGGCGAAGTGGGCAGCAGGCTGTCCAGGCTTTGCAGCCTTGGGCTTCTGGAAGTTGGGAGACTTGCCCAGATGGTTGTTCATCAGCTTCTCTTCAAAGGTCTTGTCCGTGGCCTTGGGGAACATAGACTCTTCCTCAAGGATGGACAAGATACCCATAGGCTGTGGGAAAGAGACAGTCCCTCAAGTGATTAGGTGATCTCAGTGACTGAGATCAAGACCGTGAACAAAGCCTGAACTGTACTTTTGTATACTGAAATGCTTCAGAAAAACGCTTTCAAAATGAAAACCGGTCAGGCTTTGTTTAGGTCTTTACTTACTAAAATATTTGTGAATGTAGTGTATTCAACAGTGAATAAAATGTATGTGAATTAGCCTATTATGATAATGAATAGTAAGGAAATATATTTTTACATCTATAGCAAAATACGAGAGCAGTTCAAAAAATAAGTGTGCGCTCACAGTATTGAAATGCTTTCCAGAACGGATTTTATGACAAATCGGAGGCAAAAATGCTCTAGAAACTATCCTCTAAGTATAACAGTTCTTGTGTTATATCTGCAAAAATGTAATCATTCAGGTGGCGTCAATACCATCCCACGCTGGCTACTTGTCCAGATTCAGCACTAGCCCAACTGTCACCCTATGTTGCATAGTCTCATTGACTTTATTTAGTTTGCTGGCTTGAGAAACTGAATGGCAGAGCCGCAAGTTTACTTTAGATAGGTTTGCCAGGGTGAAATATTCCTAGCAAAAAATACGTCGAGATCAACGCCTTCTGATTGATTATTATTTTACAAATCTAGCATGAGAGCTGTTCCGCTCAGAAGACAATATCTTTAACACTATTGCTACCGATTTTTCTGTAGAGTATAATCCTGGTGAATTTAATGCGCAAATTTGTGGACAACATGTACTCACAATGTTTTCGCGAGGGTAGAGCTTCTCTTTCCTGGAAATAAGAGATTTGATTTACACCTTTAACCAAGTTCACATTGTAATGGTTGTTCACATTTATCTGTTGAAATTTCCTCACAAAGATTTGAGGCAAAGCAAGGCCAAGTGCCAAGCATAAGGAGTGCAGAAATTTGAGCAGTATGGTGTTTTTCATCAAATATTACAAGGAAGGAGTAAGAATTGCTTCAGAACAATGATCGGCAAATAACGGACCAAAATAATAGACTCGTGTTTTAATTGCGATTATAGCATATTTGGCAAAATTCAGCAACCCTTTTTCGACATTATAGAGAGAATAATTTTTATTTTCAGGAAACAGTGAGTTATTTATCTCCTTGAAAAGAACTGGAAGGTAAGAAATTCTGCTGCAGCATGCTACGTAAGTAAATAACGGTTTCTTGACTGGGATATATCTTATGTTTTGAATCGCCCTCGTCATTTAATTTTGTTCTTGATGTAGTTCATTACGTTAAATGCTTAAGGAATAAAAAATAAATCAACTTAAAATACTTTAATACTATAACTAATGTGTACTCTATGACTTATATCATAACATTGCCCCTTGTAGATACTCATGCTAAGCTGTAGTGCTTGAGAAACTAACACCAAAAGCTGATATAAGTGTACGGCGTTGCTGCCTACTCTACTTAGCTAATTGAGATACAAGAGTAGCACATCAAATAAGCTACGAGTTATATAATACTTTACGCAATTTACGCAATTACTGCTTTCTTAACGAAAATATATGAAGCTTGCAATCTAACTACGATACATAAAATCTACTGCATTACAACTACTGTAGACCTCTCTCGGTCTGGAGGCATAGTTAATAAAAATGCAATGACCATATTTAATGCGATGGCAACGAGTCTCAACCTCTGAGAGATTATTAACCTGCTATTCAAATTGCTATGAATACGGAAAATAATTGCAGTAAACTTATGCCTTAGATACTTACTTGTGAAAAGATGATGTTCCTGAAGAGTTTGTTGGCACACATGGGACGCACTTACCGTGATTACACATAAAGTTGAACGGACTCACATGAACTACAAATTATCAAATAATTAGGTCTACAGGAAATTACATCACATTGGTAAATCAAGGATTTGGGATGAAAAACAAACAACGCAGGAGTTTCGACGAACATGTAGGAAAAGCGAACGGATATCTGCAAGGAAATTCAAGCCACCAACATACTGTTGAAAAGAAGCGAAAGGCTCCTATAAAAAGTTATTTGTAATTTCAATGATACTATAATCAAATGTTTGAACAAGTTTCAGAGCATATGGTGGCTTGAACGATAAACACAAATACTTTAACGAGAAACGGCTGAGCACTGTTAGCTTCTGTCAACTTTCTCACAGCCATTTTATGTGTTCCACAGGCTACCAACCCCTCTCACGCGTGTCAGATCAATGGAAGCAGCCAAATGCCAATACTAACTAAAAGCTTCTACGACTGCCAAGAGTTAATGAAATGTGTTACATCTACATGTAAAGGGATTTTACAAAAACTAATCACTGCATTATTTTACTGTGGCAATGGAAGCCTGTCATCCATATGTGTTTCCAATAAAACTTTTATGTTGAGAAAATTTGAACAAAGAGCGGTACCCCTAGGGGGTAAGGTTTCCTCTAGGACAATTCTTTTACGACGTTCATGCTGTTTTCACTTTCCCTTTAAATGTCATTTTATTTTCCCCTAGTTCGTTTCAAAGAAGCCTCTGGACGGAAGCTGGAAAAAGGGGAGAAACTGTGAAACTAAACGATTCTACCTATATCAAGCTTATCGGATGTGAATAACGAAGTAAATATCTGCATAGCTGTAACAGCGCACAGTAATGTTCAATTTTTGATATTTAGCGTAAAACGATGACAGGCTTGTAAGATATGCTAAAGATTAAATTGTTAAAGAAGCTTTCTACTGTGTTCCACTGCGCTGGTGCTATTGGGTTAGCTACCACAAGTTCACAACCCCTACCGTTCTGTGAAGAGGCTTACCACGGGCATGAAGACGCGTCCAGTAGGCCACAAGGGCTTGACAAAGCGTAAGTTCTCTAATTTATAAAACAAAAACTGCATATTAATTTCAAATTCACTATGCCAAAGTTAAAAATATTGCTGACAAATTAAGCAAATAATGTGCTCATTTCCCATCACCTGAACAGATATTTGTTAGCACAATCATTTCTATAGTTTTGGAAAAAAATATAGAAATCAAAGCTTTTTCAAAATCTGTGCAGTGGTGGAAGCTTGTAATAGCTGCTGTAAAGAGATAATGATATCTGGAGAATGTACAGTTCAGAGCCATGCATTATCTCGATAAAGCAGCGTCAGATGTAAATTAATGAAGCTACAACCCACAATTAGCCTACAAAATGAAAGGCGTGAGTTGCGCTTATAATGTTGGCAGCCAGGGATGACGCGAATGACATGGTACCTTTTCGATAAGATCAATCGTCTTCTGTAGGTCGAGACCGAAATCTATGAAGACCCAAGGGATCCCCTCGCGTTCGTACTCCTCTTGCTCGAGGACGAACATATGATGATTGAAAAACTGCTGCAGTTTCTCGTTCGTGAAATTGACGCAAAGCTGGTTAAAGCCGTTGATCTTGTGGCGTGTAGACAGACACAGGCGTGGGAGACACACAGGGTTGTGGACAGAAGGAACAATACTTGAGATTGATTACGCCACGCTACTTTGGGTACACACGACTTCAGACCAGAATCTCTGTACGAGATTACTGCTCTGAAGCAAACATAAAATAGACATACAGGTGCGACGAACTCATTCTGAAAGAAGAATAAACAAGGGTCACAAGATACGACACTGAAACAATACGAGAACGGCACCATTACAAATTTTACCTTGCTTAGCGGGGCGGAGGGTCCCATTCCGCTTTGTACCCCAGGTCGGAAGAATATGCGAGCAGTTAATAAAAACATACATCAACAGTAAAGCATTCTAGCAATAAATCACCAGCACATTCTGTGGCTAAGGCGCGATCGGAGCATACCAACCGGTACTTATGCAAAACGAGTGTAATTTTATTTAAGTTCATCGCATTTTAATCCAATAAAGTGTCATTTGTTTTTGTTAGAGAACTCCAAAGCTCATGCAGTTGAGGTGCTCCGTTCGCACGCGAAGACTTGGGGAAGAGCCACGACCCAAATGGACTCCCTTCGTCGTTCTACCTTCTCAATGAGATCAATGCAAGCCTGAAGGTCCATGCCAAAATCAATGAAGGTCCACTCAATTCCCTCGCGCTGGTACTCCTCCTGCTCCAGCACAAACATGTGGTGGTTGAAGAACTGCTGCAGCTTCTCGTTGGTGAAGTTAATGCACAGCTGCTCGAAGCCGTTGAACTGGACGAGGTATCAAGGGTTAGAGGGCAGCAAACACAAAGCCGGAAAGATAGAATAGAGAAAAAGGGCGCGCGCGCGCACGCACACACACCCACACGGCAAAAAGAAAGAACACTGCGTTAGGAATGACTGATCCATCAACTGTACACTATTAATGCAACACACATAACATATAAACATATTATCTGTCGCAGATCAGTGATTCCTAATGTTAGAGTAAGAATGGCCCCTTATGTTTCCTCTTGGGGGTCGTGTTTCAGCAAACACTGAAAATACAACAGAGATTATTATAGTGTGCACATTAACAAACGACATTCGGTGCAGGTGGATGCAGCAAACCTTCGGTAACTCATCTGGATTTCCGTAGACCAGAGTTTGGCATAGTTATCAGGGTTTTACCTTCTCGATAAGTTCTATGCAAGCCAGCAAGTCCATGCCAAAGTCAATGAAAGCCCATTCGATTCCCTCTCTCTTGTATTCTTCCTGTTCCAGCACAAACATGTGGTGGTTGAAGAATTGTTGCAGCTTCTCATTGGTGAAGTTAATGCAAAGCTGCTCGAAGCCGTTGAACTATTGGGTTTTGTTTCAGGGTAAAGGGAAACCAACCAACGTAAGGGTGTACAATTAGTCACTGAATTAAACACCGTGTCTTTAAGGTGGATTGTTACACACAACACACATATATAAACAGAAGACATACTAAACTAATGTAGGGACAAGGTGTAAGTAACGAACACCTGTAGAGTATAGTTTCCCGTTTCGGATAGGAGACTGAAATACATAAAATATTTACAAGGTACGACATAATATCAACACAACTGAGATTCATCACAGCCGTTGGAAAATATATACATGGTAGTGTAGGTGTCGTGCAAAAGTCCTACCTCCTCTGTCAGGTCGCTTTGGGATTTACCTGAAACTACAGCTTCATGTAACATTATCTTCCCAATGTAACGTGCAGATATAATGGGAAGTATGCAGCATGCAAGAAGGCTACCTTTTCAATGAGCTCAATGCAAGCCAACAAGTCCATGCCAAAATCAATGAAAGCCCAGACGATTCCCTCTCTCTTGTATTCTTCTTGTTCCAGAACAAACATGTGGTGGTTGAAGAACTGTTGCAGTTTCTCATTGGTGAAATTAATGCAAAGTTGCTCGAAGCCGTTGAACTGCGTTTGGCAAATGCAGTTAAACAAACGGGAAATCCAAAGCAAAGCATTAGAATGGTAAAATGTGGTGGTTGTAATACAATAAGGATAGGGAGTAGAAGGTAAAAGAAGGGAGTTGTTTAAAAGCAGAATATATTTCTTAACAGAATAAACAAGAAAAAAGGTGAAAAGCACTCTCGGTAGATAAAGCATCCTGGAAAAAATAGATGCTGTTAGTGGCTTTAAAAAATTAAGTTGAAAATAAAACATCGAAACAAATGAAACAGAAAACAAAAACTAAAGGCTGCGTACTGAAGTTAAAAAAGAGAAATAATGTCCTCAAGTATTGCGTAGAACGCACCTCAGCTTCAGTTCTGATAGAAATACTCGATAATTCTGCCCATCAGCCAGGAGGGTCACTGAAATTTTTTCGTTCAAAGCTCAGATCGTTAGACTTGAGGTCACTTTCTCAGGACATTTTTCACCAGCAGCATTGGATAATGGAGTAGACAAATATTACCATTTTGACAGTTAGTCACAAAACTATATAGCAAGGGTTAAATGCCTACCTGCACATAGATGCACGTTGATCCACTACATCACATAGATCTACACATTGAACACAGAGCGTCTAAAAATCTAATGCTACGATTTGCGTTACACATACTACTGCACATGGAGGCAGCACAAGCTTTAGGGGAGACGCCTGAAAAGCAGTCTGGCTTAGATAATTAACGCTGAAACAATGCCAAGAAATTGCTGTAGTTTTATGTTTAATCCAAATCGTACCGAAATGTACTCCATCTCTCCATATTATTTAACGCAAAATAGAGTCATTTAATTAAACAGAGGACGGACGAATGCAAAGTTTCGTTATAACATATGGTGTTTTGTGTTAATTATGTGAAAATACACGACCCCCCGAATGTGGGTATTCTGGTTGTATTATTTTTATTTATGAATAACTTATATAGCTCCACAGGGGTATGCTTGTATTTTTGTTTCGCGAAAGCTACCTTCTCAATAAGATCAATGCAAGCCAGCAAGTCCATGCCAAAGTCAATGAAGGCCCAGACGATTCCTTCCTTCTTGTATTCTTCCTGTTCCAGCACAAACATGTGATGGTTGAAGAACTGTTGCAGCTTCTCGTTGGTGAAGTTAATGCAAAGCTGCTCGAAGCCGTTGTACTAGATTTCCACAAGGACGGGTTAACACAAACAGATGTTATTACACACAGGCCACAATTACACAACAACCTCTGGGAAAAGCTATTCCATAGGCCTAATCTTATGACAAAGTAGTTTAACCACTTCCTTCATTTTTCAGAAGAACTGCTTACAGCAACGTGGCTAGAATACTTTGGCGACGAAATTCCACCACCGTAAGTTTCACATGCACCTATTTTCTACTAATATTGTTAAAATAAGCAAATTATTGCAATGTTTTATGACGAATTTTGCGTCCTTTGCGGCCATGATATAGCTTATTCTCCAGGTCTACGAACACAGGCCATTATGGTCCTCGTGTTCAAGCACAAATATATTTAAGCTGACAAAAACACATATACAATTAAGCACTAAAAACACTATTTACAGAAGCAGCTATGAGACAACAGCAACGCAAGGGCATATAAACTTTGTACACAAACTACGGAAAGTAACCCACAACTGATTACTGACGATTCATATGAAATCGTCACAAACAATTAACGAGAACAGTCTAAGGATCCTATGGGGAAACAGACTTCCCTTCGTTAACCAGCCATGCACTCAACTTATCTACAATATTGGTCAGCTGTGCCCCTCAGATGAAATTTGAATTAACTTATATTAGACTCCCTTAAATTTGCGAGATAGGTATATCACATAATTGTCAGAAGACAAGTTGTACCATCTCCAAAACAAGTGAGGGAGCACTGTACAGTAAACACCACATGGTTACGATGTAATCATTAATCCTTGACCCCATCTCATACCACATTCTACAAATAAACCGATTTGGCGTCCTTCGTTGTAAAGTACATAGTATGTATTTTATGATTATGGCTATTTTAGTGTCACTTAATGCACATTCATCTTTGTTCCCAACCGATCTCAAGTGTCGTTGGATAGTTGCGCTGCTCAGATAAAATGTGCACGTAGTTGCATAAAATACTCTAACGTTTATCACAAGGTTAAGTTATATGATCCCAACAACATGTTATTGATACCGTAAAATAAATTACAGCCCCGTGTGTTTGAAATATGGTATCTTTTAGACCGTTTTCCTTACTAGCCCATCAGTGAAGGCACAAGAAAGATCTGTAACTTTTCACAGCCGGAAATATGTATAATTCAGATACCTTTTCCAACGTTCTGAAGTGTCACATATAGCTGCATCAGTATTCATCAGATTTACGTAATAGTATCTTTCAGATAACTTATTTTTATAATCATTTGTAAGCTCCAAGCAACTACATGTATAATTAATAAAGTTACTACCTTTCATGGTGTGAGATATTCTTGATTAGAAATAATATCTTCACAACTTTGGGAAACCAGGTTTTTAAAATATTAGAGCATAATATTAAGACTTCATCCAGGCATGGCGAAAGTAAATCCCATTGCATCAACCAGAATATACTGGAAGTGTAATAAAAACGGTTTCCCACTTTGTCCGGAAGTAAGGAATATTAAGCTACTAACTCAATTAGATCAGTGTAAATCACGAAGTTCATGCCAAAGTCAATGAAAGCCCAGTTGGTGCCCTCTATTTGTATTATTTTTTTCCAACATGTGGTGATTGAGGAAATGCTTCAGCTTCTCATTGGTAAATTTAATGTACACAAAGCTGCACGAAGTCATTGTACTACGTTTCCACAAGGACGGGTTAATACAAAAAGATATTAGGCATATCACAGTTACACAATGAAAAGTTGACACTGGGAATTGCTGTTTCACAGGCCACTTTTAAGACAAAATATTCCAACCACTCTTTGATTTCGCAGAAAAGGTACACAAGTAAGATGGCTATAACTGTTTGTCGAAAAGAAAGCATCATTGAAGGCTTTGGAGGTATTAAATTTGGAAATTCAAAAGAAAAAGCTGAGTTGCGTCAGCATTCTTTACATTTCAATAAGGAAAATATTGTTGGCCCAAATTCTTTGGGTGTCGTGAAATAGCTAATTGCCCAGGTCAATGAACAGAGACCCTTGCGTTCCACGTGTTCAAGCACAAATATATGTAAGCACAAAGTACATTTACAACTAAGCACGCATAATTCTAGTTGCAGAAGCAGCTAGCAAGTCAATATCAACCCAAGGGTACAGAAGCTTCTATATGGAAAGCATCAGCAATAGTTCCTCCACACGATTCTTGTGGAATCAACACAATACAATGAAGGTATTGTGAGGAATGTGAGAAATTATAGCGAAACACAAATTGTATATTATACAGTCATTTAAATCCATCTTTGTTTTTCACCCTCAAGTTTACGAGAAGCATATGTATAGAAGTCACTGTCAGAAAGTAAGTTATATCTTTTCTACAGCATATGAAGAAGCACCCAGAGTTAACAATCACAAGGTTTCGTATTAACCATTAATCTTGTGATGGATAACAAGCAGTTATCTAAGACTACATTCCCAATGCATACTTATAAGCCAAAATGTTTCAGATATGACTCGCTTTTAAACCTGCAAGAGAAGGTATTCGCAGGTAATGTTTCTTTAAAATTTGCTCAGAGGCTAACTGAAAAACTTACAAGCCCTTGGGTTCATCGACTTACATAACATTTAAAACAGTCTACTCTACTGCTGAAGCAGATATAGAAATACACTTAAGAGCATTAACAATAAAGACAAAAATAATTCACAATAGTTTCTTGACGACACCTGTGAAATGAACACATGAAATTATCGAGGACACAAGCTCAACACCTATACACAGACAATCATCACATTTATAGCTAAGCACGGAGCAGTATAGTTGCCAAAGCAGCTGTAAGACAAAAGCACGTGAAACTAACGTAGAGAGGACGAAACCGATCAACAATGGCTTCTGCAATTCTGTGAAATGAACTTAATGTATTAGAGAGGATATAGACAGGATTTATGGAGGAGATGACGAAAGTATAACCTGCACATGCGTGTTAATGCTACTTAACGTATATAAGTCTTTGTTATCAACTTATCTGAAGTATCGTTCCATGGATGAGCTCCTCAGATAAAATATGCATATAGCTATTTGGTATCACACTGGACGCCCTCAAGTTTGCGAGATGCATATAACATGTCCAAGGAAAGTTATATCATCTCTACAACATATGAGGGAGCACCGTGCAGTTAACACCACACGGTTATGGGATAGTATTAACCTTGTGTTGGATTAAGATTCAACTCCACAATATTATGAGAGATGTTAAGATATGTATCCTTCGCGAGAAGCACACATATCTAGGTTACAATTCCGCACAGAGTTGTAGGATAGTATCCTCCAGATATACTATCTTATAACCCTCTGGGGAAAGGTACACACACACATCCCCTACAGAAATGTCCTATTTATATTCTGTAAGGAATTTCATCAAGCCTAAACCAGGGATGTTACCATGCCTTTCGCAAGTGTGAGACAGCCCGTCTCTACAAGCACTGTCTTCACAACATTGCGAAGGTAGATTTTTTAAAGCACTACAGCATTAGCCTAATGGTCACTATAGGTAAGGTTAATAATATTAAGGCTTCATTCAGGAATGGGAGATGTAGGTCCTAATTCCACTATCCAGAATGTACTGGAAGTGTAATAAGATAATCATTTTCCCATTCCTGCTGGAACCAAGGACTGCCAAACTACCTTCTCAATCAGAGCAATGCAAGCCTCCAGGTCCATGCCAAAGTCAATGAAAGACCATTCGATTCCTTCTCTCTTGTATTCTTCTTGTTCCAGCACAAACATATGGTGGTTGAAGAACTGTTGCAGTTTCTCATTGGTGAAGTTAATACAAAGCTGCTCGAAGCCGTTGAACTAAGGTTTTTTCAAAGGGAAAGCAGCACAAAATTTAACAACAAGCACAAGTAAACTCCGTTCACAAAGTACACATTTAAAATACTTGAGATTCCAGGCGCAACGTTCTGCATGAAACAAGTTAAAAATGTGTTACTTCCTTGCCACTGGAGAGACCGAAATATCTCTACTTCATGCATACGTTGTCTTTTTCAATGAACTTTAATCAACTCAGCCAGAAATCTTTGTATTTAAATAGCGTACTCTGAATGCAATCACCAAAGGAAACCCACTCAAACATCATAAAACAAACTCAAAAACGCATGTTCCTTAAACAGTGCTATCCTACACATAGAATGCAAACAATGAGCTTTGAGGGGGTTTATGACAAAATGTAGAGCAAAATATCTGCAGCCAATAAGAATTAATTAATTAATCACATGTATTAAATATAACAAAGCTAAAATAAGGAAATGAAGCGGCATCGGCCTTTACTACTGCCAGCTGTGCAATAAAAACCTGAAATAACTGTGTAAAATAAAGCAAATTAAAGATATAACAGCTCCAGCGATGATTAGCTTTGTTACAGTGATTCATAAACACCTAATGTAAATCATTGCATATTGCTGATATCAAGGCATTATTAATGGTTTCGAAATCTTTTGGAGCACTGTGCTGCTTCACCTGTCAAACGAGCAAAGGTAGCAATAAAATCAGTTTGGAATGTAATACTGGATCAAATTCCCAACAAAGAGGTCGTTGATTTCTTGTTTCGGACTCAAAATAGAAATTGGAACAAAGAAACTGAAAGGCTGAGAACGATAACGGCTACGATCTACGACGATATCTCCGCCACATTTCAGGAATACATAATAAATAGAGACAGTATCAAGTTACTGTTTGCAAAAATCGCTGGATGTCTTGGATTCAAGAGAGGATATCCTGGAATATACTCCTCATCCAGTCGCTGGCAAGAAACAGTTTTACCTCTACGTACTGTGTGTCAACCTGTGGCTTGAATGAAGTCAGTCAACTGTTTAGTAAATAATTATTCCAGTTACACTATTATATGTAAGGCACCTATTCTAATTACGGTTATGATAATACTGACAATTTTGTATCTAGATCAAAGCGAAGAAGTCGATAAACAATGGCGAAATCTATTGATACGCTATATTTAACATATTCACTCACTTTCCCCAAAGGAGGAAGAGGGAAATGAATCCCTGTTACCATCTCCCAGTGAAACGACAGTGCTGTTGATTGCGCTTTCCATTATACCACCCTTCTGGCAGTAATCTCAAACGCGTCATAGCGCAATTTCTGCAGCGACAATCTCCTGTTAATTTTCTTTCAGAAACCATTAGTTTCGTTTTGGCCCATACTAATTCTATGGGATTCAGTTCACTGTACGGGGTCTAGCGAAATATGATGTGATCCATTGAAAGTATAAACACGACCACTTTATAAACAGTTCTAGTTTAGCTTATTTAAATCCGTTTGTGTAATTCTAATTTATGCATAGAACATTGCACTAAACATCTTTGCTTTCCAACCATGTTATAATAGCAGATGTCAAGGACTTCCTAGAAAATGATTACTCCATTTCTAGAATGGATAGGAAACAAAATCTAAAATGCTACATCAAAAGAAGGGGTGAAGTTAGAAACTATATTTTCTCAAATCCACTTTTCAAAGTCGATACAATATATTTGTCCATGGTAGTGATTGTAAACAAGAGGAGCCTATCCGTATCGGCTAATCAATTCGTTTTCTGCATGGGTATTGGAGTGAATGTCAAACACCTCCTTGCTTTGCCAGCGCTGGTCGAATTCTTACATTAGTTACTGGTGAGAAGTTACAATTGAAACAGAGATATCAGCTATGACATATAACCACACATTTTACCTGCCGGTGCAACTTAGATGCTAGAGTAGAGATGGAAAATATTCTTATTAAATATAGAAATAATGTAACTTCAGAGCTGCTGAATTCACGCAGTCATCTATGGAAGAAATACTAGTAGTATTGCTGAAAGAAAAGCAGAAGGCATTAATAAAGTATCTTGACACACTCCTTCTTCAGACTGCAACATGAAGTTCCTTAATAATAAGACCAAAGTAGGATGCAAGTAAGAATAATATTTATTGTAAGTGAACAATTAATACTTTTGTTTTAACTACTTCTGCAAAATCAATACTAAAATTTCTAAAATGAGGAATATTTAACTTTCAAGTATGGATATTGCTATTAATGGAATGAACGTTATACTTGAGTAGTGAAGAGATAATATATTTGAACTCTTGTGAAGATAGGGTTGAAGTAAGTACTTACGTCGAAAATCTCGAAACCGGCGATATCCAGTACACCGATGAAGTGCTGTCTCTTCTGCTTTGTGTCCAGGGTCTCGTTACATTTCTTCACAAGCCACTTGAAGAGACGATCGAAGATACCCTTGGACATGGCACCTACGGAGTAGGCGACCTGCAGAGACAATCCGGTAGTTTACATGGACGTATTCTCATCGATAGTTATTCTTAACAAAATCTCACTTTCACTTGTGTCTCTGTTTCAACATTTCAAACAGAATAATCTACCTGGTCCTTGTTTCTGCCCTGGGTTACGAACTCATTGCCGACCTTTATCCTGGGCTTCAGGAAGTTCTTGTAGAGCTCTTCGGGCTCAACACCCAGAAGCTTGGCCACGCGAGTTCCTTCCTGCGGATTGAAAATGCGGCATTTAGAATATAAATTCCCTCCTAAAGCAGTTTACAGTACATAAACATGCCAGAAAGAAATCCTTTAAGAAAAGTTGTGCCCATTCTCAGGAAAGAACCTGTAGATTTTTTATTTATGTATTTAATTTTTGCTTCACCACTCCCTTATAACTGAAGGAAGGATTTAAAGATGTAATGCAAGAATCAGGGAAAATCTTCACGATGCAGAGCGTAGAGGAGTCTACCTAAAACACTTCAAACTTTTCTTATTGATTACTCCTTTATAGTAGCGCACATATCAGCTCCATGAACAAAATTTGTCCGAGATGTGATGCAAAATATGGACTTTTGTGTGCTGAAACTACAGCAATATTAAACGAATGCCTTAAAACAGGAACTAAATGTATAATAAAATTTTACGTGAAAGTTCCAGGCATTTTATTTATATTACCTTATGAGAATATCCAGATTTCGAAGCTCTACTTGTAATTTTTTCATTGGACAGCGGTTCGAACCCTAATCAACAACCCCCTTTTCGGAATAGTGATGAAGCTGCGAACATCCCAACATGCTCTGCTGGAATACTAATAATCCTAATTTTCTAAGGGAGAAAGCCCGAATGCCCGAATTTTTGTATCAAAAGAAACTCAAATCTCGCTGCTATAAGACAAGATCAGTCTTCAGATTAATAATGAAGACGAGTGATTAGTACTGAAGTGTGGATCTCTAGTCCCCAATTCTAACCTTAAGTTTTACTTTTAGAGCTTAATAGAATTAGTGCGCTGTTTAGCACTGAGGATAGTTACACCATATTATTATAACGTACTAGTTTAGACAGGGGTGTTTGAAAGGTAGACACTGTCGGCACCTCACGCTTGGTAGCGGAAAAGAAGGACATATTAGCTTAACACATTGACCACTCCAAAATTCAACGTAATGGTGAAACAGGCAAAATAAAACTATAAGTACAATAGGTGTTTCTCAGTGAAGTATTGCAAGGCTTCAGGGATAAATATCAACTTACAATATATAGTCTCATCTCTCCATTACGTCTGTGTACATTTTTCATGATCATGCAACTTTTATTCGCATCTATGGTTGTTTAAAGAGATCAATCGCGGTTTTAATATGGATTTGGATAAACAGCAACGTTTTCTGTGATGCAAGTGTGGGGAATCCTGGTTTCTCTGATTATAACGGATACAGAATTGGGGGCTCCGATCTCCGATCCATTTCTGTCTACCGTCGCATCCCAGTGAGGTTACTACATGAAACCTCGACCCTTCCATATGTGGAGGATATGATTAGGCTCATACGGAATTTTTACCTACACGAGAACGTCCTTGTCAGATCCCTAGGGGACTATTTACCCCGCAGAGCGCTGCGACCTACAGCTACTCATTAACTCCCGGATGCTTCAGCGGTACCGGTCACCATTCCACCAGAGTTATCAAAGGTATTAAAGAGAATAACCACAGAATAGTCCTCCCCTCCTTCACCCTTATTCGTTCCCCACAAAATTTAGGAGCTACAGGGTTCTCCGAATGGCTTGCGACATTGAAGGTAATAAGGCACTAAACCAACCAGCAGTAACTAATAACAAGTACTCCACCCTGGAGTGGTCCAATCAAAATTAAAACCAACATCCTTTAGGCACAGACAAGGCATCAGCGGAACAGCGTCAAAGGAAGCTGCCAAGAAAAGGCAACCATTGAGGAGCCAATCACAATAGTACTACCTCCTTATCACCCGTACATTTCTGCGGTTAAGTCCCACGAAGGATAGGTACACAGCAAACACACCTAAGTTCACTACAAGCCTGCCAGATGCGAGCGAGAAGGTTTTCCTCTACCTTATAGCTCAACATACTGTTGCACTGATCCTGTACAGTAATTGAGACCCTTGTTTTATAAACTGCAAGTTTCAGAAAACCAGATTATGAGGCAGTGGTGGATCAGAAGATACTTACCTCCATGCCATCGGCTTCAGCCTGCTCTTCACGACCCCTCTGCTTGAACTTCATGCCACCCATGTGCATAGTGGAGGCGGTGATCTTGTACACGTTGTCCTTCTCCTCTTGGGTGAAACCCAGCACATCGAAAGCTTGCTGCACATTACAAATTACATATTAGAATGGTCCCCGAAGTTCAAGAGCTCACTTGTTGCTCTTGTTTCAAACTTTAAAAACAGCACGTGTGTTAGGGGATGAAAATACCCATTTCTCCAATGTCATTAGCAAGTAAAATCCTAATTTGGAGGTAAATTAATTTAAAACATCATTCTTTGAAAGGAAAAACATCTAAATGTGGGCATAACAACTTTCAGGTGCGTTTGCAACATTTTCTGTCTTGCGTTCTGGTATTTAGCAGCGTTTTAGGCAATAGTTCTAAAATTTGTATATTATAAGCTTCCCCAATGTTTATTATAGCAGCTATTGTAAACATATCGGGAGCCCAGGCAAACGTGGCGCGTCTGGATCTGAGATGTTTGAGGAAGTGAATATTTTAGAAAAAAATAAAAAAGGTAGTTATGTCTTTGCTGGTAATTAAAGATATTTTTAACCAATTTAAGGTTTAATAATTAAGATTCCGCGTAACAAGCGCGAGCATAAACCATTGCAGCACGCATCAGCTGTATAGATGTCTATACACAGTTTAACAAGGTTTCGGCAACTACCCTTGATCCCATTATGGTTGTATTACATTTCTAATAGTTGTAAACATTAAAAATAAAGGAGAACACAGGGTATTTATTTCCTTCCGCTGGTTTATGGTCAGTGTCTATTTTAGTTAGGAATTTAAACCTTTAGCCTCGATTCGAAATCTTGTTACAATCTTGTTTCGAAGGCTTAACTGCCCTCGGTTTTATATTGATTCTAACCAAATTTTATATGCACCAACAAACGTTCAAACTCTTGTATATAAAATTTCAACTACGTACCTGCAATGGTTCGCCTAAATACTGAAAATTTGTAGAAGGTTGTCTATTTAAACTACTCTCAATTTTGCACTAATTTCAACAAAATTTGAAATGTGACAACAAATTGTCTATAAAATCCCAACTCCATAAGTAGCGATTAGCAAGTTTCATGCATACGGACAGACGCACAAACCGACACTAATAAGTGTGCTCCCTGTTAGTGCACGCACCTGAAAGTCAGAATGTTAATCTTTAGTTTCAAGTAGGATCAAATCTGAACCTTAAACCAGGCACAGACCAATATAGCAAAGCTGCTTGCATCAAAAGCGTTTTTGCTGAAACCTGCTCGAAATTTAATATGCTTTTGCAATATGTGATTGACGCATAGTCATTAAATGAAAACATAAAGGGTGTATCACTGTTTGCTGAAAAAAGTGTGGTGTCGTTCGCATGTGCTACAAGTTGTAATTTATTAACAGAATTCTGAGTGTGATTGTCAATTACTTCGGTTTGAATACTAAAATAAAAGCAGATATTTTAAATGTTTTGGTAATTAGGTATAAGAAAAGTAATTATTACGAAAATGCTCCGAGAGTAACTGCCGTAGTTATTTATCTTTTGAACGACCTTGTGTTTAACGTTTGTAAACGGTAAGTTCGGCAACTACTCTGCCGTAGTTGTTCTGCGGGTGAGGTGTGTTCCCAGGCGTTCTTAGTGATTGAAACGTAACGAAAAGCGAACGAGCTTATGAGACAACCCTATATAAAATTTCGAAAATTTGCTCAAGTTAGAATTCCCAGAGAAAATTCAGAAAAGCATTCGCTTTGTTCCAAAGGTAAAATGCTTCTATTCTTTGTACATATGATTGTTCGAAACAACACCACTGTATCAAGCAGAGACAACAAAAGCGCTTTGGATAAAGGCAGCTCCACGCCCAGCTTAAACACACACAAATACATTTTCTTGGGCTATTATATAAATGGAAGAAGGTTGTACACGTGCATATTCAAAGGTTAATATTCACCATTTGTTAGTAAGTTGGCACAGGTCGTCGCAAAGGCTATGACGTCATATTGTCCTTCTGTCAGCTGAGGCTAAGAGCTGGTGCAGCTGATGGGTTGAGTGTGAGGGGTGGTTTAAAGTATTGTTTGGATACAACCGGGTTTTTGGTGGATTGATAACTTTGATGTGTTGCATGTGGGGTGGGGACGTGGGTGTCTTACTTACGTCAGTCAACTGCAACTCCTCGCCGTCATCGATATTGGGGATGGTGATCTTACCCTGGGAGACGTTGTAGTAGTCATAGATGTTTTCGGACAAAAAGCACATATCTGTGGGATTCAATAAATCAGTAGAGCCATGCGCAGCACTATTCTTCACAAGCAGAGGTTCAGATAGGAAACAATGCCAGAAAAGGGAAACTTTAACTCAAATAAAATCTCCATTAAATATAGCAGTAATTTAGTCAGCTTGAACACTAACCGGGTGTCCATTTCACTACCTCCTTTTAATGCACATCCCAACAATATAACGAATATTATAGCACTTGTATATCATTAACAGAACCAACCTGTGAAAAGCTTCGAAAATTCTTAAAAATGCGCATTTTTTGCACTGGAAAATTGTCGTGTTTTAAGAGGGTATACAGGGCGAGTGGCCTAACTACGACCACAAATATCTCTGAAACAAAAACAGAAATTGAAGAATGACTTTCTCAGGCAAGAACATAGGTGGTGATCATTAAAATAGATGATATAGACAATTCAAAAATGTAATTAAATATGATTTTAACTTAAATTTATACGATTTTTAAATGAAAATCCCATATTACTTTTGACGCAATTGATAGCACGCAAAATCACGTAACGTGAATCTATCTGAAAAATATATGGTAAAAATTTAAACTAATTACTTGAGAGTGAGAATTTCCAGATTTCACAGGTTGGTTCTTGTAACAGAACATTGTTTTTGTAGTCCCTTTTACTTTCTGGCATTTTCCCATCTATACCTGCAAAATTTTAGCAAACAGCACGTATAACATTTAACATAGATTGTTTTAGAAGCTTATAGTACGGAAACACAGCTATTAAATAAAGTTAAAATAAGACCTAACAAAATGTGCATTTAGTGTTATTAATGAGCAAAAAGAATATTGGATTCTCCATAAAACTCTTCACATTAAAAGTCTCCATTTTCTTTTGTTAGCGTAAGCGAACATTTAAAGGTTGACTAAAGAAAATCTGAGTGGCTGTTGCTCAGGTATGTTCTAGTAGCGCCGTCTACCACCAGATGGCTCTAAGGCAAGAGCGACTGCAAGGGTACTTGTGCTGTATAAGTCATGTGTAACAAGAATACAATAATATTCCCAATGAGGAATACAACAAGTATGACGCAGCTATTCAGGGAAGCTAACGAAGTAACTTGTATGAATTCCTGCCTGGACTCATAAATGCCCATAAGGATTCAGGGCTTCCATTGCAGGTGTCGAGGGATAATAAGACACGCAATTACTACCTGATTTGGTTAATGTAGCATCACGTGTAAGTAGACATGCTAATATTATATTATAAAAAAGAGCGCAAAGTGTTTTTAATTCTAAAAGTTAATCCTATGTTATTTTACTTTTGAAAGCATGTTCTTGCTTATTTAATTTTCTTTAAAATTAAATAATATTTCCAATAATGTTGCCCAAGAGGATTTAAATATTCAGTCCTTACAATTTCACTAAAGCACAATGGGAAAGTGGACAAAAGCAACTATATGCTGGATTTAATAATAAAGTATACACATTTATCTGGAAAGTTAGACAGTATACAGGAAGTATGCAAAATGGTTCAAGCAATATGGTGCAACAGCACACACTGATAGAATTTACATTATAACAGTGTGAATCAAATCATTTTGGGAAATTGCGCCATTATCTGACTTACAAAATCCTCAGATTTGTCTATGAGCTACTTTTCTGGCTTTTTCGAAGTCCAGGGTTTATACAAATCGTCCACAAACCCTTGTAGATCCTTAAGGTAATATTCACAGAAACAATGTTACTCCAGTTCAAATTATATAAAAATGTGGTTACACTGATTCATCCCATATTAACAAAATAGGATTGCATCTGTAGTTGACAGGCCAGTGTCCTGATTTCTGAGCACAACTGGGGAGGAGGAAGTTGTGTTTCATAGGAACATTTTATGCCCTCCGCTGAATCTAGAATTATAAGGGGAAAAAATGAAAATGTGTAGTTCATCACTTACTTCTGAAGTCTAAGCCCCCGGTGACCTCAGAAGTTAAAGAGGCTTTTTAAAAACAATTTTTTTTTAAAAAAAAATGGAATTACATTTGTTTATTTAAGGTGCTGTACAAGAAGTTAATTCTGCAGTTAATGTTTGCTCACAAGATAACGGAGACTCAAATAAACATTATGCTTAACTTGTTAGTAGCGCTTTAGTGAAAGGCATCTTTATGGTTATTTGTAAATGTAATTAAAATTGCCATTCTTAAAAGCCAAGAATCATAAGAGATGTTTTTATACACTTCACATACTGACACCAAAATAAGCTAAACAAAACACGAGACCAGATTCGTAATAATTTATGTGCGAGTCCAGAATAATGTTACTCATTGTTTACTATTGGTGAATTGCGGTGTTAGTTCCTACTACTTATGTAGATTGCTGTATTATTAAATGAAGAAGGATTGACTGAACGCTCTAAAACGCAGTAGTTATCAGCAAATGTGTGTTTTGAGACATTCAGACAATGTATTTAAACCTAATACAGCAACATAAGTTTCACTTGTTACTCATTTTGGCATCAGTATGCATCACAAAAGATAAGAGTGAGTTTCGAAATTCAAACAGTAAGAGTAATTAATAAGCAAGTTATATTTAAACAATTACAACATTTTCAAAAATAAAAATTGCCCAAATATTGCATAATGGACGAAATACAACCGTTAATATTTGTTAGGACATAAAATATGGACTACTTTTATGAACCGACATTTCTAAGTTGGTTCCAAAGCAATTAGGTTGGAAAACTGTAGGTGTTTATGGAACACGAACATGTTTTGTTTCCTTCAGTTGATAAAAGCAGCCATCTTCAGCTCCCAGCCAAAAGATCACATAGTATACAGCACAGTATAGACAATAGCATCAACAACGAAAATAAAAGCTGCGGACGTAACAGCGCTGCAACACAAGAACATTAAACATTGATGGCGAGTGATGGCTGTCAGATCGTCAGTTGTCTCTGTCTGTTCATCATGCACGCATGCTCATGTCTGGTTTGGGTGAAGGGTTTACGAGGGACACTTACATCAGTTATCAACATTTCTTCGCAGTCGTTGACTCCAGGAATGCGTGTTTTACCTTGGTTAATACTTGGGTAATCTTCCATTCTATTGCTCAATAGTGTTTTCTCTGTCGACAGGAAGTACTGTTAGCACACTTTTCAACAAACGGAATTTCAGTTTAGTACACACACTCAAAACACAGAAAATATGGAGAGAAAATGCACTCAGAAAAACAGGCAAGAAGAAAAATAAGGACTCACATTAGAAGGAACTACAAGTGAATCAAATATCTTGTTAAAGTTACATTCACCAAATATTACTTCACACAAAATGCATCCCTTGAAGTACAGAGATACATATTGACGAAAGTTAAAAACTAAATACTGCACTTCTGACATATGACTATACAAATATCCACACTTAAAACTCAAGGTCAAGAAAATAGGAAACAGAATTACTAAGGCGACTTTCCGAGTCAGTGAACAGCCAGGGGTCAAAGCAAACAATGTCTTTACTGGGGATAACAATGCAGTTCTAAGATGATGCTCCTGAAATACCGAATCCGAATATAAATTTAGATATGAAGTTAAATTTAGAGGCAATTTCGGGAAGGAAAAGGGCATTAAGTGTCATTTTTAAATTTGTTTACTGCATGTAAAACGTGTTATCAGTGATTTATGAATTCGTTTATGTTTGTGTAGAATAAATTTTCCCTCGGCTGTTGTGTTCTTCGGAGCGTCTGACTACTATAGAATTATATGTACAATAGAGTGAGGAGAGAACTATAGAGACTTAAGGAAGTGGGAACATACGATCTCGCTCCTTGACTTACGTCGGTGATGTTCATTTCCTCGCCGTCGTCCACCCCAGGGATACTCGTCTTCCCCTGGGAGACGAAATGGTAGTCGTTGATGTCATTGGAAAGGAGACATTTGTCTGCGGGAGCAAGGATGTGACAGATACGTATTCAGTCCCAATAATGCGATATCTGTCTTAAAATTATCACAAAACAGGGTGGAACAAAGTTTGGGACGTGCTTTATAAGAATGCAGTTGCCACCAAAACATTTCGTTTATTCAGTGTTCATTGAGAAGAGGTAGTATTTGGTTGAACTGTTTCCCTCAAAGCACGTCCCAATATGGATAACAGAAACAAACTCCATGCCTTTTGAAAGTCCCACTTTTTCAAAATTGCATGAAGCAGCACCCTTTTTGGTCACAATGAAAAAAGGAGCCCTTTGTTCTCAAAACAGGAAACAATCCAAGGGAAATACCATCCGCAATCTAAACTTCACCGCCCTCTAACTCAAGTTCACCAGAAGTTTTTACACCAGCAACAGTAAACCATTCTAGGCTTTAAAAATAAACTTAGTTACGACCGTTTAATTTCACATCTACAACGATCGGTGCTTAAAGGAACTTTCGCCTCAAGTACTGGCCATGTGAGAGCGGTGACACAAGTTTGCGGAGAGGTAACAATAACTACTGTAAAATCAAAACCACTATCCGGACTGAGACGTCTCTTTTCCACAGGCCGGACCAAGAGCTAAAACAAACAATAGTGCCTTCATAGGGGAGCTGTACCCTCACAGAGACTTCGTCAGTCACCACTTACGTCGGTCAGCAGCATTTCTTCGCCATCATCCACTCCAGGAATTGAAGTTTTTCCTTGTGAGATGTAAAAGTATTCATAGATGTCGTTGCTCAGTAAGCACATGTCTGTTCAAACAACACCAGGTAAAGGTAAAGTTTCAAAGTTGGCTATTATTATAAGAGCCCATTAAGATAACACCAGGTAAAGGTCAAGATTCAAAGTTGGCTATCACTACAAGAGCTCAGTAAATAACACATTTGGTGGTTTCCTTTTTCTCTGGCACACAAGGTTGTGTTTGATTCTTTTTCTTACAGACCAAAAGCCAAAGATTTTAATTACATTTAGAGATACCGGGTTATTATTTAATATGGTAACCTATTCGCGGTTTCACTACTTTTGATATTCTGTCGCCATCTAGCAAGACAAACTACCTATTCCCAGTCGAAAATAAATTGGTTCCGCTAACGCTGATATTAACGGTTCAAAATCCTGTCAGCCAAGTGGCTATCGGTCAAGTTATCATGATGAATCGATTCTCTGTGATGCAGAGTTCCGACCCTTCAGCTGCTCTGAGCATCCGTGCCAATTCGACATTGAGCCTGGCCCCTTCCTTTGGGAAAGATGTTCGGATTAGTTTGGACACAGCGGGTAAATTGGTTCCAGTACTCAGTCCTAAAAAGAGAAGGTTGTGTAGACGCCATAAAGTCTACAGGCACCAGCCTAAGTAGCTGGTAGGCAATGAGCCAGACACGGTCTTTAACATGGAGGTTGTTCGGTTCTGACTTATGAAAGACGCGTGTAAGTGACGTTTTCCACTTCCACGAGGGCTTTTTATTTTCTCTACTATTTGCCCGTAGTAAGTAAGGAAAGTATTACGTTCCACCCAAAAATCAATATTCACATTTCACTGCAAATACATGTTTTGAGGTCTCCCGAATGAAAACAATTATTGGAACAACTCCATGTGGTGTGAGAGAGAGGGAGAGGGAGTGAGAGATAGCAGTATAACTCAAACGAATCTCGGATAAGTGCCAAATTTCGTATTTAAGTTCAGTATCTTAAAAGAATACGACACGAAGATTTTGAAGAAAATCCCCTCCCCAGTCCAACTACCCTGTACATAGTAATCGTTTTCGTTACTTTTTTAATTTTCTCAAAGACGGTCTTGACGATTTTAATTAAAAGGGCATAGGTTTTAAGATCTTTGCATGAAAAATAAGCTGTATATTCTGAATTTTCTGCGAATAGCCTTTTGTATAATTTTGTATAACTGGTAAACCGTAAGAGATGGACAAATGCTTACTATACACAAATTGTAAATCTTAAAATACACAATTTATATAATAATTGCTGTGGCATTAAACATTTCCGAGATATTCTTTGTTATTGGCTTCAGTTTTCAAATACTTTATAATTTTTTCATCTGTAAGTGGCGATTTGTTTTATTTTCTCTCGTGGTCATGCAAAGAATGGAAGCCATCACATAGCGAACACCTGACGATCGCTTCAGCTTACTACATCCTCCTTGTATATAGCTATAACGGAATGTGAAATAAGTATAACGCACTGACCTCGTGTTTAAGCGATTACCATATTAATTAAAGACCATATGTACAAATTAAAACGGATTTGGAAACATGGAAGAAGTAAAGATTAACAGCTTTTAAGTGAAAATCAATGCACTTTATTAACATTAATCAAGAGAAGGGATTCTTAAAAGAAAACCACTGTAGTGATGTACACATGCTAATCAGGAATGCATATACTCAAAAGGGCTCATGTGTGAAATAATCACTCAAGGATAGGGTTCAGTCTAGGGTAAGGCATTTCCAAGGTCTTTTTCTTTTTTGTTTCAAACAGGGCTACCATTACTGTAGGACATATGGTAACCATGCATCAAGTCTCTTAATATACTCATTGTATGACCTGTTGACGATAAAGTCTCTTGTGTATCGTTGTATCATGCTAAAATTTGGGGTTACCCATAATACAGAATGGGGGTGTATCATGCCATTTTGGAATAGTATTGTCATAGGTGACACCTGTTGGTGTGGTGACCTTTGTGTAGCACGTGTGTGTCTTCTTGCATCACTCGATCGATATGGCTAGTTCCTGTCCTGTATCTCTGAGAAGAAAATTGCATCAGTATTCACTTATTGAAATGACAACATTGTTATTGTAGCTGCTGTAAAAGAAATGATAGTGTTTATAGTGTAAGTGTTATGCGCGGCAACAACATACCTTTGACGCCTGTGACGGCTCCAGACATAATCTGGTAGAAAATATGGTAGGATCGCTCCAGACTCTGCTGAGAGATGACACGGGCCTTCTCCAGCAGATCTGTAACCAAAAACAAAGTTATGTTAAACCACAGCACATATCAAACTGAACAGTGTCTTTGTAAGAGCATTTGATTGTGGGATGATGTCGATGAAAATGATCAATTATTTCAGTTTTGATGATAATTGTTGTTCCACGCATACCTTGGCAGACTAAAGCTGGAAAGATAGAATCAGATTGAACAATTCAATATCATATCCGGAATTTTGGTCGCGGGTTCAAACCTTGCGGAGGGCGATGGATTTTTTTTCGGGCGTGAAAATCCTTAGCATGGCTTCCTTCGGAAGGGAAGTAAAGCTGGTGGTCGTAGATAAAGAGGTCTCTGAGCAAAATTACCGGTCTTTCACGCCCAATATAAAATGGGACACTAAGGACCAAAGCAGTTAAAGAGCGTCCATAAACAAAACTCATTTTAATTTAATTTTTAATAGCCGGAACTTGAACCACAGATCTTCGGCTTTTCATGCCGTTTCTCTAAACAACTGAGCTGTCATAGCAACATGACATTAAATTCTCCAACTGACTCATATTCTTCCCGGTAAACCACAAGGCCTCCTCAAATTCATTTTGAAATAACATACCCCAATGGTGACTTACAATATTTTTAAGCCCCAGACTTCATAGTTAACCACTATTAGGTCAATAAATATTAATGGATTAATTGCACGAGCCTATAAGTGGTTACTGAGGTATGTTATCTTAAAATAAATCTTTGTTTGTTTACTAATAAAATTAATGCAGGTAATGATAATTCAGCTGAAATTTTACTTTCTCTATTATTACATAGTAGGCAGAGAAGGTATTGCACTCCATCCAAAATTTCTATACTAGATATCACCAGAAATACATGTTTTGAGCTCCCTGAATCCAAAAAAGAGCTTTTAAGAATAAGGTCTATATGAGTGCCTGTGCGTGCCTGTGAACAGCATAACCCAAAAACGAACAGTCCGATCAACACCAAACTTGGTATTTAAGTTTAAAATTTTTTAAGTAAAATTTTGATTTTCTAAAAAATGGCTGTAATGATTTTGACTAAAATACCAAGTATTAAAGATATTTACATAAGAAATAAAACGTATATCTTAAATTTTCTGTGAATAGCCTGTGAAGTTCTCTTCATTTGGAATGATTTTTGTATAATCTTGTATAACTGGTAGACGTTAAGAGATAGACGAAAACGTACTACACAAGAATTGCAGATCACTTTAAAACAACAATCTATTTTAAATCTGTTTGTAAATCGTAATGGGTAGAGAAAGAAGGGTGAGTGTAATATATCAGATTTGTGTTAACTATTGCTAAGTTCGTTTGTACATCAATTTAACTTACAGGTTTCAATGTCAGCACCGGCCAGCTTTCCAGAGGGACCGAAGTGAATACGGATGAATTTACCCTGTTCAGGAAGAGACAAGAAAACAATGAGTAAACGCTGTGATGATCCCTAAGCAGGGTATGTTTACAATTCACTAAGTGATACTTACGAAACGGGAAGAGTTGTCGTTTCGGACGGTCTTAGCGTTACCAAAGGCTTCCAGTACGGGGTTAGTTTGGACGACCTGGTCCTCCAAGCTTCCCTAGAAAAGAATGTTTTCAGCATTAGCCTTTGCATGCTTCTAAAACGTCTCAGACCGTAGATCAAGGAAAATACTTTCAGGAAAATTACCTTCTTCTGGGAGGTCTCTTCCTTCTTGGTGCTAGCGCCGACAGTGGCGAAATACGCAATTACTTTCTTCGTGTTCTCTGTCTTTCCGGCACCAGACTCGCCACTGTGGGCAAAACAAGAGTTTGTCTTTAGATAACTTGCGTTTGGGAAGTTTACGAGGAGATTATTTCAGAAGATGCAAGATTTGTCTCCAAAAACAGTGGCTTAGGATGTTTGGAGAAGGAGAGAAACAGATCCTAAAGGGTTTTGGAAAGAGGCAAGATATACAACAGTACATTTATAATTGGTGTCTTATTTTATGCTGAAATATTCTTGAGATACAGAAGAATATATTGATAAAATAAACAAGGAGGAAAGAGAGGACGTAGAATGGGCAAGCACGGAGTGTGGAAGTTAAAAGGGCAGAGAAATGGTTTTATACAGGGTTGTGTTTATTATGTGGAAGGAAGGAAGACCTAGAGCACGTAATGTTTGTTTATAAAGGAAAATACAGAAGCTCAGTTTTGAACAGAATATGTGGAGAAGGCAAGAGTGTTGGTCAGTATTTACATAATTAAGTGTAAATGGACTATGAAGAGAGAGAAAGACAATTGTGAGTAATAATATTTAGTTATTAAATTTGCATGAATTCTGTAGTTATCTGTTCAATGAGTGATTCAGAGCCAAATTTCGGTAAATAAAACAATTGTAATTTTTTCTTAGTACGGGGGCAGTCCAGAAAGTCCCAGACGTTTAGGCCTATCGTGGCGATGAGTAGGTCTAGAGCCGCCATCTTGGTGTCAGAACGTTCCTACATTCAGTATGCATCCAGCTGTGGTAGCGTGAGGACTGTGCCTTCCTTACTGTGCTCTCTGTGAGTTGTTGAAATGTGCGCTGCAATAGAAAATCCCGCCACTTGTGAAGTGCGGTTGGCTAAAAAGAACAAACCAATTGAAATTTATCGTCAACTTTGTGATGTTTACGGACAGGGAATAATGAGTGAAAGCCGAGTCAGGCAATGGTGCATTGATTTTAAAAATGGCCGTTGTCAATTCAAATCAATGACAAAATTCGTGAAAATCGTCGTTTCACGATTACAGAACTTCTCGAACATTTCCCCCAAATTTCACGGAGTTTGGTGCATCAAATTGATGCTTTGATACTGACGCTGAACTGCATGCCGGTGTAAACCAGTGGTTGAAGTCGCAGGCGGCAGATTTCTACAGAGAGGGTATTGGAAAACTTGTGGCACGTTATGATAAATGCCTCAATTTGAATAGCGATTATGTAGAAAAATAGCTTAAGAGTGTACCTTTCAAATGTAGATAATAAACGTTGATATTTGATTTTGTTAATTGTTTGTTTCAAAACGTCTGGGACTTTCTGGATTACCCTCCTACTTTAGCCAACAAATAAAATAAATATATACAAGGAAAAAGTAAGAAATTTTAATACTTACGTAATCAACATAGACTGGTTCTCACGGTCTGTAAACAAAAAACAGAATATTCGTTTAGTTTCTCATTACCATATAGTTCCAGTATATACAGGATGGGCCATTTAAGTTGAGACTGTACAATATCTCCAAAACTAAGCGTTGTAGAAAGAAATGTCTTTTACAAAAGTTGCTTGATATTACGGTTATTTAAAATCCTGTGTATTCAGTGCCTGTATTTTCAGTTTGTTTCTAAAGTAACCAAGTAATATTCTTAATGTATGTTCATTATTATTATTATTATTATTATTATTAATCTGTCTTGTTAGCAAACCATATCTACTACGTATAGTAAGTAGGGGAAGTATTGTATTCCACCCAAAAATTCGATACCGAGATTGCACTGGAAAACTAAGTTTTGAGACCCCCTGAATCGAAAAAAAAGCATTTTTGGAAACATGTCCGTGTGTGTGTCTATGTGTATGTCTGTGAACAGCTTAACTTAGAAACGGACAGTCGGATAAACACCAAACTTGGTATTTAGGTTCAGTATCTTCCAGAGATGCGACACGAATGTTTTCAAGAAAATCCCCCCCACCCCAGATTACCCTTTACATGGAACATTTTTCGAAAATTTTAATTTTCTCAAAAATGGCTCTAACGATTTTGATTAAAATATCATATGTTTAAGATACTTTCATGACAAATAAAGTGTATATCTTGAATTTTCTGGGAATGTCTCCAAAAGTATTCTTTATTGTGAATGACTTTTGCATAACTGGTAAACCATAAGAGATAGACAAAATTTTACTGCACAAAAATGTAGATGGCGTTAAAATACACAATTTGTCATATACATTTTTGTTGTTGAGTGAACCATTTTCGAGATATTACTTGTTATTCCCTTAAAATTTTCAATACTTATTTTCTCAAATGGGAATTCGTTATTCATTTTTTTTGTCTTGGATATGCAAACAGTATTAATCTGTGGCAAAGAGAATGGTGCTGCACCTAGCACCCAGCTATTAAGAGATATGTATATGCTTAAAGGTTACTGTATTTCATATTGCCCTTGCAAATACAAAACAAGGGGAACATAGTACGTCTTAAGCGATAGTCAAATATTTTTAGAACTGGTCGCTATGTGTAAAATTTAATTCTCTTTGCATGTCAAAAGATCGTTTCTGCAAATGTTTATCTCGATTAATAAGAAATAAATGGAGAATAAGGAGTTTGTAAAAAACAGTTTGTACAAGAGTAGAGAAAGTCATGTGAGTGTAACACATCAGATTTTTCTTTTGTTTTTCTCTTGCGAGTAAATGTTATTAGTCGTGTTTTTTTAGAGGACGTTGTGGTGTCCATTTTAGGGTCACTTTCGAGATATTTTACAGTCTCAACTTAAATGGCCCACCCTGTATAACAAGGGAATCGTCATCTACAAGAAACGTAGGGACAGAGATTTTCTTTCTCTTTTTGCTTTATTATTCCTGTTTAAGCTACTCTCGCGTCTTACAACGTGAATCACAGACTGTCGATTCCTGCTAGGAATACACATACTTGCAGTTGTATCTTGCTACAGGCGCACTTCTGCTGTGAGTGTTGCTGTCTGGAGACGTGCAATTGATATCGTTAATGTGCTAGAAGAACTGAATGGTAGACTATATAGCTATAACCTGTTACACCTAGCCCTCTTGGAGTGTTAGCAACAGAATGTGGTAACAGTTTGAATACACGATTAACCATGCATGAAGGGTTCTCCAAACTAGCATCCGGGTTACAAAACTCTTGAGTACGTAATAAAAATAAGTTTCAAACGTTTAAGAGTACTCTATACTAAAATTTAGAAAGACAAGTTTTTAAAATTGTTATAAAAGAATCCTAAAGAATTGCAGAATCACATTCCAATTATGATTTTACCCTTCTGGCCATTTTAAGTGCTCAAACGTGACGTTGAGTGAAATCTCAAAACTCGATTTTCTTGTAACACAATTTTTGTTCAGTTTCTTTCAAATGTTCAATATTTATTATTTGAAGGTTGATAAAGAGATCTAAAGTCTTTTGTTTATATCAGGCATAATTAATTTTGTACAGTCTTGAGTTTTAGAAACTTAAAATGTATTATTGTTTCCAAGAACCGTTTTAGTGTTACATATAATTTAATCTCTGATTATTATGTACCATATTTGATAAATAATATACATAATTTAGAAGTTTAGTTTTCAAATTTCCATTATGTGGATAGTTTTACATGTGAATCGATTTTTATTTTTGGAAATCTAATAATCATTTCATGTAAATTGGTTGATATTTGTTAAAATTAGATACTTTAGTACCGACTACCCTTAAACCGATGATACCAAACACTGTTCTGAATAGTTTTGTTAATAACATTTTTGAATATCCCTAAATATAATATTGCATGAATAAAATCATATGTTTTCGGGTTAAACAATAGAGCGGATAGCGATTATCTCCGGTTTGTTACACTGAGTTAGGTAATTATGTAAGCAAGCATGCACAATTTTCGGATTATATACAGGCAGGAGGGGCATGCAAGAGAATTGCTACCGGAGCAGCGACTGACGTCACTATAGTTCAACCTGAACACAGATGATTTTATTAATGTAACAGCATTTAAATACAGACAAAATATTATTACCATAACCTATTCAGAAAGGTGTCTGGTATCATCGGTTTAAAGGATGGAACTTATTTCGTTACATTCTGTGCAACTGATAAGGGATGTTGGAAAGACGTAGTAAGGGCTTATCTCGAACGCTCTGTCATGAGTCATTTAATAAGACATAGCATTCAAGTTAAGATAACCTTTGTGTTCATGTTATCGAAATTAATGAAACGATTTTAAGTATTACAAATGAACAATTGTAGATCCAGAAGGAAGAAAGAAAAACGTAAAATATGAGCTTGTGGGCTACGATAGTACAGAGAGTGAGGGGGGAGGGAGTAAAAGGTACGAGGGAAGAGAAGCGAGATACTGCAAATACCTATCACCACGTTTCTTGTAGGCTCAAAATTAGATTTTATTAAACTGGAGCTCGTTGAAATTGCTGTTATTAGTCTCTCTTTAGGAAATATAAACTTACAAATGAGTGTCGGAATTTCAGCATCGGGGTATCAAAAGCTTTTACTTGTGTGTTAAGTTTTATCAGCACCCAGAAATATCAGTTTGATAATAAGTTTTCTAAACATTACACGGTATATAAGTTGTACAGAGAGGAGAAAGTGGGGTGAGATCGATGGAGGGGAGAGATTGAGAGAGGACAAACAGGAAGATAGAGAGGGTAAATAGGGAGACGGAGATCTAGGCAGAGAGAGAGAGAGAGTTATGAGTTAGAGGAAGAAACAGTGAGAAAATTGAAGGGAGAGCGAGAGAGAAGAATCTCCACATTTAACGCAATAACACGAGCAGAGCTACGAGTTCTGTTTGTAAATAATTAATGTTGTATGAAAATTCCTACAAACTCAAGAAATTATCGATAAGATGGAAATAATTTGTGGTACTACTGCGTCTAACATTTCCAGATTACGTTACAACTGACATACAGTGCGGACGTTTTAAGGCGAGGCCGCAGACCGGCTACATGCGTAGTCGGTACTACTGTGCGGTGACCTCGGTACTTTTCCAATGTGCAACTGGCGACACTGACGCTTTCAAAGTTATCTTTATCAACTGTGTTTCATTGGTGCTGTATTCGTGCTGTAAGGAGAGTTGACATTGTGCATCTCAAAGGTGAAAGTTTATTCAAGACATCTGTGTTGTGTGCGATTTGCTTAAAATGTTAATGTCCTGCAATGCCTGCCGACAAATTCATGCTTGTACAACGAAGTTTTATGTACGCTACTTACATAAACCAGAATCATGACAGGGGTGTAGATAATTTCAGGAGAAATTTTCTGGTATGCAGTTCCAAGTAGAGAAATTATTAGACGTCTGCTTAAAAAGTTTAGGATAGCCGGATCACTAAATGCTAAACCTAAGAAGCATTCCAAGAGGGGAAAAATTGACGAAATTGGTGCATCTATTGTGGGGAACCCTAAAACAAGAGCTTATAAGAACAATCCTCACAACGTAGACAATAAGGACAATATAAAAACAATTACGAACATTACGCTAGAAGAACTTATGCGTGTGAATGTAAATTTCATTAGAAGAGGCCAGGAAAGTCTTCACGCAAATGGACACCACTTATAACAAGGTGAAGCAGTATTTTTAACACTTGAATAATTTTAATTAAATTATATAATATGTAAATTCAATAACAGCCCGCCTTGAAGCAATATGCATGTAGTAATTTGTAAAATGTATGGAACAGTCATTGCATATGCTTATATTATGGTAAACACGTTTAATAATGTTATGTGAATGCATTACGTAATTTAATAATGTAAGAGCTGTGAGAATAATAAGTTTAAAGTTGCTAACAATGAGGTAACAATGAGGTAACCTTGAGGTAATAATGAGTTTGAGAGTTTAAATGCTACTAGCCATGATTAGAGCAACGATAATGTAAATTTTTTGGCAGTTTAAAATTAGCCAATCAACAGCCAGAAAAAGTTTTAATTAAATGCAGGTATTCTATTGGACCAAGATTAGCCAATCAGAGACTTGAACTACAGAAGTTTACGGGTTTGAACGGTTGAAATATGTTCGGTTGCCTGCAGATCTTGATAGCAACTGGATGGAAGATGTGTACTCTAAAGAAATATTACGTATTCGTGTAAAAAGAAAATTAAGTATACGCGTTAACAAAGTGCAAGTATTAAATTAAAGAATCTCACAGCTCATGATATCAGTGTAGTGCTATTTAATTTGTGTCAAGGATTAATAAAAAACTGTGTAAGCCTACATTCTTGTCACACCACACCCTGATTAAGAGAAACCTGTCTCTAAAGTAAGACTGACGCAGCCGAGGCAAACATAAACATAAATGCTATCTATAGAAGCAGTTTAATAAGAAAGTTAATATAATATTTTTAAATTTGGAGCGTGACAATAAAAATACATCTTCAAATCGGCTTCTCATACGTAGCAGCATATTACGTAACAAACAATCTTCTTCAAATTGACGCCCAAAGCGTGGTGCAAAACTCCAACAATAGTAAACCTTCAACAACAATAAACTACAACAGTTGAAGAACAATACTTCTTCAAAGGTTAGCACTCATTATAGTGCATGTTACTATCACTCGTGAGTAAGTAATGCGGGAGTTAAGTAAAGATAAACCCCCAGTGTAATAGACAATTAACGGAGCAGGCATACGCGTGATCCGTGGCCTCACCATAAAGCGATCTCACTGTATTATTTAATCGTATGCAAGGTTGCTGGTAGAATTTAGGCATAAGGACGCGTTAGCTCTTGGAGCTGCTTTACTGTATCGGAACTTAACAATACATATACTTACTGGTCAACATGTTGACGTAGGCACCGTCAGAGATAGCGAAGATGTGGGGTGGCACTTCATTACGCCTCTTACCACGGTACAGCTTGGCGCAACGGTTGGTGTATACAGGGTAACGCTTGTAGGGGTTGATGACGACGCAGAACAGGCCGGAGTAGGTCTGTAGCAAACACGTTCAAATTCTTACAATAGAATTCTCACTTACTTCATTTGATTTTACTGAATAAACCAAGAAAAAAAATGAATAAAGGAGAGAAAAATTACAAAAAAAAAGTTGTTTTACTTGTTTTAAAAAAGTTTAATGAAATATCTGAATTTTGCTAAAATTTCTGACATTTTAACAGACATTTAAATACCTTTCTCTGTGAAAGTACAAAAAAATTCTAAAAGAATATAAAATGTGCACAAAATTTTTAAAACATTTTTGCAAAAGACAAAAGAAAGTTTTAAGAATAAGACACAAAACTTAGGGATGCTATTCTATGAAAGACTTCAAATTGGTACACAAAAATCATAACACACATGGATACGGTAACTTTTGTTCCATTTACACCTTCTGCTTGTCATACTAGCAGAGATGACAGGGTTCTTGACACATAAATTTGGGGCATTTCCCACATCATCATGAAAACCAAACGGAGCACAATACAACTGAACGAGGTTGATATATACCGGGCGATGCAACTCATCATACGGATATGTAAATTAAGCAGCGTTTTTAGGCAATACCGAATACTCTCCCACTGTGTCAATCATAATTCGACCTAATAAACGGTTGTGTTACTTTCGAGACAGTACAAGCAATTCTACTGGATTTACGCTCTGAAGACACAAGATTCTAATATATATTTAAATTATTGTTTTATTTAGGACAATTACACGAAGACGGCAAGCTTGTTATGAAAAAACTGAAAAATTAAGCTTTTTTAACCACATTTTAACGATTTTGCAAACCCAAATAGCTTTAGATCATCTATTTTCAACCATACAATTACCTGATTGTTTTTTTAAAACAGTCACAAATTCGAAATGAGCTTGAGGCATCAAAATATATTTTACTTTTCACATATGTATAAATGTAGTCGCGATGAATCTGAAGACTTTTTCACAGCCACTTTCTCGGGTTCCAAAACAGAAGTCCTTCAAAGGACAATGCCATGAATTTGGACGTTTCAACATATACAGAATACAGTAACCCCTCGAGGCAGGAAAAAATAACGTAGCCACTATTTTATTGATTCCGAGAATGGAACCGTTAAGAGTGCATTGCATTACAATACAACAGCTATAGTATGTGTATGGACGTCTCTACCTCCAATAGAGGGCAACGTATCTTTTAGCCTATCAGATTCAATTAAATTTTAACTCTGGCGATACACGTGTGAAATATAATTATCCGAAATGCCGCTTTCGAATATATACATACTACGTTGACTGACGATAATTCCTTTAACGTGAGTTTAGTGTGTAATTATATCGTAGATGAAAAGCAGCATAAATATTGTTAACAGTATCTTAGAATTTCGCGCATGGCTGAATGTGGGAGGGCGAGAGACATAGTTTTACCGTGTTACGGAATGATTCTTGGTGTGAAAGAATCTGATTTTGGTCAAGTAACAGTGGAACAAGAGTATCCTGCGATTACAGTTGTATGTAAACAGCGAATACTCGTGGACTTTTTGATGGTCACTTCTCGGGATTGGTTGTCAACCCAGAAGTTACATGATTGTAATCCCGAGAAGTAATCATCATGAATCAGCGTCGAGAAAGCTTTAAATCTTAAACTCGTGTCTTGACTATTTTTTTGGAACCTAGTAAGTTTTTGGAACTGGAACGATCGGATCTGTTGCTGAAAAGTAAACGCTTTTCCTGTCTCTACGAATCACGAACAGGTTGGCAGGTTTGCTCAACTACAAAATTCAGGGTTGCCATAGGTCGAGTTGAATCACTCGGTATACCACATAGCGTCAAAGGATTTGTCTGACCAATGTTTCTAAATATGGTACAAACATTTTGGATGTAAAGTAAAATAAAAGAGACTTGACTGAAAGGTTACATTAAAATGTATCAATATGATCTGAAGAACGTGGTGTTGTCGGCATACTTATTTTAAGCATCTAGACTTTATGAAACCATGTGGATGAATTCAGTTAGGAGTAGAATTCCGATGGAATAACTATTTTATCTTTCTTGAAATTTCGATTGCTTCCTTTGGTTTTCATTGTTATTTAGTTGTAATCTTTGAAGTTTATCTGAAAACAGAGGAAAAACACTGCAAATAACATGAACACCACTCTCACAGGGTTGTGCTCGTGAAACTTTCTTTAACTCGCACACGTTACACAAATTATCTGCTGTGATCTAACCACTGGAGCACAATTTCGTGCTTTAACCGGATATTTAAAGCATTTCTCAGGAAATAGTGATCTGTGAATAGTACATTCTTTAGCGATGGGTTGGATCACAGAGAAAATTTGATCACTGAAGACGAGAGAAGTTCACCTCGTTGTTCAGGAACTGTTCAGACAAGATGACAGTGATGGCTCACGTGTTTCTGTAACAGTCAACATTCAACATGGCCATTCTGGATCATGGGAAACCATTACTACGTAAGTTTAGCATAGTCTCCCATGTCAGAATGGCTATAACAAAACACAGACATGGGGGAGCGTGCTTTCCTGCACTCTTGTTCAGCTCCCCGGCGGGAAATGCGGGAAATGTTCAAGAAAGGGTAGCAGAAAGCCCCTAAATTAGCTGTTAGTAATGTTTATGTGTCAATTGCGGCTGTTTGTGAGTTACAAATGTTAGATCAGGTAGGCGCTATAGTAAGTTTGTGTAGCGCATTCACCTCCCTCCAAAGCTGTCATCACCAGTGGGTACTACCAGAAGGTGCATCACTGTGAGGTGAACTATCTAATGAGTTTGCAAGAGTAGGAGGAATTTTACTTTTGCATAAAGCATATCCAAATGGTAAAGCTGCTATATTTATATGTTAAGATGCATTTTCTAAGCAAATGCGAGCATGAAGTGTTGTTAGGCAAAAGTCTTAGTGTAAGTTCTGTGGAATTCATACCAATAATCATAAATAGCTAGTGTAAAGTTAAGTAGCATTTGAATACATGCTTAAATTTCAAAGTTGCTTCCAAAGGCAGGGTTGATCACTGGGTTTCTTCAACTGATAATTCGAATTTGGGAATCGTTGCTTTTGGGGTGTAGTCTACGTTCACCAGGTGTTCTACCTTGCCTGTGGGCTTGGATGGGGTGAACTCAAAGTTAAACAGTGGTACCGCATGCATGGATGATGACAGAACAGGTCAGACGCACTTTGCAAGTCTCATATTAGGCTACTCACTTTTTAAAATAAATTGCTGTTTTAGCTTTTTGCTTGGAACACCTTTACACAGGTATAAAATTGTCTTAATTTGAATTAATGAAACGTTTAATCATACTCCTCAAGAAGACTGCAGCGGGACTTTAACACGGCCATTCCTCTCTTTTGATTCCCTTGAAATGTCTGACGTTTTCGTCCATGTTTTGATAATAGCCTCAAAAGATTTTTCCAAAATTATAAAAAATTACAAAAACACCTCTGCAGGGTAGTTGTACTACTCTTAAACCCCTGATAGATTTTCAGAGACAAGTGTGAGTGAGTTTTATCAGAAATTATGTCTAAGTGTGGCATTACAATTTGAAAAAGGAGTAACAGAATGAATACAAGTATCGCTAAAGTATCAATTTAACAACTGTGATTCATAAAGCTTGGAAGATATAACATCATGGTAAGAATGTGAGTGTATCTATTGCTACAGTTAGATATTTCTAGAGTATTTGAAGCAAATGCTGAGAAAATTCAGGAGATGGACTGCTAAGCAGAGGTAGGGCGTGTTAGTATTGGAATGCTTGCATGCTGTTTCTGATGAAATGCATTACGCACAAAGGCTGTAGAACAGAGAGTTAGCGCATGCAGGTGAATTGCAACTCATGGGGGCCATTGGCTCTCTTCAGCGAGCCAACTTACGTAGATGAGCTTATGGTAGTAGCGCTGCTTGAGGTTATGCAATACAGAAGCATCATTAAGATAAGTCAAGTTGGACATGTCCTCGCATTTCTCATATTTGGGAGGATTCACTTGGCCCACTAGATCCTTCTTGAAGCTCTTCTCCTATAAACAACAGAAACCAATAGGTTAGCCAACTCTTGATATAGTAAGATTGCGAGATGGTTGTAACACTTACGTAGATGAGCTTGCAGTAGTATCGTTGTCGAAGATTATGCAGCACGCTGGCCTCGTTCAGGTACGTGAGGTCGGCCATGTCTTCTACCTTCTCAAACTTTGGAGGGTTCACTTGCGAGATGGCGTCCTTTTTCAGAGTCTTGGTCTGCTCCAAATCATTAAACCATGACTCCATCCTTATCCAATTGCTATTTTATTCTCTTTCAAACATCATTTACATGCATAAGGCAGATTTACACATTATCACGAGATTAGGAGAATCCTTTGTCATCAGTCAAGATAAATATCTACACTCTAAAGCATTAATAAGATTTTCTGAGAGCTATACATTGTCTCAAAAAGAAGCCAAGATGTTGGATTTTATTACGTGTATGCAGTGTCGAATATGTTTTATCAAATCTCTGTATCTACACATTAATTCCATTTGATTTGCCCAGTTTAAGTACAAAATCATTTATAACATTTGGTCATACAAAAGCAAACAATGCTCCAGGCAGAATTATGGGGGTGATCGCCAAATGAATAACCAAAATGGTATTTTAAACTATTTTTTCTTTGTATTTAATTTAGTGAAAGAAGGACTTAATGATTATCGTATGACTTTAAACTTCCTTGGTGTTTAAATGTTATAAAATAGACCTCATTGTAATTTACAAATTATTGCACTCAATGAAGTTCTGAAGATAAATCTTCCAATAAATGAACATGTCAATGACTTAATTACAGGTCATACAATCGTCAACATATAGAATATTTTAAATATAACTGCCCAGAAATTGGCTTTGGTACAAACTTATCTATTGCAGTATCATATATTGACAAGAATAAAGGTGTAACGTTTCAAATGTTCACAACATCACAATGAAATTATATCTAGAGCTTGCATGTTTTTTGCGCATGTCAGCCAAATATGGCATAAATGTTAATGTAGCTTGCTTTAAAGTTGGTGAATCTATAATCGGATGTGCCAGGAATACGAATTCTAGGCAGCGAATGTTAATAAGGTTGCTGATTATGCAGAAAAGGTTACCTTGGCTTCTTAAGTAGACAATGCACTCACATTAAAATAATTTATACTTTGTATGAAGTATCCTTTTTGGCTCTTTAATTACAACACATTTAAAGAAGTGTACAATACATGGATTAACTATCTTACACGAGATGTAAATTAAATGATACTAGTGAAATTACTTTATCAGGTCTACAAAACATATATTTTATAAATTAAAGTATCCTCGTGTAAGATTAATTTAATTACAATGACCATAGTTTTGGGGGAGATGTGAATGGATTGGTTTCTGGTTGGAGATACCCATCTAAGTTCTGGGACAAGAATTGAATTGCTGTATTAATCTATAAATTTAAGAAATAAACAATCCATAAATTGAATGTAATTCTGAATTAACCATATCGGCGATTATCAAGGTTTTGGCATGATGATTGAGACACTTAAAGCCACTTTCAAATATGAAAATTTTTAATGACTTACATATTCCTTAATTTAGAAAGTAAACGAATAAATTAATCATAATAAAACCTGGCGATTTTCATTAAAATGGACGGATATGGGAGGAACAAATTAATAATTGAGGAAGAAAAAAGGTAACTGTGGGACGAAAACTGTGATGGGTTGTTTGACTGGGACAGCCTTTTTCCGGATTTTTTCGGAACATATGGCCACACTACATTTAGTTGTTCACAATAACCTCGAGAGCAGCATCTCCAGGAAGGAGACACTGGTTCTACTGAGGCAAGGCACCCAAGACTGATCCAGGAGGAAGTCTTGGTTGTTTAAGCCTGAAGGGCAGTATTGAAGATAGCTCACCTCACCACCGGGCAGGGACACGGTGACCAGGTCGCCCTTGGTGGCCTTGATCTCTCCCAGCACGAAGCCTTCCTTCTCATCCGGCACCCAGCAATCCTTCTTGGGGTCATAAGGCTTAGTCTGGTCAATTCGCTTCTGCTCGAGAGAGATGAACAGATATGGGGTTGGGTCGGGGTCCTCGCCCTCATACTTCTCGGGCTTCGGCATTCTGCTTGCTGATTAGTGCTGCGGACTCTTGAAGAAGAAGCTTATGCTTGTGGACACGTCTGAACAGCCCAGGAGCCCTCCTGCAAAAAACAAAGCACGCTCGAATAAGTTTCTTTTCAAACGTTCGTTGTTATTAGTTTTAAATGACAAATATTATGCTTGAAAATTAAACATGTTCTCTGGCCCATCCTTATTTCTCCTCAGTTTGAAATAAATTTGTTGAACCGTGTTGAACAATGAATCCGCTAATTTCCTGTTGTCTAAATTCAGCACTCTTTATCTGACTGATACTTAAATACATCTGCCGTCTGTGAGCAGAATTGTTGCGCGTAAGGATGTAAAGTTTTAAAAGCATTAAAAAAATCTGATGTGTTACACTCACATGACTTTCTCTACTCTTGTACAATCTATTTTTACAAACGCCTATTCTCCATATGCTTCATATTAATCGAGATATCGAGATGTCAATCTTATTTGTAATTTTCTTGTAGATGCAAGGGGAATATGGTAGCTTTTAAGCGATAGTCAAATATTTTATCGCTGGTTGCTATGTGGCGCATTCCATTCTCTTTGCATGTCCAGGACATAAAAAAATGAATAACGAATTTGAGAAAAAGTATAAGTATTGGAAAATTTAAGGAAATAACAAGCAATATCTCGGAAACGGTTCACTCAACAAAAAAAATGTATATGATATAAGTTGTGTATTTTAACGCGATCTACATTTTTTGTGTAGTAAAATTTTGTCTATCTCTTATGGTTTACCAGTTATGCAAAAGTCGTTCATAATGAAGAATACTTTTGGAGACATTCCCAGAAATTTCGAGATATACATTTCATTTCTCATGACATTATCTTAAACATATGATATTTTCATCAAAATCGTTAGAGCCATTTTTGAGAAAATTAAAATTTTCGAAAAATGTTCCATGTAAAGGGTAGTCTGGGGTGGGGGGATTTTCTTGAAAATCTTTGTGTCGCATCTCTGGAAGATACTGAACGTAAATACCAAGTTTGGTGTTTATCCGACTGTTAGTTTTTGAGTTATGCTGTTCACAGACACACACACAGACACACACACGGACATGTTTCCAAAAATGCTTTTTTTGGATTCAGGAGGTCTCAAAACATGTATTTCCGGTGAAATCTCGGTATCGAATTTTTGGGTGGAATGCAATACTTCCCCTACTTACTATACGTAGTAGAGAAAGTAAAAATGTATCGACATATTTCAATTTTGATTGACACCAGTATATGTGAACAGCAGCGTAAAAATTCACCATTTTTAGTTATTTTCTTAGAATTTCACTAGTACTGCTACCTCCGTTCATTTACGTTCTTATTTGGTTTTCAAATACAGCAACTCATTTGAAATGGGATTAGATGCGAATCACTGCTAAGAGTGAGGGAATTTATCTCTTTTTCAGTCTGGTGCTGATGACCCCCCTTCCCCAAGAAAAGATAATAGCTTTTAGGATCACTTGCTCATTTCCATTACATTTTCATCGATTTATTATCAGCAAATGCACTGTTCAACATTGCTTATAACGTTCTTTCTAATATTTGACCTATTACTACACCTATTTCAGCTACTATCAACAGAGAAACAGAAGGGGGTTCTTTCAAAACCAAGTTATGAACAATGAAACAAAATAAAACTTAATTCTATGATTCTAGCACAAGTCTAATGATTAGAATAGCTAATTGTAGTCAAGATCAACAAGCAGCACACACATCACTAAACAGAGCTTGTCACAACTTGTCAGCAGATGCAAAAGTTTGCACTTACATACTCATTATCTCGTATATAAGGATTGTAATGTAACAGTTGTAGGAAAAAACATAGAAAAATGCAACTTAATACGATATGAACCATTCTGATGTAATATAATCTATTATCTTTCAACCGGGAACTGTGAACATATTTACTGTTGCTGGCACCTATGATTCCCCTAAGAATAACTAATAAGAATATGTCTATCTGGCGGATATTTTATATCAAACATTTTACACTAAGAATGCAGCACACATCATGGTCCCATCTTGCCAAAAATTCTACACATCAGAGTAACCTCAAATGTGATTGGTGAAAGCCACGTGTGAAAATGAAAATTTCTCAATTTATTACTTATTAAAACATAGATTTTAATTGTAAAAACTCTGATGTGATACATTCACATGCCTTTCTCTACCCTCTATCGTTTATTACTGAGTATACAAACTACTGTTACTATAGCTTATTTTTATATCTACTACGTTTTAATCTAAACAAACCTTCACAGAAATAGTTACATTATACATTTCGTTACAGATATAAAGTGAACAGCGATAGTCAAATGTTTAAGAACTGAACACTATATTCTAGCCTTAAAATTCTATACTGTTTCCATGCAATCGCGAATGTTGAAAGGGTTTTAAAGAATGATCAAGAAATGAACAATTCGAACCATTAATAACGGATATCTCATAAATGGCTTATGCCACAAAAAACTTATTGGAAATATACTGTGTGTTTTAAAGAGATCTACATCCCTTGTGTAGTACATTTTCGTCTAACGCTTAATGTTTACCAGTTATACAAGCTTATACAAAATTCTTGCCGAATGAAGAAGACTTCACAGGCTATTCCCAGAAAATTCAAGATAAAAATTTTATTTGTCATGTAAATATCTTTAATATATGATATTTTAATCAAAATTGTTACAGCCTTTTTGTTAAAAAATCAAAATTTAAAAAAAAAATGTTCCATGTAAAGGGTATTTTGGGATGGGGATTTTCTTGAAAATCTTCGTATCGCATCCTTGGAAGATACTGAACTTAAATACCAAGTTTCGTATTTATCCGACTTTTCGTTTTTGAATTATGCTGTTCACAGACACAGCACACGGATGTTTTTCTAAAAATACTCTTTTTATTCAAAAAATATATTTCCGGTGAAATCTCGATATCAAATTTTTGGGTGGAATACAATACTTCCCCTACTTACTATACGTAGTAGAGAAAGTAAAAATTACAATAATTACTAAAACTGTATATACTATTACATTATATTCTACTGTCAAACAATATGTCCAATATTTCAGTATGGGTGAATGACAATTTATGGTGTATTTTAATATCTGTCAAGGTTATGCAAATAATTTGCACAGGTCATCTAGCAAAGCACTACTTGCAGTTTTGCTCTTTTATCATTTGCGCCAAATTTTAACACGAGAGTTCTTTCTATTTCTGTTTTCTTAGTTTTTGCCACTTCAAAATGCTCCCCATGCAGCTTCTTTTAGATTTTCAGCATACGTTCTTTGAAGCTGGATAAAGAGATTTAAAGAGCTCTTTCTTGATATCAAGCATAGTTTTGAATTTAGGGTTTTAATAATTTAGAAAATTATGTGTAATACAATTCATTGTTTATTCATGAAAAGTTTTAATATTATACTAAATTTAATCTTTGACTGTAACAGACTATATTCGAGGAATGATTTTCATGACGTGAACCTGATTTACTGACACTCAATTCGATTTTGATTTTTTGAAAATTATTTTCTTGGAGAATATAGCACCATGTAGGTTACTTTTTTCTATACTATGTTCAACAAATCTACGATAAATATTCAACTAACTTGGCTGACATTTGTAGAAATTAAAAATGGTAGAGGTGAAGAAGTAAGGGAATAAGGCAAAGAAACATAACCTAGAATTTCTTGAAGTACTTTAAGGTATTACCTATCATGGCCAGACGCTTGTTTTGAGGTTTTGTTTAATCCTGTGTACAAGTTCATATTTATGAGTAATGTTGACTGAAATAAAAACAAATCTGATGTGTTACACTCACATGACTTTCTCTACTCTTGTACAAACTATTTTTACAAAAGCTTATTCTCCATATGCTTCATGTTAATCGAGATATCGAGATGTTAATCTTATTGCTAATTTTCTTGTAGCTGCAAGGGGAATTGGTAGGCTTTAAGCTATAGTCAAATATTTTAAGAGCTGGTTGCTATGTGGAGTATTCCATTTTCTTTGCATTACCAGAACAAAAAAATTGAATAACGAATTTGAGAAAAAGTATAAGTATTGGAAAATTTAAGGGAATAACAAGCAATATCTCGAAAATGGTTCACTCAACAAAAACAAATTATGTGACATAAATTGTGTATATTAAAGCGATCTACATTTTTTGTGCAGTAAAATGTTGTCTATCTCTTATGGTTTACCAGTTATGCAAAAGTCGTTCACAATGAAGAATACTTTTGGAGACATTCCCAGGAAATTCAAGATATACATTTTATTTGTCATGAAAGTATCTTAAACATATGATGTTTTAATCAAAATCGTTAGCCATTTTTGAGAAAATTAAAATTTTCGAAAAATGTTCCATGTAATGGGTAATCGGGGTTGGGAGGATTTTCTTGAAAACCTTCGTGTCGCATTTCTGGAAGATACTGAACCTAAATACCAAGTTTGGTGTTTATCCGACTGTTCGTTTCTGAGTTATGCTATTCACAGACACACACACACACACACACACACACACACACACACAGACATGTTTCCAAAAATGCTTTTTTTTTGGATTCAGGTAGTCTCAAAATGTGTATTTCCGGTGAAATCTCGGTATCGAAGTTTGGGGTGGAATACAATACTTCCCCTACTTACTATATGTAGTAGAGAAAGTAAAAAGTGTGCTCTGATTGCTACGTGGCAAGGTTTGCGCCATTTTGTTGCGGATAAATAAGCTATCGCAGCGCCATCAATATGTTTCGAGGAGAGCTTATGTTTCAGATTCCTTCTCCCCCTCCCAAAGTCCTCTCGCCGCCCTCACGTCACTATTTTCAGAGCAGTCTGTCTCTCGTGAGTATTTCTGGACACGGCAGAGATTGGCCTATTGCTCTTACGTCACCGACAACTTATTGAAATCGCTCTGTAGGATGCGTTCCTTTGTGTGAATGGAAATAGTGCGTGGGGCCTGGGAGACTATTCTTAGTGGCTAGCTGCTTGCTAACTGTGATTACACTTAACACTACCACTACGTGCACTCGGTGCAACTGCACCACGTGCCGGCGGGAAACACCCCTAGCCTCCAACCGAGGTTTATGTCACATTACAGTATTAAAACGCAAAACCCGCCTATCTATTTCATATGCTGACCCAAAAGCGCTGATCAAGTTGGAAACGAAACAGATTTGCTACATTCACAGCACTTTCTCTACCCACTATAGTTTATTTTTATCTATAAACTATTCTTACAAAGGCTTATTTTTCTATCTACGTCATTTAATCGAGATAAATGTTTGCAGAAATATTTTCATCACATTTCGTTATCGTTACAAGAGGAGCAGTATTCAAATCTTTACAAATTGGGTTAACTTTGAAATTCACTCCTGCATAACATCACCAGAAACAAAAGAATGGTGATTTATCATTTAAAATAATATATATCACTACAAAATTCAAAACAATAGCAACGAACATCGCAGAATTGCTTAATGCCACAAACATTTTGATATATATATATATATATATGCTGTGTTTCAAGGAGGTCTTTATTTTTTATGTGGTAACCTATATTAATTTTTCCATGACTTACCAGTTAAATAATGTTATACACAATTCAGAACTCACAATCTATTCGCAGAAAATTCAAGATATGTATTTTATTTGTCATGTAAATATCTTAAACATATGGTATTTTAACCAAAATAGAAAAATCAACAAATATTTGCATTTAATTTAGACTGAGGGGTGGGGGGTACTTTCTTGAAAATCTTAGTACCTTGGAAAGACACGTGACAGTCTGTGCAAGTTGTTGAGCCTAAATATCAAGTATGATATGCTGTTGAGTGTATATATGGACCCTCTTCCAAAAATGTTTGTCTTGGATTCAGGGTACTTCAAAACACGTATTTCCTATGAAATATCTATATCAATTTTTGAGTGAATGCAGTATTTTCTCTATCTACCATAGGCATGTGATAGAAAGTAAAAATTACTCATGGAACAATTTCGCTGTTCCCTTTCGAAATTAAACCACTTATCAAAACCAATTTAGACTGCCTATGCTGTTGGTCGATCAGCGCGCTGAGATGCCGGTTTCGCCTCGATAAGGGATGGAGAATAGATATTTCTTTAATAAGGATGATACCCTACTCCATACACAGAGTCTAAAAGTACGCCTGCCAGAGTGAACGGAATATTTCTAATGTAGAAGGCGCGGATTTAACCAGAATTATTAAAGGCGCTATTGGAACTGGGGAGGGGGTAAATTAAATTGAGTTTTATTTATGGACGCTCTTTAACTACTATGGTTCTTAGTGTCCCATTCTATATTGGGCGCGAAAGAACGGAAATTTTGCTCGGAGGCGTCTTTATCAGGCTTGAGGTTCTTTTACGCGCCGTAAATCTACCACACGGAGCCACCGGCTTTACTTTTCTTCCGAAGGAAGCTATGCTAAAGATTTTTAGCCTGAAAAAATCTATCACCCTCCGCCGGGCTTGAATCCGCGACCTCGAGAACTAGGGGATTGGAGTGGAATAACACGTCACTTTATCATTTTGCTTCTCAATACCTGCTCAGTATACTAACAGTGTTTATAAGCAGTCCGTATTATCTGCAAGAAATGCCATTTCAGATATAAGTGATTGCTGGCTAAAATAAGGGTTACAGACAAAGGATTATAAATTATGTGACGGTTATGCTTTGACAGCAGGCAGTTTCGAACACCTTAAGCTGGGCCATCAGTGGCACCAAAGGTGATACTGTGGTGATTTGGCATTGCCTTCCACAGCATGGGAATGAAGTGACATGACATTTCTCCAATCTCGAACCCGCGATGGCAGAAAATTCCCCTTCCCGACCAAGAATCTCTCCCGGATCCCGCATGCCAGCCAGGAACGCTGAACACCGGCAGGTGGTGAGACACGCAATAAGCGTAATTAATATAATTTAATTCTAGTATTTAAAATGTATATCTCTGCCCTATTTTAATATAAGAGCATCTTAAAATTACTATTTTGAGAAAGGAGTGTTCAGGCATCGAATCTGTATCATTTCGTTGAAATAAAGCTGGGTATGACGAGTTCCGTTGTATCTAAAATGTATTTTATATTAAAATTTTTATTATTTATAGGTAGAAATAAACATTTGAATATGCATCTTTCACAAAACTTAAATTTTAAGATGTGTCAATGTTGAACAAGGACAGAGATATGCATAAACAGAATGGAAGGAATGCCTTAGCGCAGGTAATATTGGTAATACAGATGCCACGGATATGCTTGTTGCAGTCTAAAAATATTCAAAGCCGTTTAAGAACCTTGTTATTTAATATTTACGAACAAAATATGTTTATTAACTGTGTACTAAGTTTATACGGTGTTTAGTGGCTATTATTATTTAATGTTTTAGAGCTGCCTTTAATTTCTATTGTCATATCAGGGGCTTTGACATGAGAAAAAACTCGCTGACTATAGGTTCTTTAATAATGCTTATCTGAAACACACTCACGTCCATTCCCACTCTGCGAAGAATAAGGAATGATCTTTATTAAAGAAAAAATTTCCCCAACCTAGCTGGGAATCGAACCCGGAATCTCTCGGTTAGGAAACCAGAACGCTGACCGCTCGACCACAGCGGTAGCTTATGGCTATTTTTGTAACTGCTAATTTGGAAATATTCGCAAAACATTTCTTAACCATATTCAGTCTTTTAAAAACGTTTTCTGGAAAGAAAACTAATTTGCATCGTCGCAAACGAAACAGTCAAGCATAATTAATTAATAAACTAAATTAAGTCTTGTAAGCAAATGTTGTAAAAATATATCCAGGTTTGGATATTTTAGGAATTAGCGAAACCGGCAATCTCTACTTCAATATTTCTCTCAGATGCACTTTCGGAATTCCGAAGCTTACCACAATGGACTCGCGATTCAATAGGCAAGAGACATTTCAGAACACGCGCTGCGATGCAAATTCCTTTGTAAGTGGTGGATTATTTTCCATCACGTGGTTCAGATTACCAAATCCGCATTCACTTCTTGGAAAATTTCTGAAAAATTACTTAAAATGTTTTATGTTCCAATAACAAACACCGAATCGATTAAATTATCATGGAAGTTTCAGAGATCCAAACATTTTATTTGTTAAAGAATCTAAACTATTTTCTATTTAAAAAATATTTCGTTATACAAAAGTAGAAACAAATAACTACATGAAGTAGAAATCGTGACCGATCGGGATGCCTCCATAGCAATCCTGAGACTCGCAGGCTGGAGGAATTAAGATTAAAATCCCTGTTACGATCAACCTGCTGAGTGTCGCGGAAGTTCAAGCCGGCTTGATGTATACTCTACACGACTCTCAAAGTCCACGTGACAGTAAAGAATAATATAACTAAGGGGGACAGTACAGAAGGAAACTCTAAGGCTGCTGGTGATAAAATAAACACAACAAATGATACATAAGGCCCTCTTAAAGCCATTTCTGCAACATAAGCAGGCAATAACAGCAAGTACATTAGAAAAGTTTTTAATGATGTCACATGATGTACTGAGCTGTTAAAGGTATAATTAAAGGGCATGAGATACAAATGTTGTCACCAAGATGTAAGTTATCACTTTATAATTGATCCATGGCTACATAAATATACCTTGAATCCCTGCGCTAAAGTATGACATCTAAAGACGCCTTATACATTTCGTTTTCCAGACATTATGCATCACTGACTTTAAATAATATACATACTTAGGAAACAAAGTTAGCAGGACTTTACTCATATGTAAAAGCTGTTATGCAGGCAAAATAACACAGCATGAAACGCGCGGTAATGTTCTGAAAACCTATGCAATTATCATAATTGTAGCGTGTGCTGCATTTACATTCAAGGGCTCGATTCACGTCTTTTGTAGGTTTAGAATGGGACCGACGCATTTCTGCGGGCTCGCCTTGGTGGTATGCAGTCCTCATAACACACAAGTGTTGCAGTAGGACTATTCTTGTTTAATGCAAGCCTCATTTGATTGTTTATTGACTTGAAGGCTCTGAATTCCCTGCCAGTTTTAGTGTTTAATATTTGTGATTCTGAAACTCACAGGATTTAAAAATACATTTCCTTAACCTTTTCAATCCTGGTGTATTTCTGACCAAAACTGTTTTTCAAGTTTGATAGCATATAGCAATTACTTGTGCCCTTAAAAGTTTTAACTGCTATTCTCGAATTCTAGCTCAGTGTCGGAACTTTGGTTCAGAATATCATACCTGTGGCAAAAGCACGGGTTGGGCTCGTACACAATAAATGGTGATTGGTATGTGTGGGGAGTTCGGTAACACTGTTCTGAAACACTTGTTTTGAATTGAAACTAAAAAGCACACACAAAACAAATGTTTTATTTTATGTTTAATAAACCTTGCTAAATCCAGAAAATTTAAAACTTTTCTTAGAACTGTATTTTCTTTTCTAGAATATTTAACGTCAGTTTTAATGAACATGGCACCTGAAAGGGTTAAATGGCGTTAATATCGACAACCAAACCCTATTACTCAGTGGGCTAAAAGTATTTCTTCGTAATCCATTTTAAATACAAGTTGTTCAGATTTATAAAACTCACTTTAATTGGTGGTTTTGTTTTTCCATTAGTAATGATTTGGTTTCATTAAAATGTGTTTTGTCTTCACGATTTATGCTTTTGAAAGGCATTAAAATTGTTGATGCTGTCCTCAAGCTCAACACCACGAACTTAAAAATGTTGAGCACATAAAATTAGAGGTCTGATGTACCCCAGAAGTAAAACCATAAGTATTATTTACAGAAATTTGAGCTATGCAGTGGTTATTATTCTGGAGCATTGCGCCATTGCTGTGCGAGGGAGGTGATCCAATAGGGAAAATTCTTCATGTTGGCACTAACGGCCTGCCTCCCGGACAATCTCTGAAATAGATCCGTAGCATGGGGAGCTTGCCAAGTCTTTCTGGATCGCATCCCGCCAACTTACACTTTTACTAGCAACCGTGTGCCCGCGCTGCATTTACTTATAACAACAACTCCATTGCTTTAAATATGTAGAGCCAAATAAATTCCCTTTCATTTTCAAACTAATTTATTGGTTCCTAGTGAAAGATGCTCGACACAACGTGCTGACTGTGCACTGGTGTTTTAAGATCACGTGAAAGATTTGGCTTTCCTTAGCAACCAATACCACGTGCTTGCTTGATATATGGAGAAACAAATAACATTTAGTAATTCTAAAAAATTTGCAATTGACAGAGAATGCCATTTAAAAAACAGAGTTAAATTCTAACCTTCACAATTGTATTTTGATATTTTCTTAGATTAAAGTACAAGGATTAAGTGGTGGCCTTGGGTTCCTTATCCCCTACACCCGGACCGAAACCTCCAAGGTTTATTATACGGTTTTACTCCCTGTTAAGATCCATACTGCTATTTAAACTCTTATTACATTCAGAAGGTCTAAAAACCCCTTAACATTTCTTTTGTTTTATTGTAACTAAGATTATTATTTTAGAACATGCTTCGCTAATGAAGTACTGTTGTAAAGTCGTTTTTGAGTTCATTTCTGAAATACCTTTATCAATCAAGATACTTTCTATAACCTCCATGCCCACGTATAAACCCAAGCGTGGGTTTTGTCGGTTTACATTTATAAATTAGATTAAAATTCTCTCCTATGTAATTTTCTGATGGAATATTCGACTAGTATTTGGCATGTTGGTGATTTATTCACAAAAGCACTACCCTTTTGCAGCATATATGCTGATTGGGAAAACAGACTCTCGCCAATAAAGAAGGTACTGTTTCCACCTAGTCGGCTAATATTTTAGTAGTAAGTTGGTATTTAATGACACACATACACACACAAACATACATAGGCTCACCAACTTCCAACAAGAAGTCTTTACAGCATCATGATTTGGATTGAAGAAATATATAACAGATTTCTTTTACCTCGAAATATATTTTTGGAGTAATTTTTCATTTTCACTTTCACTATTTTACTATATTGTAGCAAAATGTTCGAAAATTGTCTTCGTAGGTTCCTCAAAGCGGGTTCGATCCCCAACGGATGGGGAATGTTTCTTTAATTAGAATTCCCTATCCTCCAGAGTCTGAAAATGGGAATGAACCCACAGTTCAACGAACATAATCAGTTATTTCTCAAGTAAATACCCCCGATGTGACCGTAGAAGTTAACTTTTATATATACATTTATCAGAAATAATTTAAAAGGTATGCCATAAGTTCAAAGGCAAGTGATTAATTTCCTGTGAAGTGTATATTTTTGTAAATTTAATGCACAAGAAACATTAGTTAATTTCAAGAAAGGAAGCTTACGATCACACGATTTGATACCTGTAAACAATCTTACGTGAGATGCTGTTAATTCTTTTGTTCGGTTTAGGACCATTAGGATTCTCTTTCAACTCCTGCAGCCATCTATCACACTGACTTTGTATTTAGCATACTAAACAAGTAGCTAAGGTTGTAATGTTTACAAAATTAATACTAAATAAATTCAGATTGTTTTTTCCAGGTGGTGAACTGATTTGGAATGTTTACTTCAGATTATAAATTCAAAAATAATTTTAAACATTTAAATAAGGCATTCCGTAAACTCCTAGTAATTGTAGCATAGGTATTTCCATGCTTTAATTATCTAACATGCGAATTCACAGTTCCCATTGTTATCACTTTATCAATAAGAGAAAATAAATTTTAATAGAATCATTCACGAATAAGTTTTCTATTTGCTGATTTAGGATGGTTGTCTAATCTTCTCACCCAAACTAGTTTTCGCAAAAAAGAGAACGATGGTTTTCATCCAATATTTTGCATTTGCTCAAGTTGCTATGGTGACCTTACCTTCGTGCTAACTTTCCACCACAGGAGTGTTATATATCACACAGGATTAGTCACAGATTGTTAGCAATACAACACCAGAGGAGTTTATAGCTAGGCGTTACAAAGATAGTTAATGTGTTAGACAAAAGAGACTGTAGAAATAATTCCAGTTGCAGCTGATTTCAGGAAATTAAAAACGAGTAGAAAAGTCCTCTTTCTCCAGGTTATTTACGCAGTGACACTGGTCGCGCGTGCGTGTATTCCGCCATGTTGTGTGTCCATGTATTCACATAAAATTTTGCACTAAGTATATTATGTGGATGAATTTTACTAAGAAGTTTGGTGTAACTGATGAGCGGCCATTTCCTAATATGGGAGCTCCTGGCAGCCATGTTTGCTAACAGCGCCATTCAGTAATTTCATGTTTCTTGCAGCTGAAGCAAGCTTACTAGTAGAAAATGCTTTATAATGGTGATGAAAACCTCGAAATAAATAAATGCAGCTATCGATTATGCAAGATATTCTTACACCACTGTCGTAAAATTTTTGATAACAGAAGGAAAAATGCAACAAGATTTTCTGTAGTTTCTCAAAAGCCTGTTGGCTTGATGGCGGGTTTTGATCACTGATGTCCAATGTGTTAATATTGTTCACTTACGATAAATAATCAAAGCACTGTCGATAGCCTATGCCTAGCTAAAATGCGTTAATTGCTGCACTGACACTACAGCATTAACTAGGAGCGGGAGTCGAACCCTGGACCACGTGCACCATAACCTCAAACCTTCACTGCAGCACTACAAGCGTCGTATCCACCGGCGGCGACACAGGAGTAATCCACACACAGACACACATACACACACACAGCACCTTCCTGCCCACTTACGTTCGAAAGCCGTTCTGTCACCCGCGCCGTGATGCCTCCCCGATATAAACCTCTGCAACGTGATCCTGGTCTGTATCGGCTCTCTGGATTGGTGGAAGGCGCCTACCAATCCGGCGCCGCGACGCTCGGCGACCCTGGTCTACCTTTTTAGGCGGGGCGGGGAGCCAGCGCGAAGTGCTATACCGGGCCAGCTAAAATACACTCAACAGGGCCACGGCTTGGTTAGTCAGTTCCTTGCCCAGTTGCGTTCAACAGACACTTCTCCCCAAACACAATACTTCATTTTCAAACTTCATTCATATTATTCCGAGAAATATCATTAAACATGTTAATAACACAAAAGGACAACATTGAAAGAATTTATGGCATAGTTCAAGCCCTAATCTCTGCTGCAAATCATCGAGAGACCAGCTGGCACACATTCCAGTTCAGAAAGGTTCACTGGCATGAAATTATAATCGTGTAGCTAGATATAATTTTTAAAAGGTATTATTATAGTTTAATACTTTTTGCTTGTTGCTTAGACTTGTTTATTAACTTTCATTTTAGATCTAACATAAAATGTATTCAACACCTGCAGTTCCGTTCGAGTATTCTCGACAACTGCTGAGGTATTTCTTTTTCTGTAACTTATCTGTCTATGTGACCTTTTAAAGCCAATATTAATTCTTTTCACGGTGTAACAGTAAACGTTTACTAGCCAGGAAGTGTGTAGGTCAAAGGTAAAATTAACCCGTCCAGGTTAGGTTGTATGATCATTTTTTGTACATAATTCAAGTTCCATTTTATTAAATGAAAGCCAATAATAATTCCGTGTACAGATTGTTTAAATATTCTGGGAAAACAGCACTGCAATCCTCTGTAGTGGGTAGTTGATAATGATTTTATTTTCAAAATCCATTCATAATAATAACTATGTGCTGGGGATTTCGCTTGGAAAATTGCAGGTTTTCGAAGACCATTTAGAGGCACTATCACAGCATGTGTTGGCAGCCTTGCCCACAGATAAAACTTCTAAATTTGGCAGCATTTATGCAAACATTTTCAAACCTTTTAAACGCTCTGCTTACCATAGATATAAGTGTGTATTAAATTTTATGCAGACATCTATAATACTTTTGAAGTAAAAGTAATTTGATTACTCTTATTATAACTAATCAATAAAATATTCCACGGGTGAAAAAAAAAGTAACACATTATTTTAATAAAAAACTAGAATAATACAGCTAGTTTTTCTCACATAAATGTTAAAATTTTAAATGTAGCTTATTTGCAATATTTATCCACAGATGTCAAAATAATTGCGTCCTATCCTGAGCAAATAAAATGTAGTCAAAATCATAAACTGGTTTTATTATCCATTATCTCCGAGTTTCTGCTGAAAGTTTGAACAATGTTGCTTACAAACTGCAGCGTATGCAAAAGAGCAACAAAAAATCTGATGTGTTACACTCACATGACTTTCCCTACTCTTGTACAAACTATTTTTACAAACGCTTATTCTCCATATGCTTCATGTTAATCGAGATATCGAGATGTCAATCTTATTCGTAATTTTAATGTAGATGCAAGGGGAATATGGTAGGTTTTAAGCGTTAGTCAAATATTTTAACGCTGGTTGCTATGTGGCGCATTCCATTCTCTTTGCATGTCCAAGACATAAAAATAATGAATAACGAATTTGAGAAAAAGTATAAGTATTGGAAAATTTAAGCGAATAACAAGCAATATCTCGAAAATGGTTCACTCAACAACAAAAATGTATATGACATAAATTGTGTATTTTAACGCGATCTACATGTTTTGTGTAGTAACACTGTCTATCTCTTATGGTTTACCAGTTATGCAAAAGTCGTTCACAATGAAGAATACTTTTGGAGACATTCCCAGAAAATTTGAGATATACATTTCATTTGTCATGAAAATATCCTAAACATATGATATTTTAATCAAAATCGTTAGAAGCATTTTTGAGAAAATTAAAATTTTCGAAAAATGTTCCATGTAAAGGGTAATCTGGGGTGGGGGTATTTTCTTGAAAACCTTCGTGTCGCATCTCTGGATGATACTGAAACTAAATACCAAGTTTGATGTTTATCCGACTGTTCATTTCTGAGTTATACTGTTCACAGACACACACACACACACACACGGACATGTTTCCAAAAATGATTTTTTTGGATTCAGGGTGTCTCAAAACATGTATTTCCGGCAAAATCTCGGTATCGAATTTTTGGGTGGAATACAATACTTCCCCTACTTACTGTACGTAGTAGAAAAAGTAAAAAATGAAATTACCATACTCGCAATCACGACTATGCTCTGTAGACATACGAGGACAACACTAAAATTTTTAGAAAATCAAACAAGGATTAGTTTAAAAAAATTTAAATTATGTTATTATTTTTCAAAATATTCTTTATCAATGCATTTTGGCATTTGATTAAATCAGACCTCAAAGCAATGATGCCACTACTCCTGAGGCACTTCAGAAACCACTTTTCCACTGCTGCATCTGATGTAAAAGTGATTCCACGCATTTTATGTTTAATTTTTGGAAACAAAAAGAAATCACAAAATGCTAGGTCAGGGCTGTACGGACGAGTGTTCATGTTGCTGGCCTTTAAAGCATCCGGATATTCAGTTGTTAGTTTCGCTGCATGCGACCATAGTTGTCATGATGTAACATTATTTTTCCTTTTGGGTTTTTCACGAACTTTTGTGTACCAATAAGTAATGATACGTCTATCTTCCAATGCTATAGTAGCAATGTGGCCCGTTTTAGAAAAAAAATCTGATGAGTCACACTCACATGACTTTCTCTACTCTTGTAAAAACTATTTTTACAAACTCTTATTCTCCATCTACTTCATGTTAATTGAGGTAAACATTTGCAGAATCTATCTTATTGCTAAGTTTCTTGTAGATGTAAGGGGAATATATATTTACAAGGGCAATTTGGAAATACAGTAGCCTTTAAGCATATACATATCTCTTAATAGCTGTGCAGCACCATTCTCTTTGCCACAGATTAATACTCTTTGCGTATCCAGAACAAAAAAACGAACAATGAATTCCCATTTGAAAAAAAAGTATTGAAAAATTTAAGGGAATAACAAGCAATATCTCGAAAATGGTTCACTCAACAAAAAAATGTGTATGATATAAATTATGTATTTTAACGTGGTCTACATTTTTTTTGTAGTAAGCTTTTGTCTATCTCTTATGGTTTACCAGTTATGCAAAAGTCGTTCACAATGAAGAATGCTTTTGGAGACATTCCCAGAAAATTCGAGATATAAATTTCATTTGTCATGAAAATATCTTAAACATATGATATTTTAATCAAAATCGTTAGAGCCATTTTTGAGAAAATTAAAATTTTCGAAAAATGTTCCATGTAAAGGGTAATCTGGGGTTGGGGGATTTTCTTGAAAAACCTTCGTGTCGCATCTGTAGAAGATACTGAACCTAAATACCAAGTCTGGTGTTTATCCGACTGTTCGTTTCTGAGTTATGCTATTTACAGGCACACACACGGACATGTTTCCAAAAGTCCTTTTTCCAGTGGAATACAATACTTCCCCTACTTACTATACGTAGTAGAGAAAGTAACTATCTTCTTACCAGCACTGCAAAGTTGTCGCACTTTTGCAGGCTTAGGCTCTGTTCGAAAGACCCAGTGATCCGATTGACTTTACTTTTCAGCATCATAACAATAAATCCAAGATTCACCATCAGTATCGACATTCCAAAGCAAATTTGAATTGCCGCCTTAGAATTTTTTCAAAGTCTTTCTACACCAATCAATGCGTTGTTGCTTTTGAACGGGAGTCGATTGATGTGTAATCCATCGACAACAAAGTTTCCTCACGTTTAACTGTGGATGTAAAATGTTTTGGATTTGACTCATACCAATGCCCAATGTCGCCAGATTAAATTCATAGATATCTGTCGATTTTCTTCAAGCATTACTCGAACAGCGGCGATATTTTCATCAGTAACAGCAGTTCTTGTTCGTCCTTCACGAAATTCGTCATTACGAAAATATAAACGTCTTTTTAATTCGCTGTACCAATTATAAATTGTTGCCCTAGATTTGGTTTCTTTGTAAAATGAATTTCTAAATCGATCTTTACGATGCTCAGGCATTAATGACGATTTAAAATCGTAAAACATCACACTCAAATTCATCCTATAGTCAAATTCATTTTTGGGTGAACATAGAATCTTTAAATAATGTCAACTAACAAACTATTAGAGAAAATCGAACTAACTACACGGTAATCAACTCGCAAAACATTGGAAACTAGTGTCAGATATAAAGACATTTCATTTGTTTTAAGAAACTTAGCATTCCCAAAAATTTTCGGTATCACCCTGGTAGCTTAACATCAATGTAGCTTTGCATGATATTCCTCCTGCAGATAATCTATAGGCTGAACCTTAAATACTGTCTTCGAAGTTCAGGGCTTGAATGAAAATAAGGCACCGATGAAATTCGAGTAAGAATTTCCGTGCTAATGGATTAGTTATTAAAAGAAAGAAAATCAAACCAAGAAGTCAAATGTCCTAGCCGTTACTTTAAACCATGCTCATAATAACTGGAGTTAAACACCAAGAAAACACCAATGCTCTATCTGGTATTGCAACAAAGAAGCCTCGATACGTGAGACAATTTGTTGGTGTCGACCGTTTCCGAGCCCATGGTTTGGTGAGAACAGAGGAGTGCAGTTTTCTGGAATCATTAAGAGCAAGGTGAAAGTTAATGTCCACCAGAAGTGTATAAATAAGGTCTTACAATCCTATACAACTCTGGAAAGTCGGTACTTGTATATAGCTACTGAACTGTACATAACCAACTGCTGATTTCTGTCTTCTATAACCAATAAAAATCAAAGAAACGAAAATAAATAGTGTTGCCTACTTTAAAGAAGACCAATAACAAACATTTTGAATGGCTACATATCCACGGTCAATGCCGGGACATATTTTGAATCACTCTCTCATGAATGATTTTCAGTTATTCAATGAAATACGACGGACTTAACAAAGAAAACATAAAAAAATTGGGAAAAAACATTTTTATTTCTCTACATATTCTCCTTTCAGCTCGATACACTTTTCCCAGCGATGTTCAGTAGCTTCGATATCCTGTTTATAGTGAGAACCATCGAGTTCTGCAAAATAGCCATCAACTGCAAACTCCACCTCTTCAAATCTTTTACTACCAAGCCATTTCTTCAATCTGGAAACAGAAAATAATCAGAGGGGGCTAAGTCTGGCGAATAAGGTGCATGAGAAAGCAATTAGAACTTTAACTCATTGATTTTGGCCATGGTGATAATGGATGTGTGAACTGGTGCATTGTCTTAATGAAACAGAACCTTATTTTTCACTAAATGCAGCCGTTTTTGCTTGATTTCATCATTCAAACGCTGCAATAAGTTTGCATAATACTTGCCATTGATTGCTTTTCCTTTTTGAAGATAATCAATGAAAATTATATCACGCGCATCCCAAAAAACTGACGCCATGACCCCTGCAGAGGGAACTGTCTTCGCCTTCTTCGGAGCTGTTTATACCTTTTTAATCCACAGTTTTGACTGTTCCTTTGTCTCAGATGTGAAGTGATGGACCCATGTTTCATCCATGGTTATTAATCGACGCAAAAACTCGGATTTATTGCAGCGAAACTTTGCCAAACACTCGACTGAAACATCCTCACGACGCTTCTTTTGTTCCATTGAGAGTAAACGCGGCACCCATCTTGCGCACAGCTTTCCATGTCTAAATTTTCAGTTAGTGTGCTATTTACAGCACTTTTTAAACTGCCTACGAGTTTGCTAGCTCGCGCACTTTCAGTCGATGCTCATCCATTACCATTTTGTGGATTTTCTTCACAATTTCTGGCGTGGTCACCTCATTTGGTCAACCACTGCGATGTTCGTCTTGGCAGCGTACGATCTCGCTTAAACTCTGCCACCCAATATTTTACTGTTGTAAACGAAGGAGCAGACTCGCCCAGAGTAGAATCTAGCTCAGCTTTAATATTAGTTGGATTAAGACCTTTCAAATGAAAGTATTGTATCACATAACGATGGCCAGTTTTATCCATGTTTACAAATTCGCTGAGAGAGTTCATTATTAATGGCTGCCAAACAAATACTAAACAACGTAGCATCGTCAAACTTCAAACTTAAGCTTTATAAGGGTGGTACTTTCCACCATTTATTCGCACATTCAATATGGCATAGAAGTATGGGGTGGCTGTAGTAATACCCTCATCCAGAGGGTTCTAGAACTCCAAAAGAAATGTATCAGAACAATCTTCAAAATGGGAAAACGTGAGTCCTATAAGGAAGTCTTCAAAAGAGAAAGACTATTTACTGTAGTGTCTTTGTACATATAGAGTAATCTTCCTGACTGAACTGCACAAACCTAAAACAAATAGTGAAATAAATGGTCACGACACAAGGTGTAAATTGGACTTGCACCAAAATAGTTATAATTTAAATAATTATAAACAAATATCCGTTTATATTTGGGTTATATATGCACAACCGACTACCAACTGAAGTAAAATGTGAAAGCAACAGCTTTAGATTCAAACAGAGTGTAAAAAGCATATTTTAAACCATCCTGTACGTAATATTAATGATTTTCTTCTTTGTACTTAACAATGCTTGAAAGAGCCTGTATACAGTATTCATACTTTCAACAAAGTGCAAACAATCACATATATTTTCTAAACTGTAATTTAAGTTTTTATCTTTGTACTTGACAATGCTCGAAACTTGTAATTGAGTCTATGGGCAATAAACTTATTCTCAACCATAGTTATTTGTTTGAAACACAAACAACCGCTATATATATGTCAGGTCGTGTACTTCTGGGACTGCGTTCGTATTTCAGTTTTTTGCTGTCAGATATGCATATCCAAAATACTTGACACTAATTTATTTCCACGCTATTGTAACTATGAATAAACGCCAATACACATGCCATCATATATAACAACAAATGAACCGTTTTTAAATTTTCTGTTTAAATGGCTACTAATAATATTCCGAGAAGAAACTTGCGAATTAAATATGAATAACTGTAATATTGTTAATTCTACTGGTTAACAACTGGTTTCAGAATATGAATAAACATAGATAGCTCACTTTAATACAAATAATGTTACTTTATACGCAAAGCTTAAATTTGCTCAAAATAAAAAAAAATAGTTTTCGTTGTCTAAACATTTGACGTCTCACATTTACATAACTTTCTCTACCCACGGTTCTACAAACTATTCAACACACGAGCAAATTCTTCTACGTGTCTCAAAACATGTAATTGCGGCGAAATTTCAGTATTGAATGCTTGGGTAGAATGCAATACTTCTACTTTCTACGGGTATGTATTTTAAAACACACACCAATAATATCTCGAAAATGATTAACACCAGAGCAATTTTTGTGTAAGCTGTGTGGTTTAACGAGATCTGCTCCCAAGGTCGAGGATTCAAACCCGGGGGAGGGCATGGATTTTTTTTTTTCTTCCGTAAAAATTCTTAGCATGGCTTCCTTCGGAAGGGAAGTAAAGACGGCGTAGATTTACAGCACGTAAAATAACCTCAAGCCTGATAAAGTTTCCGGTCTTTCACGCCCAATATAGCGTCCATAAATAAAACGAAATTTAATTTTTTCGAGATCTACATTTGTTGTGTAGCAAGATTTTGTCTATCTCTTAGGTTTACCAATTGTACAAAAGTCATTCAGTGAAGAGGACCTCACAGGCTACTCCCAGAAATTTCCAAAGTATACATCTCATTTGTCACGAAATGTTTTAAACGTATTATTTTAAAATTTTAATAAAAATCGTTAGAATTATTTTTGAAAAACTCAAAGCTCTAGAAATAATTGCCATTTAAAGGGTAGTTTAGGTCGGGAGATGTTTTTGAAAATATTCGTGTCCCATCTTTGGAAGGTGCTGAACTTAAATATCCAGTTAGGTATTTAATCGACTTTTCGTTTGGATTATGCTGTTCACGGACAGGCACGCCGACTTTTTCTAAAAATATATGCTACATTCATAAGACTTTCTCCACCCATTCTTAAATTGTTTGCTAAAAAAGAGCCGATTCTTCTCTCTACTTCATGTTCATCGAGATGAAGGTATATAAATGGTTTTGTTACATATTTTCTTGTAATTACAATGCGAATAGGGAAATGCAGAAGGTATAAGCGATAGTTAAAGCTTTTAAGACCTCGCTATATGCTACGTCGGAGTCGCTACATGGAGCAAAGGGTATAGAATAGGAAGGTAAGGGCGTAGTGATAAGGGCTGACAATGATCTCACGCGGTACATCTATACAAGAACAATTACGCTTGGCTCGCGAACATTTACTTTATTTCTCCAATACTGTTTATAACATATATAGCGGACTTATATAACTGAAATGTCTTTCTTAAATCATTAATGAAAAACGCTACGTCACAATTTTTGTGACTGTCACAGTGTGTACATGGATAAGATTCTATGTAAATTTATTGCTATGAACTACAACCCGCAACGTTGTATCCTGCAATTTATATAACGGAATATCGGCAGAAATAAATGCCAGGCATAGTTCATTCAACGTTTGATTCAGTGGAGGTGACTCTTTCTGTAATAGCTTATCCTCAACGCTTGTATGTTTCTGTATTGACATGCCTCTGCACATTACTCGATTTACAATACTATGCACAGAAGCAATTGCGCTATTGCGTGGTTTGCAATAAAGGTTTTCTTTAATAATAGAGAAAAATTTTCCCCATACTCCAATATATAGTTTTGCAACTATACGTTGTTGACTTTCTTACCCTTTCCTTTGGCATTTCGTCTACGTGAACACTGTGCGGCAATACACTTAACTCAAATGTACAGGCAATGCTCTCGTTGTAAACAGTCGAGTACAGGACGCCTCTAAACAAACGTAACGACTCCGATGTCGCAGCCCTAATGAGATTTGTGAAGTAGAGATTCGAACAAGATATTTGTAAAGCAGAACAGAGCATTCAAGACCAAGAGGTATGTGTTTATGAAATAGTGGATAGAGTTTAGAAAGTCTTCGGATGCTAATGATATGGGCACGCCAAGTGAGTTTAGTGTCCAGCATTACTCCAACATACTGAGGCAGTATTTTTAACACTTGAATAATTCAATTAAATTATATAATATGTAAATTCAATAACAGCCCGCCTTGAAGCAATATGTATGTAATAATTTATAAAAATGTTTGTAACAGCCATTGCAAATGCTTATATTATTGTAAACATGTTTAATAATGTTATGTGAATACATTACGTATTTTAATAATGTAAGAGCTGTGAGAATAATAAGTTTAACATTGCTAACAATGAGGTAACAGTGAGGTAACCTTGAGGTAATAATGAGTTTGAGAGTTTGAATACTACTAGTCATGCTTAGGGCAGCAATAATGTAAATTTTGTGACAGTTTTTAAAATAGCCAATCAACAGCCAGAAAAAGCTTTAATAAAATGCAGGTATTCTATTGGACTAGGTTTAGCAATCAGAGACTTGAAAGACAAAAAGTTAAAAGTTTATACGGTTGAAATATGTTCAGTTGCCTCCAGAGCTTGGTAGTAACTGGATGGAAGATGTGTTCTCTAGAGAAATATTACGTATTCGTGAGAAACGAAAAATTATGTATACGCGTTAACAAAGTGCAAGTATTAAATAAAAGTATCTCACAGCTCTTGATATCAGTGTAGTGCTATTTAGTTTGTGTCAAGGATTAAATAAAAGAAGTGATTTAAAACTTAAAATCTGTGTAAGCCTACATTCTTGTCGCACCACGCCCTGATTAAGAGAAACGTGTCTCTAAAACACCACTGACGCAGCCGAGGCAAAAATAAACATAAATAATATCTATAGAACCAGTTTAATAACAAAGTTAATAAATATTTTTTTTAAACTTGGAGCGTAACAACAAAAATACATCTTCAAATCGGCTTCTCATACGTAACAAAACACTTTCTCAAATTGACGTCCACATGTGGAGCAAAAATAAATAACTCCAACGTAAAAATAATATCTACTTCAATACTTGACAGGAGTTATAGAAGGTACACAGTAAGAGGATTTGTTTATTGTGAATAAGCAGGGCAGAGGGGATAGTTGTACGTCATAAGGAAAAAAACCTTAGCTTGAGTTTTTTCGGTGCTAAGAAGTATTCTCCAAGGTGAAACCACTCTGCGAGACGATTAAAAGAAGCTTGAATTGTGCGAATAGCCTCGGGGAAATCTGCGTGTGAATAGAATAAAACAGTATCGTCGGCGTATAAAGTTATGGAAGTGGGGACCAAATCAGGAAGATCGTAGGTGCAGATGCTGAACAAGATCGGAGCAAGTATCGACCCCTCTGGAACTCCTGCTTTAATAGAGCGCCGAGACGACTGAATACCGCCAATACGAACTATAAGGATGCGTTCTGATATAAAACCGCAGATGGTAGTGAGTAGACATTGAGGAAGACCGATGCGACAGAGTTTGAGGATTAAGTCATCATTCCATGTTTTATCGAAGGCCTTTGCCACGTCTAGGAATAGGGCCGTTGTGTGCTGAAGGTTTTCAAAACCTTGAAGAATGGATTTAAACGTAACAGCTGATGCGAAGTAGAATGCTTAGAACGGAACCCGAACTAAAAGTCTGGAATTATGTTGTTCTGAGCGACATATTTAAGTAGGCGTCGAAGTATTATCTTTTAAAGGAGTAGGTAATAAACTAATTGGAAGATTTTTAGGCTTGTTTGGTTTATGGAATACTATGATGTGAACAAACTTCCAGTTGAGTGGAAAGTAACCAACAGGCATTCAAGATGGGTGATAAGTAAGCAAGAGTTTCTTAGGACTACATTGGGTAGTAGATCGTGTCCTGGAGATTTTTTTAAGAGGAAGGCATCGAATGTTTTAGAACTGGATGCTATACGCTGGCCTTAAAATTTCATACTCTTTCCATTTCATCGCTAGTAACAGCTAAAACTCGGCAAGACTTTAAAAGAATGGCTAAGTATTGAACAATTCGAACCTTAATAACGGATTTCTCGGAAATGTTTAATGTCACATAAACGTTATTTGAAATAAATTGTGTATTTTAAAGAGACCGTCAATGTTTTGTGTAGTAGGCTTTCACCTGTCGCTTAACGTTTACCAGTTATACAGGATTATACAAAATTTCTTCAGAATGAAGAGGATTTCACAGCTCATTCCAAGAAAATTCAAGATACAAATTTTATTTGCAATTTAAATATCTTTAATATATCGTATTTTAATCAAAATCCTTACAGCCATTTTTAGAAAATAAAAGATTTCGAAAATATTTCATGTAAAGGTAAGTTTGAAAATCTTCGTATGGCATCTCTGGAAGTTTAATATTTATCGCATCTCTGTAATACCAAGTTTGGTATTTGTCCGAATTTTCGTTATTGGGTACTTCTTCTACATATTATACTTATTAAAACTTATTTTTTAATAAAGATAAACATTTGTATGAGAGTGAAGATATAGTCATGCTTAAAAAACGTTTTTAAAATCCAATACTCTTTGCATGACAAAGTGAAACAAAGTAATCTTTAAAAAAAGATAAAGTATTTCAAAATTGAAGAAAAACAACGAACATCTCGAAAATGGTAAATATTACAGAAATCTATTAACATAAGAAGTTGTGTATTTTAAACGAGATCCTTTTTCGACCCTTTCTTATGGTACACCGGTTAAACAATTATGCAAAATTCATTTAGAATGAAGATGATGTCATAAGCTACTTCCAAAAGATTCAAGACATACGTTTTATAAACCAGACAAATATTCGTAAACTTATACTATTTTAATCAAAATGGTTAGAGCCGTTTTGGGAAAAAGAAAAAAAATTCTGATGTGATAAATTCATATGACTTTCTTTACCCTCTATTGTTTATTAGTACGTATACTAACTATTCTTACTAAAGGACATTACTCTGCTTTCTCTACCACGTAGTAGGTAGAGGAAGTGTTGCATTCCATCCAAAAATTCGATACCGAGATTTCATCGGAAACACAAGTTATAAGTCCCTAAATCCAGAGAAAGCATTTTTAGAGAAAAACTCCGTGTGTACATCTGTCTGTGAACAGCATAACTCAAAAATGAAAATTCGGATAAGGCACCAAATTTGGTATTTAAGTTCAATATCTTCCAGAGATGCGGCACTAAGATTTTCAAGGAAATCCTCCACCCCAAACTACCCTTTACATGCAAAATGTTTATAAATTTTATTTTGTATAGAATGGTTCTAATGATTTTGGTTAAAATAGTAATGTTTTACGAATTTCTCTTTATTCGTAAGGAATTTTTTATAATCAGTATAACTGGTAAACGTTAAGCGATAGACAAAAAGGTACTACACAAAGCATATAGTTCTCTTTAAAACACACAATTTATTTCAAATAAGTGGCATAAGGAATTTCTGAGATATCCGTTATTAATGGTTAGAATTTTCGTTTATTGTTTATTCTTTACAGTCCTGTCAACATTCAATTGTTTCTCACGATTGCATGGAAACAGTATGTAATTTTAAGGCCAGCGTATAGCGTCCAGTTCTTAAACATTTGACTATCGCTGTTCTCTGTTACGCAATGTGTAATGTAAATATTTCTGCAAAGTCTTATCTCGACTAAAATGAAGTAGACAGAAAAATAAACTTTAGTAAGATTAGTTTGTATATCTACCACTAATAAACGATAGAGGGTAGAGAAAGTCGTGCGAGTGTATCCCATCAGAATTGTCTGTTTTACTTACGTAGAGTAGGGGAAGTATTGTATTCCACCCAAAAATTCGATACCGAGATTTCACCGGAAATACATGTTTTGAGACCCCCTGAATCCAAAAAACAGCATTTTTAGAAACGTGTCTGTGTGTCTGTGAATAGCATAACTCAGAAACGAAGAGTCGGATGGTATTTAGGTTCAGTATCTTCCAGAGATGCGACACGAAGGTTTGCAAGAAAATCTCCCCACCCCAGATTACCCTTTACATGGGACATTTTTCGAAAATTTTAATTTTCTCAAAAATGGCTCTAACGATTTTGATTAAAATATATGTTTAAGATATTTTCATGACAAGTGAAATGTATATCTCGAATTTTCTGGGAATGTCTCCAAAAGTATTCTTCATTGTGAACGACTTTTGCATAACTGGTAAACCATAAGAGATAGACAAAATTTTACTATACAAAAAATATAGATCGCGTTAAAATACACAACTTATGTCATATACATTTTTGTTTTTGAGTGAACCATTTTGGAGATATTGCTTGTTATTCCTTTTAATTTTCCAATACTTATACTTTTTCTCAAATTCGTTATTCATTTTTTTTCCTGGTAATGCAAAGAGAATGGAATACTGCACATAACAACCAGCTCTTAAAATATTTGACTATCGCTTAAAGCCTAGCAATACACCTTGCATCTACAAGAAAATTAGCAATAAGATTAACATCTCGATTAACATGAAGCATATGGAGAATAAGCGTTTGTAAAAATAGTTTGTACAAGAGTAGAGAAAGTCATGTGAGTGTAACACATCAGATTTTTTGATAATATTTACATATAGAATTTTTGATTGAAATAGAATACTTCGTCTATTTACTATAGAAAAGTTGTTCTTCATTCCCTGGCTATTCTCTGTTCAGAATCTTTTGAGACTGGATGGGGGGATAAGGCCTTCTTGCGGCGGGTGAGGTAACTATCAGAAGGAGCCGCCACACGGAGCCAACCTTTGCACGAACACTTGGTTTTTAACCTTCCCCTGTCCACTGTCTCAAAAGATTCTGAACAGAGAATATATATATTGAAACACAGTTTAAAGCACTATATTATAAACATATTTTCTAGACTACCCTGAATATGAAAGAGAGTACGTATCCCACTAGGGTTGCGGACTAAATCGGGACGTGTGTTACGCAGGTTTGCTAGCCATGACGACGTAAAGCTCACTTGAAACAGAGCATATGATGAAGATTGGGGTCATGAAAGCCAGTGCCAGACGCGAACATCTTCTGCTATGTATAGCATAAGTTAGATATCTGTCAAAGGAAAAACTCGGCCATGCTGAGAGATGCTTGCCTCAATTTCCTCTGCATTCCGTTCCTTTCTCTCTCTCTTTCGCACGTCATTGAGCGAGTGTTTGAAAAGCAATGACCTATTTCATCGGTAGAATCATGTGGAAATTTGCGCCCAAAACTTTATAGTCAGTGGCTTCATGTCAGTATCTGTAAATATGACATACTACCTTGCTTACCCGAAGTTGAACGGTTGGTTTTATAAGCTCGAATAACGAAGTAATTAATTTCACTTACCTCTTCCCGTTCTTTATGAAATTATTGTGCCTTGATTAAGGATTTTTATGGGGATTCCTTATAATTTTAGTTTCGTTATTACAGTCTTTATCAGAGGATGGAAAATGTGAAACATCGGCGGAACAACTGACTTCCTTAACCTCCCGTCGACAGTCTTTCAAGTTCTGGAAATGCCTTATAAGCAACCTTTGGCGATGGAATGGTCGAGTAAGCTTTTAGAACTATTTGGCTTATGGTCCCGATAATCAACGGCTTCCTGATGATAATCTAGGACTGACTGCGGGGGGCGGACTTAACACCACGAGGCACGACAGGGCATAGGGCAGGGTCCCTACGTTTTGCAGATTAAAACTCCCCGGATGGCAGCTGGTGCAACTGCTCACTTCCCCCCTACAGGTTGCACATCCTCTGGGGGGAGGGACTCGGAGACTGCTCCCGTTCTGGGGGACGAAGGGTTATATAGAGCATCCTTTTCCCCTGCCATGCAACGCTGAGATTACCGCCGACATTTGCCACCCTGAAACAGACCAAGCAGATGAAAGGTGAACTGAAATGAGAATGTAGGTGAAGCAGAGGAACAGGAAATTCGGGGAATGTAATGAACCCTCCCAGCATTCACCTAGTGACCTGGGGAAACCCCTAAAAATACCCATGGATCAGGAAGGTCGAACCACGACCGCCAGAATGCGGCCACAGACGTTACCACTTGAGCCATTCCGCCCGGTCGCTGATAATCTAAGGCTTCTGGTCAGCGTAGCCAACACAAATTGACTTACCAGTTTCAGTGTTAAAATTCGCAATGAAACATACCCTCCATGGCGTTACGGCCCTTGCAGGGTCTTACCTGTCAACCTGACTGCCGACCATACGCACGGCAGAGGTGGACGAGCACTCGCCGATAAGGGGAGGACATGTGGCCAGCATCGCGCATCCCTCAGTCGGAATGTTGACTCTCAAGGCCGGCGTCGATGCTTATCGCAGCTTCTCACTTTCCTCAAGATGCTGAGTTGGCAACGGTCCTATACTGGGACTTAAAATCCGCACCCCCACGGGTGGAATCAAACCCGGGCGCATTCTTTTGCCGGAAACCAGAGGACCACGGCGCATGACTAATGAAACATTACCCCGCACATAACTTCTATCGAGAAAAGTCAACAAATTGCGGAATCCAGAGCCCACAAGAGATGCAAATCAACATTTTCCATTCCATCTCTTATAAGAGATCTGTTGTTTGCAACAAGAAAGAAATTGTATCAACTTTTAAATTTAATAAAATTTGTTTTTTAATAATTGTACGTTTTAAACTGCCCATTAAATGTTGTTCAATGAAGCTACGTTCAGATTATTTTAAGGAATAATACGAAGCAGAAGCTAAAAATAAATCTAAGAACTAAATACTTATGGATTATATTACATAACGTTGGTTAATTGCCATGCAACTGTTAAAAGCAGGATTTCATTTTGTGTAGTTCCAAAGACATTTAACAGTAAAGACGTGCTATTTATAGTAATCCGGTAAACTTCAGAAGGCCTCGCATGGCAAAACACAACTAAGGTTATTTAATAGCAATATTCCGTAAGCAGTTAGTTTTACTTTCTCTACTACGTACAGTAAGTAGGTGAAGTATTGTATTCCACCGAAAAATTCGATACCGAGATTTCACAGGAAATACATGTTTTGAGACCCCCTGAATCCAAAAAAAGCATTTTTGGAAACATGTCCGTGTGTGTGTCTGTGAACTGCATAACTCAGAAACGAACAGTCGGATAAACACCAAACTTGGTATTTAGGTTTAGTATCTTCCAGAGATAAGATACGAAGGTTTTCAAGAAAATCCCCCCACCCCAGATTACCCTTTAGATAGAACATTTTTCGAACATTTTAATTTTCTCAAAAATTACTCTAACGATTTTGATTAAAATATCATATGTTTAAGATATTTTCATGACAAATGAAATGTATATCTCGAAATTTCTGGGAATGTCTCCAAAAATATTCTTCATTGTGAACGACTTTTGTATAACTGGTAAAGAGATAGACAAAATTTTTCTACACAAAAAATGTAGATCGCGTTAAAATACACAATTTATGTCATATACATTTTGTTGTTGAGTGAACCATTTTCGAGATATTGCTTGTTATTCCCTTAAATTTTCCAATACTTATACTTTTTCTCAAATTCGTTATTCATTTTTTTTATGTCCTGGTAATGCAAAGAGAATGGAATACACCACATAGCAACCACCTCTTAAAATATTTGACTATAGCTTAAAGCCTACCAATTCCCTTTGCATCTACAAGAAAACCGTCGTGTCGCATCTCTGGAAGATACTGAACCTAAATACCAGTTTGGTGTTTATCCGACTGTTCGTTTCTGAGTTATGCTGTTCCAGATACACACACACACACACACACACACACACATACACACACAGACCCACACATGGACATGTTTCCAAAAATGCATTTTTCGGATTCAGAGGGTCTCAAAACATGCATTTCCGGTGAAATCTCGGTATCGAATTTTTGTGTGTTATACAATAATTCCCCTACTAACTATACGTAGTAGAGAAAGTAAAATTTACAATTGATACAATAAATTCGTAGAAGATGCTTTTCCGTTTGAATAAAGCACTGGTCGTCCTCGAATAACAAATGGTGCTCATTTTGAACACATAAAATAAAATTTTGAACTTTTCTCTATTGAGTGATGTATCGCATGTGTCGCCATCTATTGTCATTCATTAGAAATACATATTTAAAGTCGGTTCCTTCTTTTTGAATAACCCTATATAACCAACGTTTGTTTATACACGCATATTATGCGGAGTCGTGGCTAACCAGATATGCTACAGCGCGAATCAGAGTTACGTAGTAATAGTAGTCTTAAACATGGCTGACATTGATATGATGTCAATACATAAGTGTGTGTTTTCCATGCATATAAAGTGCAATGTATTTGTTTGTTTAGAATATAAACAATTATATTAGACGACATAAGTGACTGGATTACAGGTATCAGCTGATTTCAGTTCGCGCCGTAGCCGATCTATCTCGTTAGCCACGTGACTCACTAACCAGCTTTTGTTTCTGCCGCATTCTCTGTAAGGTAAGGTAACTATTTTCTATTCCATGGCATTCTCAAAAGGTTTTGTGGTCTTTAAGGAAATTATGAATTGAAATTAGAAGGTAGTTTATACCCCATATACGTCCTAAAGAATATGCTTTTACAGTGGTGAAGGAATTATCAAAATATTTCGGGGGTTTTTGAGATTACACACACATCCATACACAAATTTTCTCTCTTTATAATATTAGTATGGATATTACGATTTCTTGTTTAAGTCCGTTTATGCATTTAAAGAAATACCTAATTGTCCTCCTCTAAAAATAATTACGCAAATGTTTCTTGAAATTACTATAATTTCTTTTCTGTCCCTTGAAACGTTGTATAGTTATGCAGTCACAAAATATGTTATTCTTTTTTTTCTGCCTTAACGTATTACCCTCCTCGTTTTAGCACTTACACCCCCAAGGACTTACAAGCCAATGACTTGGGTCGAGTAGCCTGTCGAGGAGCAAGCAAGCTCTGGATCATAGCATATCCAGCATGCGTGATCAGCCCAATGCCTGGTATGACGGTGAAGAAGAAGGAAATGAAATGAGGTGATGAAAGGGATAATAGGAAAATTCGCGGATCAAATTATCCAATCTAACATTCGCCAAGCGAACAAGGAAACCGTGAAAATAAAACCTTCAGTCAGATTGTTCGGCTCCGGGGGTTTGAACCCGGTACATCCCGAATGCGCGCACAGACATTATCACCTGAGCCTTCCCGTTCGGTCTTAAGAATTTCAGTAGTGTAAATTATTTGCCCATTAATCTCTATACTGTGTACCATTGAGTACAATATAGTTTACAAATTGGAAAAGTCTGATGTGTTACACACACACATGACTTTCTCTACTCTTGTACAAACTATTTTCACAAACGCTTATTCTCCATATGCTTCATCTTAATCGAGATGTTAATCTTATTGCTAAGTTTCTTGTAGATGCAAGGGGAATTGCTAGGCTTTAAGCGATAGTCAAACTTTTAAGCGCTGGTTGCTAAGTGGCGCATTCCATTCTGTTTGCATTACCAGGACATAAAAAAAATGAATAATGACTTTGAGAAAAAGTATAAGTATTGGAAAATTTAAGGGAATAACAAGCAATATATCGAAAATGGTTCACTCAACAACAAAAATGTATATGACATAAATTGTGTATTTTAACGCGATCTACATTTTCTGTGTAGTAACATTTTGTTTATCTCTTATGGTTTACCAATTATGCAAAAGTCGTTCACAATGAAGAATACTTTTGGAGACATTCCCAGAAAATTCGAGATATAAATTTTATTTGTCATTAAAATATCTTAAACATATGATGTTTTAATCAAAATCGTTAGAGCCATTTTTGAGAAAATTAATATTTTCGAAAACTTTTCCATGTAAGGGGTAATCTGGGGTGGGGGGATTTTCTTGAAGACCTTCGTGTCGCATCTCTGGAAGATACTGAACTTAAATACCATGTTTGGTGCTTATCCGATTGTTCGTTTCTGAGTTATGCTGTTCACAGACACACACACAGACACACAAACGGACATGTTTCTAGAAATTGTTTTTTTTTGGATTCAGGGGGTCTCAAAACATGTATTTCCGGTGAAATCTCCATATCGAATTTTTGGATGGAATACAATACTTCCCCTATTTACTATACGTAGTAGAGAAAGTTAAAAGATTTAATTAATCTCAATTTTATGATGCATTCTAAAGTATTAAGGAATGCATTTTATATAACTTCAATGTTTCAACAAACTCGCGAATATCTAAGCCTATCACGAAAACATAACAAAAATGTTACATTCGCATTATTTTTCTACCCCTCCTCTACAATGCATTCTTACAAAAACTTATTTTTCTGTTTGCCACATTTAATCGAAATAAACGTTTGCAAAAATATTTTCATTTCACATTTCATTGTAGGTAAGTGGGGGTGGGCTTGGGAGACTGAAACGATAGGTTAAATTATTACCAAAGTGTGTCCCTCTATGCTGGCTTTGAAGTTCCATACTCTTTACATGACATCACGAGAAACAAAGGAATGACGGCTTATCAATTGAAAATTCAAACCATAACAAATATCTCGGAAATGATTAATGGTATAGAAGTTGCATTTGTCGTAAACTGTGTGTTTTAATAAGATCTACATTTTTGTAATAGGTTTTTATCTAAAGTGGTTTGCCATTTACTCAACATGCTGAAAAACTCATTTAAAATGAAGAGGGGTCAGGCTATTCGCATAAAATTAAAGGCGTACATTTTCTTGGTTATGCAAATACCTTAAACATTGGAATTTATCCGACTTTTCCGTTTTGAGTTATACTGTTCAAAGACATACAGAGAGTCAGACACACACACACGAACACTTAAAATGCTGTTTACTTTCTCTACCACGTATAGTAAGTAGGGGAAGTATTGTATTCCACCCAAAAATTCTATACCGAGATTTCACCGGAAATACATGTTTTGAGACCCCCTGAATCCAAAAGAAAAGCATTTTTGGAAACATGTCCGGGTCTGTGTGTGTGTCTGTGAACAGCATAACTCAGAAACGAACAGTCGGATAAACACCAAACTTGGTATTTAGGTTGAGGATCTTCCAGAGATGCGACAAGAAGGTTTTCAAGAAAATCCCCCACCCCAGGTTACCCTTTTTCGAAAATTTTAATTTTCTCAAAAATGGCTCTAACGATTTTGATTAAAATATCCTATGTTTAAGATATTTTTATGACAAATAAAATGTATATCTTGAATTTTCTGGGAATGTCTCCAAAAGTATTCTTCATTGTGAACGATTTTCCATAACTGGTAAACCATAAGAGATAGACAAAATTTTACTGCACAAAAAGTGTAGATCGCGTTAAAATACACAATTTATGTCATATACATTTTTGTTGTTGAGTGAACCATTTTCGAGATATTGCTTGTTATTCCCTTAAATTTTTCAATGGTTATTTTCTTAAATGGAAATTCGTTATTCATTTTTTGTCTTGGATATGCAAAGAGTATTAATCTGTGGGAAAGGGAATAGTGCTGCACCTAGCAACCAGCTATTAAGAGATATGCATGTGCTTAAAGGCTAGTGTATTTCGATACTGCCCTTGTAAATATATATTCCCCTTACATCTACAAGAAAATTAGCAATAAGGTAGAGTCTGCAAATGTTTATCTCGATTAAGATGAAGTAGATGGAGCATAAGCGTTTGTATAAATAGTTTGTATAACAGTAGAGAAAGTCATGTGAGTATAACACATCAGATTTTTTGGGGGGATTCAGGGGACCTCAAAAAATGTATGAAATTTATAAGTCGAATTTGGGTGGAATGCAATATTTCTTTACCTACTAGTTAGGTGGTAGAGAAAGTAGAAATGATATTTTTTTATTCAGGGAATCTCAAAATATGTATTTCTGTGAAATCTGTATATCGCAGTTTCATAATACTCCCCCTACTTACTACATGTATGCGGTTAAAAAATTAATAGTTAATGGACATGTCAGTAGATATTAGATTTCCATACGTGTAACCTTTGAGTAAGGCTTGTAGAAATTTTGGAGTGACTATTCGCATAGACTCGCATATATGTCGGTGTGGCATGAATCAGGAAGAAACGCACGTGGACTGGGTCAGTATGTCGACCTAGCCAGTTCCCACCGCTAATTATACCCAGGGCGGAGCTACTACCATTGTCTCACTAAAAGTCCATTACTCCCTTTTCAAAAGATGGAACAAATAATCCTACGAAGCTCTCACTCGCATAACCATAGCTTGAGCTGGACATTTCGATGTAGCATTTAGTACTTGCATGTCTTGAAAATAAGCAGAAACTACATAATAATAGAATCATTGTCAATATCTGAATTAATATTCTCAGTTAAGATATTTTTTACTTTCTCTACCACGTACCTAGTATGTAGAGAAGGAACTGCATTACACCCAAAAGTTCGATACCGATATTTCATCGGAAATGCATGTTTTAAGGTTCCTGAATAAAACAATTTTACCTTATGTACCACGTATAATAAGTAGGAGAAGTATTGCATTCCACCCAAAAATTCGATACCGAGATTTGACCGGAAATACATGTTTTGAACACCTGAATAAAAAAATCTGATGTGTTACACTCACATGACTTTCTCTACTCTTGTACAAACTATTTTTACAAACGTTTATTCTCCATCTACTTCATGTTAATCGAGATATCGAGATGTCAATCTTATTGCTAATTTTCTTGTAGATGTAAGGGGAATATGGTAGATTATAAGCGATAGTCAAATATTTTAAGCGCTGGTTGCTATGTGGCGCATTCCATTCTCTTTGCATGTCCAGGACATAAAAAAATGAATAACGTATTTGAGAAAAAGTATAAGTATTGGAAAATTTAAGGGAATAACAAGCAATATCTCGAAAACGGTTCACTCAACAACAAAAATGTATATGACATAAATTGTGTATTTTAACGCGATCTACATTTGTTGTGCAGTAAAATTTTGTCTATATCTTATGGTTTACCAGTTATGCAAAAGTCGTTCACAATGAAGAATACTTCTGGAGACATTCCTACAAAATTCGAGATATACATTTCATTTGTCATGAAAGTATCTTAAGTATATGACATTTTAATCAAAATCGTTAGAAGCATTTTTGAGAAAATTAAAATTTTGGAAAAATGTTCCATGTAAAGGGTAATCTGGAGTGGGGGATTTTCTTGAAAACCTCGTGTCGCATTTCTGGAAGATACTGAACCTAAATACCAAGTTTGGTCTTTATCCGACTGTTCGTTTCTGAGTTATGCTGTTCACAGACACAGACACACAGGGATATGTTTCCAAAAATGCTGAAATCTCGGTATCGAATTTTTGGGTGGAATACAATACTTCCCCTACTTACTATACGTGGTAGGGAAAGTAAAAACATGTTTAGAAAATGCTCCGTGTGTGTATTTTTTGTGTACAGCATAACTTAAAAGCGAAAAGTCGAATAAATACTACATTTTATATTTAGGTTGAATACCTTCCAAAGATGCGACACGAAGTTTTTCAAGAAAATTTGCACCCCAGACTATCCTTTATGTGTAACATTTTTCGAAAATTTTGATTTTCTCAAAATGACTAACTATTTTGATTAAAACAACATATGTTTTAGATATTTTCATGGAAAATGGAATGTATATCTTGAATTTTCTGGGAATGTCCCCAAAAGTCCTCTTCATTCTGAACGAATTTGGTATAACTGGTAAGCCGTAGATAGACAAAATTTCACTGCACAAAAATGTAGAGTTCGTTAAAACAATTTATGTCACACACTTTTTTTTTTGTCGAGTAAATCATTTCCAAGATAATCGTTGTTATTTGTTTGAATTTTCCAATACTTATTCTTTTTCTCAAATGGGAATTTGTTATTCCTTTTTTTTATGTCCTGGATATGCAAAGAGAATGGTATATTCCACATAGCGACCAGCTCTTAAAAGATTTGACTATGCCTTAAAGCTTACTGTATTTATTTACACATTCCCCTTGCACCTACAAGAAAATTAGCAATAAGATAATTTCTGCAATTGTTTATCTCGACTAACAGGAAATAGGTGCAGAATAAGCGTTTGTAAGAACAGTTTGTACATGAGTACAGAAAGTCATGTGAGTGCAACACATCAGATTTTTAGAGAAAGATCCGTGTGTGTGTTGTGTGTGTGGTGTGTGAACAACATAACTTAAAATTGAAAAGTCGGACAAATAGCAGACTTGTTGTTTGGGTTCAGTACCTTCCAAAGATGTGACACAAAGATTTTCAAGAAAATTTACCAATCCCAAACTAACCGGCTTTTAAAGTTTGGTATCGTCTTATAGTTCAGTAGTTGGTATTGAGGCTACAGAATGCGCGAAACAGTCATACTTGATATCTTAACTGGAGAGAAGTTCAAAATGGCCTAAAGTGAAGTATTTAACAATTTGGAAGTGAAAAAATGTTTGGGATATATTTATTTAGGTATCGAAATTTATATTTTGGAATATTTCACAATGAAGAAGAATGGTTCAAAGTGTGAAAAATTAATGCTAAGAATGATTTGGTAATACTTGGTAAAAGAAATTCTCTTTCATACACCTACAAGATTGTGTACACCAAGAAAAAAGCTGGGAATTTCAGAATCCAAAAATACGTATTACTTTATTATCAGTAATAACAAAAGTAAAAATGAAGTGTTAATTATTTAATGTGATATAATTATAGAAGTTAAAGAGAAGTTTTATAAAGTAAAAACACATGAGAAGGAATGAACTCATTGAAAAAAACAAAATTGCATCCCCGGAAAAGAAAATATAGCATGCTCTCATTAGAAAACAACACCCAGATGAGATTAATAAGTTATAATATAAACGAGGAGAAAGAAGAAGAAAAAAATCTGATGTGATATATTCATATTACTTTCTGTACCGTCTATCTTTATTAGTGGGTAAACAAACATTCTACTACATTTTAATCCAAATAAACCTTTGCAGAAACAGCTACATTACACATTTCGTTATAGATACAAAGGAAACAGCGATAGTCAAATGTTTAAGAACTGGACGCTATATGCTGGCCTTAAAATTCCATGCTGTTGTGTATTTTAAAGAGATCTACATTTTTTGTGTGGTACGTTTTCGTCTACCGCCTAATGTTTACCAGTTATACAACATTATACAAAATTTCTTCCGAATGAGATGGACTTCACAGGCTATTCCCAGAAAATTCAAGATATATATATATATATATTTTATTTGTCATTAAATATCAAATTTTCTTGATTTTTGGAGAAAATCCCATTTTCTTGGGTTTTCTTGAAAATCTTCGTGTCGTATCCTTGGAAGATACTAAACTTAAATGCCAAGTTTAGTATTTATCCAAATTTTCACTTTTGAGTTACGCTGTTCACACACACACAGAAACACACACGAACCTCTTTCTAAAAATGTTTTATTCGGATTCAGGAGGTCGCAAAACATGTACGTGGTAGAGAAAGTAATATAGGTATGTGTTTTTCAATACAATTTTAAACATTCAAAACCTGGTGTCTTAAAGCGTTCACAAATATATATACTATGTTCTGTAAAAATGAATTGGAGTCCTAGAAGCTATAGTTGTTTAGTTGTTTGCCTTAGTTACGTAGTCGCCTTTCTGTATGATCTATTTTGTTGTTATCGAGTTTTTTTTGCCGGAATATGGATATGTAGATCATGGAACTACTGACTTCTTTTAGTGTACAGCCTAAGACAAAATAAATGAGCAACAGCCAGAGAGGGAGTTCGGTTCGGAAAACGTTGGAAGCATTCGCTGACGCTGCGTTCACAATGCATGATTTAATACTACCCTGCGTTCATTCCAAAGCTATACGATAAGCAGGAAGATGCCTTTCAATTGGTTGTGCGCATGGCAGCCGAACAGTTAAGCGCATGTGTGTTGTAACTGGAACAACCTGGATTCGAATACTTGGCGTATATGTTTTTTATTATTATTTAAATTTTGATTTGTTAAATATATGGCATATGTTTATTTATGGACGCTCTTTAACTGATGTGGTTCTTAGCGTCTCATTCTATATTGGGCGTGAAAGACTGGACATTTTGCTCAAAGGCCTCTTTATCAGGCTTGAGGTTCTTTTACGTGCCGTAAATCTACGGCACGGGACCACCGGCTGTACCTCCCTTCCGAAGGAAGCCATGCTAAGGGTTTTTTACGTCCGAAAAATACATCGCTCTCCGCCGGGTTTAAACCCGCGACTTGGGGAGCTAGAGGCCTGCATGGTAACCCTACACCACGGAGGACGACTAAATATATGGCAATGCAGTATGTTGTCTATGCATAAGGTATCTATTACCTTTAAGAAATTAATGCACAAACAAATTATATTTTCGTTTTCAAAATAGGTGTCATATTAGGTAAGAATTCTGAAGTGAAAACTAGTCCCAAACATTTAACAGATTTAATATTGGATGTGGAATTTCTCTGGCTCATTATTCAGTAATGAATGGCGCTGGCGTGATCAAGCGCGCACACCTCATAGCCTTGAAGTTCTGCATGTATGCTAACAATCATACTGACTTTTGGCATGGCTGAGCGCACATATAAAGACGAAGCTACAAGGAGATCTCCCCTTACGTTAGTGAATGTTGCTGATACTCTGTGTCGCAGGCTGCAAGTACACTTGAAGTGCCTATATCTAGGCTAAGAGGTGGGTGCGGTTATCCAAGGAAGGGATTCTTCCTGGTTCCGTCAACCTGGCTTGTGTCAAAAACATTTTTCCACTCCTCAGCAGGACACTGCACTTCTAGAAGAAGCAGACAGCAATCCCTTCCAGCATGTCTATAATTAGAAGTAATTCAAATTTCTTTGAGTCGAACGCCTTGCGTCCTTTGATTACAGGACTCCTTGCTCGATCTTACAGACGATCACAGATTGTGTAGCCTGGCATTTGCAGAAGAAAATGTCAACCAACTGGAATAGGGTTATATTCACAGACGAGGTGACATTTTCATCTACAAATGGGGGAAAGCAATTGTCTGCCGCCCCAGAGGAAAACGTCTCGACGCAAAATACGCGGCACAGATGAATTGCAAAGTTCATGTATCGTGTTAGGGTTGGATGTCACGAGCTGGTCTAGGTGTGCTGTAGCAGCTTGATGGCAATTCATATATAGCCAGCAGTATAAATACATATTCGAAAACATCATGTTTCCCTCTGTAAGGACTAGATATCCCGATGGAATGATTGAATTTCAGCAGGATAACCACCCTGTCCACATAAGTCAGCAGGTTTCAAACTGGTTCTCGCAAAGCCAAGATATCACAATGATTGACCTCCCTCCTCACCAGATTTGGATGCTGTTAAAAATGTGTGGCCAGAGGTGAAGAAAGGTTTGGAGTTAAGCTGGCCTGCAAGACAAAAGAGGTTTTGTGGGATAAAATACAAGATGCTTGTTCTCTCCTGAAAATTTAATTAGGCATTTGATCATCCATGTCCTATAGAATGAGGGCAATAATAGAAGCAGAGGGTTTACGACCCGATATTAAGTGAATTTGCATTTTATTTGCTTTTTTAATTACTTATTTCTTAGTTTGAAAACGAAAAGGAGAGTGTTTCAGTTTTTATGTGTGAGCATAAATGCCTTGAAATCAAATAAGCCTGAGCAATTGGAAATTATAATATGCGTAAAAAACATTGCATTTTTCTGGAAAAAATAAAATTATGCTCGATATACGAACCTCGGTAGACCTCATTACTACATCGGTGGGGCTCAATATGAAAGGTGACAATAAAATGAAGCTAAAGGCACGCTTCCGAGACACCATTGTGAACCGACTGTGTAAACGAATTGGACTTAAACAAATATACGCTTTGAGAGTCTGATCATCTTTTTGTCTTAGGGTGTACATGTAGTTGTGAAACTGGACAGATGGCCTTAGTTAAGTAGAAGCCTTCATATACATCTGCTTAGATAACTTGATATATGACATTAGTTGCGTATTCGACTTGCTGTAGCATGTGTTTCTTTCTATTTATTTTGTTCTACAGGTAGAACTTTGGATATTGCATATCCAATCCGGTGTTTACCTGGCAACTAAAGGAAACCGCGAAAACATCGCAGTCATAATGTTCAGGTACACGGATTTGAACCCGCGAATGCGAGATACAGAAGCCACCGCCTGAGCCAAGTCGCTCGGTACAGTTTTATTTGAATCAATCAATCTCAATAGATCTCGAAGGAATATACTCTCACCGAAATAACAAAACTGACGCTCTGCTGAATCAATTAACAAGCAGAGCTTTAAAATGGCGCCTTCAGGACAATCGAAAGTACCTTATCTTATAGGTCAGAGAGAGTATTGACGATGTCATGTCATGGGCAAGACACGGAGGTATTCAGTATCAAGGTCGTCGCCAGACGAAGAACCTTGTTGCCATCGCAGTCACCACAGGTAGCCCAGATCGGGCGCGCCGGTCCCAGACTTGAACAGAAATTGCTTATTTTTCAGGAGTGAGAAGCTGGCACCTCAACACTATTTTGGGATTCAAGTCATCCGACAATGCAGTTAACCGCTCGCAATGCCAGAGGCGCCTTCGCTCAGAACACAGGTTGCATTGGCAGCTTTCGTCCTGCTTTGCTTCGGCAGACATCACCAGCAAGGCGGTCATTACACTTGTACTCGCCATTGTTATTTCCTTATCAAGCAGTTGATCGTTTGCATTCCCTAGCATAAATGTCTTTCTCTTTGCTAAGTTTTCAATAAAAACGCTGATGAGTACTTTAATTTATGTCAGCATTAACTCCCTTTGTCCTTTGAATTGTGCTTTTCAAACAACCGAGTTTCATATGTAATCACAGTTTTTATTTATTTAAGGCTAATTAACCAATAAAATGTAGGTATAAGAGGTATACTAAAAGAATTGACGTTATTCTTTAATTGCAACGATATTTCTCTCTCTTTTTCTCCCTCTCTTACTCATTCCGTCCATACCCTCCCACAGTCATCCTCTTACAAGGTCTATCACTCCCTCTCGACTGCCTATTCCTGTCTTCTCTTGGTGTAATAACTTCATGTAACTTGTTGGTAGTAAAACTCAATTTTAAAGGGTGCTGGTACAAAAAAATTCCGATATGCTACATTCACATCACTTTCACTCCAACTATCGTTTATTATTTACAGCTTCTACAAGAATTCTAACGAAAACTTATTGCTTTCTCTACTACGTGTAGTAAGTAGGGGAGGTATTGCATTCCACCCAAGAATTCGATATGGATATTTAAAATAAATACATGTTTTTAGGTCCCCTGAATAAAAAAAACATTTTTATAAAAATGTCCGTGTATGTATGTGTCTGTGAACAGCATAACTCAAAAACAAAAAGTCGGATAAATACAAAGCTTGGCATTCAGGTTTAGTTCCTTCCAAAGATAGGACACGAAGATTTTCAAGAAAATCCTCCACCCCAAAACTATCCTTTACATGGCACATTTATCGAAAATTTTTATTTTCTAAAACATGGCTCTAACAGTTTTGATTATAATACCATATATTAAAGACATTTGCGTGACAAATAAAATGTATATACCGAATGTTCTAGGAATAGCCTACGAAGTCCTCTTCATTCGGAAGGAATTTTGTATAATCTTATATAACTGGTAAACGTTAAGCGATAGATGAAAACGTACTATACAAAAATATATATATAGATCTCTTTAAAACACAATTTATTTAAAATAACGTTTGTGGCATCAGTCATTTCTGAGATATCCGTTATAAATGCTTAGAATTGTTCGTTACTTAATCATTCTCTTAAAGTCCTTTCAACATTCGGTTGTTTCTCGCGATGTCATTGAAACAGTATGGAATTTTAAGGCCAGCATATAGCGTCCAGTTCTTAAACATCTGACTATCGCTATTCTCTTTGTATCTATAACGAAATGTGTAATGTAGCCATTTCTGCAAATCTTTATTTGGATTAAAATGTGATAGATAAAAAAATAAACTTTCGTAAGTTAAACTCCCTGCGGCTACTAAATCGCCTGGAGGAAGGAATGAGACTAGAATGCTCGAAAAGAGTCCAGATCTGATAATGGCAGGCGCAGTGGGGTCCCTAAATTTTCATATTGAACGTCCTCGATGGCCCTCTTTCCCCTGGATAGGTTCGGGCAGAAGGTTACATGCCAAGGGAGAAACAGTTCTCTCCCCTTTCACCGCATACGTCGCACACCGTAGTCCACCACGCCTGGCCCTACAATCCTGAAACAATTCGTGGGAGTGTATAATCCACACCAACATTGGCCTATCGACTTGGGAAAACAACGAAAAAGCTTAATAGCCTCCAACGCTACGGTCTGAGCCTTCGGGCTCGGTGAAGAAAAACCTCAAAATTAGTGATGTGTGAGGCAGTATTTTTAACACTTAAATGATTTCAGTCTAATTATAATATAAAAATTCAATAACAGTCCGCCTTAAAGCAATATGTGTATGTAACAATATATAAAAGGTGTATATTACAGTCATTGCATATGTTTATATTATTGTATACATGTTCAATAATGTTATGTGAATGTATTACCTACGTAATTCAATAATGTAGGAGCTGTGAGAATAATAGGTTAAAAGTTGCTAACAATGAGGTAACCTTGAGGCAATAATGAGTAAGAAAGTTTAATAATGCTACTAGTTATTATTGGAGCAACAATAATGCAAATTTTGTGACAGTTTATAAAATAGCCAATCAACAACCAGAAAATGCTTTAGTTAAATGAAGGTATTCTAATGGATTATAAAATAGCCAATCAGAGACTTGAAATACAGAAATTTACAAATTTAGGCGGAAGAAATCAAGTCAGTTGCTTGTAGAAATGCTCATAACTTGACGCGTTAGTTGTAGGCAGACGCGAGACACGTCCTAAAAAATTGTAATCAAGTGTGAGACGAAAATAGTTTACGTGTTAGAAAGTGAAAGAATTTAATAATAAAAGAATCTCACAGCTCTCTATATCGTGAAGTGTTATTTAATCGTAACAAGGATTAATAAAAAGGAGTGAATTAAAAATCATAATTTGGGTAAGCCTACATTCTTCAGCCGCATCACGCCCTGTTAAGAGAAACATGTCTCTAACAATAATATTGACGCAGCTGAGACAAACATAAATATATAATATTTAAAGAAACACTCAAATTACAAAGATAATATTTTTAAACTTGGGGCAAAGGCAACCGGAAAGTACATTTGGGGCGAAGGCTACCGGAAACTTTTTACCATACGTGCGGTTGCTACTACTTCAACTTCGGCTTCCCAACAGTTGAAATAACAATACAACAACGTAAAGGCAATAAACCTTAAAATCGGCTCCCAAAGCGTGGGGCAAATAACACAACTCCTAAAACAAAATAATATCTTCATGTGACCATACCAGTATTTCTCGATACTAGATACCGATACTGATTTTTGAGCACCGATACTCGATACTCACTTTATAAAAAACTGTGAAGGCGATAGCTTGTTCACTGAGTTATATATTTATTAGTAGCTTTCTGTGTATAACCGCATATAACCAATTTGTATTGTATGCCAATTCCGAAATGGTTGCTTCTCCAATTGGCAGTAAAAGCTTTATCTTGATAATTTCACAGGTTATATATCCCCTATTGTTATTCAAGGCTAATAATAATAATAATAATAATAATAATAGTAATATTATTATTATTATTATTATTATTATTATTATTATTTTATTTGCTTCCCTTTTCTTGTAACTATATTTTGTGCTGGAAACTTTCTTTTAAATGATTTTATATGCATAGAAAAACAAATATCAGCAATTCTTTATACCGGATTGTTGAAAATATAAACTAATATATACTTTTCGTGAAATTCAAACGACTAAAAATGACAAATGTTTCCATGCGGTATACTATCTCTTGTCTAAGTTCTGATTTGTTTCTGCTGGATTCAGAGTAGGTAAAAAAAATCTGATGTGTTACACTCACATGACTTTCTCTACTCTTGTACAAACTATTTTTACAAACGTTTATTCTCCATATGCTTCATGTTACTCGAGATATCGAAATGTCAATCTTATTGCTAATTTTCTTGTAGATGCAAGGGGAACATGATAGGTTATAAGCGATAGTCAAATATTTTAAGCGCTGGTTGCTATGTGGCGCATTCTATTCTGTTTGCATATCGAGGACATAAAAATTGAATAACGAATTTGAGAAAAAGTATAAGTATTGGAAAATTTAAGGGAATAACAAGCAATATCTCGAAAATGGTTCACTCAACTAAAAAAATGTATATGACATAAATTGTGTATTTTAACGCGATCTACATTTTTGTGTAGTAACATTTTGTCTATCTCTTATGGTTTACCAGTTATGCAAAAGTCGTTCACAATGAACAATACTTTTGGAGACATTCCCAGGAAATTCAAGATATACATTTTATTTGTCATAAAAATATCTTAAACATATGATATTTTAATCAAAATCGTTAGAGCCATTTTTGAGAAAATTAAAATTTTCGAAAAATGTTCCAAATAAAGGGTACTCTGGGGTGAGGGGATTTTCTTGAAAACCTTCGTGTCGCATCCTTGGAAGATACTGAACCCAAATACCAAGTTTGGTGTTTTTCCGACTGTTCGTTTCTGAGTTATGCTGTTCACAGACACACACACAGACACACAGACAGACAGACACACAGACACACACACGGACATGTTTCCAAAAATGCTTTTTTTTGGATTCAGGGGGTCTCAAAACATATATTTCCGGTGAAATCTCGGTATCGAAATTTTGGGTGGAATACAATACTTCCCCTACTTACTATACGTAGTAGGGAAAGTAATAATGACTGAGAGTGAGTCACCAAGCCAGACTATTGCAGAAACGTGATTTAGTGCGTCAGCTAAATCAGCTTCATTCACAACTCAGTTAACACTGCATGTTACATGAGTACCTCTACTCATTCCACCATTGTTTTTTAATATTTTTATTTAGAAACAAGGGTCTATGGAATGTTGCATTCTTTCACCCACAGGAAACAGTCAAAGTTTGTCAAGAGTCCAGTAAGCTTTGGGAACACGTGCGAGGCAGTAATATGAAGTCTCGGTACTTTTCCTAGCGTAATGTTACGGGTAACTGCTTTCAATAATACAAAACTTAAACATTTAAAAGTGTCGAATTGTTAGCTTAAAGTACGAGGGGCGTCTAATGAGTAAGTTTTTTCCTATTTTATAAAAAAATTACACACAATTGGTCATGTTGAATTTATTTTATTTATATTGTAAATCCTTCTGTTGCTTTTCTACATAGTCAACATGTTTTTCCAAGCATTTTTGGGGACGTGACGCAAGTTTTTCCAAGCCAGTGTTGTACCAGGTAGGGTCCTGTGCTTGCAACCAGCTATTCACTGATTTGACTTCATCATCGGTGTTAAAAGTGCTTACCTTTGAGTTGGAGGAACATGTGAAAATCACTTGGGGCAAGCTCCGTGAATACGGAGGATAAGAGAAAACTTCCAAGTTGAATCTTGACCCAGGCGAGGCTCAGAAGATTCAACTGGGAAGTTTTCTCGCATCCTCCATATTCACCAGATATTTTCCCAAGTGATTTTCACATGTTCTCCTGACTCAAAGGTCATCTTGGAGGTAAGCACTTTAACACCGTGAGGAAGATCAATTAGAAGTGAACAGCTAGTTACGAGCCTAGGACCAGACATCTGGTTCACTTCTGATTCATCTTCGTCACGATGTTAAAGTGGTTACCTCCACGAATACCTTTGAATTAGGGGAAATGTGAAAATTACTTGGGAAAAGATCTGGTGAATATGGAGGATGAGAGAAAACTTCCCAGTTGAATCTTCTGAGCTCCGCCTGGATCAAGATTCAACTTGGAAGCTTTCTCGTATCCTCCGTATTCACCGGAGCTTGTCCCAAGTGATTTTCACATGTTCCTCCAACTCAAAGGTAAGCACTTTTAACACCGATGATGAAGTCAAATCAGTGAACAGTTGGTTGCGAGCACAGGACCCGACCTGGTACAATACTGGCTTGGAAAAACTTGTGTCACGTCCCCCAAAACTGCTTGGAGAAATATATTGACTATGTAGAAAAGTAGTAGAAGGTTGTACAATATAAATAAAATTAACTCAACATGATCAATTATGTGTAATATTTTTTATAAAATAGGAAACTTACTTATTGGAGCCCCTCGTATTAGACATATTTCGATACCACCGAATATCGAGGATATCGAGGTATCGAAGGGGTCGAGATACCATCCCTACTCAAAATGTGCATTTCCAGCGCAATCTCGATGGTTTTACAGTACTTCCTCTATTTATAGTTAGTGGTAGAGCAAGTACAAACATATAAAGTCAAAGGAGAGATCTACAACACTTAACTACTTGCACGAAAGGCCATAAACATCGCCTGAGTTAGAGAGCACTGGAGCATGAAAATACCACGGCAGTAACTCAGCCAGAATGTTGCAGAATGGGAGAGATGATGGGCCAACTGAAATATGCTGCATGAAAATGCCATCCTCTTGTAAACCAAATGACCTTGCTGCACACGCGATTAATGTTTTGGGCACCTCTACATTTGGAAAGACTACGGCGTAACAAGCGTTGAAATGGCTGATTCACAAAGGAAGGGACACGTCACCTGCTCCCGAAATGTTCCTTCATGTTTGCAAGATGAGCTGCGACAATTCCTGGCCATGTGTCCAGACTTGGCTGTAATATCAAGCATGGCGTTCTTGCAAACATTATCTGGAACTTTCAGATCCAAAGAAATATAAACGATGTCGTGTATAAGATGTTTAGGGGATCAAGCTGTTACACAACGGAAGTTCCTCAGGACCTCTCCCCATATACAGGGTGAGTCATCTAAAACTACAACTGGAAACATCTCTTAAACAAAAATACTATGTGTTACATTCACATGACTTTCTCTACCCTCTTTCGCTTATTAGTGGGTATACAAATTATTCTTACGAAAGTTTATTTTCTTACCTACTTCACTTTAATCTAGATAAACCTTTCCGGAAATAGCTGCATTACACATTTTGTTAGATACAAAGAGAACAGCGATAGTCAAATGTTTAAGAATTGGATGTTATATGTTGGCCTTAAAATTCCATACCCTGCGAGCAATCGCGGTAAACAACCGAATATCGAAACGACTTGAAAAGAATGACAAAGTATTGAACAATTCAAACCGGCTGGCCTCGTAGAGCACCTGCCAATTGTGGAGGGGTCACTCGTTCGATTGCCGGCTGGGAGATGGGTATTTTTCTCTATCCAAGATTATTCCCTAACCTCCCCAGAGTCTGGAAGTATAATGAGAATGTGAATATGTTTATGATCTAATGATTATAAAACCAAAGTGCAAGAAACCCAACGACAAGAAACATCATTGCCAATAGACAATAAGTTCCACAGGAAAGGCCGCCGATAAGACCAATGTAGTTAAAGGCGGGGTACAAATGCAACTAAAAACAATTCAAACCATTAATAAGAATATCTCGGAAATGACTGATACCACAAAAGTTATTGTGTGTTTTAAAGGGACCTGCATTTTTTATATAGTATGTTTTCGTCTATCGCTGAACGTTTGCCAGTTATACAAGATAACACAAAATTCCTTACAAATGAAGTGGACTTCACAGAAAATTCAGGATATACAGTTTATTTGTTATCTAAATATGTTATTGTAACCAACATTGTAAGAACCATTTTTTATAAAATAAAAATAAAATATTACATGTAAAGGGTACTTCGGGGTGGGGGAATTTCTTGAATATCTTCGTGTCGCATCTGTGGAAGGTGCTGAACCTAAATACTAAGTTTGGTATTTATCCGACTTTTCCTTTTTGAGTTATGCTATTCATAGACACACACACACACAAAATACGGCACGTAAATGAACCTCAAGCCTGATAAAGAGGCCTCTGAGCAAAATTACCGTCACAGCAGTTAAAGAGCGTCCAAAAATAAAGCTCAGTTTAATTTAAATTTAATTTTTACACACACACACAAAGGGAGCTTTTGTAAAAATACTTTTCTTTTACTCAGGGATCCTCTAAACATATAATTCCGGTGAAATACCGTTAGAGAATTTTTGGGTGGAATGCAATACCTTCTCTACCTACTATGTACGTGGTAGAAAAACTAAAACTGTGAACTTTGAGAAACAACTTTGAAAGGAACAAAGGTAGGAGAAGGTCTCATCAAAGTATATGATATAGGCAATACAGATTGGACCTCAAAACTTTTACCTTAATGGTGAAACCTCGGTATTGACATTTTGGGTTTAGTGCAATACTTCCGCTACCTATTTATAAGTAGGTGGTAGAGAAAATAAGAATTATCGTCATCACTTCTCCACGGGTTCTTGAGTCTAACATGATGGATGGATGGATACTTCGTGATCACATATATGCTGTTGCCCTTTGTTACTAGGCAAACCAACTTATTTATCAAACCACCTCGTAATTTAAAGGAATATGATGCGTTGCATTCACATGACTTTCTCTACTTACTCTTCTTCAAACTATTCTTATTCTTCTACTTCTTGTTAATACAGATAATCTTTCATTACACATTTACACATTTCGTGTAGGTATAAAAATGATAAAGTAGGCTAAAGCGATAGTCAGATTTTTAAAAAGCGGATCGTTATGTGAGTGCTTTAAATTTCTATGCTCCTTACGAAAAAAACCGGATAGAGACTTGCCACTTGAGAAAGTATAAGTGAAAATTCAAGATAAAAAATATCTGAGCCCATCCCTGTAATGTGGAGGTAGCGCGTCTGCATCCCACTCAAGAGGTCCCGAGTTCGAATCTCGTTTAGGGTGTGTTACACGGATACAGTTTTTTTGCAGTAGGTTTTTCCTTACCCTGAGAAGAGGAACGTTGTGTAGCTCCAAGGACACCATGGATCTGTGAGCATTATTTCACACATTTAATTCGTTTCTTATATATCAGGTTGAAGGGCGTTTAATCCAAGCAAACAATAAAAAATAATATCTCGGAAATGGAATGCCTCAAAAATTTTTATTTGACATAAATTTGGTGCTTTAACGAGATTTGCATGTTTTGGTATAGCTCTTACGGTTTAAAAATTATAGAAAGTTTAGGGATGGGACCTTGATAGCGTCGATACTTCGATACTCGGTGGTATCGACGCTATCAAGGTCATAAGCCTTCGATACTTTTTCGATGTATTTAAAATTTTAAGCTTTGCATCATTGAAAGTTGTTACGTTTAACATTATGCTAGAGAAGGAATCGAGACTTCACGTTATTGCCTCACACGTGTCTCCAAAGAGTTGCTGGACTGTAGTTCTTGATAAATCTTGACTGCGTTTCCTTTGGGTGAATCAAGGCAACATTCCACAGACTCTTGTGTCTAAATGAATACATGCAAAACAATGGGGGAAGGAGTGCAAGATGCAACGTTAACTGAGTTGGGAATTAAGCTAATTTTGCTGATGCACTAAATCACGTTTCTGCAAAAGCCTAGCTTGGTGACTCACTTCCAACCATTGCATTTATCTACTCCGGTGACAAAAATCTGTGAAACTAACAGAAACAAATCAGAACTCAAGACGTGAGATAATACAACGTATGGAAATATTTGTTCTTCCTTCCATCTGTTAGTTCGTGTTTACGCAAGTCAAACTCGAGTCACGAGCATAGCTTACAGGTATACCGTTTGGTTAATTTCAATAATATGGCTAGAAAACCCTTAAAAGATATTTTAGTACAAACTATTAGTTACATGAAAAGGGAAACAAATAAATAATAATAATAATTATTATTATTCTTATTATCCTTGGCTAACAATAGGGGATGATGTGGCGTGTATGTGTGTGTATTGTCACGCCAGACACATTATTGCGTCGTTGACGACAGTATTGTTGGGGTAATTCTTTCGGATGTGGGTTTGAAGTTCGTCTGGCTTGGCGACTCGCCACCTTTTGGCTGGCGATCCTAGCCTGAGGCGGAGAGAGTAGGGGAGTGAGCTTTACTTATTTGTGTTATGTGTTGAGCGTCACCTTTTGGTTGAGTGTTGTCTGAAAGGTGTGTGAAGTTGTGTGAATGTAGCCTCGCGTGTGTAGCATCATCTCACCTCAATTTCTTCCTTTATCTTTGTGTACGAAGTAGGGGCACCGTGCTTATAGCGAATAAACCACAGATAATGTGATTAATGTGAAATGCTGTGTATTTTGTTATAATTATCCCACGCCTACTCCGGAGTGTGTTGTTTAAGGTCCTGGTCCTCTTTCTGCCTCTGAAGCTATGCCTCCCAAGGTGCATACTGGAGTAACTAAAATTTAATATTTAGCTGGAAAACCTTTTGACCTCACACCAGTATGTAACATTAAATATCCTGCCAATTGAAGAATTTCAAACAGGAACAGTTTAGGAATTAGTACGCAATACAAATTTGGTTACATGCGTTTATACACAGAAAACTACTAACATAATTCAGCGAACAAGCTATCGCCTTTACAGTTTCTTATCAAGTAAGTATCGAGTATCGGTGCTCAAGAATCAGTATCGGTAACGAGTATGGAGAAATAATGGTATCGTCTCATCATTAATGCAGTTCATTCAGAATGAAGAGGACATCACAGGCTATCCGAGAAAATTAAAGGATATACATTTTATTTGGCATATTTATTTTAAACGTATGATGATATAATCAGAATCTTTAGAGCCAGTTTTGAGAACATCAAAAATAACGAAACATTTTCCATGAAAATCGTAGTTTAGGGTGGGAGAATTTTCTTGAAAATCTTCGTGTCCCCATTCTCTGAAGGCACTGAATTTAAATATTTGGTATTTAACCAATTTTTCGTTTTTGAGCTATGCTGTTCACGAACAGACAGATGAGCAGGCTGGCATACAAACAGCATACACATATACACACATGGACTTTTTTTCCAAAAATACTTCTTTTTGGGGTTCGGGGAGCCTCAAAATGTGTATTTCCAGTGAAATCTCGGCATTGAAGAAAGAACATAAAAATTGCTATTACAATTTCGCTCTTTGTGTACAAAATGTATTATTAGTGTTATTATTATTATCGTCATTAATTGTATATATTAACGTCTGCAAACGCCCGAGAGAAAATGTAGGGAGTAAGATTAAACTTTACTAAGTAGGATCGGTTTGAAATCCTGCCTTGTTCTTGTAAAGGGTTATACCTATAACCACTATTTTCGACAAATTAAAACTATTTACACGCTCTGTCATTAGGGCGCAAAGTAGTCTTTGATGTTATGAAGCATTGGTGGGCAAAGTGTTGAGAGGACGCCATATTTTATAATTAATGTTCCGTAGTTGAGCGCGGGTAGCCCGGGCGGTTGAAAGGATTGGTGCCTTTGCCCTCAGCAGAGAACCAATCAGGTGACGACTGGAGGTGTCGACACTTATCGACATTCGTTATATGTGCGTGGCTAAGATATTCAGCTTAGTTATGATGTAGATCAAACAAACTTCAAGAAAATGATGCTGAGAGCAAATATTTACTTCAAAAACGTCCAGTGTTATACATCTTTACTTTCTCTGCCGCTTAGCTTACGTAAATAGAGGAAATATTGTATTCCATCCAAAAATTCGATATTAAGATTTCGGCGGAAATTGCGTGTTTTGAGATCTTCTAGATCCCAGAAAAGCATTTGTAGAAAAGATATGTATATGTGTGCACGCGCGGACAGCAAAACTAAAAAAACGTTAAGTCTGATAGATAGCAAAGTTCATACTTCAGTCAACCTCCTTTTCAGGGCAGACAACCCCTCACAGATACAATGGGCAGACAACCCCACTCAGGTTGATCTGGGTGGCTCAGTTGATCCCAAGGTCGTTCGCTCAAACCCAGACCAGCCAAGACCGATAGATTTAAGTGTGTTTGAAAGCGACAGCCTCATGTCAGTAGATTTACTAGCATGTAAAATAATTCCTGCGGGACATAGGCACACCGATGGCTCTGAAATGATCTTGACATAACTACAGCGTTGATAACAAAGTATTATTTTTATTTTTAACCCCTCTCAAATATAATGGACAAACAGCCCCTCACACGTATAATAATCATGCTTTCACACTGGTCGTATGTCGGCCAAGATTATTGGAGAATTCACTCAAATTTGAAGAATTCAGCACCGTGACCAAGGTTTGAACTACGCATATTTGAATCTTTTCATTGATGCTCCGATGTTGAATTCCTGTTAACGAGATACTCGAGCGAACATTTAATTTCTCCCATCTGATTCACGCAGCTTCTTGAAACTTCAAGGGGATCTCAATTACTCCGATATATCGTACCTTTTAAGTATATTTATTTTCCGGACATTTGGTTAACCACCCAAATAGTGTGAACTTTCCTCTTCATTGGTTTTTCTATTTCAAATACTTTCAGAGCTTATCTGCTACTTATTTCTTTGGATCATTTATTGCTGCAATGGCACCTAATCTATCTGATATCACCTTCGTCCAGGGACATATTCTCCTCAAATGTTGTTGGAGGAGAGTATTTCCCTACACTCATTTCCAGATCTTCGCAAAACATTCTGTTCTCTAATTTCTGGTCCCAATTCATACCTTCCAATAGTATTACAGCTTGTCGTCCGACCATTGCGTTCCAGTCGCCCATTAGGATTATGCTTCCTCTTATCTCCTTTCCGCCCATCAGTTAGTCCACTTTCTTTCCTTTTAATTGCACCACTATTCAGTCATTAAAATGAAGTGATGCCATTTCCTCACACACTAGTACAAAGAAATCTTTATTTCACAGTTTTAACAAAGCATTTCAAGTAGCGTCGCTCACTGACTCAACAAAACCCCTCCCATCTCACTTTTGATATCCTCATATCAACTTTGCTTCTTTTTATTTCTTCAACTTCTGTAACCTTCCTGCTAGTAGCGTTCTACATCCCATGAACTTATTCTCAGTCTCCTTTTCTTCTCTGGGTGCGCTGCCTTATAATGTTTCCTTCCTCTATCCCCTTCCCGGACATCCGAATGGGGGACGGTTTACCTCCAGCCTCATCATGCTGGGTTTTTAAGCTTTTCTTGGAAGATGTTAATGCAGAAGCTTGCTTTCCACACACTGCTCTCCCTCTTTAACAAGTGAGGAACCTTGGATTTGACATTCGTCCGGACTTAACTGAAATTTTAGGATTTTAAAATCCTCAGAAAGTCGCAATTGAGATCTTTCCTACTACCACTAATACTAGAGTAACGCTGGAACACATCTCCGCTACATTTTTCCAACCATTTGATCCTCTGAACGTTGCTCCACAGTTTGAGAATCGCTGGCTGGTTATTCAGATTGTTTGTGTTGTGATCTTTATCGTTTATTTATCATATACGAACAGCGGAATATCGCGGAAAATGTTTTAAATAATGTGTTACAGTTCATTCCCTGTTTACACAAATTTCCTCCCAAAAGAGTCATGTGTATAAGATACTGTAACGCAGTGGATATGGCCCGAGGTTATCGGGAGATCGGCGCCCATCAGTCGGAACTATCAGCGGAAGCGCTATCATCAGATAACTAGAATCTTCTGTAAGTTCCCACAGAACATGTGTCCAGAAAGTTCTAGCATGTTCTGTGGAAGATTCCATTGGCTATATAAATGAGCACTCTTGCTGTTCTACAAGTGATTTTGTGACGACTGCTGTGATTTGCAGAGAATCCTGCTGAAGCAGGAGAGGTTAGGAAGGCCCTTTGTTCAACTCCCCAGCGAGTGAACTTGTCCGAAAGAAAAGGTTACGTCGTACGTATTTTGTAACACCACTACGTCACGAAGATACTTTTAAATGTTTAAGTTCTGCATTATTGAAAGTAGTTACACTTAACTTTATGCTAGGAAAGGAATCGAGACTTCGTATGTGTCCCCAAAGATTGCTGGGCTCTTGATAGTGAGGCAGTATTTTTAACATTTAAATGATTTCAGTCAAATTATATAATATGTAAATTCAGAAACAGCAATATGTGTATGTAATAATTTGTAAAATGTATATAACAGTCATTTCATATGCTTATATTATTGTATACATGTTCAGTAATGTTATGTGAATATATTACGTAATTTAATAATGTAGGAGCTGTGAGAATAATAGGTTAAACGTTGCTAACAATGAAGTAACAATGAGATAACCCTGAGGCTATAATGACTTTGAGAGTTTAACAATACTACTTCTGATTCTTGGAGTAGTAATAATGTAATTTTAGTGACAGTTTATAAAATAGCCAATCAGCAACCAGAAAAATCTTTAGTTAAAAGAAGGTATTCTATTGGAGTAGGATTAGCCAATCAGAAACGTAAAAGGAGAAAATTTTACAAATTTAGAGTTCAGTTGCCTGCGGACAGTGTAACTGGATGCGTGATGCGTCCTCAAGAAATATAATACGTATTCGTGTGAGAGGAAAAATAGTTTACATACTAAAACGTACAAGTAATCAATAAAAAAATCTCACAGCTCTCTATATCAGTGAAGTATTATTTAAAATTGTATCAAGCATTAATAAAAAGAAGTGAAGTAAAATTATAATCTTTGTAAGCCTACATTCTTGTTGCACCACAACCCTGCCAAGAAATCCATGTCTCTAAAATAAATACTGACGCAGCCGAGGCAAACATAAATATTAAATATTTAAAGAAACAAAGTTAATATTTTTTAAACTTGATGCAAGCAACGTAAAGACAAACACTTTCTCAATAGACTTTGACTGGGTTACCTGTGGGTGAAGGAATGCAAATTCCATAAACTCTTGTGTCTAAATGAAAACTTTCAAAAACAATGGGGGAAGGAGTAGAGGTACTCATGTAAAATGCAGCGTTAACTGAGTTGTGAATGAGATTGACTTAGCTAAAACATAAATCACGTTTCTGCGATAGTCTGGTTTGGAGACTCGCTCTCCCATTACATTTGCCTACTCTGAGAATCCAGCAGAAACAAATCAGAACATACATAAGAGATACTGCAGCGCATGGAAACATTTGTCGTTTTCAGTTATTTGAATTTCACGAAAAGTATATATTAGTTTATATTTCCAAGAATGCGGAATAAAGAATTGCTAGTATTTGTTTTTCTATGGATAGAAAATACTTTAAAAGAAAGTTTTCAGCACAAAATATAGTTACATAAAAAGAGGAGAAACTAAATTATTGTTATTATTATTATTATTATTATTATTATTATTATTATTAGTCTTGAATAACATTAGAGGATATATAATCTGTGGAATTATCAAGTTAAAAACGTTACTGCCAATTGGGAAAGGAACAATTTCGGTTACATGCGTTTATACACAGAAAACTACGAATAAGAACATAACGTGCTGAACAAGCTATCGCTTTTACAGTTTTTTATAAACTGAGTATCGAGTATCAGTGCTCAAAAATCCGTATCGGTATCAAGAAATAGTGGTATCGTTCCATTACTAATTTCATCACTTATACAAACTATTCTTAAGACAGCATATATTTTTATATACTTCAAGTTAATCGACATAAACCTTGTAGAAATAGTCATTACACATTTCGTTGCAGGTACAAGGGGGATAGTAGACACGAATCGCCAGTCAGATGTTTAAAAGCGGGTGGCTATATATTGGTCTTAAATTCCATATTCTTTTCATGACGTCGTGAGAAAACATTAATTAACGGAGCTTTTAAAACAACTATTATTGACATATTAAAAATAATAATGGATATCTCGAAAATGATTGATATTACAAAAATTATTTGAAATAAAGTACTTTTTAAAGAGTTACACATTTTTTGTACAGTATGTTCTTGTCCATCTCATAAGATTTACCAGTTATACAAAATTATACAAAATTCCTTCCGAATTCACAGGCTATTCCAGAAAATTCAAAATAACTATGCATTTTATTTGCCATATTAAAACCTTAAATATATGATATTTTAATCTAAATCTTTTAGAACCATTTTTGAGAAAATAAAAAATTCCAAAACTTTAAAGAGTAGTTTGGGATGGGGGGACTTTTCTAAATATCCTTGTCTCGTATCTTTAAAAGATACTTAAGTACTAAGATTGGTATTTACCCGACATTTCGTTTGAGAGTTACTCTGTTCACAGACAAACATATATGGCCTTCTTATAAAATTGCTTTTATTCAGGAGGTCTCAAAACATATATTTCCGGTGAAATATCGGTATTGAATTTTTGGGTGGAATACAATACTTCCCCTACTTACTGTACGTAGTAGAGAAAGTAAAAAATGAATAAAATGGAGGGAGAAGACGGTTTACACACAGTCAGAAACTGAATCATTTTCTAATTTGGTAAACTTTATTAACGTGAACTGCGGCTTGGGTTAATGACATGGGACATTGTTCGAATCGCGTCAGCATTCTATAAACATCAACGGCCGAGAGCTGACTGACCTCACGTACCTGGACATGCAGTCTAAGAGTTAATTCTGAATACTTTATTCTATATTCTAAAAGTAACCTATTAATTTTATTATCGTTTAATTCATTTAATGTTATCGAACCGTCATCGTATGAAAGTCTGTATGCTTGAGAAATGTAATATTCTTAGTTGTTAATTATAACCATCGATTGAGAAGTTTCTGATTTAAGTTGGACACAGCATTTTCTCTTTGTGTATTTAGTAGGCATTGATAATGAACTTGAATTGTAGCTCACAGGAGAAGTTCAGCTAAACTTACTTAGTAAGTATTATATTCTGACACCCAGAAACTTTTCTACATACATTTTGAGACAGTGTTTTAAACACTTAATGATTTCAGTCAAATTATATAATAAGTAAATTCAATAACAGCCCGCCTTGTAGCAATATGTATGTAATACTTTGTAAAATGTATGTAACAGTCATTGCATATGCTTATATTATTGTAAACATGTTCAATAAAGTTATGTGAATATATTACGTAATTTAATAATGTAGGAGCTGTGAGAAATAGGTCAAAAGTTGCTAACAGTGAGGTAACAATGAGGTAACCTTGAGTCAATAATGAGTAAGAAAGTAACAATAATGTAAATTTAGTGACAGTTTATAAAAATAGCCAATCAACAACCAGAAAAAGCTTTAGTTAAATGCAGGTATTCTATTGGAGTAGGATCAGGCAATCGGAGACTTGAAATACAGAAATTTACAAGTTTAGACGGTTGAAATCTATTCAGTTGCCTGCAGGCAGTGATTGTAACTGGATGCTTGTGCGTCCTCGAGAGATTTAATATGTATTTGTGTGAGACGAAAATAGTATACGTGTTAAAAAGTGCAAGTATTAAATAAAAGAATCTCAGAGCCCTCTATATCAGTGAAGTGCTATTAAATTTGTGTCAAGGATTAATAAAAAGGAGTGAATCAAAACTTAAAAAATAATCTGCGTAAGCCTACATTCTTGTCGCATCACGACCTGCCAAGACATCCATGTCTCTAACAATAATACTGACGCAGCCGAGACAAACATAAATATTTAATACTCAGAGAAACAGTTTAATTACAAAGTTAATATTTTTTTTAAGCTTGGGGCAAAGGCCAAATGAAAATACATTTGGGGCGAAGGCTACCGGAAACTGTTTACTATACGTGTTGTTGCAACTACTACAAGTTCGGCTCCCCAACAGTTGAAATATAAAACAACTCCAACGAAACTACCTATTTTCAATTTGTAGTTAGAATAAAACTTTCTCATAGGTTTTGATGCTAGCTGTAAGCTCATTGCACATATCTATAGTACTTGAATAACATGTCATTTAAAAACGAATATCCAACCACATCGTTATGAGCTGTATTCGATTGTCTGTTGTTTAGTTCTTCATTTGTCTTAGCTGCTACATGGTAACCATCTGTATATACTAACTGGGATAAAATGTATTCCGCATTGTTTTATTTTACAAGGAGGAACAACAAAAGTAACAATCACTCTATTCCACATGGAGTGCTGGTACATCTCTACTCTAGGGTATTCTCTAGTGCTGGGACGATAACACTATTTCTCGATACTCGATACGGATACCGAATTTTGAGAATCGATACTCGATCCTCACTTTATAAAAAACTGTAAAGGCGATAGCTTGTTCACTGAATTATGCTCTTATTAATAAATTTCTGTGTATAAACGCTTGTAACCAATTTTGTATTGAATGCTAATTCCGAAATTGTTCCTGTTTGATATTCTTCAACTGGCAGCAATTTTTCTATCTTGATAATGCCACAGGCTTATATCCGCTATTGTTAGACAAGGATTAAAAATCTGATGTGCTACACTCACATGACTTTCTCTACTCATGTACAAACTATTTTTACAAACTCTTATTCTCCGTCTATTTCATATTAATCGAGATAAACATTTGCAGAAACGATCTTTTGACATGCAAAGAGAATTACATTTTACACATAGCGACCAGTTCTAAAAATATTTGACTATCGCTTAAGGCGTACTATGTTCACCTTGTTTTGTATTTGCAACGGCAATATAGAAAAACAGTAGCCTTTAAGCACATACATATCTCTTAATAGCTGGTTGCTAGGTGCAGCACCATTCTCTTTGCCACAGATTAATACTCTTTGCGTATCCAAGACAAAAAAATGAATAACGAATTCCCATTTGAGAAAATTATTGAAACATTTAAGGGAATAACAAGCAATATCTCGAAAATGGTTCACTCAACAAAAAAAATGTATATGACATATATTGTTTATTTTAACGCGATCTACATTTTTTGTGTAGTAACATTTTGTCTATCTCTTATGGTTTACCAGTTATGCAAAAGTCGTTCACAATGAAGAATACTTTTGGAGACATTCCCAGAAAATTCAAGATATACATTTTATTTGTAATGAAAATATCGTAATCATATGATATTTTAATCAAAATCGTTACAGCCATTTTTGAGAAAATTAAAATTTTCGAAAAATGTTCCATGTAAAGGGTAATCTGGGGTGCGGGATTTTCTTGAAAACCTTCGTGTCGCATCTCTGGAAGATACTGAACCTAAATACCAAGTTTGGTGTTTATCCGACTGTTCGTTTCTGAGTTATGCTGTTCAGACAGACAGACAGACAGACAGAGACACAGACACACACACGGACATGTTTCCATAAAATGCTTTTTTTGGATTCAGGGGGTCTCAAAACATATATTTGCGTTGAAATCTGGGTATTGAATTTTTGCTTGGAATACAATACTTCCCCGACTTACTTACTATACGTAGTAGAGAAAGTTAAAATTTAGTTTTATTTATGGACGCTCTTTAACTTCTGTGGTCCTCAGCGTTCCAGTCTATATTGGGCGTAAAAAACCAGTAATTTTGTTCAGAGGCCTGTTTATCAGGCTTGAGGTTCTTTTATGTGCCGTAAATCTACGACATGGAACCACTGGCTTTACTTCCTTTCCGAAGGAAGCCATGCTAAGGATTTTTACGCCCGAAAAAAATCCATCACCATCCGCCGTGTTTGATTAGACAAGGATGATGATGACAATAATAATAATAATAATAATAATAGTAATAATAATTGCTTCTTCCTTTTTTATGTAACTATATTTTGTGCTGAAAGCCTCCTTTTAAAGGATTTTCTAGCCAATGGAAATCAGTCATACGGTATCGCTGTAAGCAGTGCTGGTGACCCGAGTTGACTTCCGTAAACACAAACTAACAGATGGAAGGAAAGAACAAATATTTCCATGCACTGTATTATTTGATGTCTTAAGTTCTGATTTGTTTCTGCTGTGTTCACAGATTTTGGTCACCGGAGTAGGTAAACGTAATGGCAGGGAGTGAGCCACCAAGCCAGGCTGTTGCAGAAACATGATTTAGTGCATCAGCTAAATCAGCTTCATTCGCAACTTAGTTAACCCTGCATGTTATATGAGTACCTCTACTCCTTCCCCTATCGTTTTGCATGTTTTCAATTACACACAAGAGTCTATGGAATGTTACATTCATTTACCCACAAGAAACGAATTTAAGGTCTATCAAGAACTATAGTCCAGTAACTCTTTGGGGATACGTGCGAGGCAATGACGTGAAGTCTCCACTCCTTTCATTCCTTATCTAGTATCAAGTTAAACGTAAAAACCTTCAATAATGCAAAGCTTAGAAATTTAAAAGTATTGATTAAGTATCGTATCAGGCATACTTCGATACACTGAGTATCGAGATATCAACGGTATCGTGGTCTCAATCCCAGTATTCTCCAATAATACTCATTTTATTGATTAATTTAAATTGAAACCAGAAAATTATCCAATAAAATAGAAACAATAATGGCTGAATGTTGTCCATTGCAATTAAAGGCGGGATATAAATGCAACATGCGAATGAGAAAATCTGGAATTCTGGAGAAGGGATTCTTCATAAATAGACATAAGAAGCATACGAATATAAGAAATAGAAATTATTAAAATTATAAATTAAATTAATAATTGTACGGATAAAATAAATACGATACGAAGTCAATTCTAAATTATAATACCTAATTTTGTTGCACAACTTCTACCCGCTATTGCTTGTTACTTTCTCTACTACGTATAGTAAGTAGGGGAAGTATTGCATTCCACCCAAAAATTCGATACCGAGATTTCACCGGAAATATATGTTTTGAGACCTCCTGAATCTAAAAAAAGCATTTTTGGAAACATGTCCGTGTGTGTCTGTGAACAGCATAACTCAGAAATGAACAGTCGGATAAACACCAAACTTGCTATTTAGGTTCAGTATCTTCCAGAAATGCGACACAAAGATTTTAAAGAAAATCCCCCACCCCAGATTACCCTTTACATGGAACATTTTTCGAAAATTTTAATTTTCTCAAAAATGGCTCTAACGAGTTTATTAAAATATCATATGTTTAAGATATTTTCATGGCAAATAAAATGTATATCTTGAATGTTCTGGGAATGTCTCCAAAAGTATTCTTCATTTGCATAACTGGTAAACCATAAGAGATAGACAAAATTTTACTGCACAAAAACTGTAGGTCGCATTAAAATACACAATTTATGTCATATACATTTTTTTTGTTGAGTGAACCATTTTAGAGATATTGCTTGTTATTCCCTTAATTTCTGCAATACTTATACTTTTTCTCAAATGGGAATTCGTTATTCATTTTTGTCCTGGTAATGCAAAGAGAATGGAATACTCCACATAGCAACCAGCTCTTAAAATATTTGACTATCGCTTAAAGCCTACCAATTCCCCTTGCACCTCAAGAAAATTAGATCTCGATATCTCGATTAACATGAAGCATATGGAGAATAAGCGTTTGTAAAAATGGTTTGTACAAGAGTAGGGAAAGTCATGTGAGTGTAACACATCAGATTTTTTTCTATTTACCTCATGTTAATACAAATAAATGTTTGCAGAAATAGTTTCATTACTCATTCTGTTGTAGGTATAAGAGGAGAACCGAAGAGATAGTCAGTTGTTTAAAAGCGGATCGATATATATGGGGTTTAAAATCCCTTACTCTTTCCATGAGAGTGCGAGAGCTGTAAATTGCGACAGCACTTAAAGGTATTGAACAATTCAAATTAACATTAATGGCTAATGTCACAAAAAATATTCGAAATAAATGGTGTACTTTGGAGGAAAAAATTACACTGAGTTTTATATGTGTACACTTTAACTGCCGTAGTCCTTAGCGTCTCACTCTATATTGGGCATGAAAGACCCGTAATTTTGCTCAGAGGCCTCTTTATCAGGCTTGAGGTTCTTTTGTGTGGCATAAATCTACGGCACAGGACCACCGGCTTTACTTCCCTTCATAAGAAAGCCATACTAAGAAGTTTTACGCCCGAAAAAAATCCATCGATCTCGGGAATTAGAGGCTGGCATGGTAACCACTACACCACAGAGGACGACATATTTGGAGGGATCTGCATATTTTACGTAGAAAACGTTTTGAATTTCTTATCGTTTACCCGTTATGCAAGATTGTACAAAATTCCTTGTGAACGAAAAATTAAATTGAGTTTAATTTATGGACGCTCTTTAACTAATGTGGTTCTTAGGGTCTCATTTTGCATTGCGCGTGAAAGACCGGTAATTTTGCTCAGAGGCTTCATTTATCAAGCTTGAGGTTCTTTGATGTGCCGTAAATTTTTGCTCAGAGGCTTCATTTATCAAGCTTGAGGTTCTTTTACGTGCCGTAAATTTACAACGCGGACCACCAGCTTTACTCCCCTTCTGAAGGAAGCCAAGCTAACGATTCCTACGCTCGAAAAAACCCATCGCCTTCTGTCGGGTTTGAACCCGCCCTTCTGAATGAAGTGGGCTTCACAAACTACTCCCGGTAAATTCAAGATATACATTTTGGCATGTACACATCTTAAATACATGTTATAATCAAAATCCTTAGAGCATTTTTGAGAAAACCAAAAAAATATTAAAATATTTTGCATGTAAAGGTAGTTTGAGACGGGGCTTTTCTTGAAAAATCTTCCTATCGTTTCTATATAAAGTCTGGTATTTATCCGACTTTTCGTTTTGGAATTATACTATTCACAAGCAAACATACAAGCTTTTTCTAAAATGCTTCTTTTTCTGTTGATTCACGAGGCCTAAAAACATGTATTTCTGGTGAAATCTAGGTATCGAATTTTAGGGTGGAATTCAATTAGTACTTTACCTACTAGGTGCATGGTAGAGAAAGTAAAAATGCTTTAGTGCTCCAAATATGAACATGTATCTTGTATAAAATCACCATATTAAATTGAAACACTTTTGTGTTGTAATATTCAACACTTGTAAATATTTTAGTCTTTATGAGCTGACATTAGAAGCTCTCTTATACATAAATCGTTTGGAATAACAGTAATTGGTGGAATAACTATCAAAAAACGATATTACCCTGTACACACCCAAATCCACACCCACAAATGTTCTAACTTTATTAATATACATTTCTTTTACAGCAACTATCAAGGAATTCACGAACATCTTTCTCTGTTAGGAGGTGTAATAAGTTTGCTTGGTTTAGTCTGCTTTTACTGTTAGTTGACACTAGCATTTTTTCCAGTAATGTCAAGGCTAAAATAAAATATTGAGTAAATGTTTCATCCCCGCGGTTCTCTCGACTGAAACAAATGAGTGTGTCGCAAGCTGGAGGCCACACCTGGCATAACTACTCGCAATAAACAATTCTAGGGCTCATTTCCAGGTTTCTACGAGACATAACCTTGAGTACGAAGCCAAGGAACCTGTTGAATTTAGAGCTCGCCACTAGGTTGTACTGAATTCCAGTGCATTGCTACTTTTGGACGCCCCCAAGTCAGACGATGTGCCACTTCCCGTGAACTGTAGCAACTTACTGCATCAAAATGTTCCGTTACCCACTTTTTGTTTCTCTTCTACTTTCCTATAGTTAAGAAGGGGTAGTGTTGCATACCAACCTAAAATTCAATACCAAGATTTCATCAAAATATACGTTTTGAGGTTCCTTGAATAAAACGTGTGTGTGCGCTTGATGAATACCAAACTTGGTATTAATTCAGCATCTTCTAAGGATGCAACAGAAAGATTTTCAACAAAATCTACCCACTCCAAATTACCCTTTATATGGAAATGTTTCGTTAATGTTGATTATATATGCGTACATATAATCTTCTGGGAATATACTGTGAATCCTCTTCATTCTGAACGACTTTTGTATTATTGGAAACCGTAAGAGATAGACAAAGTTTTACATTAAAAAATGTAGATACTATTAAAGTACCAATTTATGCTAAATGGTTTTCTTCATTTCCGAGATATTCTGTTCTTGTAATAAACTGAGTTTTATTTGTGGACGCTCTTTACTGCTGTGGTCCTTAGCGTTCTATTCTATGTTGGGCATGAAAGACTGGTAATTTTTCTCAGAGACATCTTTATCAGGCTTGAGGTTCTTTTACGTGTCGTAAATCTACGACACGGGACCACCGAATTTACTTCCCTTCCGAAGGAAGCCATGATCCCGTGAACTCGAGAACTAGAGGCTAACATGGTAACCACTACACCACGAAGGACGACTCTTTGTTATTGGTTTGAATTTTAAAAATAATTAATACTTTTTCCAAGTAGTAAATCATTATTCTTTTTACTTTCTCTACTACGTATAGTAAGTGGAGGAAGTATTGCATTCCACCCAAAAATTCGATACCGAGATTTCACCGGAAATACATGTTTTCAGAACCCCTGAATCCAAAAAAAGCATTTTTGGAAACATATCCGTGTGTGTGTCTGTGTGTCCGTGAACAGCATAACTCAGAAACGAACAGTCGGATGAACACCAAGCTTGGTATTTAGGTTCAGTATCTTTCAGGGATGCGACACGAAGGTTTTCAAGAAAATCCCACCACCCCAGAGTACCCTTTACATGGAAAATGTTTGGAAAATTTTAATTTTCTCAAAAATAGCTCTAACGATTTTAATTAAAATATCATATGTTTAAGATGTTTTCATGACAAATGAAATGTATATCTCGAATTTTCTGGGAGTGTCTCCAAAAGTATTCTTCATTGTGAACGACTTTTGCATAACTGGTAAACCATAAAAGATAGACAAAATGTTACTACACAAAAAATGTAGATCGCGTTAAAATTCACAATTTATGTGATATACCTTTTTTGTTGAGTGAACCATTTTCGAGATATTGCTTATTATTCCCTTAAATTTTCCAATATTTGTACTTTTCTCAAATTCGTTATTCATTTTTTGGTCCTGGTAATGCAAAGAGAATGGAATACTCCACATAGCAACCAGCTCTTAAAAGATTTGACTCTACCTACCATTTACCCTTGCATCTACAAGAAAATTAGCAATAAGATTAACATCTCGATTAACATGACGAATATTGAGAATAAGCGTTTGTAAAAATAGTTTGTACTAGATTAGAGAAAATCATGTGAGTGTAACACATCAGATTTTTTTCTCGTGGTCATGCAAAGAACGTTGAATTTCAAAGCCATTAGACAACTATCTGCTTTATAATCTTTCTTATACCTACAACGATATGTGTAAATATGTAACGAAAGTTTATTTCGATTAAAAAGAAGTAGTAGAATAAGCTTTTGTAGGAGTAGTTTGTAGAAGAGTGCGTAGAGAAAGTCATGTAAATTCAGCACTTCAGATGTTTTTTTAATATATTGCCGATATCTCCTCAACCCCATCCCATGCAGGACAGCAAGATTACATCTTGAATTAAGATGTCACAAATACTAAAACAGCAATATGTTTCATTTCTTCTACCTTCTGTTTAAACATTTTTATTATCGTCTAAGCCTAATGAATGCTCTAGTATGCACACATACTAAATGTATAATAAACCATAGATCTGGAAATATCACATATGAAAATTAAGTCACCTTCCAAAGATGCAAGGGGAAGATTTCGGTAGAATTTCCTCACCGCAACTAACGTTTAACTTGTAAAACTTCTTAACTTTCTCTAGGACGTGCTTAGAGTGACTAGAGGAAGTGTATTCCACCTAAAAATTTGATGTCAAAATTTCAGCGGTAGTACATGTTTTGAGGCCCCATGAACCCAAAAAAGTATTTTAGAAAAAGGTCCGTCAGTCTGTGTGTGCGTGTGATGTGAGCAGCATAACTTAAAAATGAAAAATTGGTTAAATACAAAACCTGGTATTTAAGTTCAAGATCTTTCAAGCAAGCGACAAGAAAATCTTCCCATCCCAAACAACTCTTTATATTGAACATTTTTCTATATTTTTTAATTTTCTCAAAACCGGCTATTATTATTATTTTTATTGTTATTAATGATATACTTCTTGTAGAAGTGGAAGGTGGTTCAACCTGGACTAATGTTACAGTAACTTTTATTTGACTTAAATTATATGCTTCAGTGAATTCTATATTTTCTTGAATTAAGTTTTTCCTATCTTAAATGGTTCATTGAGAATAATGAGTACGCCATAGTCACTCAAAGTAAATTCAAATTATACTAAGCATATTATTATTCACTCTAATATTTTAACATAGTAGAATTTTAATCAACATCGTGAGAGTCATTTTTGAGTAAATAAAACATAACGAAATATTTTCCATTTGGAGGGTTTTGGCGATATTCTGGGGAGAAATAATGTTGCATCCATGGAAGATGTTGAACTAGCATACCAATTTTTTTATTTATTCGGCTTTTCGTTTTTCAGTTATGCTTTCTCTCTCTCGTTCCTTCTCTGTTAAACACACGCACATACACATATACATACACATCTAAATGCTGTTTCTGTGTTCGGAGGATTTCAACGCATCGATTTCCGGTAACCCCATATAGAATTTTTGGGTGGCATGAAATACTTCTCCATCTACCGTGGGTAGGTATCAAATAAAATCTACACCTTAATTTATTAAAAAATCTGATGTGTTACACTCACATGACTTTCTCTACTCTTGTACAAACTATTTTTACAAACGCATATTCCCCATATGCTTCATGTTAATCGAGATAAACATTTGCAGACTCTATCTTATTGCTAATTTTCTTGTAGATGTAAGGGGAAAATATATTTACAAGGGCAATATAGAAAAACAGTAGCCTTTAAGCACATACATATCTCTTAATAGCTAGTTGCTAGGTGCAGCACCATTCCCTTTGCCACAGATTATAACTCTTTGCATATCCAAGACAAAAAAATCTGATGTGTTACACTCACATGACTTTCTCTACTCTTGTACAAACTATTTTTACAAACGCTTATTCTCCATATGCTTCATGTTAATGGAGATATCGAGATGTCAATCTTATTGATAATTTTCTTGTAGATGCAAGGGGAATATGGTAGGTTTTAAGCGATAGTCAAATATTTTAACGCTCGTTGCTATGTGGTGCATTCCATTCTCTTTGCATGTCCAGGACATAAAAAAATGAATAACGAATTGGAGAAAAAGTATAAGTATTGGAAAATTTAAGGGAATAACAAGCAATATCTCGCAAACGGTTCACTCAACAAAAGAAATGTATATGACATAAATTGTGTATTTTAACACGATCTACATTTTTTGTGTAGTAAAATTTTGTCTATCTCTTATAGTTTACCAGTTATAAAAAAGTCGTTCATAATGAAGAATACTTTTGGAGACATTCCCAGAAAATTCGAGATATACATTTTAATTATCATGACAATATCTTAAACATATGATATTTTAATCAACATCGTTAGAGCCGTTTTTGAGAAAATTAAAATTTTCGAAAAATGTTCCATGTAAAGGGTACTCTGGGGTAGGGGGATTTTCTTGAAAACATTCGTGTCGCATCTCTGGAAGATACTGAACCTAAATACCAAGTTTGGTGTTTATCCGACTCTTCGTTTTTGAGTTATGCTGTTCACAGACACACAGACAGACACACAGACAGACACACAGACACACAGACACACAGACAGACACACACACGGACATGTTTCCAAAAATGCTTTTTTTGGATTCAGTGAGTCTCAAAACATGTATTTCCGGTGAAATCTCGGTATCGAAATTTTGGGTGGAATACAATACTTCCCCTACTTACTATACGTAGTAGAGAAAGTAAAAATGAATAACGAATTTGAGAAAAAGTATAAGTATGGAAAATTTAAGGAAATAACAAGCAATATCTCGAAAACGGTTCACTCAACAAAAGAAATGTATATGACATAAGTTGTGTATTTTAACGCGATCTACATTTTTTGTGTAGTAAAATTTTGTCTATCTCTTATGGTTTACCAGTTCTGCAAAAGTCGTTCACAATGAAGAATACTTTTGGAGACATTCCCAGAAAATTGGAGATATACATTTCATTTCTCATGACATTATCTTAAACATATGTTATTTTAATCAAAATCGTTAGAGCCATTTTTGAGAAAATTAAAATTTTCGAAAAATGTTCCATGTAAAGGGTAGTCTGGGGTGGGGGAATTTTCTTGAAAACCTTCGTGTTGCATCTCTGGAAGATACTGAACCTAAATACCAAGTTTGGTGCTTATCCGACTGTTCGTTTTTGAGTTATGCTGTTCACAGACACACAGACACACACACACGCACACACAGACACACACACACACACATACACAGACACACACACGGACATGTTTCCAAAAATGCTTTTTTTGGATTCAGGAGGTCTCAAAACATGTATTTCCGGTGAAATCTCGGTATCGAATTTTTGGGTGGAATGCAATACTTCACCTACTTACTATACGTAGTAGAGAAAGTAAAAAAATCTGATGTGTTACACTCACATGACTTTCTCTACTCTTCTACAATCTAATTTTACAAACGCCTATTCTCCATATGCTTCATGTTAATCGAGATATCGAGATGTCAATCTTATTGCTAATTTTCTTGTAGATGCAAGGGAAATAGGGTAGCTTTTAAGCGATAGTCAAATATTTTAGCGCTGGTTGCTATGTGGCGAATTCCATTCTCTTTGCATGTCCAGGACATAAAAAAAATCTGATGTGTTACACTCACATAACTTTCTCTACTCTTGTACAACCTAATTTTACAAACGCCTATTCTCCATATGCTTCATGTTAATCGATATATCGAGATGTCAATCTTATTGGTAATTTTCTTGTAGATGCAAGGAAAATATGGTAGCTTTTAAGCGATAGTCAAATGTTTTAACGCTGGTTGCTATGTGACGCATTCCATTCTCTTTGCATGTCCAGGACATAAAAAAAATGAATAACGCATTTGAGAAAACGTATAAGTATTGGAAAATTTAAGGAAATAAGAAGCAATATCTCGAAAATGGTTCACTCAACAAAAGAAATGTATATGACATAAGTTGTGTATTTTAACGAGATCTACATTTTTTGTGTAGTAAATTTTTGTCTATCTCTTATGGTTTACCAGTTATGCAAAAGTCGTTCACAATGAAGAATACTTTTGGAGACATTCCCAGAAAATTCGAGATATAAATTTCATTTCTCATGACAGTACCCTAAACATATGATATTTTCATCAAAATCGTTAGAGCCATTTTTGAGAAAATTAAAATTTTCGAAAAATCTTCCATGTAAAGGGTAGTCTGGGGTGGGGGTATTTTCTTGAAAACCTTTGTGTCGCATCTCTGGAAGATACTGAACCTAAATACCAAGTTTGGTGCTTATCCGATTGTTCGTTTTTGAGTTATGCTGTTCACAGACACACACACAGACACACACACAGACACACACACACACAGACACACACACACAGACACACACACGGACATGTTTCCAAAAATGCTTTTTTTGGATTCAGGAGGTCTCAAAACGTGTATTTCCGGTGAAATCTCGGTATCGAATTTTTGAGTGGAATGCAATACTTCCCCTACTTACTATACGTAGTAGAGAAAGTAAAAATGAATAACGAATTTGAGAAAAAGTATAAGTATTGGAAAATTTAAGGAAATAACAAGCAATATCTCGAAAACGGTTCACTCAACAAAAGAAATGTATATGACATAAGTTGTGTATTTTAACGCGATCTACATTTGTTGTGTAGTAAAAGTTTGTCTATCTCTTATGGTTTACCAGTTATGCAAAAGTCGTTCACAATGAAGAATACTTTTGGAGACATTCGCAGAAAATTCGAGATATACATTTCATTTCTTATGACTTATTCTTAAACATATGATATTTTCATCAAAATCGTTAGAGCCATTTTTGAGAAAATTAAAATTTTCGAAAAATGTTCCATGTATAGGCTAGTCTGGGGTGGAGGGATTATCTTGAAACCCTTCGTGTCGCATCTCTGGAAGATACTGAACCTAAATATCAAGTTTGGTGTTTATACGACTGTTCGTTTCTGAGTTATGCTGTTCACAGACACACAGACAGACACACAGACAGACACACAGACACACACACGGACATGTTTCCAAAAATGCTTTTTTTGGATTCAGTGAGTCTCAAAACATGTATTTCCGGTGAAATCTCGGTATCGAATTTTTGGGTGGAATGGAATACTTCCCCTACTTACTATACGTAGTAGAGAAAGTAAAAATGAATAACGAATTTGAGAAAAAGTCTAAGTATTGGAAAATTTAAGGAAATAACAAGCAATATCTCAAAAACGGTTCACTCAACAAAAGAAATGTATATGACATAAGTTGTGTATTTTAACGCGATCTACATTTTTTGTGTAGTAAAATTTTGTCTATCTCTTATGGTTTACCAGTTATGCAAAAGTCGTTCATAATGAAGAATACTTTTGGAGACATTCCCAGAAAATTCGAGATATACATTTCATTTCTCATGACATTATCTTTAACATATGTTATTTTAATCAAAATCGTTAGAGCCATTTTTGAGAAAATTAAAATTTTCGAAAAATGTTCCATGTAAAGGATAGTCTGGGGTGGGGGGATTTTCTTGAAAACGTTCGTGTCGCATCTCTGGAAGATACTGAACCTAAATACCAAGTTTGGTGTTTATCCGACTGTTCGTTTTTGAGTTATGCTGTTCACAGACACACACACACAGACACACACACACACAGACACACACACACACACACACACGCAGACACACACACGGACATGTTTCCAAAAATGCTTTTTTTGGATTCAGTGGGTCTCAAAACATATATTTCCGGTGAAATCTCGGTATCGAATTTTTGGGTGGAATGCAATACTTCCCCTACTTACTATACGTAGTAGAGAAAGTAAAAATGAATATCGAATTCCCATTTTAGAAAATAAGTATTGAAAAATTTAAGGGAATAACAAGCAATATCTCGAAAATGGTTCACTCAACAAAAAAAATGTATATCACATAAATTGTGTATTTTAACGCGCTCTACATTTTTTGTGCAGTAAAATTTTGTCTATCTCTTATGGTTTACCAGTTATGCAAAAGTCCTTCACAATAAAGAATACTTTTGGAGACCTTCCCAGGAAATTCAAGATATACATTTTATTTGTCATAAAAATATCTTAAACATATGATATTTTAATCAAAATCGTTAGAGCCATGTTTGAGAAAATTAAAATTTTCGAAAAATCTTCCATGTAAAGGGTACTCTGGGGTGGGGGGATTTTCTTGAAAACCTTCGTGTCGCATCCTTGAAAGATACTGAACCCAAATACCAAGTTTGGTGTTTATCCGACTGTTCGTTTCTGAGTTATGCTGTTCACAGACAGACACACAGACAGACACACACACACAGACACACAGACACACACACGGACATGTTTCCAAAAATGTTTTTTTTATTCAGGGGGTCTGAAAACATGTATTTCTGATGAAATCTCGGTATCGAATTTTTGGGTGGAATACAATACTCCCCCTACTTACTATACGTAGTAGAGAAAGTAAAAATGAATAACGAATTCCCATTTTAGAAAATAAGTATTGAAAAATTTAAGGGAATAATAAGCAACATCTCGAAAATGGTTCACTCAACAACAAAAATATATATGACATAAATTGTGTATTTTAATGCGATCTACATTTTTTGTGTAGTAAAATTTTGTCTATCTCTTATGGTTTACCAGTTATGCAAAAGTCGTTCACAATGAAGAATACTTTTGGAGACATTCCCAGGAAATTCAAGATATACATTTTATTTGTCATAAAAATATCTTAAACCTATGATATTTTAATCAAAATCGTTAGAGCCATTTTTGAGAAAATTAATATTTTCGAAAAATGTTCCATGTAAAGGGTAATCTGGGGTGGGGGATTTTCTTGAAAACCTTCGTGTCGCATCTCTGGAAGATACTGAACCTAAATACCAAGTTTGGTGTTTATCCGACTGTTCGTTTCTGAGTTATGCTGTTCACAGACAGACACACACACACAGACACACACACGGACATGTTTCCAAAAATGCTTTTTTTGGATTCAGGGGGTCTCAAAACATGTATTTCCGGTGAAATCTCGGTATCGAATTTTTGGGTGGAATACAATACTCCCCCTACTTACTATTCGTAGTAGAGAAAGTAAAAATTGCTTTTCACTTCCATCTAATACCACTTCAAGCAGGGCTGCCAACATGGCTGGATGTAACCTTAATATCTATGTATAAGCCAATAAACACCGTCCTTTCTACTGTTAGCGAGCGAATACGAAATGCCATATACCCTTTATCGTATACTATAAAGAACAAAATCAAAAAATAAATAATTGAATAAGAAAGCCCATACAAATTTCTTGGAAAATACTGTTTGAAACATCTGATGTCATACATTCACATAACTTTCTCTATCCTCTATCTTTATTAGTGGATATACAAACCATTCTTACTAAAGCTTATTTTTCGTTCTACTCTATTTAATGCAAATAAACCTTTACAGAAATAGCTGCATTACACATTTCGTTATAGATAACAAAATCGATAGTCAAATGTTTAACTGGACGCTATCCTTAAAATTCCATATTGTTTCTATGCAATCGCGAGAAACAACTGAATGTTGACAGGACTTTAAAAGAAACACAAAGTAATGAACAATTCGAACCATTAATATCTCAGAAATGGCTTATGGCACAACAAATTATTTGTAGTAAATGTGTGTTTTAAAGAGGTTTACATTTTTTATGAAATAAGCTTCCGTGTATCCCTTAACGTTTACCGGTTATGCAAGGTTATACAAAATGTCTTCCAAATGAGAATTTCACAGGCTATTCCCAGAAAATGCAAGATATACATTTTATTTGTCATGTAAATATATTTAATATATGCTATTTTAATCAAAACTATTTGAGCCATTTTTATAAAATCAAGTATTTCGAAAAATGCTTCATGTAAAGGGTAGTTAAGGGGATTTTGTTGAAAATCATCGTGTCACATCTTTGGAAGGTACTAAACCTAAATACCAAGTTTTGTATTTATCTGAGTTTTCGTTTTTGAGTTATGCTGTACAAACACACACACGGACATTTTTCTAAAAATGATTTTTTGGGTTAAGGGAACCTCAAGACATGAATGTTCAGTGAAATCTCGATATCCAATTTTTGAGTGGAATGCAATACCTTCTCTACCTACTAGGTACACGGTAGAAAATAAACGGAAATGTCTTAGTGGAGGATAACGTTACTTGCTCTATAAAGTGAAATTGATTGTTTTAACTTATTTCCACAGAAGATCTAAGTCTGAAATTCGTGTTACTCTATAGGTTCAAGCAGCATAATGTACTGTTTAACCCAGTTGGCTAATTTGCTAACTCGTAGTGAAATCTTGCGGAGGGCGGTCGAAATAAACTGCAATTGTTGCTAGTTTATTAATGTTTTGGGTTATGTGTATATTAATAATCATCATAAAGAGCCCATAACGAAATTAAAGCGTTTTAAAGATATGTCTATTATAGTAAAAGCCTTTTACTACAAAAAAGCAATAGATATGTTTGTGAAACTTGAAGCAACGTAAGACTTCAAATTCTCTTGATCCTGAAAAACTGCCGAACTAAAAAGTACAACTTCACGACTGTAAGATCTTTCGGGCTTGTTGTTTACTTTGGTCTTCAGAAGCGATGAAAGTGATGTATTACATGCTCTACAGATGTCACCCTATGTCATTCTCTAGCTCCAACACAATGCTGGCAACATATGAATAACAAATATCGCCAACGATCTCAGCCTGCGTTCCTAATTAGTTTTTATTTTAGGTTTATTAATTTTTTACGTTCCTGATCACGAAAGGTTAGGTTAGGGCTAGATTTTTTTTTATATAAGCTTAGGTTTCTGATTCACGGGAGGTTAGGTTTAGTTTTTTTATATAACCTTATTTTAATTAGTTACCACTGGTTAAATCAAAGCACGCTCGCTTGGCTCGCGTGCGTTTCTAAGTTTCGGTTTCTGATTCACGGGAGGTTAGCTTAGGTTTACTTTTTTATATAATCTTAGGTTTCTGATTCACGGGAGGTTAGGTTAGGTTTAGTTTTTTTATATAAGCTTAGGTTTCTGATTCACGGGAGGATAGGTTTAGTTTTTTTATATAAGTTTGGGTTTCTGATTTACGGGAGGTTAGGTCTAGTTTTTTATATAACCTTATTTAAATTATTTACCACTGGTTAAGCTTAGGTTTGTGATTCACGGGAGGTTAGCTTAGGTTTACTTTTTTATATAATCTTAGGTTTCTGATTCACAGGAGGTTAGGTTAAGTTTTTAGTTTTTTTATATAAGCTTAGGTTTGTGATTCACGGGAGGTTAGGTTAGGTTTAGTTTTTTTTTTATATATATAAGCTTAGGTTAACTGTCTACCACTAATTATCTACCAGTGTTACTGTAAAGCAACTTCTTTATTAAACTTTTAATACAACAATGTGTTGCATTTTTGTCAGCGGCAATGAAAAATGAAGAAGTAACAACACATCACCTTTTCCGCGAATTCCTCTTCTCATTTAGGTTGGCAGTTCCCATTGCGCATGTGCGATAACGACAAGATGGCTACGTTTGTTGTGTTTACATCGTAATTTTGCTATAAAAGTAAAACACCTAAAACGGGCGGGTAGGTGAGCACCAAATATAGAAGAAACAACATCTACTTCTAAACTCACTCCTAAGGTAATTTATTCCCTTTCTTTTAGCTTTTATTAACGTTTTCAATGAAGACCAAAGTAATCAGAATAGCCGATCTTTCAAATAGGTTTACCAAGTCTGATATTGTATACCTACATTAAATTTATGACTTATGTTAGTTTCCTGAAGTTGCAATACCGAAATAATTTAAGGCGAATATTATCTTATAGTGTGCCCGTAGAAAATGCTTATAAAATCAAAAGGAAAGCGAATAAATTACCTTAAGAGTGAGCTTAGAACACGATGTGGTCTCGCCTATAGCTGGTGCCACCTGCCCGCCCGTTGAAGGTATTTTACCTATATAGGAAAATCGCGTCAGGAAGTAAACAAACGTAGCCATTTTGCAAAAAATTACATGCAAATTGGGTACTGCCAACGTAAATGAAAATGTGAAATCAGCTAAAAATGCGATGCGCCGTTGTTACCACTATTTGTTGTTGATCTTCGATTGTTGTTGAAACGCAACGATAGAAATTACCACTGCGTACTCAAAATAAAGCAAAATGGTTTGCACGGGCTGTCACAATACTGTGTTTAGTATACTAACTCAACACCTAGGTATTGGAGACTTCCAAAACTTAGAAAAGCTTCTGCAATTGTTTGTGCAGCATGGAGTAATCAACGAAGTATACCTCTGCAATATATGCGACAACGTTCTTCCTGTGAAATGGTTCAAAGGAACACAGTTGTGTTTCACATGCCGAAATGGTCACCCAAGGAGGAAATTAAGTGCCAGAAAAGGGAGTTTTATAGGTAACGCACATCTCACTCCACAACAAATAATACACTTCTGTATAATGTGGTGCATACTAGATAATCCCAGAAGTAGCACCATAAAGTGCGAGATGAAAACCTCCTTGAATACCGTAGTGAACTGGTCGAACTATTGCCGAGAAATCTGTGTAAATTAGGCGCTAGAGAACCGCAGGCCAATTGGAGGAATCGGAACTGTAGTTGAAATCGATGAATCCAAGTTCGGACGTAGGAAATACAACCGTGGGCATCACATCGAAGGACAATGGGTGTTCGGAGGTGTCCAGCGAGAAATGAAGACCAACTTCTTCCTTGTTCCTGTTGAAACCAGGGATAAGGTAACATTACTCCGTATAATCCAAGACTGGATTTTACCCGGAACAACAATAATATCTGACTGCTGGAAATCATATGATACACTCCAAGACGAAGGCTTCCAACACCTTCGAGTAAACCACTCCGTGGAATTCGTCAGCAGCTACGCCAGCGGAGAAGTCCACGCCGTTAATACACGAAGGCTAGCAGGGCAGAGGCTCTCAATCCATACCAATACTATAGAATCCAAGTGGAGAGACTGCAAATATTCAATTCCCGTATTCGGACGAAAAAAGGAACATTTTGCAGGCTATCTAGCTGAATACTTATTCAAACGTACCTACAAAAAAGAAGAGAGGCTGCACCATCTACTAATAGAAGCAGCAAAAGACTATCCTCCACAATTGTAATTTTGGTTTATATTTTTTGTGAACGTTTAACGTGTTAAAACGCTATTTGCATCAGCCCAAAAGTGTACTCCATTGAGTAATAAAAGTTATGTGTTATTGTGAAAGTATACTTTTTGAAAAGTATTATTTGCATTAAAAATATAAAAAAAGGAAGTTGCTTTACCGTAATAATGTTAGATAGTTAACCAAAGCTTATATAAAAAAAACTAACCTAAACTTAACCTTTCGTGAATTCAGAAACGTAAGCTTATATAAAAAAAAAACTAACCTAAACCAAACCTTTCCTGAATTCAGAAACGTAAGCTTATATAAAAAAACTAACCTAAACCTAACCTTTCGTGAATTCAGAAACGTAAGCTTATATAAAAAAAACTAACCTAAACCTAACCTTCCGTGAATCCATTAACGTAAGCTGATATAAAAAAAAAACTAAACCTAACCTAACCTCCCGTGAATCAGAAACGTAAGTTTAGGAACGCACGCTCGCTTCGCTCGCGTGCTTTGATGTAAACAGTGATAACAAATTAAAACAAGGATATATATAAAGGTAATTCCGAAACCTATGGTTATATAAAAAAAACTAACCTAAAGCTAACCTTTGGTGAATTCAGAAACGTAAGCTTATATAAAAAAACTAACCTAAACCTAACCTTTCCTGAATTCAGAAACGTAAGCTTATATAAAAAAAACTAACCTAAACCTAACCTTCCGTGAATCCATTAACGTAAGCTGATATAAAAAAAACTAAACCTAACCTAACCTCCCGTGAATCAGAAACGTAAGTTTAGGAACGCACGCTCGCTTCGCTCGCGTGCTTTGATGTAAACAGTGATAACAAATTAAAACAAGGATATATATAAGGTAATTCCGAAACCTATGGTTATATAAAAAAACTAACCTAAACCTAACCTTTCGTGAATTCAGAAACGTAAGCTTATATAAAAAAAACTAACCTAAACCTAACCTTTCCTGAATTCAGAAACGTAAGCTTATATAAAAAAAACTAACCTAAACCTAACCTTTCCTGAATTCAGAAACGTAAGCTTATATAAAAAAAACTAACCTAAACCTAACCTTCCGTGAATCCATTAACGTAAGCTGATATAAAAAAAAACTAAACCTAACCTAACCTAACCTAACCTCCCGTGAATCAGAAACGTAAGTTTAGGAACGCACGCGAGCGAAGCGAGCGTGCTTTGATGTAAACAGTGATAACAAGTTAAAACAAGGATATATACAAAGGTAATTCCGAAACCTATGGTTATATAAAAAAAAGTAAGCTAAGCCTAACCTTTGGTGAATTCAGAAACGTAAGCTTATATAAAAAAACTAACCTAAACCTAACCTTTCGTGAATTCAGAACCGTAAGCTTATATAAAAAAAACTAACCTAAACCTAACCTTCCGTGAATCCATTAACGTAAGCTGATATAAAAAAAAAAACTAAACCTAACCTAACCTCCCGTGAATCAGAAACGTAAGTTTATATAAAAAAAACTAACCTAAACCTAACCTTTCGAAACCTTACATAAACAAAAAATCTAACGTAAGCGTAACCTTCCGTTAATTCATAAAGCATAAGTTGTCTAAGATCCCTGGCTACACTCTGTGGTCGTTTCCGCATTCGCGGCATTAATTTTCGTTTTGGCGGCATTAATTTGTTATATGTTGGCAGCATAAACAAATGACATACGTAACATGTGTTGAGCTAGTGCATGGCATAGTGTGACATCTGTTGGACAATATAACAGATCATATTCATCACCGTGGGGCACACTGTAAGATGATATTGTCCTAATTTAATTTTAATTAAAGTGGATAATTTACTTACAGTTCTAGATACTTCGGTTCGACTCCGCTGCAGATATTTGGCACCTGCATGCAGTTCCGTTGTCACCACCTGCTTCTTGACACAAACTTCCATTTTCTGGTGTGGAGAACATAAACAGAGTCGATGATGTGGGAGGAAATATGCGAGGAGTATGACGCAAACCGGATGTGAAGCGCTTTCTTTCTCTTCTATAAATAAATCTAGAGTAGGCCATGGAACACAACACGTTCCAGAGATTTGCGACCATAATGCCTGGTGTCACGAAAACGTGCCAGATTTATGTTACAGTTTAAACTAAAAATCTAAAATCCCTTTCATTAAATTACCTACTTTATCCTTATTTATGCCATCATTTGCTTTATCAACAATAATTCACACTCTGACTTCATTTCTCCATCCCTTCTGTTTCTTTCTGTTGGCTCACAGATTTACAATCCTACTAAACATATGTGATATTTCGACGTTTATAACTCAATAAATTGTATACAAAAATAATAAGACAAAGTTTTCTTGGAAATGTTACCAAAAGCTTTTTATCTCACTAAAACCAAAATTGTATTCATAAAATATCACAAACATAAGCTTCTGAAGTTTTATTATAAGTTTCCTTTATGAAAACATAATAGTAGATTATGATACGAGGTGTAAAAGTAGTGCTATATTTTGCGAGTAGGGATGTTTGCGAAACCACGGCCGTAGGCCGAGTCTCGCAATCCTATGAACAAAAGAAAGCCACTTTTAACACGTGTGGCATATACTACTTTTTAGATAGCGCTTGAATTTGTAAAATATCAATAACATTATATTGATTCCTGAAAATAACAGAGATCTTGTTTAGAATGCGATTCTTGAAACAAGAGAAATGACGTTAAAAAAGCGAGTTGTCAAATGTTTTGATGTTTTGTTGATTCGCTAGCGCTTGAATTTGTAAAATATCAATAACATTATATTGATTCCTGAAAATAACAGAGATCTTGTTTAGAATGCGATTCTTGAAACAAGAGAAATGACGTTAAAAAGGCGAGTTGTCAAATGTTTTGATGTTTTGTTGATTCGCTAGCAGTTATTTTCAGCCAAATTATTTTCAACATGTTTTGCCTTACACCAGGTAATGAAGCGATTAAATGCTATATCATATTATTTTCTGGCATTTTTGGGTAAGTACTTCTAGTGCTATTCTTTCTGCTGCTTCTGTAATTTCACCTGGCTTTTCCATTTCAGTTTCTTCTGAATTCATAATTTCCGCCATTTAATGTTTATGTAGTTATCTAGATAAAAGAAAAACGTTTTAGATCAAAAGAAAGCAGAAGGCTGCCAATATAACGTATAAGTTAACTCTACAACGAATTATGATAAATTGAAGTATGACCGTGTGTATTGTGAACAGATATGCGAGCGCCAAGAAAAATTATTCATGTAAAAGACATAATGAAAAGTAAAACCTATTCAAACCAAGTCGAGTTATTAAACATGTGCAAATACAAAGGGTAATTGCCATGTGATTGGACTTGAAACTAAAGTTGGTCACAAAGAAGATTATTGCACTAATGCGATAATCTAAAGCTTTTAGCTCGTATGCACTGTGTTAGAAGATCTTCTTTTAGGTTATGCTGTCTATAAAATCACTTTTTATTTTAGTTTAACATGCCTTGAGAGAGTTGTTTGGGGTAGTAATGTTTATAGCTTGCAACCTAGTTCCGAGTTCAAATTTCCAGGGACCGAAGAATATAGTTGATTGTTTCTTCACGGTTTCCCTCCGTCGCTATCAAATAAACCCTATGGCGCTACGGCCCACGCAGGGCCTTTGGCTGCCAACCCGACTGCCGGCCTACGCCCATATACGCACGGCAGAGACGGGCGATCTTCCAGCCGATACGGGGAGGAGATGTGGCCAGCATCTCACATCCCCCAGTTTGAATTGGCTCACGAGACCGGGGTCGCTGCCTATCGCAGCTCCTCAATTTCCTTACGATGCTCAGTGGGCACCGGTCCTATATCCTGGACTTAAAATCCGCCCTTCCACGGGTGGGATCGAACCCGGGCCGGAAACCAGAACACCACGCTCCAGCCCACTGCTCCAGACCGCTAGTCAAATGCCCGGTGGAATTACACAAGTTCAATACCCGAGGCTTTTCCTTTTCACTGGCTGCAGAAAAGCTCTAGTGTTCTCAGCAACATATTTCAAGATATTTCCATAACAACATAGAAAATATATATTGCATTTTCTGGGAATAGTTGTGAAGTACTCTTTATTCTGAATAAATTTTGAATAAATTATAAACCGTAAGAGATAGACAAAAACTTGTTACACAAAAAACGCAAATCTCGTTAAAACACACAATTCATATCGAATATAATTTTTGTGTCATTAACTATTTCCGTGATGTTTATTATTGGCTTGAATTAGCAAAAACTTCATACATTTTTAAACTACTATGTCGCTATTCGTTTTTTACCTCCTGATTATGTAAAGAAAATGGAATTTCAAAGCCATTACATAGTAAAGGAGTCTACTATCGCTTAAGCCTACTGTATTCCCCTTTTAACTGCAACGAAATGTGTTAATTTTTGCAATTCATTATCCCAATTAGGATGAAGCAGACAGAGGAATATGATTTTTTTTAGAATATTTTGTACATAGAGAGTCAAAAAACTACAAACCGGCTGCCGCTATCATAGAAACGCGCGGATGAAACCATACAACATTTTAAAACTAATTTTAAAGGCTTTACTTACTAACTTTATGAAAGGAGATGCTGAAACTGGCCACCGTCGTTGTCCATACATTTTTGGCACGTCTTTAGGAAACTATCCATCACTCGCCGTAGTTCACGTTAAGAAATGCTGGCAATTTCCTGTCGGATATTTTGTTTTAATTCTTCCAGGCTGTGTGGGTTTGTATTGTACACTTTATGTTTTAAATTACCCCAGAGATAGAAATCGCAGGCGGTTAGGTCGGTGGACCGCGGGGGGCCGCAAATCTCTACTAATAATTCTGTCCTCAAACGCATTTTTAATTGTTCTCATCGAAAAATTGGCCGTATAAACTGTTTCAGAGTCTTGTTGAAAAAAGGCAAAATCACGCTCCCTGTCTGTTAATTCTCTAAAAAAGGGGGGAGGGAGAAATTGTATTGAGATATCTACGGGCGTCAACTGTTGAATCGAAAAAAATTGGCAGTGGCCAGTTTCAGCATCTTCTTTCATAAAGTTGATAAGCGAGGCCTTTAAAAATAGTTTTAAAAATCTGATGCGTTACACTCACATGACATTCTCTACTCTTGTACAAACTATTTTTACAAACGCTTATTCTCCATATTCTTCATGTTAATCCAGATATCGAGATGTTAATCTTACTGCTAATTTTCTTGTAGATACAAGGGGAATTGGTAGGCTTTAAGCGATAGTCAAATATTTTAAGAGCTGGTTGCTATGTGGAGTATTCCATTCTCTTTGATTTACCAGGACAAAAAAAATTGAATAACGAATTTGAGAAAAAGTAAAAGTATTGGAAAGTTTAAGGGAATAACAAGCAATATCTCGAAAATGGTTCACTCAACAAAAAAACTGTATATGACATAAATTGTGTATTTTAACGGGATCTACATTTTTTGTGTAGTAAAATTTTGTCTATCTCTTATGATTTACCGGTTATGCAAAAGTCGTCCACAATGAAGAATACTTTTGGAGACATTCCCAGAAAATTCGAGATATACATTTCATTTGTCATAAAAATATCTTAAACATATGATATTTTAATCAAAATCGTTAGAGCCATTTTTGAGAAAATTAAAATGTTCGAAAAATGTTCCATGTAAAGGGTAATTTGGGGTTTGGGGATTTTTTGGATTCAGGGGGTCTCAAAACATATATTTCCGGTGAAATCCCGGTATCTAATTTTTGAGTGGAATGCAATACTTCCCCTGCTTACTATACGTAGTAGATAAAGTAAAAATGTTGTATGGTTTCATCCGCGCCTTTCTATGATAGCGGCAGACGGCAACGAGCGCCGAAGATGCCGACAGGAAAAACACCGCGCAGTGGGTTCGTAGTGTTTTGACTCTTCCTGTAGAAGAGTGGGTAAATAAAGTAATGAGAATGTAACACATATGTTTTCATTGTAGTCCATCATGCCCAGTAAAAGATTCTCTGAAAATTACTAGTGCTTAAAATTCAGTGAGGATCTGAAATGCGCTCGCTTCTCTGAAGCATCTTAGAACAAATATTTACGTAATTATTTTGACAGCAGTCGCATATTTGACGCGCGTTGTGAGTAAATAGTTACCCTAAGCCATCAGGGGTCTGAAGTCACACTTCACAAGAAACGCCGAGCAGCTTGAGTGATGGGCACTGAGGATATTATGTCAGACACAAAATATACACAGAAGAACGCTCGTGTGTGTTGAAAACCAAGAATATGTGTTGATGTAAAGGGCTGATTCGTCTGGAAATAAATGTGTCTGCAGAGCAAAGAAGACATCTCAACTATGGAGCTGTCCATCGCCAGTTTGGCTCGTTTGTCTCTGCGAAACAAATCCAGTTGTTTACAGTAAGTAATCTTGAAGGAAGAAAGATTTTTCGTGGAATGTAAATCTCTTGCTGGATCACATATTCTTGAAATGAAAGTGTCGTTTCCACTACGTGGGGTCCCAGAAGTACCCAACCTAACAAAGAAAACACAAAATTGTTGGGGAAAAACAACTTTATTTCTCTACAGAGTTTCCTTTCAACTCAATACACTGTCCCAGAGATGTTCAATCACTTCGATTCCCTTTTTTTACTGAGAATCATCGATTTCTGCAAAATAGCCATCAATCGCAAACTCCACCTCTTCAGTGTTGCAAATCTTTTACCACCAAGCCATTTCTTCAACTTTGGAAACAGAAAATAATTAGAGGGGGCTAAGTCCGGGAATAGGGTGCATGAGGAAGCAATTCGAACTTTAAGTCATTGATTTTGGTCATGGCGATAATGGATGTGTGAGCTGGTGCATTGTCTTGATGAAACAGAACTTTCTTTTTCGCTAAATGCGGCCGTTTTTGCTTGATTTCATCATTCAAACGCTGCAATAAGTTTGCATAACATTCGGCATTGATTGCTTTTCCTTTTTGAATATCATCAATGAAAATTATTCCAAGTGCATCCTATAAAGCTGACGCCATGACCTTGCCTGCAGATATGTCTTCGCCTTCTTTGGAGCCAATTCTCCCCTTTCAATCTACTGTTTTGACTGCTTCTTCATCTCAGGTGTGAAGTGATGGACCCATGTTTCATCCATGGTTATGAATCGACACAAAAACTCGTCTTTATTGCAGCGAAACATCGCCACACTCGACTGAAACATCCTCACGACGCTACTTTTGTTCCATTGTGAGTAAACGCGGCACCCATTTTGTGCACAGCATTCTCAGTCTAAATTTTCAGTTAGTGTGTGATGTACAGCACTTTTTGAAATTCCTACGATGTCTGCTAGCTCGCGCACTTTCAGTCGAAGGTCATCCAATACCAATTTGTGGATTTTCTTCACAATTTCTGGCATGGTCACCTCATTTGGTCAACCACTGCGATGTTCCTCTTGGCAGCTCGTAAAGCCTCGCTTAAACTCTGCCACCCAATATTTCACTGTTGTAAACGAAGGAGCAGACTCCCCCAGAGTAGAATCTAGCTCAGCTTTAATATTAGTTGGACTAAGACCTTTCAAATGAAAGTACTGTATCACATAACGATGACCAGTTTTATCCATGTTTACAATTCGTTGAGAGAGTTCACTATTAATGGCTACCAAACAATTACTAAACAACATAGCATCCTCAAAATTTAAACTTAAGCTTTTTAAGGGTATTACTTTCTACCATAGTCATTTGTTTGAAACAACAACCGCTATATATACGTAGGTCGGGTACTTCTGGGACTGCCCACGTATGTAGGGTAATCTCAAAAACCACTCATGTAAACTGGAATCCTTCTGTGTTACTTATGTTATATTTTTCTTCAGGAATGACTTCGAATTAAGCTGCGCGTGCCTTCGTAATATCTCGCCTCATTCCTTCCTACCAGAATGCTGAAATGTTCCATCGCTTTTAATTAAAATTCCGTATGTTTAGATATTTGCCTCATAAATTAAATTTATGTCTTGAATTTTGTTATCGCTTGTGAAGTTGAGGCGATATTTTTAACACTTGAATTATATAATATATACTTTCGATAACTGCCCGCCTTGAAGCAATATGTATGTAATAATTTATAAAAATCTGATGTGTTACACTCACATGACTTTCTCTACTCTTGTACACACTATTTTTACAAACGCCTATTCTCCATATGCTTCATGTTAATCGAGATATCGAGATGTCAATCTTATTGGTAATTTTCTTGTAGATGCAAGGGGAATATGGTAGATTTTAAGCGATAGTCAAATATTTTAACGCTGGTTGCTATGCGGCACATTCCATTCTCTTTGCATGTCCAGGACATAAAAAAAATGAATAACGAATTTGAGAAAAAGTATAAGTATTGGAAAATTTAAGGAAATAACAAGCAATATCTCGAAAACGGTTCACTCCACAAAAGAAATGTATATGACATAAGTTGTGTATTTTAACGCGATCTACATTTTTTGTGCAGTAAAATTTTGTCTATCTCTTATGGTTTACCAGTTATGCAAAAGTCGTTCACAATGAAGAATACGTTTGGAGACATTCCCAGAAAATTCGAGATATACATTTCATTTCTCATGACATTATCTTAAACATATGATATTTTCATCAAAATCGTTAGAGCCATTTTTGAGAAAATTAAAATTTTCGAAAAATCTTTCATGTAAAGGGTAGTCTGGAGTGGGGGGATTTTCTTGAAAACCTTTGTGTCGCATCTCTGGAAGATACTGAACCTAAATACCAAGTTTAGTGCTTATCCGACTGTTCGTTTTTGAGTTATGCTGTTCACAGACACACAGACAGACACACACACGGGCATGTTTCCAAAAATGCTTTTTTTGGATTCAGGAGGTCTCAAAACATGTATTTCCGGTGAAACTCGGTATCGAATTTTTGGGTGGAATGTAATACTTCCCCTACTTACTATACGTAGTAGAGAAAGTAAAAAAATCTGATGTGTTACACTCACATAACTTTCTCTACTCTTGTACAATCTAATTTTACAAACGCCTATTCTCCATATGCTTCATGTTAATCGAGATATCGAGATGTCAATCTTATTGGTAATTTTCTTGTAGATGCAAGGGGAATATGGTAGCTTTTAAGCGATAGTCAAATATTTTAACGCTGGTTGCTATGTGGCGAATTCCATTCTCTTTGCATGTTCAGGACATAAAAAAATGAATAACGAATTTGAGAAAAAGTATAAGTATTGGAAAATTTAAGGAAATAACAAGCAATATCTCGAAAACGGTTCACTCAACAAAAGAAACGTATATGACATAAGTTGTGTATTTTAACGCGATCTACATTTTTTGTGTAGTAAAATTTTGTCTATCTCTTATGGTTTACCAGTTATTCAAAAGTCGTTCACAATGAAGAATATTTTTGGAGACATTCCCAGAAAATTCGAGATATACATTTTATTTGTCATGACAATATCTTAAACATATGATATTTTAATCAAAATCGTTAGAGCCGTTTTTGAGAAAATTAAAATTTTCGAAAAATGTTCCATGTAAAGGGTAGTCTGGGGTGGGGGGATTTTCTTGAAAACCTTCGTGTCGCCTCTCTGGAAGATACTGAACCTAAATACCAAGTTTGGTGTTTATCCGACTGTTCGTTTTTGAGTTATGCTGTTCACAGACACACAGACACACAGACAGACACACAGACAGACACACAGACAGACACACAGACACACAGACACACAGACACACAGACAGACACACACACGGACATGTTTCCAAAAATGCTTTTTTTGGATTCAGTGATTCTCAAAACATGTATTTCCGGTGAAATCTCGGTATCGAATTTTTGGGTGGAATGTAATACTTCCCCTACTTACTATACGTAGTAGAGAAAGTAAAAATCTGATGTGTTACACTCAGATGACTTTCTCTACTCTTGTACAAACTATTTTTACAAACGCTTATTCTCCATATGCTTCATGTTAATGGAGATATCGAGATGTCAATCTTATTGATAATTTTCTTGTAGATGCAAGGGGAATATGGTAGGTTTTAAGCGATAGTCAAATATTTTAACGCTGGTTGCTATGTGGCGCATTCCATTCTCTTTGCATGTCCAGGACATAAAAAAAAATCTGATGTGTTACACTCACATGACTTTCTCTACTCTTGTACAATCTAATTTTACAAACGCTTATTCTCCATATGCTTCATGTTAATCGAGATATCGAGATGTCAATCTTATTGGTAATTTTCCTGTAGATGCAAGGGAAATATGGTAGCTTTTAAGCGATAGTCAAACATTTTAACGCTGATTGCTATGTGGCGAATTCCATTCTCTTTGCATGTCCAGGACATAAAAAAAAATCTGATGTGTTACACTCACATGACTTTCTCTACTCTTGTACAATCTATTTTTACAAACGCTTATTCTCCATATGCTTCATGTTAATCGAGATATCGAGATGTCGATCTTATTGGTAATTTTCTTGTAGATGCAAGGGGAATATGGTAGCTTTTAAGCGATAGTCAAATATTTTATCGCTGGTTGCTATGTGGAGCATTCCATTCTCTTTGCATGTCTAGGACACAAAAAAATGAATAACGAATTTGAGAAAAAGTATAAGTATTGGAAAATTTAAGGAAATAACAAGCAATATCTCGAAAACGGTTCACTCAACAAAAGAAATGTATATGATATAAGTTGTGTATTTTAACGCGATCTACATTTTTTGTGTAGTAAAATTTTGTCTATCTCTTATGGTTTACCAGTTATGCAAAAGTCGTTCACAATGAAGAATACTTTTGGAGACATTCCCAGAAATTTCGAGATATACATTTCATTTCTCATGACATTATCTTAAACATATGATATTTTCATCAAAATCGTTAGAGCCATTTTTGAGAAAATTAAAATTTTCGAAAAATCTTCCATGTAAAGGGTAGTCTTGGGTGGGGGGATTTTCTTGAAAACCTTCGTGTCGCATCTCTGGAAGATACTGAACCTAAATACCAAGTTTGGTGCTTATCTGAATGTTCGTTTTTGAGTTATGCTGTTCACAGACACACAGACACACACACACAGACACACACACACACACACACACACACACACACACAGACACACACACGGACATGTTTCCAAAAATGCTTTTTTTGGATTCAGGAGGTCTCAAAACATGTATTTCCGGTGAAATCTCGGTATCGAATTTCTGGGTGGAATGCAATACTTCCCCTACTTACTATACGTAGTAGAGAAAGTAAAATGAATAACGAATTTGAGAAGTATAAGTATTGGAAAATTTAAGGAAATAACAAGCAATATCTCGAAAACGGTTCACTCAACAAAAGAAATGTATATGACATAAGTTGTGTATTTTAATGCGATCTACATTTTTTGTGTAGTAAAATTTTGTCTATCTCTTATGGTTTACCAGTTATGCAAAAGTCGTTCACAATGAAGAATACTTTTGGAGACATTCCCAGAAAATTCGAGATATACATTTCATTTCTCATGACATTATCTTAAACATATGATATTTTAATCAAAATCGTTAGAGCCATTTTTGAGAAAATTAACATTTTCGAAAAATCTTCCATGTAAAGGGTAGTCTGGGGTGGGGGGATTTTCTTGAAAACCTTCGTGTCGCATCTCTGGAAGATACTGAACCTAAATACCAAGTTTGGTGTTTATCCGACTGTTCGTTTTTGAGTTATGCTGTTCACAGACACACACACACACACACACAGACACACAGACACACACACACACACACACACAGACACACACACGGACATGTTTCCAAAAATGCTTTTTTTGGATTCAGGAGGTCTCAAAACATGTATTTCCGATGAAATCTCGGTATCGAATTTTTGGGTGGAATGCAATACTTCCCCTACTTACTATACGTAGTAGAGAAAGTAAAAATGTATGTTAACAGTTATTGCAAATCCTTATAGTATTGTAAAACATGTTTATTAATGCCATGTGAATGCATTACGTAGTTAATAGTGCAAGAGCTGTGAGAATAATAAGTTTAAAGTTGCTAACAATGAGGTAACAATGAGGTAACCTTGAGGCAATAATGAGTTTGAGAGTTTGAATACTACTAGTCATGATTAGGGCAGCAATAACGTAAATCTTGTGACATTATTTAAAAATAGCCAATCAACAGCCTGAAAAAGCTTTAGTTAAATGAAGGTATTCTATTGGTCTAGGATTAGCCAATCAGAGACTTGAAATACAAAGATTTAAAAATTTATTCGGTTGAAATCAGTTCAGTTGCCTGCAGACCTTGGTAATGACCGGTTGGAAGATGTGTTCTCTAAAGAAATATTACGTATTCGTGTGTAACGAAAATTAAGTATACGTGATAACAAAGTGCAAGTTTTAAACTAAAGAATCTCACAGCTCTTGATATCAGTGTAGTGCTATTTAATTTGTGTCAAGGATTAATAAAAAGAAGTGAATTTAAACTTAAAATCTGTGTAAGCCTACATTCTTGTCGTACCACGCCCTGATTAAGAGAAACATGTCTCTAAAGTAAGACTGACGCAGCCGAGGCAAACATAAACATACATAATATCTATAGAAGCAGTTTAATAACAAAGTTAGAAATATTAATTTTTTTAAACTTGGAGCGTAACAACAAAAAGTACATCAAAAATAGGCTTTACATACGTAGCAGCATATTACGTAACAAACAATCTTCTTAAAAAATTGCTTCCCAAAGCGTGGTGCAAACATTCAGAAACTCCTTAAACAACAGTAAAACTTCAACAACAATAAACTACAACAGTTGAAGAACAATATTACAATCTTCTTCAAATTGACGTTCTAAGTGTGGAAATAAATAAATAAATTCCAAGAACAGTCATACTTCAAGTTGGCTCCCATACGTGGGGTAGTTAAACGTAAAGCAACCTACTACTTCAAGTTGGCTTCCCAAACGTGGGGATAACAACAGCAGAAAAACACTTACTTCAAGTTGGCTCCCAAGCGTGAGGCTAATAAACAACAAACTTCAACAGTAAACTAAACATCTACTTCAAGTTGTAGCCCAGCGTGGGGCTAATAAATTACGTAAACAATAATAATAATAACAACTTCAAAGTTCTCTTCATTCGGAAGAAATTTGTATAACGGGTAAGCCGTAAGAGATAGACAAACATATACTACACAAAAAATATATATATCTTTAAAATATATAATTTATTGCAAATAACTTTTTGTGGCCTCAGTCATTTCCGAGATATCCGTTGTTAATGATTGGCAATTTTCAACATTTTGTCTCTTTTTAAAAATGCAGTTGTTATTCAGTTGTTTCTAGCTTTGTGATGGAAACACTATTAGAAATGTTAAGGCCAGTATATAGCGCCCCCTTTAAACTATCTGACTATCCATTTTTTTGGTTTATCCCTCCTTGTACCCACAGCGAAATATGTAATGAAACTATTTGTGCAAAGGTTTATATCGATTTACATTAAATAGACAGAAATGTATGCTTTCGTAAGAATGTTTGTATAAACTATATAAAAATAAACCATTATGAATAGAGAAAGTCATGTGAAGGGAACGGAATGTCAAATCCATCACTTAAAATATTTGAGTATAGCCTAAGTGTACAGTATTGCACTTGCAACTGCAACAAAATGTGTAATAAAACCATTTCTGCAAACGTTTATCTCGATTAACATTAAACAAATAGGAAAGTACACGTTTGCAAGAATAGTATGTCTCTGTGTTTCTGGCCCAAAGTTATCAAGGAGGACGACGCCGGGCACTCGGAGAAAAACACAGATAAGTAGCACTCTCGCCCAGTGTAAACAGCGCAAACCATATTCTAGATAATTATAATCTTCTGGAAGTTTCCTTCCAGCCTGTTCTGTGGAAGCTTCCGCGAGCTATATAGGCCAGCGGGTTTGCCAGAGAATGGTGTAGTGAAGCGAGCGCGTTTCTGGTGCGACGAAAAGTGCTCTTCTCCGAGTGAGTTTGTGGCGCGTGCTCCTTCCGCGAGATATTGGAGAAGTCTTTGTGTTCGACTCCCCAGAGAGTGAGCCGTGCGTAAGAAGTGGAAACGTCATGTTTGTATTTCATTACGCTGCTACGTTACGAAAGTGAAATGATAGTGAATAGTTACAGTAGATCACATTAACGAAGTGAGAGTGAGAACTTAGTGAAGTGACAGTAAAAAACTGGGCAATTTCACAATAGTTTGCAGAACCGTGGGTAGAGAAAGTCGTATGAATGTAACAATGTTTTTCCACAGCCCGCGTTAGACCGTTAATCTCAGGTTTTGCTACTATAATAGTATATTATGCAACGAGACTATAATGATAGTAATTAAAACGCGAGTATTATTATCATACGAGCGTATTAATCACCATTATAGTGAAGTTTCATACGACTGTTTATGCTCGACCATGTATCTAAATTAAAGGTTTCATAAGTATTCGTTTCTGGTTCGAGTGATGTGTTACAATCGTTATTCCTTTATCTATGGTTAGAATACAATGACCTTGTAGCACCTGTGTCAAACAAATTTGCTAGCATTGTGAGACGTACTATGCAGAATAATCGATAGTTGCGCTTTCACAATGTTACGTGGCGAATGCCAATACTTTAATGAACAAGTGTACTTTAATGAGGCCCATTAAAGTACTGCTACCAGTCGTATAAATACTACATTTTCGCATGGTCGAGCATAAACCATTTTACGTAATAGTCGGCTGGATTGAGCTCCTCCTGTCGAGTTTAAGAATGTTTCTGTCACGCCCTCTATATAATTATGTTTGAGAAGCGGGATGATTCACTCAGAAAAGTGAAGGCGCCAAGAATAAGCTGGCCCCCTTCACTTTGCAAATAAACAGCTAGCCGGAATCTGGGTCAGAGAGTCGTTCAAGTAGGAGGCAGTCTTTGTGAGGCTCTTTATATCTCACTTCAGTACACAGTTGCCTTCACTAAGCTTAGAGATGGTGCTAAGTGTCGTCTCTTCAAATGTTGCTCCTTAATTTTAAGTTAAACGGTCTAAATTAACTATTCTTTATGATCTCTCCCACGAGTCTGGAAACAGCTCAGCGCGTGAACAACACACAAGTAGACCTAAAAGAATGAAGCGGCTAACCACTACGCCATGAAATTCGATGTTTTAGCAAGTCAGCCCACAGATTACTTTATTTATTAATATTTTGCAAAATGTGTATTTTTTAAGCATTCGTTTTGCAGTAAGCTTTTGTCTTCCCAGAAACTTATACAGGGTGGTAAGTTGAGACCACAATATCTCCAAAACTAAGCGTTGTAGAAAGAAATGTCTTTGATAAAAGTTGCTTGATATTATGAGGGAAAGGAAATTCCATTAGTATGTGTGTATATATATTGTGTGAATGTGTGCACGTTTTATTTGTCGTATAAATATCTTACATTCGGTATTTCAATAAAAATTATGATTTTTTTCCTATGTAAAGAGAAGTTTGGACTGGGAAATTTTCTTAAAAAAACCTTCGTATACCGAGCAAGGTGGCGCCGTGACTCGCATTCGGGAGGTCCCGGATTCGATTCCAGGCGACCGCACAGTCTGATGCATGGGTTTTTCTTGGTTTCCCCGGGTCGACAGGGAATGCTGGTGTGATTTCTTCTCTACCAGGACTTCCTATCATTAATTTATCTATTATTCCTTTTCCGTCTCATCTTTCAGGTGTGTTTTTAGGTGTGCTTCTTATTGTAATTTATTTTAATGATAATTATTTCACTTATTTTATTCTTTCTTTATTATTTTTTCACGTATTGTAGTTATTAGTATATAAGTTATATGTGTAAAAATGATGTATGATAAAATTAAATGTGGTAAATATATTATAAAGATTGCAATATACATGCTGGTATAGAGAACTAGATGCCAGGACATTGTATTACAGATTTTATTTTATTTTTGTACTTCTCGTGGCTTGTGGCAGCACCGGACAGGAAAGAGTAGGTACTCCCCGTGGATACTAGTGGGCTGCTTGTTTGGTGGATCGTTCAATGTCCTCTCTAGGCAGCTCCAGCAATGGGAGGGATCTTCAAGCTTGGAAATGTTGAAGACCTCCGCGCGACTCTGTGGCCTTTCTGTCTGCGGCTTGTAGCCTCCTGAGGTTCCTTCATTTCATGCCTTCTTCCTGGGGAGTAGCAATCACAATAGATCCCTGAGCGCGAGGTGTCTCCCTTCGTTGAATAATCTATACCTATAATCTTGGTGTTATCCTTGACAGGTGCTGAACTTAAATACCAACTTTGGTATTTATCTGACACTTTCTTTTAGAGTTATGCTGTTCACACAGACACACACACATATTTTCCTGAAATGCTTTTCTTGAATTTATTCAAGAGACCTCAAAACGTGCATTTGCAGTGAAATCTCGATATCTAAACTTGGGTGTAAGTCAATACTTCCTCTAGTTACTATAGGTAATTAGTAGAGAATGCAAAAATGGAAAGAATGCTACGATTTCTATATTGGCTTCAGAATGTAAACCGAAGCGAGAGATTCTGTAGACTGTGAACGGGTCACTAAGTCTTTACGTGTAAGGCAGAAGAAGAATAAACATTATAGAAAATAGTTTTATTGCCGATTTTGAAAACATCACCAGCTTACCTCCTTGACGTGGAGATAGCCTCACATTCTGTCTCACATTCAAGAGGTCCCGTTTGTTTTTCCTTATTTTCAAAAGCCAAAATATCGAGTTGCTGCGCGAGGGGACCCGGGTTCTGTTCCCGTCTAGGGTGCGATTTTTTCTCTAGCCAGGATTACTCCCTATCCTCCCCAGAGTCTGGAAGTATGAATGAGAGTGTGAATATGTGTGTGATTAATATATATATATATATATATATATATATATATATATATATATAAATGTGTGATATATATAAATCTGGTGTGTTGCAATCACATGATTCTCTCTACTCTTGTACAAACTATTTTCACAAACGCTTATTATCCACCTACTTCATATTAATCGAGACAAACATTTGTACAAAATCTCTTATTGCTAATTTTCTTGTAGGTACAAGGGGAATATGGTAGGCTTTAAGCGTTAGTCAAATGTTTTAAGAGCTGGTTGCTATGTGGAGCATTCTATTCTCTTTGTATGTCCAGGACATAAAAAAAACAAAAAATAAACGAATAACGAATTCCCACTTGAGGAAAGTATAAGCATTGGAAAATTGAAACAAATAATGAGGAATATCTCGGAAATGATTCACTCCACAAAAAACTGTGACATAAATTGTGTATTTTAACGAGATCTACATTTTTTGTGTAGTACAATTTTGTCTATATCCTACGGTTTAACAGTTAAGCAAACGTTATTCAGAATGAAGAGGATTTTTGTGGACATTGTCGCGGTATCGTTCATGTTATGTTATTTGCTGAGCGCCTGTTATTGTTTTACTATTTTGAATTTTGAGTTCTTTGTCCTCCGGTTAGCTATTATTACCCAGTCGAGCAAATCTCTTAAACAGGGTGTGTAAACGGAAAGGAGTTGTTACTAAACGATAACACTGATAAAAGAATTTGTTTTTACACTTTTATTCCCGTCACACTTCTTTAATTTCTCATATTTACTCTTGATACACGCCCGACTGAAACTGTTATATTTTCGAATGTAACTATAATCACTTATTTGCCGCACATTATTAATTCGCGTAATTCACGTTGTATAACTAGCTTTACGACGCGAGAGATTCTGTAGAATTGCGTGTACTTCGTGAATGACATTGTAGAACTGCGCGACGTGTAACCCGAGAATGATTTTGTTGAATTGTGCGACGTGTAACCCGTGAATGATTCTGTTGAACGGCGCGACGTGTAACCTGTGGATGATTCTGTTGAACGGCGCGACGTGTAACCTGTGGATGATTCTGTTGAACGGCGCGACGTGTAACCTGTGGATGATTCTGTTGAACGGCGCGACGTGTAACCCGTGAATGATTCTGTTGAACTGTGCGACGTGTAACCTGTGGATGATTCTGTTGAACTGCGCGACGTGTAACCCGTGAATGATTCTGTAGAACTGCGCGACGTGTAACCTGTGAATGATTCTGTTGAACTGTGCGACGTGTAACCTGTGAATGATTCTGTTGAACTGCGCGACGTGTAACTGTGAATGATTCTGTTGAACTGTGCGACGTGTAACCTGTGAATGATTCTGTTGAACTGCGCGACGTGTAACCTGTGAATGATTCTGTTGAACTGCGCGACGTGTAACCTGTGAATGATTCTGTTGAACTGTGCGACGTGTAACCTGTGGATGATTCTGTCGAACTGCGCGACGTGTAACCTGTGAATGATTCTGTTGAACTGTGCGACGTGTAACCTGTGAATGATTCTGTTGAACTGCGCGACGTGTAACCTGTGGATGATTCTGTTGAATTGTGCGACGTGTAACCCGTGAATGATTCTGTTGAACGGCGCTACGTGTAACCTGTGGATGATTCTGTTGAACGGCGCGACGTGTAACCTGTGGATGATTCTGTTGAACGGCGCGACGTGTAACCCGTGAATGATTCTGTTGAACTGTGCGACGTGTAACCTGCGGATGATTCTGTTGAATTGTGCGACGTGTAACCCGTGAATGATTCTGTTGAACGGCGCGACGTGTAACCTGTGGATGATTCTGTTGAACGGCGCGACGTGTAACCTGTGGATGATTCTGTTGAACGGCGCGACGTGTAACCTGTGGATGATTCTGTTGAACGGCGCGACGTGTAACCTGTGGATGATTCTGTTGAATTGTGCGACGTGTAACCCGTGAATGATTCTGTTGAACGGCGCGACGTGTAACCTGTGGATGATTCTGTTGAACGGCGCGACGTGTAACCTGTGGGTGATTCTGTTGAACTGTGCGACGTGTAACCTGTGAATGATTCTGTTGAACGGCGCGACGTGTAACCTGTGAATGATTCTGTTGAACGGCGCGACGTGTAACCTGTGAATGATTCTGTTGAACAGCGCGACGTGTAACCTGTGGGTGATTCTGTTGAACTGTGCGACGTGTAACCTGTGAATGATTCTGTTGAACGGCGCGACGTGTAACCTGTGGATGATTCTGTTGAATTGTGCGACGTGTAACCCGTGAATGATTCTGTTGAACGGCGCGACGTGTAACCTGTGGATGATTCTGTTGAATTGTGCGACGTGTAACCCGTGAATGATTCTGTTGAACGGCGCGACGTGTAACCTGTGGATGATTCTGTTGAACGGCGCGACGTGTAACCTGTGGGTGATTCTGTTGAACTGTGCGACGTGTAACCTGTGAATGATTCTGTTGAACGGCGCGACGTGTAACCTGTGAATGATTCTGTTGAACAGCGCGACGTGTAACCTGTGGGTGATTCTGTTGAACTGTGCGACGTGTAACCTGTGAATGATTCTGTTGAACGGCGCGACGTGTAACCTGTGGATGATTCTGTTGAATTGTGCGACGTGTAACCCGTGAATGATTCTGTTGAACGGCGCGACGTGTAACCTGTGGATGATTCTGTTGAACGGCGCGACGTGTAACCTGTGGGTGATTCTGTTGAACTGTGCGACGTGTAACCTGTGGATGATTCTGTTGAACGGCGCGACGTGTAACCTGTGGATGATTCTGTTGAACGGCGCGACGTGTAACCTGTGGATGATTCTGTTGAACGGCGCGACGTGTAACCTGTGGATGATTCTGTTGAATTGTGCGACGTGTAACCCGTGAATGATTCTGTTGAACGGCGCGACGTGTAACCTGTGGATGATTCTGTTGAACGGCGCGACGTGTAACCTGTGGGTGATTCTGTTGAACTGTGCGACGTGTAACCTGTGAATGATTCTGTTGAACGGCGCGACGTGTAACCTGTGAATGATTCTGTTGAACGGCGCGACGTGTAACCTGTGAATGATTCTGTTGAACAGCGCGACGTGTAACCTGTGGGTGATTCTGTTGAACTGTGCGACGTGTAACCTGTGAATGATTCTGTTGAACGGCGCGACGTGTAACCTGTGGATGATTCTGTTGAATTGTGCGACGTGTAACCCGTGAATGATTCTGTTGAACGGCGCGACGTGTAACCTGTGGATGATTCTGTTGAATTGTGCGACGTGTAACCCGTGAATGATTCTGTTGAACGGCGCGACGTGTAACCTGTGGATGATTCTGTTGAACGGCGCGACGTGTAACCTGTGGGTGATTCTGTTGAACTGTGCGACGTGTAACCTGTGAATGATTCTGTTGAACGGCGCGACGTGTAACCTGTGAATGATTCTGTTGAACAGCGCGACGTGTAACCTGTGGGTGATTCTGTTGAACTGTGCGACGTGTAACCTGTGAATGATTCTGTTGAACGGCGCGACGTGTAACCTGTGGATGATTCTGTTGAATTGTGCGACGTGTAACCCGTGAATGATTCTGTTGAACTGCGCGAAGTTTGCATTGTGAATTATTCTGTAGAACTGTGCGACGTGTAACCTGTGGGTGATTCTGTTGAACTGCGCGTTACCTATCTTTGACTCGGAATTTATATTCCCTCACCCCGATATGCCTAAACGTTATAATCGAGCTGCTATTGGTTAATAAAGCACGCCAACATTAGCGTCTATTTTTATATCCAATCAAAATTACGAACACATATGCTCTAGGGAAAATATTCCCTCCATTTCTAAAGAAAAGCGCGCTACTCTGACGTCATTTGTTTGTCTCTTCTAATTGATAAACAACTCACCCCTCGCTCATTGTTACCCGCTCCTATTGTCGGATTCAGTGAGGCCGTGTAAACTTATTTGCTAACAATGCTTATAATTAACAAACATCTCAAATCAATGCCATACAATAATGTTAATTTACACTACAATCACTCTGGCATTCACAGTGTTGTGATATAAAATACTGCCGCAACATTTCCAGAAAATTCCAGATATACATTTCATTTGTCATGAAATGTCTTAAACATATGTTTTAGTCAAAATCGTTAGAGCCATTTTTGAGAAAACTAAAAATATCGAAAAATGTTCCATGTAAAATGTACTCTGGTGGGGATTTTCTTAAAAATCTTCATGTCGCATCCTTGGAAGGTAGTAAACTCAATTACCAAGTTTGATATTTATCCGACTTTTCGTTTTTGAGTTATGCTGATTAGTCTGACAGGGACAGACAGGCAGACACACACACGGACACGTTTCCAAAATTGCTTTATTTTGATTCAGGGGCCTCAAAACAGTATTTCCTGTGAAATCTCGGTATCGAATTTTTGGGTGCAATGCAATACTTCCCCTACTTACTACACGTAGTATAGAAAGTAAAAATCAGAAATCCAATAACAATTGTATACAGTTAACACCATTGCAATATGTTCTAAAGGCAAAAGGTCGCCGATATGACCATTGTAGTTAAAGGCGGGGTATGAAAAAAAATCGAGCACTCGAGTTCTCTTCACCCTGGACCCATCTGAGCATCCTTTCAGCAACTTCATTGATTCCGCCCAACATGAGCAGCACGGTTAAAGGCACTCAAAGCTGAATTTCCACAAACGTTCGAGAAAAAATAATCTTTTAAAATTTCCATAGAAGAAGTCCCGAATTGTTGTAAAATCAGAATCCAATTGCGGTTTTGTCCTTCAAGCCATATGAATGGCCAAATGCGACGTTAAATCTATGTGCCCAGGTGTGTATAAATAGCGCTTTCAATTTTGTTTATTTTATTTCGAATCTTCAATATAGGTTCTTTGAAGATGAAAACATCCAAATATAATTTTCTAAGCATATTTTTGGATTTAGGGCTTTGATATTTTAATATATGACTGACTTTTTAGAAACTTACAAGTGTTACATGCTATTATTTAAAAGAAAAATTTAAATAATAATCAAAATGTAATTTATATTGTCAAGAACTATACTTTAGAAATAATATGCTGGAATTAAAACATTAAAATTTTAACATTTCGATAACATGGGGAATTTTACATGAGATTCTATTTTTATTTTTGGAAAATTGTTTTATAGGAAATTTACATACATATGATCATGAATATTAATTTTCTATTATAATTAAGTTGAAGAAATCTACAATAACATTGTTAACTATATTCATTGACATTTCTACAAATTAAGAATTTCAGTAAGTATCCTAAGAGTGTTAGACGTGTAAAAACTATACCATTATGCTCTAATGAGAGAAAGGAAGAAAGAGTCGGAGCTAAAAGGCAGGGAGAGAAGGAATAGGAGAGGGAGAGAAAAGGAGGAGAAAGATATAGAAATAATCTGATGTGTTACACTCACATGACTTTCTCTACACTTGTACAAAATATTTTTACAAACGCTTATTCTCCATATGCTTCATGTTAATCGAGATGTTAATCTTATTGCTAATTTTCTTGTAGATGCAAGAGGAAATGGTAGGCTTTAAGCGATAGTCAAATATTTTAAGAGCGGTTGCTATGTGGCGCATTCCATTCTTTTTGCATGTCCAGGACATAAAAAAATGAATCATGAATTCCCATTTGAGAAAAAGTATAAGTATTGGAAAATTTAAGAGAATAACAACAATATCTCGAAAATGGTTCACGCAAAAAAAAAAGTTTATGACATAAATTGTGTATTTTGACGCGATTTACATTTTTTGTGTAGTAAAATTTTGTCTATCTCTTATGGTTTACCAGTTATGCAAAAGTCGTTCACAATGAAGAATACTTTTGGAGACATTCCCAGAAAATTGGAGATATACAAATCATTTGGCATAAAAATGTCTTAAACTTATGGTATTTTATTCAAAATCGTTAAAGCCATTTTTGAGAAAATTAAAATTTTCGAAAAATGTTTCATGTAAAGGATAATCTGGGGTGGGGGATTTTCTTGAAAACCTTCGTGTCACTTGAACCTAAATACGAAGTTTGGTGTTCGTTCATGAGTTATGCTGTTCACAGGCAGACACACAGACATACACACAGACACGCACACGGACATGTTTCCAAAAATGCTTTATATGCATTCAGTGCACCTCAAAACACGTATTTCCTCTGAAATCTCGGTATCGAATTTTTGGGTGGAATACAATACTTCCCCTACTTACTATACGTAGTAGAGAAAGTAAAAAACGCAGTATCTCGTCATTCATCAGATGAAGTCTTAGAAGATCTAGCACATTGCACCTGGGGCCACAACTTATGAAGATGAGATAACCCATGTGTCTAAGCCTTTTGATTAAAAAAGAAGAAGTGGTTATACTAATTCATAAGACATTCCCATCATTTGTAGTATAAACATTAGGCGCGTTCATAAAAGCTGACAGGCAAATCCTAGCGCAGCTGTTGCCACATCTCACTATGGCTAATGATCCGGCATCTGTAAAAAGAAATCCCTTGCCACAGTTATGACTGTACGCTATCTTCTCGCGTTTTTCTCTATCTCTCTTTTCACAATCTCCTGGACCACGTCCCAGTTACGTCACGGAAGACTTTTTGTTTTTATTTTTTGTCACACACTGTCAAAATACATTCGTATTTTCTATGACACTTCATGACTCCCACCTTTTTTCCCGAAAGTTACTTGCAGGCCTACTTCCACACTCTAAGAAATGTGTCTTCAGTTACCGAGCGAGGTGGCTCTGCGGTAGCGTGCGAGGCTTGCATTCGGGAGGTCCCGAATGACTTCGATTTTCATTCAGCCGGCCACCCTGACCTTGGATTTAGCGGATTTCCCTGGTCGGTAGGCGGATGCTTGGGTGGATTATATGATGTCATGAGTTTTCCTATTCCCCATTGCTTATCGTTTCATTTCCTTACCATCAGGCATAGTAGTTTCCAAGGATTGAAGCCAGGACGTAAGGTAATGAACTTGATCTGTTACGAGACTCTACGCAGGGACATTGCAGGTGCACTATGTGGTATTTTTAAGTAGTTTAACTGTAAAGATATTTTAGAGAGTGTAATATCAACTAATAATGTATTAGATATTTTTTTTTCCTTACGACGTAGAGAAGGACAATAAGCTAGTGGAAGGCGAGGAATAATGAACAAGGTTTAAAAATAACACCTAAAGCGTTTAGTTCTTGCAGCTGTATGATTTAAATATATTCTATAAATCATCAACAAATTAGAAAGACTTTACTATTCAAATCTCATTCGGTATGCATTTCAAAATCTTTTTTGCTCTTACTATGTGCATTTAACATTACACATTTCTTTAAATGTACAACTCGCCCTATTCCCATACAAACGGTACGCCACGCGCACAGAAATTATAAAATTTAGAATAAGCCAAAAGGTGTATGGGCGTGGCCGTTTCCCAAAGCCGCGAGCTAAAGCTTCCTTCTTCGGCGATGGTAGATTGTACTATCTTCCGTCTTTGTGCTCGATCTAGCCCGGCTGGGACCTACGGAGGAAGGTCACGTGATGTGACGTCGTGCAGCACTAGCGCTACGCAGCGAGCAACCAGCCCTCCATCTGTGACGTGTAGAGCGGAGTTGCTTCTAAATGATAAGGCAACTAAACCGTGCTAGGTTGCATCGTACCTTCTCCAGGCAAAAGCATCTGGCGATGTCGATAAAGAAGGTGAGACATGATACTTAGTCACTGTTCAGCTTGGAGAGACGAAAAACGCTGGGGAGCCATCTATGGCTCTCATCCTTCATAAGTTTCCAGACAACACTCACCAGACTGTGTTTACCTGCTCGTCAGTGACTCTTGACCGCTGTTGTTTGCATTCTTTGCATTGATAATGGTTTCAGTGTAGATAACTTCAGGACAATTAACTATCACCTTTCGGTGCCGAAGGATCAGGCATTTGTTTTTGAGTTATCTATGCTGCCAAAAGTCAGGGAAGGACGCAGGAATAGTTGAGTTTATTTACCGCATTATATGTGCAACCAAGCACATATTGATGAATGACTTTCCATATAAATGGTTTTCAAATAATTATACATAACTAGTAAAACGGGCAAGAATGAGAAAAACTTACTCATTAAAAACCTGATTGTTACACTCACATGACTTTCTCTACTCTTGTACAAACTATTTTTACAAACGCTTATTCTCCATCTACTTCATGTTAATCCAGGCTTTAAGCGATAGTCAAATCTTTTAAGAGCTGGTTGCTATGTGGCGCATTCCATTCTTTTTAACGAATTTCCATATGAGAAAAAGTATAAGTATTGGAAAATTTAAAGGAATAACAAGCAATACCTCGAAAATGGTTCACTCAACAAAAAAATGTATATGGCATAAATTGTGTATTTTAACGCGATCTACATTTTTTGTGTAGTAAACTTTTGTCTATCTCTTATGGTTACCAGTTATGCAAAAGTCGTTCACAATGAAGAATACTTTTGGAGACATTCCCAGAGAATTCGAGATATACATTTCATTTGTCATGAAAATATCTTAAACATATGATATTTTAATCAAAATCGTTAGAGCCATTTTTAAGAAAATTAAATTTTTTCAAAAAATGCTCCATGTAAAGGGTATTCTGGGGTGGGGGATTTCCTTGAAAATCTTCGTGTCGTATCTCTGGAAGATACTGAACCTAAATACAAAGTTTGGCGTTTATCCGACTGTTCGTTTCTGAGTTGTGCTGTTCACAGACACAGACTCACACAGACCTCAGAGACACACACACTATACGTAGTAGAGAAAGTAAAAATATCTGTGTTACATTCATACGGCTTTCTCTACCCTCTATCGCACACACGGAGCTTTCTCTAAAAATGCTTTTTTGGAGGGTTGTTTCAGTGAACCTCAAAGCATATATTTTCGCCAAAATTCAACATCAGATTTTTTGTTGTAATATAATACTTCCCCTTTTTACTAAACTTAGTAGAGAAAGTAAAAACATATTACGACTTACAACTTGATAAAAGCTATAACTATTTGAAAATTCAAACCAATAAGAGAGAATATATCAGAAACGGCTAATGCCACAAACAATTTTGTTTGACATAAATGGTGTACTTCTACGAGATTTATCTTGTTGTGTGTAGTAAGATTTAGTCTATCTCTTACGATTTACCAACTATACAATTCATTCAGAATGAAGAGGACTTCACAGGTTACTCACAGAAAATTGAATATATAAATTTTATTTGTTATAAAAGTATCTCAAGCATATGGTACTTTAATAAAAATCATTACAGCCATTTTTGAGAAAATAAAAAATTTTGAAATCTTTTTCAGGTAAAGATTAGTTTGAAATGGGGAAATTCGCATCCTTAGAAAATTCTGAATTTAAATAGTGTGTTTGGTATTTAACCGATTTGTCCCTTAACCAGTTACTCTGTTCACATACACTCACACACACGGACCTTTTTCTAATTTCTTTTATCCAGAGAGCTTCAAAACATGCATTTCCGGTGAAATATTGGTACCAAATTCTTGACTGATGCAGTACTTCCACTATTTAATGTGAATACGTAGTAGAGAAGATAAAAGTTAATTGCTGTTAAATTTTAATTAAAAAAGTGTAATTGAGAAAGAATTTTTGCTTCCTTAATAATAGTAGTTTATGATACAAAGGATAAAAGTAGGGCTTTATTTTGCGATACAAGCAAAATAAAACAATTTTTAACAGGTGTGGCGTATACTATTTTTAGACAACGCTCGAATTTGCAAAATATCAATAATATTATATTGATTCCTGAATCTAACAGAGACCACGTTTAGAACGCGTTCTTGAAACAAGAGAAATGAGGTTAAAAACCAAGATGTCAAATGTTTTGTTGTTTTTTGTTGATTCGCTAGCAGTTATTTTCCATGAAATTATTTTCAGCATGTTTTGCCTTACACCAGGCAAAAAGCGATTAAATGCTATATCATCAAATCAAACCAAGTCGAGTTATTAATAAACATGTGTAAACACAAAGGGTAATTGCCATGTGATTGGACTTAAAAACAAAGTTGGTCCCAGTGAAGATTATCACATTAGGGCGATAATCTAAAGCTTTTAGCTCGTGTGCTCTGTGTTAGAAGTTCTACTTTTAGGTCATGTTGTATAAAAACCATATTATTGTATAAACGAATAAATCAGTGAACTTAGAAAGCATATAATTATAATTCAGTCTGATATCTTAATTTCTGAGATAACGGGTGAATCTCCCCTTTTATTGAATGTAGGCCGTGTTACTGACCCATGATAGGTTCTTCTCCCCAACACGACTGGAAACGTGGTTATAAAAGCTACCGTACGTCGGGACAAACGTGATATTGGAGCAGGGCTATACTATAGCGAGAACAGGGCACTGGCAAACTGCCGATCTGCTCCACTTATTGTTTTATTCTGAGCGTTGGCAAGCCACCGTGCTAGGCGTTACAGTCCCTAGCAACAAGCATTCCGCAAATCTTCCCAATAAATATTTCAAAACATCTACATTTTATAAAAGCAACCCGCGTTACTCATCCGTCATCTAAAACATGTAGAAAAACATTCTCAAGTGGAACCTCTTATATAAACATTTGGGTGGCGTTTAACGGCCGTTCTAACTACACAGGGCATCGCAGGCGGTGTCACTGGTGATACATGAAATGATAATTGGGAACGGAAATTTGGGAAAGAAACGTTCCAGGTCTAAGTTTAGTGTACCTCCCTGGCATCTGCTAATTATGAGGATTGAGGAAAACCTGGAAAAAGCCTCAGTCCGAGAGCACGATCTTGGCGGGATTTGAACCGCGGACCTCCCGTTCACGAGTCCATGCTTTAAAGTACATCAATACTGAATTTTCTAACTTTTTTACTTTCTCTACTACGTATAGTAAGTAGGGGAAGTATTGTATTCCACCCAAAAATTCGATACCGAGATTTCACCGGAAATACATGTTTTGAGACCTCCTGAATCCAAAAAAAGCATTTTTGGAAACATATCCGTGTGTGTGTCTGTGAACAGCATAACTCAGAAACGAACAGTCCGATAAACACCAATCTGGTATTTAGGTTCAGTATCTTCCAGAGATGCGACACGAAGGTTTTCAAGAAAATCCCCCCATCCCAGATTACCCTTTACATGGAAAATTTTTCGAAAATTTTAATTTTCTCATAAATGGCTCCAACGAATTTGATTAGAATTTCATATATTTAAGATAGTTTCATGGCAAATAAAACTTATATCTTCATTGTGAACGACTTTTGCATAACTGGTAAACCATAAGAGATAGACAAAATTTTACTACACAAAAACGTAGATCGCGTTAAAAATACACAACTTATGTCATATACATTTTTTTTTGTTAAGTGAACCATTTTCGAGATATTGCTTGTTATTCCTTTAAATTTTCAATACTTATACTTTCTTTCAAATGGAAATTCGTTATTCTTTTTTTGTCCTGGTAATGCAAAGAGAATGGAATACTCCACATAGCAAACCAGCTCTTAAAATATTTGACTATAACTTAAAGCCTACCAATTCCCCTTGCATCTACAAGGGAACTAGCAATAAGATTCACATCACGATATCTCGATTAACATGAAGCATATGGAGAATAAGCTTGTAAAAATAGTTGTAGAAGAGTAGAGGAATATCATGTGAGTGTAACACATCAGATTTTTTTTTAAATCAGCAACCGAGCGAGATAGTCCACATTCGGGAGTTTTGATTCCCGCGGCAGACCTTCTGACCCATGGGTTCTTTCGGGGGTTTCCCCGGTTGCTAGGGAAGGTTCATTACATCCCCCAGTATCCTGTCGCTCCATTTCACCTATCATCTGCTTGGCTGTTTCAGGGTTGCAAGTGTCGGCGGGAGTCTCGGCATTGAATGGCAGAAAGAAAGGATGCTCCATGTAACACATCTCCCCCGGAAGGGGGGCGGTCCCCGAGTTCCGGGCCTCCCAGTGGGATATGCAAGGCTGCAGGGTCGATGGGAGGCTGTTGTACCAGCTGCCATCCGATGATTTTCAGTCTGAAAAGGTAGGAACCTTGCCCTCTGCCCTGGGGCGCCTCCAGATCCAGCCGCCCTCTGTATCCTCTCACCTCACCCCTTCCTGTCCGGGGCGCCCAGTCAGAGCTTAGGTACAAAAAATCTTCATAGCTCGATGTGCTAAGACCCCCTTCGCTCTTAGTCCTAACCCTAATATCAGTAAATAAAGAAGTGACTGTGCTAAAGCTCAAAGCGTTTCTCATATAATACGAAAAATACAAATTTTCTAAAACTGCCTTGGGCATTCACATTTGTGAGAGAAGCATGATAGTGATATTTGCTAATACTTTAGTACAGTGAAAATAAATGTAAAGATTTGATAGAGGCTACGTTATTAGTTATAGAGAAATAAATTCGTTTATAAAGTTGTTGGGGTTTGCTTGTTTTTCAGTATAAATTAATTTTCTTGAACCAATGAATAAGGCAATCATGGAATGCATGCTTCAGTCTTTAGTAAGTACATTTTTAAGTTATGTAAGCAAATTTTTCGTACAAATCAGAAAAAAATTGAAATGTTTGGTATAAAGTTTTTGCGCAAAAACGTGAAACTGAGGAAAAAACATATACAGAAAGGGTCCAATGGAGTTAAAAGAGAGCGCATAGATGGTTTAAACATGTGGCTTCGCTTTTAAAAATGGCAGATCATGAAAAATGTTTAGCCAAAATGATTCACAGGTGTCTACATAATATATGCAAGATATAATTAAAATATCGAAAATTTGTTTCACCCAAAAACTCAGTCACAGTGTTTCTTAGCGACCTCGACTACCCGTGTCGGTAACCTTTCATTAGCCTTAACATTCCTTGTTTTGCAACAATCTGATGTGGTACACTCACATGACTTTCTCTGCCAATGACAAACGCATGTTGAAATTATAGTATTCATATCAAAAGCGAGTCTTTGATCCATGTTACGTTATTAATGATACTTTTTTGCTTAGGAATGATTCTCAGATTAAGAAAGAATTGCTAGTTACATGTGGAGACAATATTCAAATATTTATTCATAATAACAAGCTCTTACGATGGGAAAAAAGAATCACAAGTTTTCAAGCATGCCCGTTAGCTAACGCAATTTTACTTGGCAAAACAGCTGCAAACTTACAAAATGGAATATTTGGTGAACTGCTAATGCTACGGAAGAAAATGTAAATCAAATTGTGTATTTCAACGAGTTTCCATTTTTGCTGACGTAAATTTTGAGTATTCCTTAACACTTCTTGTTGTGGTATTTTAGTTAAACCGTCAAGGTCGATTTTTAATTGAAAAATAACGAAAAGTTTTGCATGTAACCGAATGTTTTGTGTTGGGATTATTTTGCATGAAACCTTTGTGTTGCAGCTTTGGAAGATATTGAATTTAAATGCCAAGTGTAGTATTTATTCGACTTTTCATTTTTGAGGTATGGTGTGCAGATAAGAGCCTTTTCTTAAAATGCTTTTTTTTAATCTAGTGCCTCAAAACTGTATTTCCGGTGAAAACTCGATACCGCATACGAATACTTCCTCTGTCTACAAAAAGGTAGGTGCTATTGACAGTAAAGTGGTTCTCCCAACCACTTTGCCTTAATCACGATAAAGCATTTGCCTGGAAATGATTCCAAATTACACAACACGCCTTGCTGCATTTTTTCTCCACGGTTTCTTGCAAGATGTGGAAACCGCAGTGAGCTGTTTATACCGCAAATCTATTTTTGTTTGTCATGAGCTCATGTGAAAAAAGAAAATCACTAAGCTTCAAAAGTTCATAGATGGCATCAACCATCAATATAGCATCAAACCGAAAACATAAAACAAGGAATTTTAAGAAACGGCTAATGCTACGAAAAACTTATAATACACAATAATATTTTAATGAGCTCTACATATTTCCTTCAGTAGGTTTTTGTTACCTATTTGGTAAATGGAGAAATGAAATACGATTTTTGATTAAAATAAATTTAAATATCTTATACACTGATGATCGAAAAGGTATCGAGAAATGGAAGCTAAAATACCAAGATTATTATATATTTGAAGCCACAATGTAGAGTAATTTAACGTTTTCTAGCAATAAAACAAATATTCTGGCTTTAAAGAGAAGCATCTTGTTAATCAAGATCAAATATTACTAAATGGTTTAGGATAAATATCTCATTTCCAATATCTAGGATGTGATATTAGTTTTAAATTTGACAAAAACATTGATATAAACGTTAATTCCAAAGCTTTTACGGAAGAATTAAATAAGCTTTAGGAAAAATAACTAGGAAAGTAATACAAAGTGTTGCAAGGCGACGTCTGTGCCTATTCTTCCGAATATTGAAGAATAACATTAAAATAAGGAACGTGTATTCAGTCTGCGGATACACAATTTATGAGATAATTAAGATTATATACTAGAGATAATAAAATAAGAAATGAAACTGTAAGACCAGACTTAAGGAAAGCATACGGAGCGAGATGGCTGCTTGCATTCCGCAGGTCCTCGTTTTGATTCCCGTAGACCGGTCATTCTGGCCTTGGGTTTTTCGTGGTTTTCTCTGGTCGGTAGGCTAATCCTGGGATGGTTTCCAATCTACTACGATTTTCTTTTCATCATTAATCTTTCATTCGTTTTCTCTTATCTTTCAGGTGTGCTTCTAGGTTTCGTGGCATATGACATATGGCGTGGATGCTTGCTCAAAGAATAGAGCACTTCCGTGGACACTAGAGGGGCTGCTTGGTCGATGCGTCGTTCATTGCCGTCTCTAGGCAGCTCCAGCAGTGGGACGGGTCTTTGAGCATCTTAGCCTGTCTCCCTGCGGCCTGTAGCCTGCTGTGGTTCCTTCACTTCATCCCTTCCTCCTAAAGGGTGGATCTATGTAGGTTATGCTTGCGAGGTGTCTCCCTCCATTGTGTAAGTATAAAGAACACGTTGCTAGAATATCAGCCACCTGGAAGGAGATATTTTGCTAGACCACGAAAAAAGTAGAAACTGGAAAACGCGAATTCACTTAAAGGGAGCTTAAATGGCGAACATTGCCAAAATGGCATTTATAGTTTTTTTTTTTGTAAAATCTTATTAATTGGAATTTCCTGTTTAATTTGATGTGAGGTCTATCATTGTAGGCAAAATACTTACAATTTAATTATATTTTTAAAGATGTACTGCATCTGTTTTCTGAATTCTGCATCACTTCACAGAAAAAACAAAAAAATCCTAACTCTTACGCACTTTGAAATAGAGAGCTAAACTTTATTCCATCTTTTAGGGGAGATTTTACACTACTGTTTAGTAAAGTAGCATCTTTACTGTGTGTTCCAGTTTTCTCCATTTTTATTTTGAACATTTTTTTGAGAATGACATTTTCTGGTATGTGATCTGTTTTCTCAGAAACGATGAACATAGTTAAATTAAATTTTAGGTAGAAAAAAATCTCTAAGTGCTATTGTGCATCTACTTTATTGTGGCTATTTTTAAAAAACTCTGATGTGTTACACTCACATGAATTTCTCTACTCTTGTACAAACTATTTTTAAAAACGCTTATTCTCCATCTACTTCATATTTATTGAGATAAACATTTGCAGACTCTATCTTATTGCTAATTTTCTTGTAGATGTAAGGGGAATATATATTTACAAGGGCAATATAGAAATACAGTAGCCTTTAAGCACATACATATCTCTTAATAGCTGGTTGCTAGGTGCAGCACCATTCCCTTTCCCAGAGATTAATACTCTTTGCATATCCAAGACAAAAAAATGAATAACGAATTCCCATTTGAGAGAATAAATATTGAAAAATTTAAGAGAATAACAAGCAATATCTCGAAAATGGTTCACTCAACAAAAAAAATGTATATGAAATAAATTGTGTATTTTAACGCGATCTACTTTTTTGTGTAGTAAAATTTTGTCTATCTCTTATGGTTTACCAGTTATGCAAAAGTGTTCACAATGAAGAACACTTTTGGAGACATTCCCAGAAAATTCAACATATACATTTTACTTGTCATAAAAATATCTTAAACATATGATATTTTAATCAAAATCGTTAGAGCCGTTTTTGAGAAAATTAAAATTTTCGAAAAATCATCCATGTAAAGGGTATCCTGGGGTGGGGAGATTTTCTTGAAAACCTTCGTGTCGCATCTCTGGAAGATACTGAACCTAAATACCAAGTTTGGTGTTTATCCGACTGTTCGTTTCTGAGTTATGATGTTCACAGACAGACAGACACACACACAGACAGACACACAGACACACACACGGACATGTTTCCAAAAATACTTTTTTTGGATTCAGGGGGTCTCAAAACATGTATTTCCGGTGAAATCTCGGCATCGAATTTTTGGTTGGAATACAATACTTCCCCTACTTACTATACGTAGTAGAGAAAGTAAAAAGAACGAATTCCCAATTGATAAGATCGGAAAATTCAAACAAATAACAAGAAATATCTCGGAAATGGTTCACTCTACAAAATAAATGTATAGAACATAAACTGTGTGTTTTAACCCGCTCTACATCTTCTGTGTAGAAAACATTTGTCAATCCTTTACAGTTTACCAGCTATGCAAAAGCCATTCAGAATGAAGAGGACTTTTAAGGACATTACGAGAAAATTCAAGATATACATTTCATTTGCCATGACAATATCGTAAACATATGATATTTTAATCAAAATCGTTAGAGCCATTTTTGAGAAAATTAAAATTTTCGAAAAATCTTCCATGTAAAGGTAATCTCGGGTGGGAGGATTTTCTTGAAAATCTTCGTGTCCCATCTTTGAAAGACACTGAACCTAAATACCAGGCTTGGTATTTATCCGACTTTTCGTTTTTGAGTTATGCTCTTCACAGACACACATCCACACAGACGGACCTTCTCCTAAACATGCCTTTTTGGGGGGTGAATTCAGGGGGCTTCAAGGCATATATTTCCGGTGAAATCTTGATATCAAATTTTTGGGTGGAATGCAATACTTCCCCTACTTAATACGTAGTAGAGAAATTAAAAATAATTGCTGATAAGTTTTAATAAAAAATGGTATAATTAGAAAAATAATCATATCTACCTTAATAAACATAATTATTGCATGAACATGTACGTTTACACATAGAGGATCTACAACTACATCCTATAAAATTTCAGTCTGATATCTTCAATAATTTCTGAGATAATGGGTCATGGATTTAGTAAATCTCCCCTTAATTGCTGAAAGGAAAAGAAGAAGAATTTAATGAAGTTTTGGTGTATCTGTTAAAGTTTCAGTTACACAAAACTCCTTGAGGAGGTCTGTAACCGTCTCGAAATTTTAAATCATAAATAATACGGACGTGGCAATACTCAACAAATGTTTTAATTATGTATCAAGAAATTGCTTTGAACAAAATCTGGATCTGTAGAAGTTTTACATGTCACCGCTTCCAGTGTTATAGGTAACTGATGCCACTGAGGATGGAGTAGCGAATCCCATGTTTATGTTGGCGATGTATGCAGTGCAGTGATTCCCAGTGGAGGTGACCGAAGACATTAAGAGATTACATCCAGACCTTGTCAGTCACACAGATCTGTTGGCAAGAATGTTTGTCCCAATAGTTTGACATTTTCCAACAGCAGTGCCCATCTAAAACTTAATCCTTGGAATCCATACAAACTGCAAATTTAGATTGCAGATTATGTGAGTAAGGAACTGAAACAGTTCACCACATTAAACGCTTCTGTGAGGCCTTAACTACTTTTGGGAAAATGTTATAGTACTAAAATGTTTTGAATCAATATCTATAATGATACTGTATTCCTTGGTAATGGGTACAGGCATAATGAATTATTGGTATTGTGACACAGGGGCTATGACCCAAGGTTATCGGGAGGTCGGCGCCGCCAAGTCGGAGGTAAACAGAGATAAGCAACACTCTCGCCCGGCGTAAACATCGTAAACGTTATCGGCAGATAACCAGAATTTTCCGTAAGTTCCTTCCCCTCGCTTCCATAATGTATAGCCAGATAGTTCTGTGAAAGAACATTCCATTGCCTATATAAGCGAGCGTTCTCGCAAGAGCAGTTAGTTAGATAGTCGATGAACGAGCGAGTTAGCGACTGCACTTCCTGTGCGACGAAAAATGCCGTCCTCCCAGCAGTCTGTGACGACTTCTGTGACGTGCAACGAGTGCTACTGCCGACTCCCCAATAAGTGAGCCGTGCGAAAGAAGAGGTTACTCACGAAGAAAGTGAAGTAATAATTGAACTAGTTCACATTAATGAAGTGACAGCATGAAGAAAGTGAAGTCCCAGTGAATGTTGAACCATATCAAAACAGTGAAAGTTGAAGAACTCGATAAAGCCACAGTATTAAAAGATACAGGTAGCACAATAAGCCTGTTGACTAAAGTGAGTCCGGAGTAAATGGCGGAAAACTAGATCGAAGCAGACAAATCAAGAACTGCAAATGAATCACCGTCTAGATGAAGACAGTTCCGATAGCAGAATATAGTTCTATGAATGTGTAGAAGAACAGTGCGAGACGTTTCCATTGCAACTTATGTTCTCACTTTTGTTTTCTGGAAAGTAATTCCTCAGAACGCCCAAATACTGCTCACTAGGGATAGGTAGAAAATAACGAAACGTTATATTATGACGGTTATTTTAATGTAACAGTTGCAGAAGTAATGGAGACAGTAACTAGTTACCCAATACACACACAACTAACTTAGCAGTAAGTTAAAATTAAATCACATGACACGCAGGTACTCCCTGCAAACAACACACAAATTAGACCTTAAGCATGAAATTAAGCATATATAACAACATCAGAAAATACGCATATAACCCACTGGTATCGTTCAGTTTCCATGGGCAATACCAGCAAGAAACATTTGACGCGCTCGCATGCAATGCATGCCAGCCAGGTAGCCATTCACACACTAACCGGGATGCTATGCGGGACCCGACTAAAGTATGCAAGCATGAATGCACGTTCATACACAGCAATACACAATTAACACGTGGTAGGGTTTTTAGTGGGTATTCCGCGCTCTGAGCTGGGAGCCTCACATATCCCCCCAGTCATTGCACACCGGCTGCGGGTCGAATACAATAATGCATTTTTCCCCCACGGAAAAAAAAATCGAGAACTAGTTACCTCAACTCGTTACGCAGAGATCGTCAGTGGTATTGTCGATCTAATATACCATCTGGCGAGAAAAATGCCTACTAATTATTGTTTTGCAACATATACGTAAGCAACTGAGATTACCTGCAAGTTTTGCGACATTAGATAATAAAATCTGTTTTTTTGGACGTTAATGTTTCTCTTCTCTAGCAACATCGCCTACAATGTTTCATCTAACGTCCTATGAGAATATTTAAGGTATTATATGCTTAATTTCAGTCATGTTGATGTTGGTAATAGTGATGCATTTTCGTTTGCTATGTCCGTATCACGTGATGTTTATATTTAGGATCCCTGTGCAGAAATGTATAAGTAAGTGCGGGTAAAATGTGCGAATTTAAAACATCGTAGTAATCAACGTTCTGACACGGCTATAGAAAGTTCTCTTTAGATTTCATCAAATAACAATGTAGGACTAGGGGTGGAGGGGGACACAGCACCTCGACCTACAAGAACTTGACAAGAACAGAGACAAGAGTCTCTGACGGGGTGCCCCTGGGAGGGAGGTGCGGTGAGAGGAGACAGAGGGCGGCCAAGGAGAAGGAGGCACGACAGGGCAGAGGTCAGGATCCCTACATTTTACAGATTTATGGAACTAGTACAACCACCTCCCCTCCCCCTGCAGACTTGCACATCCCACTGGGGGGCCTGGGACTCGGAGACCGCTTCTATTCTGGAGGACGAAGGGTACATAGAGCATCTTTTTCCATTACCATGCAACACCGATACTACTGTTGACACTTTCAACCATGAAACAGACCAAACAGAATGAAAAGTGAACTGAAATGAGAATAGAGGTGAAATGGAAGGACAGGAAATTCGGGGGATGTAATAAACCTTCCCAGCATTCGCCTAGCGACCCTAGGAAATCCCCGAAAAATCTTATGAGTCATGAAGTTCGGTCGCGGGATCGATCTCATTTCATATCTTCAAACTTCTGAGACCTAATGAACTGCCATTCTAGGAATAAACTGCGTTAATAATTATTCATATACCTATCAATTACTTATTGTTTACCGAATTTTGTTAGAAAGTGGCATGCACCTAAAAACATTGTAATTAACACGTTCTATGCCTAAAATATCATATTGGTAACTTAATATTCCATGTATTGTTTTCTAAATTACACAATATTACAGTTAGTTTGATTTTAAGAGCTGAACTAACAAATCGATTCTACACACCAAAAATTAACTTACGTCACAACACATGTTGCCCACCAGCGAAACAATTTCAAGTAGCACAATACATATACACACCTATTTAATTGATTTAATGCTTAATGTGTATAAATTAAGCTATAATACTGGTATAAGAACGTCCAGAGTTGCACATCACATATTAACAATCTACAGAAACCACAAGAACTAAGAAAACTACAGTCCTGGTTTATTATATAATACTGAAAAGACGGAATCGTTGATCCCTTCTTTCCTGAGGAGGTAGTATTGAGGCAGTGTTTTTAACACTTAAATGATTTCAGTCAAATTATATAATATGTAAATTCAATAACAGTCCGCCTTGAAGCAATATGTGTATGTAATAATTTGTAAAATGTATATAACAGTCATTGCATATGCTTATATTATTGTAAACATGTTCAATAATGTTATGTGAATGCATCACGCAATTTAATAATGTAGGAGCTGTGAGAAATAAGTTAAACGTTGCTAACAATGAGGTAACCTTGAGGCAATAATGAGTTTGAGAGTTTAAATGTTACTTGTGATTCTTGGAAGCATTAATGCAATTCTAGTGACAGTTATAAAATAGCCAATCAACAACCAGAAAAAGCTTTAGTTAAATGAAGGTATTCTATTGGAGTAGGATTAGCCAATAAGAGACTTGAAATATAGAAATTCACAAGTTTAGACGGTTGAAATCAATTCAGTTGCCACCAAACAGTGCTCATAACCAGACGTGTTTCTTCTAGACAGTGCTCATAACCAGACGCGAGATGTGTCCTCGAGAAATTAATTACGTATTCGTGTAAGACGAAAATATTATACGTGTTAAAAAGTGCAAATATTAAATAAAAGAATCTCACAGCTCTCGATATCAGTGAAGTGCTATTTAATTTGTATCAAGGATTAATAAAAAGGAGTGAATTAAAATTTAAAATCTGTGTAAGCCTACATTCTTCAGTCGCACCATAACCCTGCCGAGACTTCCATGTCTCTAACAATAATACTGACACAGCCGAGGCAAACATAAATATATAATATCTAAAGAAACAGTCAAATTACAAAGCTAATATTTTTAAACTTGGGGGGAAGGCTACCGGAAACTGTTTACAATACGTGCGGTTGCAACTACTTCAAGTGTTCGGCTCCCCAACAGTTGAACTATAATGCAACTCCTTCAATACAAACTACTTCAAATTGACGCCCAAAGCGTGGTAAAAAATAACGTAACAAACCATCTTCTTCAAATTGGCGTCCATACGTGGAGCTAAATAAATAACTACTTCAGTATATGGTGACATATCTGAAGATGTTGCAAGTCGGAGCTTTCCAAGCATACTGAAGGCAAAAGTAGACTACGGTTCCAGCCGGATGGTGCACCTCCGCTTAATGCGCTAACGGTACCTTAATGAACGGTTTTCCGAACAATGGAATGGATGACGAGAACCTGAAATTGGCCTCCGAGGAGCCCAGACCTGCTATAGATTTGTACCTATAGGGCATTCGAAAATTATCTGAGTCAAAATCTAGAGGATTCTTCACCTTAACAAAATCATTGCGCATGCGTGTCAGCAATTTCCAGTAGCGAGACTCAAAGTGTTGAAAGAGTGGAGATTGCATCTTCATCTGGCGAAGAGATCCTATAATTCCGGTAGGGAAGGTGTAAAGAACCCTTCAGCTCCTGTGGTGTGGGCGCCGCGACCTCCCTGACGTGACTGGAAATACGTCGGGCCGAACGTCTGAGCCCCTCCCATCAGGGAACGGTTAGGATTGGGTTAGTCTCGACGAGGCAGATAGCCTGATTCATGGATGAGTGAGTATGTGTGGGCGAGATGCCTGGGCGGGGTTATATGCAGACGCCCTTGTGTCCTCTGGCGCCAGACTGGACAGCTCGTAGACAGCGAGCTAGACTCTGTCGCTCCCACCTAGGTTGTTTGATCGTCTTCCGATTAGGTTATGCGCATAAGTGCTGTAACTATTTCCGTACTGCGTAAGCGAGGGCCCTTTTTAGGAAAATTTAAAAGCCCAGGTTATAGCCCTTACAACTTCATTGTGTTTTACTTTTTTCCCCCAAACTTATAATACATTCTGCACTCAGGAATGTAATGGTATGAATGAATTTAAATGAACTGAAAAATATTTGGATAAAATCGTTTAAATTAAGCAAAAATTAGTAAAAGATTGCCTTAGACTTGGGAAATTCCTATTCAAAGTCTAAAACAAATGAATATAGACAGTAGGTAAGAAAATGAATGAAGGCGTTGCTCAAAGTAGTATTTTGACTAACTGGTAGTATAAAATATGTATTACTTGTTCTAGAAATATAAATGTATAGGTCTTTAAACTACTGTAAAAACTCTGTTAACTCCTTAGTTCAACAGACAGACGTTTTTCTATTATGGGTTGTTGTGAACAAAGAGGAACCTGTAAACTAAAGGCAGAGTTTAAACGTAGAAAGTCTAGGAAGTCCAAAATAAATACGTCCTTCTGATGGGTGGTGTGATCACGTGACCTCCGCGGAAACGTTTCAATCGAGTGAATAGCGGCGGGATAATGAACCTTGCGTCCCAGTGACAAGAGGTTCAGAATCCATTGCGTTCCCTCAACTTGCAATTCAATTTATAGAACCTGCGGTCGCTTATTGCCAAGAGCCTGCCGTGCGGGCTGCGGACATAAAAGGGGCTGGCGTCTGCCGCTGGAGATTTCACTCCAGAGCGCAAAAAATAGTCCCTCCGCTCAGAGAGTATACTGTACGAAGAGAATTAACTTGGCGTTCGGGAATATGTTGTAGTGAGTCTTGAATTGCAAATGGTAACGCAAATAAAATATTTCTGACAACAGAAATAGCCAGCATCCCGTTTTAAAGGAGACGGATCACGTAATATAATGTACGCAACTTTGATTAAAACAGCCGAGAGAACAGGTCTAAACAATCTGTGTTATATTCACACGACTCTTTCTACCCTCTATCGCTTATTAGTGAATATACAAATCATTCTTACGAAAGTTTATTTTCCTATCTACTTCATTAACCAGAAATACCTGCATTACACATTAAGTTATAGATACAAAGGGAACAGCGATGGTCAAATGTTTTCGAACTGGGCGCTATACGCTTGCCTTAAAATGCTATACTCTCTCCATGACACTGCGAGAAACAAATGAAAATTGATAGGACTTCAAAAGAATGAACAGAACCATTAATAACGGATATCTCTGAAGTAGCTGATGCCACAAAAGGGTTATTTAAAATAAATTGTGCGTTTTAAAGCGATCTACATTTTCGTGTAGTATGCTTTCGTCTATCGCTTAACATTTACCAGTTATACCAGATTAGGCATATAAATTTTCTTTCAAATGAGGAGGAATTCACAAGCTGTTGTCAGAATATTCAATATATACATTTTGTTGGTCATTTAAATATCTTTTATATATGATATTATAAACAAAACCTTTAGAGCCATTTTTAGGAAATAAAAAGTTTCGAAAAATGTTCCATATAAGGCGTAGTTTAGGATGGGAGATTTTCTTGAAAATCTTGTTCACATCTTTGGAAGGTACTGAATCTAAATACCCAGTTTGGTGTTTATCCAACTCTTCGTTTTTGAGACGGACCTTTTTTGTTTTTATTTCTCTACTACGTATAGTAAGTAGGGGAAGTATTGCATTCCACCCAAAAATTTTATACCAAGATTTCTTCGGTAATACATGTTTTGAGGTGCCCTGAATTCAAATGAGGCATTTTTAAAAACATGTCCGTGTGTGTGTGTGATTGTGAACAGCATAACTCGAAAACAAGAAGTCGGACAAATATCCAACTTGGCATTTGCGTTTAATAACTGCCAAGGATTCGACACGAAGATTTTCAAAATAATCCTCCCACCCCAGCTACCCTTTACATGAGACATTTTCGAAAATTTTAATTTCCTAAAAAATGCCTCTAAAATTGTTGATTAAAATACGTATATGAAATACATAAATTTACATGAAAAATAAAATGTATTGCTTGAACTTTCTGGGAATACACTAGAAATCCTCTTCATTCGGAAGGAATGTTATATAATCTTGTATAACTTGTAAACTTAAGCGAAAGACGAAAACGTACCACACAAAAAAGTAGATCTCTTTAAAACAGAGGATTTACTTAAAATATCTTTTCTGTTGCATAGCCCGTTTCTGAGATATCCGTTATTAAAGGTTCTAATTGTTCACTACTTGTCTACTTGTCATTCTCTTAAAGTTCCATTGACTGTCGGTTGTTTCTCGTGATGTCATGGAAACAGTATGGAATTTTAAGGCCAGCATATAGCGTCGAGTTGTTAAACATTTGACTATCGCTGTTCCCTTTGTATCTATAGCGAAATGTGTAATATAGCTATTTTTGCAAAGATTTATTTGGATTAAACGGAGTGTATAGAAAAATAAGCTAGTAAGGATAGTTTGTATACCTACTAATAAAGATAGAAGGTAGAGAAAGTCATGTGAATGTAATACATCAGATTTCTTAATTTTTTTATTCAAGGGGTCTCAAAAACTATTTCTAGTGAAATCTCGCTATAGAATTTTTGGTTGGAATGTAATACCTTTTATACTTATTATGTTAGTAATAGAGAAAATAAAAATTTACTGACTTACAATTTCATAATAATTTATAAACTTTTCATACAAATACTTATGTAAACAAATGCATGTGTTTTATACTGAGGCACTAATGAATATTTTTACGAGTGGCATAAAATGAAATATACACGAATTACATACATCTTATTAAACAGCTGGCACTAAAGGCAGAGCTGTTAATAGAAGCCACTCAAATTAGAAATTGAAGATTATAATGGAATAAAGTTATTACATAGATTCTACGTGCACAGGTCATTGATCGTATGTGAATATTTAAGTACGAGTTAAAGTTAAAAAAATAACGAAAGAAAAAGGAAAGAAAAGAAAGAAAAAATCTGATGTGCTACACTCACATGACTTTCTCTACTCTTGTACAAACTATTTTTACAAACGCTTTTTCTCCATATGCTTCATGTTAATCTTATTGCTAATTTTCTTGTAGATTCAAGAGGAATATGGTAGGCTTTAAGCGATAGTCAAATATTTTAAGAGCTGGTTGCTATGTGGAGCATTCCATTCTCTTTGCATTGCCAGGACAAAAAAAAAACGAATAATGAATTTCCGTTTGAGAAAAAGTATAAGTATTGGAAAATTTAAGGGGATAACAAGCAATATCTCGAAAATGGTTCACTCAACAGAAAAAAATGTATATGACAAATTGTGTATTTTAACGCCATCTACATTTTTTGTGTAGTAACATTTTGTCTATCTCTTATGGTTCACCAGTTATGCAAAAGTCGTTCACAATGAAGAATACTTTTGGAGACATTCCCAGAAAATTCAAGATATACATTTTATTTGTCATGAAAATATCTTAAACATAAGATATTTTAATCAAAATCGTTAGAACCATTTTTTATAAAATTAAAATTTTCGAAAAATGTTCCATGTATAGGGTAATCTGGGGTGAGCGGATTTTCTTGAAAACCTTCGTGTCGCATCTCTGGAAGATACTGAAACTAAATACCAAGTTTGGTATTTATCCGACTGTTCGTTTCTGAGTTATGCTGTTCACAGACACATACACACACAGACACACACACGGACATGTTTCCAAAAATTATTTTTTTGGTTTCAGGGAGTCTCAAAACATATATTTCTGGTGAAATCTCGGTATCGAATTTTGGAGTGGAATACAATACTTCCCCTACTTACTATACGTAGTAGACAAAGTAAAAAGAGATAAATTTCCTCTGACTAACTGAACAAATTTGATCTGGCTTCGCGCACTTTAGCCAGCAAATTGTCCACGTTTTTGCCAGTCTCTCTGGTCAGCCGGTACATCCCAAAATGCCAATCTCCTTTTGGCAGGACTTAAGACTTTTTTTTTTAGTTTAATTGTTCGCTGGTTCTCCCACTGTTAGCATTCCGTCAAGATATGTACCCAGTCTTCATCCAAGTCACGGAATGTCCAGATTCTCCTGTCAGAATTGCCAGTTATTTTTTGTGCTCTCCAGCCTCACAGTCTAAATCATGTCATTGCTGATCTTTTCTTTCTTCCTAAGTACATGTGTACATGTGCCTCTTTACCCCAATTCAATTTTATTTTATTTGCTTGACTTAGGATTTAATTTTACAATCCATTCAATTTCCTTTTGGCTGATGTCTATTAGTCTTCTTTTGACACCTTTCCAAATTTTACTGCCATTTGTTTCACCTCTTTGCCATACTGACCCTACCGAGGGGATGGCTCAGGCAGTTTCGTCTGTGGCCGCATTCGGAACGCCGTGGCCAACATTCTTGACCCATGGGTTTTTCGGGTCGCCAGCGAATGCCGGGAAGGATTCTCACATCGCCCGAATTTCCTGTTCCTCCATTTCATCTCCATTCTCATTTAATTTTCTCTTTCTCCCGTTGGTCTCTTTCAGGGTTGGAAGTGTCGGCGATGGTGTTTCGGTGCAGTGTGGTGGCGGAAAAGGATGCTCTTTGTGACTCTCTCCGTCCCTCGGCTTTCGGCTGGCTGCCGGGGGTATCCGAACCCCCTTGAGGGGCGTTGGGCCCTCTGTCCGTCTGCCGGGGAGTCTCTATCTGGAAACTTAGGGACCCTGCCATTCCTGTGCTATCACTGCTGGTTCCAGCCGCCCGATGTCTCCTCTCAGTCTTCCTTCCGAGGGCGCCCCCTTGTGGGGCGTAGGTACAATCTCTCCTGTGTGAATCAGTGCCGTGTCCCCTTATACTGACCCAATGCCTATTCTCCTCCAACCTCTTTCCAGTTGTTGCCCAAAACTTAGAAGACAGATTTTCTCGCATTTGGACCATAGTGTGGAATTATCTCCCTGCATCAGTCTCATCCAGTAATTCACTGCTCTTATTTTACTGCATACTATGTCTTCATAACATCCCAACTACCTAAAAAATGTCGTCCTCCTGGACTAGTGGTACCGTGCTAGGCTCTAGTTCCCAAGGTCGCGGATTCAAATCCGGCGGAGGGCGATGGATTTTTTCGGGCGTAAAAATTCTTAGCATGGCTTCCTTCGGAAGGGAAGTAAAGCCGGTGATCCCGTGTCGTAGATTTACGGCACGTAAAAGAACCTCAAGCCTGATAAAGAGGCCTCTGAGTAAAATTACCGGTCTTTCACGCCCAATATGGAATGAGACGCTAAGAACCATAGTAGTTAAAGAGCATCCATAAATAAAACTCAATTTAAATTTAACTACCTCAATACCTGAAAGGGGATATATTATACATATATAGAGGAATTGTACATATGAAAGGGGAACCATACATATAAGAATTGTACAGTAATAATTTAATTCACTAACATGTTAAAATATTCAACATCTAATATTTGTACAGAGCTGATTGTAAGACTCGGGCGAGCTAGCAGAATTCCAAGAAATCATAAAGAGCGTACCTGTCACCGAGCGGTACCACGCTACATGGTGGCGCCTAAGCGCACGGATCTGAAACCACACATTCTCATACATGTCAGGGTAACGCGGCCTAAGGGCCAATAGGAAACGTCGTTACATTTTCAAACGCAGAGGTGAGCGTCACTAGGCTCCCGTATATAAGGGCAGACAAAGCCTCAGAGCCCGCTCTTATTCTGATTCTAACACATCGAGAAGTCACGTCGACACGAGGTGCTACAGATGCAGGTGGGTGCACAAGGGTGGGGGTGCGTGTGAATATAGATAGGCTCCTGACTAGCTTAAAGTGGCGGGATTATAATAATGGCAAAACTAGCCGCCCATAACTATTCAAACTGTGAAACAAACTTCATTGATTAAGGGAAACTTGTAGTGTATTTTTAACTTGCCTCACCCACTAGAACCTGAGAGTTAATTAGTAGTTATAGTTAGGAATGGAATATTCAAGAACCAACGAACACCAATAGCCGAGGAAGAAGAACACTGCAACAGGCAACAACGACCCAAGGATCATCGATTTCTCGCTACAAATGTCGCCCAACGACTGTTTCCCGTTACATACCCCAGAATTTGACGTGCCTTGTGAAACTCCAAGAACTCTCTTCCAGAGTGCTACTTGCATTTTATTTACAGTTCTGCTCTTTCCCATCACCAAATTTCACTAAACGAAGATCTTGTGTGGATTAACGTAACCAATGATGCTATCAACGACAATACTACTTCCCTTGCTCAAGGAATTAATATTGCAAATTGCTGTATTGCAATTACATGATAGGAATAATAATAATAATGTTAAATAAAACATATGTTTATTAATATTTTTTATTCAGAAAGAAAACTTTCAGCTTTCCCAAAAGTAGGGGTTGCCAAACAGACAAAGTTTAATACTTATATAAATTATTATATAAAAACAAGAATAGCACAAGAAGAAAAAACATGGTTATGACTGAAAGAAATTTCAATTATGAGTAAAAAAAACAACGAAAAATTCTATTTTAGAGGGGAAATTACTAAAAGTGTAGCTGTTCTGCTGATAGTCATACGCTACAGAATGAAATTAATTTGAATATAGACGATTTTGGAGAATTTTGATTGAACCTTTAAGAGGAAAACTGCAATGTTGTACATGAAATTGGCCTTGAGACTGAGCTTTTTGCAAAACTCAGCAAAGTGCCTAGGTATGGTTCCTCTTGCCCCAACCATCAGCCCAATAACTTCAATGGATGATATTGTTACATTTTCTGTTAATTTATTTTTGCTACAGCCTTCTATATATTATGGATTATCATTATTATGTAAATGATCATGTTGTCAGCATGTTACTATGAAGGATAAATAGCAACGTAGGCCAAACAACAACAGACTAGAGCTCACCGATGCGCATGTCTGTATGTAACGTTCAGCTAGATACTTTAACATTATATTATTTTCAGACAGCACTAAATATTAAATTATAAATGTGATTTTATTTTACTATAGGATTGCTACATTCGGCTTTCAGGCCAATTTCGGAAACTTCCCTACTCGCGCTCCAGGAGGAGGGAAGGATGAGGTGAGAGGAGACAGAGGGCAGCCGCACGTCAGGCAAAGGACAGGGTCCCTACCGCTTACAGATATGAACTACCCCGTTAGTGCTGGTGCAGCCGGCTCACCTCCCTCCCCTGTTAGCTTATACATCCCCTGAAGGATCCGGGACCCGGAGATCGCTTGCAGCCCGGGGGACGAAAAGTTTCCCCTGCCATGCCCTCCCGCCGACACTTCCAACCCTAAAAGGAACCAAACAGATGAAAGGTGAAGTCAAATGAGAATGGAGATAAATGAAGGGCCAGGAAATTCGGGGGCTGTAATGATCCTTCCCAGCATTCGCCTAGCGACCCGGGGAAGCTCCAAAAGAAACCATGGATCAAGAAGTCGGCCACGAGAATCGGCCCATGATCTTCACAGGTCACAGACGTTACCGCCTGAGCTATCCCGCTCGGCTATACTACCTTTTAGACAGCCCTGAACATTAGATTATAAAATATAAAGTTCGGAAAAATATTTTAAATCTTTGTGTGTAATGCTATAATATTTATGACGGATATAATAGCCGCATGGATCAGTATATTTACTTGATAAAGGAAAGTTTGCCGGCACATTTTGATTAGAGTTTGGCTATCATAGAGACGCGGTTAATATTTTTCTTTCTTCACGCTAGTCATACCGAGACGATGCGTGGGAACAAGGAAGAAATTATTTACTTCTGGCAGGGAAGTTGGGTGTGCAGTAAATCTTGGCGCGGATTATGAGTGGCCGATGATCCGCGTAATGAAGAAGGCAGGTCTTCACGCTATTCTCCTGGGCTACCCTTGTTTCTACCACGGCGGTGACATTTTATTCGCTGGCTAACGGCCAATGTAAATTTATCCACTATCTGGCACGCAAGTTAGTAGGTGACCACCACTTGATATCATCGCAAACGCTTTGTCACTACCAAAGGTTAAAATACCTACCTTATCAAACATCTTGGCACCTGCCTGCAGCATTTAATCTGCTTAGATTAACTGGTATTTCTAAATATAAAGATCAAACGGAACTCGCTGCGTCATGCGCTTCCTCTGCTGAATAAAAAAATAGTATTTTCGTAGAGGAAAGTTACGAGTGTAAAAATATTTCTTTCATTAAAATAAGACGTGACAAATTGTTTGTTTTGCTTCAGAAATACACAGTCATCTCACAACAGCGCAAGTTAAAGTTCAAATTCTGTTTTGGCTAAGCAATTTCGTTAAACCTTTATCAGACCAAAGTTACACTGGTAAAAACAAAATCTAATTTGTTACACTCACATGACTTTCTCTACTCTTGTACAAAGTATCTTTACAAACGCTTATTCTCCATATACTTCATGTTAATCGAGATGTTAATTATTGCTAATTTTCATGTAGATGCAAGGGGAATTGATAGGCTTTAAGCGATAGTCAAATATTTCAAGAGCTGGTTGCTATGTGGAGTATTCCATTCTCTTTGCATTACCAGGACAAAAAAAGAATAACGAATTCCCATTTGAAAAGAAGTATAAGTATTGGAAAATTTAAGGGAATGACAAGCAGTTTACTCAATAAAAAATGATGACATAAATTGTGCATTTTAACGCGATCTACACTTTTTGTGTAATAAAATATTGTCTATCTCTTATGGTTTACCAGTTATGCAAAAGTCGTTCACAATGAAGAACACTTTGGAGACATTTGCCGTTTTTGAGAAAATTAAAATTTTCGAAAAATCTTCCATGTAAAGGGTGTCCTGGGGTGGGGTGATTTTCTTGAAAACCTTAGTGTTGCATCTCTGTAAGATACTGAACCTGAATACCAAATTTGGTGTTTATCCGACTGTTCGTTTCTGAGTTATGCTGTTCACAGACACACACGGACATGTTTCCAAAACTGCTTTTTTTGGATTCAGGGGATCTCAAAACATATATTTCTGGTGAAATCTTGGTATCGAATTTTTCGGTGGAATACAATACTTCCCCTACTTACTATACGTAGTAGAGAAAGTAAAAACCCATGCTATCCTCCAGTTTCCATACTTACGGTTTCAATTCTCGACCAGGGTGATATTTCTTTGATTGTAAAAATCGTAAGCATGGCTTCCTCCAGTAAAAAAATAAAGCCTTTGGTTCCATATCCCATTGTTTCTTATTGAATGTTTATTGCTTAGATACGAGATACGTTACGCAGTTATAATCGGGAGCACACATGAAGCCGGATGGGGGAGCCAATTCGCAGGGGGAGAGACAGAGAGGGTGTGTGTGTGTGTGTGTGTGTGTTTGTGTACCGTCTCTTTGTTTCATTCTCGCCCGCTATACACTGGCAGATATATGACTCACAGCAAGGCTACTGCGCAACATGCACTCAACCGCCTTTTTACTTTCTCCACCACGTACCTTATACGCAGAGAAGGTATAGAATTCCAACCAAAATTTCGATATCGAGATTTCACCAGTAGTACATGTTTTGAGCTGCCCTGAATCCAGAAAAAAACCATTTTTGTAAAATGTCCGTGTGAGTCTGGAACAGCTTAACTAAAAAACGAAAAGTCGGATAAATACCAAACTTGCTATTTAGGTTTAGTACCTTCCAAAGATACAACAAGATTTTCAAGAAAACTTCCCATCCCAAATTATCCTTTGCGTGGAACATTTTATTTGCAATCTTTTTGGTATAATGCATGAAATCTGTTCTTGTGTTTCGTTTTGATTTTTTCTCTTTTTTGGATACATTATAAGGCCATGCAAGGAAGGACAGGACGCTGGCAAAAGTTGGAAATTGTGTTACTTCATGCCGTTACCCGCCACATGCGCTCCCGACTCCCGGACCTTTAGTTTTTAATGTGCGACCCCGCGGACGTAACATATTTACTATAGTAACCTAACGAAACGAAACTACTTTTAATGTATTCAATTTATGTTACTTTACGGAAATATGATATAAATACTAAATATTTAGTTAAACCAACGCCATCCCCTCAGTATAAACATCTTGTTTAAGCCCTTAATACACAAATAACCATAACTAATTAGATCTGAGATAGAAATTACAATGATTAAACCAACCTGATTAGTGATGCCGTAGTAAATACTGATTTATGTTAGTTTACGCAGACATATCATTTCTGTACATCATTAATAGAAATAGATATAACATCCTAGAAATGCCATTTTTGCTGACTTCTAAGTGTCCTATTGCAACCGAATGTAACTTCCCATCCTTCGTGTAGCTTCAAAACTGTCATACTTGCTCCTGCGTTCACTAAAAGAGTTGCTGAAGTTCGTCATAATGCTTGGCTCACAGTGAGATATGAGAAAATGTTTCAGCCAGATCCCCGAAATAAGCCAAAAGTACTGTTTTATATAATTACTATTAAACGCAATTAATCTTTACCGGTTTATTTTTTTAAAAAATCTGATGTGTTACACTCACATTACTTTCTCTGCGCTTTTACTAACTATTCCTACAAACGCTTATTCTCCATATGCTTCATGTTAATCGAGATATCGAGATGTTAATCTTATTGCTAATTTTCTTGTAGATACAAGGGGAATTGGTAGGCTTTAAGCGATAGTCAAATATTTTAAGAGCTGGTTGCTATGTGGAGAATTCCATTCTCTTTGCATTACCGGGACAAAAAAAAAAGAATAATGAATTCCCATTTGAGAAAAAGTATAAGTATTAGAACATTTAAGGGAATAACAAGATATCTCGAAAATGGTTCACTCAAAAAAAATATGTATATGACATAAATTGTGTATTTTAACGCGATCTACACTTTTTGTGTAGTAAAATTTTGTCTATCTCTTATGGTTTACCAGTTATGCAAAAGTCGTTCACAATGAAGAATACTTTTGGAGACATTCCCAGAAAATTCAAGATATACATTTTATTTGTCATGTAAGTATCTTAAATATATGATATTTTAATAAAAATCATTAGAGCCATTCCTGAGAAAATTAAAATTTTTCGAAAATGTTCAATGTAAAGGGTAATCTGGGGTGGGGGAGTTTCTTGAAAATCTTCGTGTCGCATCTCCGGAAGATACTGAACCTAAATACCAAGTTTGGTGTTTATCCGACTGTTCGTTTCTGAGTCATGCTCTTCACAGACACACAGACACACAGATACACACACGGACATGTTTCCAAAAAGACTTTTTTTTGGATTTAGGGTGTCTCAAAACATATACTTCCGGTGAAATCTCGGTATCGAATTTTTGGGTGGAATGCAATACTTCTCCTACTTACTTTACGTAGTAGTGAAAGTAATTAGTACGAGACTTTCTCTACCCTCTATCCCTTAGTGGGTATAGAAACTATTCTTATAAAGTTTATTTTCCTTTCCGGAAATGGCTGTATTACACATTTCATTATAAATAAAGGGAATAGTGACAGGCAAATGTTTTAGACAGGAAGCTGCATGCTGGCCTTAAAATTCCATATTCTTTCCATGACACCGCAGAAAACAACTGAAAATCGGCAGGACTTTAAAAGAAGAGCTAAGTATTGAACGATTCGAACCATTAATAACTTATATCTTGGAAATGGCTGATGCCACAAAAAAGGTTATTGTGTTTTTGTAAAGAGATCTACATTTTCTTCTATCGTTTAACGTTTATCATTACACACGATTATATAAAATTCTACCGAATGAAGAGGACTTGACAGGCCATTCACAGAAAATTAAAAATATACATTTTGTTTGTCGTTTAAATACCTTTTTAGACATCAAGGCTTAAAAGTAGAACTTCTAACACAGGGCACACGAGTTAAAGGCTACTGCACTAATGCAATAATCTGCATTGTGACCAAATTTGGTTTCAAGTCCAATCACATGGCAATTACGCTTTGTATTTACGCCTGTGTAATAACCCTACTTGGATAGATTGGGTTTTACTTTTCATTGTCTTTTAACATGATTCATTTCTCATGGCGGTCGCATTATCTGTTCACAATACAAAAATCGTCAAACTTCAATTTATCGCAATTCGTTGTGAGGTCGTTATATTGGTAGCCATCTTTTTCTTTGATATAAAAGTGTTTCTTCTATCCACGATAACCTACATAAAGATTCAATGTCGGAAATTATGAATTCAGAAGAAACTGAAATGGAAGAGAAATTAAGAAGCAGCAGATGGAATAACAATAGAAGTACTTACCCCAAAAACCCATAAAGCAATATGATATAGCATTTAATCGCTTCATTGGCTGGTGTAAGGCAAAACATGCTGAAAATTTCACTGAAAATGACTGCTACCGAATTAACAAAAGAATAAAACATCTGACATCTCGCTTTTTTATGTCATTTCTCTTGCTTCATGAACTGCGCTCGAAACTGATTTCTCTTAGTTTTCTTATAGGTACAAGGGGAATATGGTAGGCTTTAACCGATAGTCAAATGTTTTAAGAGCTGATTGCTATGTGGGGCAATCCATTCTCGTTATACGTAATAGAGAAAGTAAAAATGAATAACGAATTTGAGAAAAAGTATAAGTATTGGAAAATTTAAGGGAATAACAAGCAATATCTCGAAAATGGTTCACTCAACAAAAAGATGTATATGACATAAATTGTGTATTTTAACGCGATCTACATTTTTTGTGTAGTAAACGTTTGTCTATCTCTTATGGTTTACCAGTTATGCAAAAGTGTTCACAATGAAGAATACTTTTGGAGACATTCCCAGAAAATTCAAGATATACATTTTATTTGTCATGAAAATATCTTAAACATATGATATTTTAATCAAAATCGTTAGACATTTTTTAGAAAATTAAAATTTTCGAAACATTTTCCATATAAAGGTAATCTGGGGTGGGGGGATTTTCTTGAAAACCTTCGTGTCGCATCTCTGGAAGATACTGAACCTAAATACCAAGTTTGGTGTTTATCCGGCTGTTAGTTTCTGAGTTATGCTGAACACAAACACACAGACACACAGACACACGGACATGTTTCCAAAAATGCTTTTTTTGGATTCAGGGTGTCTCAAAACATGTATTTCCGGTGAAATCTTGGTATCTAATCTTTGGGTGGAATACAATACTTCCCCTACTTACTATACGTAGTAGAGAAAGTAATAACTTGAGGGTAGAACAAATGGCAATAAAATGACTCTAAACAACAGTTTATGCAGTCATACCATTACAAACAGGTTACCACTTACAAAATCGTGAATAATTAAGATTATGGCACCAAGGCCAATAATAGCAACGACGAGATTTACACGAAAAGATGAAATCTTTTTGTGATATTCATTTTTCTGAGCAACGAAAATGCAAACACCGTTGTACATTATTAAGCATAGGCTAATAAAAGATCTGAATTTATAATTACTTATCATGCTGCGTGAATAGAGTACATTGCATTCGTAACATCTACTCACTTCAATTCCAGGAAGGGAATGCACGCAAATGGCTGCCTGGCTTATCGGTTCAACATTCCAGGTAATAACAAATGAAATTCAGGGAAAAAAGCTAACGCCTCATAAACTCTCACGTCAGTTATGGATGCCGAATAATTTATGCTTTATTTCCTGCAAATTATAATCCTAAGTTTGCATAAAATGAATAATAGCAATATAAAACTCCATGCCTCAGAGTTAAGGGGAAATCAGGTTATTACGTTTTCCAAAAAAATGTCCATGTTTCCAGCTACGGAATAATAATTGAAAAACAGCAGAATGACAGTGGAGAATTAAATAAATACAATCTGTTATACACGACCCTCGTACCTAGTTTCTAAAACCAGGCGTACATCCCAGATGTTTACATTCATTTAAAACATTTTTATTTCGATACAAAATCAACTTACAGATTTTAAAATAATTAACATTTAATGCTTAAACTAATAAAAGAAAATTGGGAAAAGTAAAGACAAATAAAAATAACACAGTAATAAATTTTAAAATAAAATAACAAACAATAAATTTTAATTTTAAAAAGAAAGTTAATAAATTAAAACAAATTAACAAAATATTGATATATAAATTTAAAAGTAACTTAAACAAAACAATTTTCAAAAATTCTCTATCAAAATAACTTAAATTAAACGCAATTAAAAGAAGAAATACATAATTTTTAATCAAGTTCAATTAACAAACATACAAAATATACAAAAAGAAATTATTTTACATAAAAATTATACAAATATACTTACTCATCCATACACACACCCATAAAATTAATTTTTTTAAATTACAGACTCAGATCGGGAGAAGTTCAAGCTTACTTGAGTGTGAAGCATATCGTCTGTCATGAAAGCCTACAACTGTTCTTACGTCTGGAGGGAAGCAAGCACATCTCTGCCAGGTACATATTATGACGAAATTCCGCCAGAATTAACTTAGAGCGCGTAACGTTCCTCTTCATATGAAATCAGCAGAATCTCATTAGCGAGGCTGTTTGGTGCCGCCTCAAATCTGACTCACAATATTATATTTAAAACTGAACCAGTTTTGCCAAGCTCTGTTCCAAAAGTTATTTGATTTCTCTGTCCTGCCTCCAACATTTTCTTTCACGTGCCTTAGACTTCCTCACAGTTGGGGGCATTCCAGTGTTTCCTAAGTTATGTAAACGCTGTGCTTTAACTCAGAGCACTGTGAATAGAAGAAAGATGTCATGTGTCACACTCACTCGGATTTCTCTACCCACTTCATCTTCACATAACCCCTCATATATGAGGCAAGTATGGTCCGCTATGCAATAAAATAAAAACTACTGAATATTTTCTCTACCACGTATGGTAAGTAGGGGAAGTATTGCATTGCACCTAAAAATTGGATACGGAGATTTAACCGGAAATACATGTTTTGAGGCCCCCTGAATAAAAAATAAATTTTGGAAACATGTCCGTTTGAGTCTGTGTGTGTGTGTGTGTCTGTGAACAGCATAACTCAGAAACGAACAGTCGGATAAACACCAAACTTGGTATTTAGGTTCAGTATCTGCCAGAGATGCGACACGAAGGCTTTCAAGAAAATCCCCCCACCCCAGATTACTCTTTACATGGAACATTTTTCGAAAATTTTAATTTACTCAAAAATGCCTTTAACGATTTTGATTAAAATATCATATGTTTAAGATATTTTCATGACAAATGAAATGTATATCTTGGGGCTTGAGGGAATATCCTTTGAAGTCTTTTCCATTGGAAGGAATTTTTATAATCTTGTATAACTGGTAAACGTTAAACGATATACAAAAGCGTACTACACAGGAAATGTGGACCTCTTTAAAACTCAAAATTTATTTCAAATAACTCTTTTCTGGCATCAGGCATTTCCTAGATATACTTATTAATGCTTCGAATTGCTCAATAGTTGGCCATTCTTTTCAAGTCCTGTCAACATTCAGTTATTTCTCACCTTGTCATAGAAAAAGTATGGAATTTTAAGATCATATAGCTTCCAGCTCTTAAACATTTCTCTATTGCTGTTCCCACTGTATATAAGTACATATAACAAATGTGTAATGCAGCTATTTCCGGAAAGGATTACCTACATTAAAATTAAGTATATAAGAAAATAAACTTTCGTAAGAATAATTTCTATGCTAACTAATCAGCTATAGAGGGTAGAAAAGTTATGTGAGCGTAACACTTCAGATTTTTACTTTCTCTACTACGTATAGTAAGTAGGGGAAGTATTGTATTCCACCCAAAAATTCGATACCGAGATTTCACCGGAAATACATGTTTTGAGATCCCCTGAATCCAAAAAAATACCAAACTTGGTATTTAGGTTCAGTATCTTCCCCTACCCCAGATTACCCTTTACATGGAACATTTTTCGAAAATTTTAATTTTCTAAAAAATGGCTCTAACGATTTTGATTAAAATACCATAAGTTCAAGATATTTTAATGACAAATGAAATGTATATCTCGAATTTTCTGGGAACGTCTCCAAAAGTATTCTTCATTGTGGACGACTTTTGCATAACTGGTAAACCATAAGAGATAGACATAATTTTAATACACAAAAATGTAGATCGCGTTAAAATACACAATTTATGTCATATACATTTTTTTTGTTGAGTGAACCATTTTTGAGATATTGCTTGTTATTCCCTTAAATTTTTCAATCCTTATTTTCTCAAATGGGAATTCGTTATTCATTTTTTTTGTCTTGTATATGCAAAGAGTATTAATCTCAGGCAAAGAGAATGGTGCTGCATATAGCAACCAGCTATTAAGAGATATGCATATGCTTAAAGGCCACTGCAAATACAAAACAAGGGGAACATAGCGATAAGCAAATATTTTTAGAACTGGTCGTTATGTGTAAAATGTAATTCTCTTTGCATGTCAAAAGATCGTTTCTGCAAATGTTTATCTGGATTAATATGAAAAAGATGGAGAATAAGAGTTTGCAAAAATAGTTTGTACAAGCGTAGAGAAAGTCATGTGAGTGTAACAGATTTTTTTGTCTTGTATATGCAAAGAGTATTAATCTGTGGCAAAGAGAATGGTGCTGCACATAGTAATTAAGAGTAATTTCTATGCTTAAACGCTACTGTATTTCTATATTGCCCTTGTAAATATATATTCCCCTTACATCTACAAGAAAATTAGCAATAAGATAGAGTCTGCAAATGTTTATCTCAATAAATATGAAGTAGATGGAGAATAAGCGTTTTTAAAAATAGTTTGTACAGAATAGAGAAAGTCATGTGAGTGTAACACATCAGATTTTTTTTTTATGTCCTGGACATACAAAGAGAATGGAATGCGCCACATAGCAACCAGCTCTTAAAACATTTGACTATAGCTTAAAGCCTACCAATTCCCCTTGCATCTACAAGAAAATTAGCAATAAGATTAACATCTCGATATCTCGATTAAGATGAAGCATATGAAGAATAAACGTTTGTAAAAATAGTTCGTACAAGAGTAGAGAAAGACATGTGAGTGTAACACATCAGATTTCTCTGTAACAATTCCACGGTTGCAGCATTAACAGCATAAGCTATTTCTTGGGCTCTTCCAAACACTTATTTTAAATCAAACTTACTAATGCAATTACTGTAAATAAAACAATGTTGCTATAGTATTTCTTTTTCATCAGTGTATATGGCATGGATCCACGAATATTAATAATATTACCATAGTTTAGTAATAGATAAAGTGTGTATAAGTGTATAAAATGTACCAGAATAATACCATTTGCTAAACACCAGAATGTTAGACATGCAAGTCACAGATTTTAATTATTGCTGGGTATAAACGTTCAGCATTGCAGACTACAATTTCCAAGTAAGAATGTCCATCAAATAAATATCTCCATTCTAAAATGTCCATGAAGTAATGCCCATGCATAGAACCAAGTACAGTAGAATTAAAATATGAAAAAGAACATTTTATGAAACAGCTATGGTAGATACCTCTCTCCCTCTTATTTATTTGTTCTCCCATCGCAATTGTACAGGCTTGTCTTGAATAACGCGATTGGCGCCGCCGGACCTGAGTCGTAGAAGTATCGGGTTGTATGACCTTGCTTTACGGCAACTTTGCTCATGTGCCTAATGACATTTGAAGTTCATTCAATTCCATTTTTGGCATGGAGTATGGTGTGAATAACATGTGAAGTTTTGTGTAGATGCCATGGTGTATATTACAGACCAGCATGTGTTTATTGTGTTAAACTTTGCTCGAACATGTGGAACAGTTTGAGTTTATACAGAAATTTTCTACTGAGCGTTCCTAACAAAACCACAATTTAAAGGTTGTTAGAAATATTTAAAGAAAATGGGTCTGTGCTAGACAAAAAGATACAGACAGCCAACAGTTCTAACCGAGGAAAAATTAGACGAGATAGGAGCTGTCTGTCGTGGAAAGAAGTTCAACAAAGAAATCGCTGCCTCACAATGCATGTTTCTGATGACGCAATCATCGAACGGCCTGTTCACCCTCCATATTCTAAATACATATGATTATTACCTGTGAGTAACATTTAAATATAAAAAAAAAACCAAACCTCGAGTTAGAAAACAATATTCAGATGTTTTTCCCGATATTTCAGCTGCAGAAATTTGTTGAGAGTTCCATTTATGTGTTCAGCAGGTACCAGGTCTGTAGAGATATAGAGATGCATCATTTCGAACATCTTTTATAACGAAAAGTAAGCTTAACATATCCATAACGTTTAGCATTGTTAAAACTATCTAGGGGAGAGACGGCAGACCAGTCCGCCGCTACTGCAGGAACGGATTCGTATAGGAGTGCCGTGGAAGCGGCGGGCTGCCAGTCGCACCATTCAACAGAAACCCGGTATCTCTTTTATACACATTGTGTATATTAAATAACATTGGCTACGCAGTAGCTTTTCTGTACTATCTGCTTAGGTTTGCTGATGTATGGCTTTAGTTAAATAATCGTCTTTCTGTGCCATCTGTTTATTTACTATTAATTAATCGGAAATTATATTTCTACTCCATACGTCTCCGGAGCGTAGTCATGTGGACATGCATATGATTATTATCTGTGGGGAACATTTAAAAATAAAACAAATCTCCAAACCTCAGTTAGAAAACAATATTCAGATACATTTCCCGATATTTCAGCTTCAGAAATTTGTCAAGAGTTCAATAGTGTGTTCAACAGGTACCAGGCTTGTAGAGATATAGAGCTGCATCGTTTCAAATATCTTTTATAACGACATATTGTCGTATGCCTCTCTATAATTTATTTTACAACTGCAAATGGGAGCTACTCGCTTGCGAGAGGGATCGTTAAATCAAACAAAGAACTTCAAATTACGAGGCAACGACGAGGACGCAGCTAAGTTAAATCCCAAAATAATTGCTATACCAATACAATGCTTGGCTTAAGGGAGAGGAAAGATTCTATTCTACCATAATTAAGACTTCCAAGCGTGGATGGAACACCGTTTATTAAATGAAATTAAATACTCACATACCTTTGCCCATTGCCTGCCGACGAGGACATCGTGTTTTAGCAGTTTCCCGTCTGTCTCACTCGAAGCTTACTTACTGACTGTTACAAGAAGCCACGCCAACTCGGGCGTCAGTAACACTATCCCCTCCTTGACACTGTTTCCCCTGACTCGCCCCTACTCACAGACAAACTGCCGTGCTTCGGTGCCCAGAGAGCGTCTTATCAATATTATCTGTGCACATGCCACATCTCCCCCTGGCCACCGAAGTCGACGCCCTCGTCGACACAAGGAAAATAAATATAATAAGAAACATGAAAATAACAAATAAAATGACATACAAAAATGAAATACACGTGTGTGATGAACCAAAATTTAACAGAATAATATACATGTGTGATAAGCACCCAGACGACGACACAATGTTACTGGGCGATGTGGAGTCTCGAGAAACTTAAGTGCTATCGACTAATATTGTTACTGCACTTATACTTGAGCACCCCGCACACGCACACACCACGCTGCCTCAGTTCACAGGCACACTACACTGCGCAAGATATCGATGGTCTGCTGGAACTGTTTGTGGGTGATTTTATACAGTGCCCACAACGACGATTTGTCCTGGTGTAGAATTATCACTGCAGGTCTCTGGTGATGACAACAGGGTGGGCAGTCGCTGGCTTGGACTGCCCCCCGACATGGTGGCTCCTTATGCCACGGCAGTGTAGTGGCTGCCCGACAGCTTCCCTGTGGTGTTTCTTGACTTCTGGTGTGCCACGGGGATGCTCCTGGACTCTCTCGAGCTCCGCCACAGCAAAATACTAGAACAAAACCACCAAACAATAAAAAGGGTGCTCCAACAAACAATCACACATAAAAAGAACGGTATGTCATGTACAATTAAATATTTGAAAGGTTGAAAAGTTTGCACTAAAAATTCTTTTGACATTGGGCAAAGAAAGAGAAAAAATAAGTACAAATTGGCATAAGAACTAGATATTATAGAGTTGCCATCCAAAATTTAACTCACAATGCTTCACAATCCAAATAAAACAGTAAAACAGACCCAGAATACATGAACATGACAGAAAAAAAAACATAACCTTATTTGGGATCCCAATATTAAATCTTAATAACCAGCTGGTATCACTAACAAAAGAAAATAAGTGCACTTACAAGACAATCACACATGACAATGAAATGAACTCATCCACACTGACCATGGTCCAAATTACACACAACACTCACTTAACTATCTACTCAAACTACTGTATGCGTCACTACAAACTACATCCACAATACGTCTCCAAACTACGCCACGTGACATGCTTTCAACTACTATTGTCCTACTCTTGTCACTAATACAGTTTCTCATCCACAGTACTATCTTCCTCATCTAATTATTATCATCAACTCAATCATAATCATCATCATCATCAGTATTGCAATCAGCATCATTACTTCAGTCATTAACATCTTTATCTCAACTTTCAATTTTCTCTTCAAAAACAAAACATCTTCACTGACGTGTCTCATTTAACATGCGTAAATTCAAAACATCTAACATAGGCATAACCTTCAAGAAATCACATTAATATTTCAGGAATGACACAAATAACATGACATTATACTGTTGCATCCACATCCTACAAATGAAAATTAAGCTGGAAAACAGTTGGTATTAAAATTTGCTATCTAAGATGGTAATAAACTTGTTGCATAAACAGGAAAAAAAATTATTCACATTACAATCACTTCCATCCATTTAATCTCTCGTGTGAATTCAGCACACACGCTATACTGGGCACGTTACAGCAACACCAATAAGCCAAAATCTCTGAAATCATCACATCACATCAACTTTCCAGGTACATGTAGCCCTCCTGAAAAATCAACACATTCATACAACAACTATCGGGGTTACTCTTTGGCACTTCCACCGAAGCTGACATCATCTCATCTCTTCTCATCTCTCCTCATCTCATCTCTCACATTAGCACCGTCGGGGTTACTCTTACGCACATCCACCGAGGCAAATCTCAACTCATATTTCTCACATAACCTCAAATACACACACTATTCATGCAACAATTTTCTGCAAATAAAGATCACAGCATCATTATGAAACCCAAAATCAAATCGAGTCGAATTAAATCATATCAAATGCAACAAAACAACATCACATCATTACTCAAAACAATATTGTCACAGAACATTCCTGAAAATGAAAGCTCAATTAAGCACATAGTACACATGAAACACATTCCTGCAGCATAACACAACAACAAATGATTTGCAGTTCCCAACACATAATTTAAAATTTAAGTTACACCCAAAAGAATAATACACTTTTAATTTAGCAGATACATGCATATCACACATTCCTAAAAGCAAAGCTTAATTAAGCATCACAAACTCAGACTTTACAGTCTATAAGGACCCACAGGATCATAGTAAGGGTAAAGGCGTGACACATGAACACTCTGATGTTTGGTACGGGGAGCATGAGCTCGACCAACAAGGTAGGTAACAGGAGTGATCTGACGGATAATTTCAAAAGGGCCAAAATATCTATGTAGCAACTTTGTACATTTACCTTTCTTCCTAATGGGAGTGAAAACTTTAACTAATTGACCTACATTATAAACCACATCTCTATGTTTAGCATCAAATGCTTCTTTTTGCTTCACCTGCTGCTTTGTAATGTTAGCAACAGCAACCTCCCGTGCCTTCTGAATCTCTTGCAATGTCTGTCTCACAAAAAGGTCATTAGACGTAGCTTGTAGCTGAAACTGGTTAGGTAAAGAAGGTTCTCGACCATATATCAAGAAAAAGGGTGAAAATTTAGTAGACTCTTGAACACTTGAGTTATATGAAAAGATGACATAGGGCAAAATTGAGTCCCAATTCTTCTGATTATTGTCCACAAAATGGCTGAGCATGTTTAAGAGGGTTTGGTTAAATCTTTCAGTAAGTCCGTTGCAAGCTGGATGATAAGCACTGGTGAAATTGGAAGACACTGATAGAAATCTCAACAATTCCTGTGTCACCTCACTTAAGAAAACTGAGCCACGATCAGATAACAAGGCAGCAGGGGCTCCATGCTTACAGATGATGTTATGCAAAATAAATTTAGCAACTTGAGGGATTGTTGCTGAAGAAAGCGACGCAGACTCGACCCAGCGAGAAGCATACTCGGTCGCAACGACAACATACTTGTGTCCAGAATTTGAGCGTGGGAGAGGCCCAAGCAAATCAATACCCCACCGCTCGCCTACAGATGTAACCGGAATTGGTTGTAATAAGCCTGCTGGTTTCTGATTCTTCGGTCCTTTTCTTGTTTGACAGCTGGGACAGGTTCGGACAAAATGTTCAATATCTTTCTTCATCCCAATCCAGTAATACCTGGAGTGAATTTTGGCAAATGTTTTTGAGAATCCTAAGTGGCCTGAAAGAGGATCATCATGACATGAAGAAAGAATTTCATGTTTTAGAGCTTCTGGAATAACCAGCAGATGGAGAGGGCCAGTGGAGCCAGCATTATTACGATAAAGAACACCTGATTTGAGTGTGTAGTTGGAAACTTGTCTCTGAAGCTTAGCAGGGGCCGACAGAGGATCATGGAAGCATTAATAAGCTCAAGTAACCCAGTATCTTTCTTCTGGTGGTCAGCAACTTCAACTGATGACAGCAAACATGTGGGGATCACTTTCTGTAGGTTGTAACACAGGAAATCTCGATAGAGTATCAGCATCATGATGTTTCTTGCCAGATTTATAAGAAATGGTGTAATCAAAGTCTTGCAATTTCAAACTCCATCGTGCCAAACGCCCAGTCAAATCTTTCAAATTATTTAAATAACAAAGGGAGTGATGATCAGATACAATATGAACCTTGTAGCCATAAACAAAACTGCGGAAGTGGGTAAGTCCAAACAGGATGGCCAACAATTCCAACTCAGGAACACTGTAATTACGTTCACATTTAGATAGTGTCCTCGAAGCATAGCCCACTGGTTTCAACACATTATCAATCTTTTGATACAACACTGAGGCAACCCCTAGTCCACTGGCATCAGAGTGTAGTTCGGTATAAGCACCAGGAGTATAGTGAGCTAAGACAGGGGCCGAAACTAATAAGTCTTTCAAATTTTGAAATGCAGTTTGCTGATCAGATCCCCAAATAAAACTTTGATTCTTCCTAGTCAACTGAATTAGAGGTTGAGCAATATTAGCATAGTCCTTGATGAATTTCCTGTAAAAATTAAACAATCCCAAAACTTTTCTCACATCTCGAACATTTTTACGACGAGGCAAATTTTGAATGGAAACAACTTTATCAGAATCAGGGGAAATGCCATCTTTAGAAACTTCAAAGCCTAAGAGCTTGATCTTTTGCATGGCGAAGAAACATTTTTCTGGTTTAAGTTTAAACTTGTGGTGATCCAGACGTTGAAAAACAGCCTCAAGATTTTGTAACAACTCCTCAAAGGTTTTAGCAAAAACAACAATGTCATCCAAATATGCAATATCCTTTTTAAAATTCAAATCGCCTAACAACTTGTCTGCGATGTAACTGAAAAACCTAGGGGCATTTGCCAACCCAAAACTCAAGCGTGTAAATTGATATTGACCCTGAAAAGTGACAAAAGAGGTATATTTTTGGATATCCTCTGCAATAGGTACCTGAAAGTATGCTGACAGTAAATCTAATGAGACAAACCATTTAGCCTCCCCCAAATAACTTAACAAATCATCTATCAATGGTAAAGGGAAAGTGGTGGTCTCTGTAACAGCATTCAATTTACTATAGTCGACACAAAATCTCATGGAGCCATCTTTCTTTTTGACAAGTACTACAGGAGAAGCCCAGGAGGACTGTGATTCCTTGATAATGCCAGCATCTTGCATCTCTTTAACTTGCTCAGCAATAATTTCCTTTTGTTTATGAGGAACTCTATATGGTCTTTGCTTAATTGGCTTAGGGTCATTTACTTTGATATCAAATTCTGCAACATCCGTAGTACCAAGTTCTTGTAATGTTGTGGCAAAAAGATCACTATATTTCAATAATAAAGCATGTAAGTCAGCCTTTTGGGTTTCCAGGAGTTTACCATTAACATTAAAATTACAATTTGGAGCTGGCAGAGGAGTAACATCGGATGATAAAACAGAATTACTCTGAACGAGTGCAACATCATAAGCTTTGGCTAAGACTGTATTTGCAAACAATGTTTGTGGAACTGAAGTATTATTATGCACTGGAATAGTAAGTTCAGAGGCAGAATGACACAATAACGGTGGAATGGAAAGATTCTTCTTTTGCATTATGTTAAGAGCAGGTTCAAACATAACCTCATTGCTAATGGCTGACAAAGGCTTAACTGATATATAGCATGTAGACAGAGGTGGAATTTTAACATCATTCATAACTGCCATTTTAACACCAGAATCTGCACAATCATTATCTTGGAGAGGGTTTACTGCCATATCAACAAAAGGTCCTTGTGTTAGGGTTATTGGTATACTGAACGCATCATTCTTAGAAGATTTCAGGGTTATCAGATTATGTGCATAGTCAATTATAACATCATGGGTCTGCAAAAAGTCATTGCCTAAAATTAAATCATGGGATAAATCTTTCACAACTAGTACATCCTCCTGAAAAAGAACATCATTAATATGGAAATATAACACAGTGTGGTAAGGCGCATCAAGTAACTTGTTTCCTGCAGTGCGGAGCATCATCTCTATAGGTTTTAATGTAGAATGATCAAGAACATGTGCAGCATTCACAATACTCACTGCGCTTCCTGTATCGAGCAAGATGGACAGCTCTGTCTGGGCAATACGACCAGTAACTTGCAATATCTGACCTGATAATGAAGACACATCCCGTTGAGGTGCAGCCATGCTGGTGGGCGGTGGTGGTGCTGCTACGTCTCGTCGTATGAGGCTCGGCGCCAGTCGTTTTTTGACTGCGGGAGGCGGCTCCGACAAAAGCGAGTCAGGTGGCCCTGCCTGTTGCATCTATAGCAGGTGACGGGTGGATCCCTCCGGTTGAAGTCAGATGACCGTGGAAGCTGTGAATGCTGTGAAGTTCTCTCCGAAGATGGTAACTGAAACTGGTTAACTCTGTTACATAACTGTTCCACACGATCAATCAGCTGCTGCATAGGATCGATAGGTACGCCCACAAGAGAAGAAGTCTGAGAAGGCTGAGGAGAGGCTGGTAAATTAACAGCAGGAACAGATGCATTATTAAATAAAACAGAGGGTGGCGTAACCACTGCAGCCTGAGATTGAGCAGACACTAGATGTTCACGGTTCTGCATATAAAACTGTGTTTTATCCACTCGTCGAATGATTTGTATTACCTCATCAACAGTTTGAGGATTTAATGGCAATAAAGATTGTACATACAGAGGTCTAAGACCTTTAAGCAAGTGTTTAATTTGTTCCAACTGCAACATAGCTGGGTTGACTTGGTCACATAAAGATAGCACGTCATAGATGTAACTAATAACAGGTTCATCATCCAACTGTACCCGCTGTCTGAGTTTCATTTCCAGAATATCACTCTGGTTTGTTATCTGAAATGCATTTAGAAATTGTGTAGACAAGAAAACCCAATCATGGTGAGGGTGCCGATGGCAAAACGTTTGAAACCATGATGCAGCAGTATCTCGTAAATAGCATGGAAAGCATTTCAATTTCATTTCTTCTGACCAGCCATTAGCAGCAGCGACCATTTCAAAGTTCTGCAGGAATTCATGCGCCGACAACCTGCTGGAATTCTCAAAGTAAGAGGGGTCAATGACCGGGCTGCAGACAGCTGACTGCGTTGCACTGGCCACGACAGGCGGATTAGACATCGCTAGTAACTGAGTAACAACAGGCGTAGTAACACTGGACATAGATTCTACTTCACTGTGCTCGCTAACTGGAGCAATTGCTATATCAGATTTCTGTGCAGTACGTCGCTTAGGCATGATTGCAGCACAAAAGATAACCAGTAAATAAACAGTATGACAAAGCGATACAGATTACACCAAACTAAACACTTATAGCATCACATGAATGTAAGTAGCAAGATCAGAACATAGCCAAATAAAACAGTTCCCGAAAGAATACAATTAAGCGCCCGCGGCGAAATATCAGAAAATTATACTAACACACGTCTACACAAGCATGACACGCAAGCCACTTGGACACAATACCAAGATTTTTAATCAGAATGAACACATGGAAGAAAAGCAAAATGTCTTCAGTGAGAAACCTAGAACTGGAAGTTAAAAAAAACTACGTCACACCTACTGTGACCACCGCTAACATTATCTCAAAAGGAGCAGAATACAGACTTGTAATTTATACGTAGCACACAAAAACTCCTTCTCTTTTTTTTTGTTTGTTTTTAAACAAATGTATCTGACCTGATATACACACGCAAAAAAAACGCGCCAAAACACGTGCTGATGAAGACTGGTTTCACAAGCTAGAATTATTGCTGAAATGCATGACCACGCGGGATTTACATAACACACGTGCGTACATAAAAGTTACACGAAAAATGTCCCACAAAAGTATAGTAAACAGCTAGAAATCACAATCACTGGAATATAAAGTTATAAGTTTCCAGAACCACTGCTAATAAGCACAGAAAACAAGATTTTTACCTAGATGGCCAACACGTGACGAGCACATTTTCAAAGCTACAAATATCTCACTCGTTATCTCACTCGTTTCACAACTTATTTTTGAAAATAACCAGCACGAACCACTTATCACAGGAATACAATTTAAAGGAAATGAAGCCAAAACAAGGGGAAAATGAAGTCAGAAGTTTTAGCGTCACGCCGGCAGACAATGGAAAAATGCAAAAATGAGCTCAGAATTAAAATTTAGAAACCAGACTTTCAGATATGATAGTAACAAAATTTAGAATAAGAGAATCACAAATTAAAGCATAAAAATCCTTACCCTTAAGCCAGAAACAAATTTAGATTTTTCGCGACCACGTGGAGGACCACAAACCGTTACATTTCAGAGGGAAAAAAATTTTTACACTTGAAAATCTCACAACAAACCAAACTCTACCCGGCCTCCACCAATTGTCGTATGCCTCTCTATAATTTATTTTACAACTGCAAATGGGAGCTACTCGCTTGCGAGAGGGATCGTTAAATCAAACAAAGAACTTCAAATTACGAGGCAACGACGAGGACGCAGCTAAGTTAAATCCCAAAATAATTGCTATACCAATACAATGCCTGGCTTAAGGGAGAGGAAAGATTCTATTCTACCATAATTAAGACTTCCAAGCGTGGATGGAACACCGTTTATTAAATGAAATTAAATACTCGCATACCTTTGCCCATTGCCTGCCGACGAGGACATCGAGTTTTAGCAGTTTCCCGTCTGTCTCACTCGAAGCTTACTTACTGACTATTACAAGAAGCCACGCCAACTCGGGCGTCAGTAACGCTATCCCCTCCTTGATACTGTTTCCGCTGACTCGCCCCTACTCACAGACAAACTGCCGTGCTTCGGTGCCCAGAGAGCGTCTTATCAATATTATCTGTGCACATGCCACAATATGACTCGAGTTGCATGGTCGTCATACTTCAGTTTCGTCTGTATTTCATTTCTATATTATCTATTTCATATTCCTTTTACTACTTCACACTTTTAGGACCGCCATGAACAAAATTTTGGTAAAGTATTTTCTATATACTCTCACGTTTTAACTATTTAATCGATGACGATTTAATGCAACAGTTAATTTGCAAAACAAAGTTAAGATTTTTACTTTCTCTACTACGTACTAGTAGATAGAGAAGCTATTGTAATACACCCGAAAATTTGATACCGAGATTTCATTTGAGGCAGTGTTTTTAACACTTAATGATTTCAGTCTAATTATATAATATATAAATTCAATAAAAGGCCGTCTTAAAGCAATATGTGTATATAACATTATATAAAACGTGTATATTACAGTAATTTTAAGTGTTTATATTATTGCATCCATGTATAATAATGTTATGGGAATGTATTACATAATTTAATAATATAGGAGCTGTGAGAAATAGGTTTAAAGTTGCTAACAATGCGGTAACAATGAGATAACCTTGAGGCAATAATGAGTAAGGAAGTTTAATAATGCTACCTGTGATTCTTTGAAGCAATAATGTAATTTTTGTGCCAGCTTATAAAATAGCCAATCAACAAGCAGAAAAAGCTTTAGTTAAATGAAGGTATTCTATTGGACTAGGATTAGCCAATCAGAAACTAAAATGGAGCAAGATTTACAAATTCAGAAAGTCAGTTGCTTGTAGACAGTGTTCCTAACCGGACGCGAGATGCGTCCTCGAGAAATTTAATACGTATTCAGTGTGAGACGAAAATAGTTTACGTGTTAAAAAGTGCAAGCAATTAACAAAAGAATCTCACAGTTCTCTATATCAGTGAAGTGTTATTTAAATCGTGTCAAGCATTAATAAATGGAGTGAATAAAAACTTAAAATCTGTGTAAGCCTACATTCTTCAGTTGCACCACGACCCTGCTAAGACATTCATATCTCTAAAAAAAAATATAAATACTGACGCAGCCGAGGCAAACATAAATATATAATATTTAAAGAAACAGTCAAAATTACGAAGTTAATATTTTTAAAGTTGGGGCAAAGGGCACCGGAAAGTACATTTAGGGCGAAGGCTACCGGAAACTTTTTACCATAAGTGCGGTTGCAACTACTTCAAGTTCGGCTCCCCATCGAAATATCCATCTTCAAACTGGCTTTCCATACGTAGCAGCAACATCGGAAATTCATGTTTTGAGGCCCCCTGAATCCAAAACAATATTTTTAGAAAAAGGTCCATGTGTAGGTCTGTGAACAGCATAACCCTACAACGAAATCCCGGATAAATACCAAACTTGGTATTTAAGTTCATCACATTTTACGATGGCTTTCAAGAGAAACACAACTCCAAACTACCCTTAAATGGAAAACTTTTCAAAATGTTTGATTTTCTAAAAAAATGGCTTTTTAACATTTTGATAAAAATAGAGTGAGTTTAAATCAAAATAAAATGTATATTTTGTATTTTCTGGGAATAGCCTGATTCGGAAGGAAATTTGTATAATCTTGTATAACTGGTAAACAATTAAGCGATACACAAAAATGTATTACACATAAAATGCAGATCTCTTTAAAACACACAATTTATCTCAAATAGCGTTTTGGTGGCATAAACCATTTCAGAGATATCAGTCATTAATGGCTCAAGTTTTTTGTTTTGATTTTAGTTACATTTATACCCGCCTTTATCTACATTGCTTTTATGGGGAAATTATTGTCTATTGGAAACGGTGTTAACTCGTGTAACTCTTGTGGTTGGGTTTTTGCACATTTCGTTATTATGTTTTTAATCATTAGATCATACACACATTCATACTTCCAGACTCTGTGGAGGATGGGGATTAATCATTAGATCATACACACATTCATACTTCCAGACTCTGTGGAGGATGGGGATTAATCATTAGATCATACACACATTCATACTTCCAGACTCTGTGGAGGATAAGGATTAATCATTAGATCATACACACACTCATACTTCCAGACTCTGGGGAGGATGGGGATTAATCATTAGATCATACACACACTCATACTTCCAGACTCTGTGGAGAATAAGGATTAATCATTAGATCATACACACACTCATACTTCCAGACTCTGTGGAGAATAAGGATTAATCATTAGATCATACACACACTCATACTTCCAGACTCTGTGGAGAATAGGGATTAATCATTAGATCATACACACATTCATACTTCCAGACTCTGGGGAGGATGGGGATTAATCATTAGATCATACACACATTCATACTTCCAGACTCTGTGGAGGATAGGGATTAATCATTAGATCATACACACACATTCATACTTCCAGACTCTGTGGAGGATAGGGATTAATCATTAGATCATACACACATTCATACTTCCAGACTCTGGGGAGGATGGGGATTAATCATTAGATCATACACACATTCATACTTCCAGACTCTGTGGAGGATAGGGATTAATCATTAGATCATACACACATTCATACTTCCAGACTCTGTGGAGGATAAGGATTAATCATTAGATCATACACACATTCATACTTCCAGACTCTGTGGAGGATAAGGATTAATCATTAGATCATACACACACTCATAGTTCCAGACTCTGTGGAGGATAGGGATTAATCATTAGATCATACACACATTCATACTTCCAGACTCTGTGGAGGATAAGGATTAATCATTAGATCATACACACATTCATACTTCCAGACTCTGTGGAGGATGGGGATTAATCATTAGATCATACACACATTCATACTTCCAGACTCTGTGGAGGATAAGGATTAATCATTAGATCATACACACATTCATACTTCCAGACTCTGTGGAGGATAAGGATTAATCATTAGATCATAAACACATTCATACTTCCAGACTCTGTGGAGGATAAGGATTAATCATTAGATCATACACACATTCATACTTCCAGACTCTGTGGAGGATAGGGATTAATCATTAGATCATACACACATTCATACTTCCACACTCTGTGGAGGATGGGGATTAATCATTAGATCATACACACACTCATACTTCCAGACTCTGGGGTGTATAGGGATTAATCATTAGATCATACACACACTCATACTTCCAGACTCTGGGGAGGATGGGGATTAATCATTAGATCATACACACACTCATACTTCCAGACTCTGTGGAGGATGGGGATTAATCATTAGATCATACACACATTCATACTTGCAGACTCTGTGGAGGATGGGGATTAATCATTAGATCATACACACATTCATACTTCCAGACTCTGTGGAGGATAGGGATTAATATTGGCTAGAGAAAAATTCCCACCCCCAGCCGGGAATCGAACCCGATTCGATTTGTTCAATACTGTATAATTCTTTTAGGTCCTGTCGATTTTCAGTTGTTTCTCGCGATGAAAACAGTATGGGTTTTTAAGGGCAGCTTATAGCGTCCAGTTCTTAAACATTTGACTATCGCTATTCCCTTTGTATCTATAACGAAAAGTGCAATGTAACTATTTCTGCTAAGGTTTATTTCGAGTAAAATGAAGTAGATAGAAAACTGAACTTATGTAGCCACTAATAAACGATAAAGGATAAAGAAATTCATGTGAGTATAATACATCAGATGATTTTTCTTGTATGTGATTAGAATTCATAGCACAATGTGACAGATACAGAATTATATTTTTACTTTCTCTACTACGTATAGTAAGTAGGGGAAGTATTGTATTCCACCCAAAAATTCGATACCGAGATTTCACCGGAAATATATGTTTTAGGCCTCCTCTTGTACAAACTATTTTTACAAACGCTTATTCTCCATCTACTTCATGTTAATCGAGATAAACATTTGCAGACTCTATCTTATTGCTAATTTTCTTGTAGATGTAAGGGGAATATATATTTACAAGGGCAATATAGAAATACAGTAGCGTTTAAGCACATACATATCTCTTTATAGCTGGTTGCTAGGTGCAGCACTATTCCCTTTGCCACAGATCAATACTCTTTGCATATCCAAGACAAAAAAAATGAATAACGAATTCCCATTTGAGAAGATAGATAAGTATTGAAAAATTTAAGGAAATAACAAGCAATATCTCGAAAATGGTTCACTCAAAAAAACAAATGTATATGACATAAATTGTGTATTTTAACGCGATCTACATTTCCTGTGTAGTAAAATTTTGTCTATGTCTTATGGTTTACCAGTTATGCAAAAATCGTTCACAATGAAGAATACTTTTGGAGACATTCCCAGAAAATTCAAGATATACATTTTATTTATCATGAAAATATCTTAAACATATGATATTTTAATCAAAATCGTTAGAGCAATTTTTGAGTAAAATTTACAAAAAAATGTTCTATGTAAAGGGTACTCTGTGGTAGGGGGATTTTCTTGAAAACCTTCGTGTCGCATTTCTGGAAGATACTGAACCTAAATACCAAGACAGACAGACACACAGACAGACACACAGACAAACACACAGACACACAGACACACACACGGACATGTTTCCAAAAATGAATTTTTTGGATTCAGGGGATCGCAAAACATGTATTTCCGGTGAAATCTCGTATCGAATTTTTGGGTGGAATACAATACTTCCCACTTACTATACGTAGTAGAGAAATAAAAAGCATTTTTGGAAACATGTCCGTGTGTGTGCCTGTGAACAGCATAACTCAGAAACGAACAGTCGGATAAACACCAAACTTGGTATTTAGGTTCAGTATCTTCCAGAGATGCTACACGAAGGTTTTCAAGAAAATCCCCCCACCCCAGGTTACCCTTTACATGGAACATTTTTCGAACATTTTAATTTTCTCAAAAACGGCTGTAACGATTTTGATTAAAATATCATATATTTAAGATATTTTAATGACAAATGAAATGTATATCTCGAACTCTCTGGGAATGTCTCCAAAAGTATTCTTCATTGTCAACGACTTTTGCATAATTTGTAAACCATAAGAGATATACGAAATTTTAAAATACAAAATATGTAGATCGCGTTAAAATACACAATTTAAGTCATAATTGAACCATTTTTCGAGATATTGCTTTTTATTCCCTTAAGTGTTCCAATACTTATACTTTTTCTCAAATTCGTTATTCATTTTTTGTCCTGGTAATGCAAAGAGAATGGAATACTCCACATAGCAACCAGCTCTTAAAATATTTGACTATAACTTAAAGCCTAGCAATTTCCCTTACATCTACAAGAAAATTAGCAATATGATTAACATCTCGATATCTCGATTAACATGAAGCATATGGAGAATAAGCGTTTGTAAAAATAGTTTGTACAAGAGTGGAGAATGTTATGTGAGTATAACACATCAGAGTTTTAAAAATGTATTAACATGTAACTATTGTACTTACAATTATAAAATACCTCCCACATTAAGAAGGAAATGACAATTAATGTCATATTTTGTCAGTTTTCGCCATTTATTATGCCCTTAAATTAGTGTATTGCGGGCCAAATCTCATGGTCTGTACAGAAAGATTTGGAGCCTGTGAATCTGAATACCCTTTAAGAGACAGTCACCACAGAGTTCGTTGTCGCTCGGTGTGTTGGCAACACTCACCAGGAAACTACATTTTATTTCGGGTCTTTCACTCCCTAATTTTGCGAAAACAGAGAGTTGACTGCAGAGTAACTTGGACAGTTTCTTAAGGCGGTTTTTATACCAGCTCTCGAAGGAATGCGCCGTAAATGCTATTTTGGCTGCTAGACAAAACTTTGCTTCCTTGGCCGGGTGTCTTAGACAGAAAACACGCCACCATAGAGACAGAACTTCTATTTTGAATTTGGACATATTTCTTCAAAATTAGATGACCGAAAAAACGTTTTATCCTTCTAAACCGGAATGCCACGTAAAGGAATAATCACGAAAAAGTTAATAACATGAAAACTGCTAAAATTTTATAAACGAAATGGTATCAACAGAGAGAGTAACAAGAAAATTATCTAACCACATTCACATGTACACAATGATTCAATGAAACCAAATTGTTACAGCTGTGCAGAAAGCACAATCTGGTGAGTTACATTCACATTACTTTCTTTACCCTCTATTACTTATTACTGGGTATAAAACTATTCTTACTAAATCTTATTACTTTCTCTAACATGCACTTAGTAGATAGAGAAGATATTATATTCCACCCAAAAAATCCGATTCCGTGATTTCAACGGAAATACATGTTTTGAGCTCCCTCAATCCAAATAAAGCATTTTTGGAAACAAGTCTCATGTTCTGTAAAGGCATAACTTAAAAACAAAAAGTAGGATAAACACCACACTTGGCATTTAGGTTCAGTACCTTACAAAGATGCGACACAAAGATTTTCAAGAAAAACGCTCCGACCCATACTACCGTTTACATGTAAGATTTTCCGAAATTTTTTATTTTCTAAAACATGGTTGTAACGATTTTGATTAAAATACGGTATATTAAATTTATTTACATTACAAATAAAATGCATATCTTGAATTTTCTGGGAATAGCCTGTTAACTCCACTTCAATTGGAAGATTTTATATATTCTTGTACAGTGCCTTCGTTTTATGCCAAGGCCACAACCACCTTGGCCGAGACGACAATGACCTTGGTATTATGCCACAGCGCAGCTGCGCCGCAGGACATGTCAAGGGTACGTTTATCAGTTGTGAGCTATCTCAGTCGTTGCTTTGTATTCGTGTTCTGAAGTGTTTCTACAATACGTGTTGTGTGTGATTTCCTTAGGAATGTTATTATCTTCTTAGTCCACGGAAATGCCTGCCAACAAATTCCCGCTTGAACAGCGTATTTTTATGTACGATACATACATAGACATGTATGTAGACAATTTCAGCAGCAATTTCAGGGTTATCCAGTTCTGGATAGAGACACTGTCAGATGTTTGGTCAACAAATTTAAAACAGGATCGCTAAACGCTAAGAAATAAAGTTTGTAGTAACAATCCCCACATCATAGACGAACTTAGGACAACATAAAAACTGAAATTATTAAAATTACGAATGGACACCACTTTCAACATTACACATTTGGTTACGGATGCAAAGAGAACAGCGATAGTCAAATGTCTAAGAACTAGCGCTACAGATTAATACTCTTTGCATATCCAGGACAAAAAATGAATAACGAATTCCCAATTTGAGAAAATAAGTATCGAAAAATTTTAGGGAATGACAAGCAATATCTCGAAAATGGTTCACCCAACAAAAATAATGTATGTGACATAAATTGTGTACTTTAACGCGATCTACATTTTTTGTGTAGTAAACTTTTGTCTAACTCTTATGTCTTAGCAGTTATGCAAAAGTTGTTCACAATGAAGAATACTTTTGGAGACATTCCCAGAAAATTCAAGATATACATTTCATTTGTCATAAAAATATCTTAAACATATGATATTTTAATCAAACTCGTTAGAGCCATTTTTGAAAAAATTAAAATTTTCGAAAAATCTTCCATGTACAGGGTAATCTGGGGTGGGGGGATTTTCTTGAAAACCTTTGTGTCGCATCTCTGAAAGATACTCAACCTAAATACCAAGTTTGGTGTTTATCCGACTGTTCGTTTCTGAGTTATGCTGTTCACAGACACACACACGGATATGTTTCCAAAAATCTGATGTGTTACACTCACATGACTTTCTCTGCTCTTGTACAAACTATTTTTACAAACGCTTATTCTCCATATGCTTCATGTTAATCGAGATGTTAATCTTATTGCTAATTTATTTGTAGATGCAAGGGGAATATGATAGGTTTTAAGCGAAAGTCAAATATTTTAAGCTCTGGTTGCTATGTGGCGCATTCCATTCTCTTTGCATGTCCAGGACATAAAAAAATGAATAACGAATTTGAGAAAAAGTAGAAGTATTGGAAAATTTAAGGCAATAACAAGCAATAACTGGAATATGGTTCACTCAACAAAAAAAATGTATATGACATAAATTGTGTATTTTAACGCGATCTACATTTTTTGTGTAGTAAAATTTTGTCTATCTCTTATGGTTTACCAGTTATGCAAAAGTCGTTCATGATGAAGAATACTTTTGGAGACATTCCCAGAAATTTCGAGATATACATTTCATTTCTCATGACATTATCTTAAACATATGATATTTTCATCAAAATCGTTAGAGCCATTTTTGAGAAAATTAAAATTTTCGAAAAATGTTCCATGTAAAGGGTAATCTGGGGTGGGGGGATTTTCTTGAAAATCTTCGTGTCGCATCTCTGGAAGATACTGAACGTAAATACCAAGTTTGGTGTTTATCCGACTGTTCGTTTCTGAGTTATGCTGTTCACAGACACACAGACACACAGACACACACACAGACACACACGGACATGTTTTCAAAAATGCTTTTTTTGGATTCAGGGGGTCTCAAAACATATATTTCCGGTGAAATCTGGGTATCGAATTTTTGGGTGGAATGCAATACTTCTCCTACTTACTATACGTAGTAGAGAAAGTAAACATTTGGGACTTTTTAATAAAAATCTGATGTGTTACACTCACATGACTTTCTCTACTCTTGTACAATCTATTTTTTACAAACGCTTATTCTCCATGTGCCTCATGTTAATCGAGATATCAAGCTGTCAATCTTATTGCTAATTTTCTTGTAGATGCAAGGGGAATATGGTAGATTTTAAGCGATAGTCAAATATTTTAACGCTGGTTGCTATGTGGCGCATTCCATTCTCTTTGCATGTCCAGGACATAAAAAAATCTGATGTGTTACGCTCACATGACTTTCTCTACTCTTGTACAATCTATTTTTACAAAGGCTTATTCTCCATATGCTTCATATTAATCGAGATATCGAGATGTCAATCTTATTGGTAATTTTCTTGTAGATGCAAGGGGAATATGGTAGCTTTTAAACGATAGTCAAATATTTTATCGCTGGTTGCTATGTGGCGCATTCCATTCTCTTTGCATGTCCAGGACAAAAAAATGAATAACGAATTTGAGAAAAAGTATAAGTATTGGAAAATTTAAGGAAATAACAAGCAATATCTCGAAAACGGTTTACTCAACAAAAACAATGTATATGTTATAAGTTGTGTATTTTAACGCGATCTACATTTTTTGTGTAGTAAAATTTTGTCTATCTCTTATGGTTTACCAGTTATGCAAAAGTCGTTCATGATGAAGAATACTTTTGGAGACATTCCCAGAAATTTCGAGATATACATTTCATTTCTCATGACATTATCTTAAACATATGATATTTTCATCAAAATCGTTAGAGCCATTTTTGAGAAAATTAAAATTTTCGAAAAATGTTCCATGTAAAGGGTAATCTGGGGTGGGGGGAATTTCTTGAAAATCTTCGTGTCGCATCTCTGGAAGATACTGAACGTAAATACCAAGTTTGGTGTTTATCCGACTGTTAGTTTTTGAGTTATGCTGTTCACAGACACACACACAGACACACACACACACACAGACACACACACAGACACACACACACAGACACACACACGGACATGTTTCCAAAAATGCTTTTTTTGGATTCAGGAGGTCTCAAAACATGTATTTCCGGTGAAATCTCGGTATCGAATTTTTGGGTGGAATGCAATACTTCCCCTACTTACTATACGTAGTAGAGAAAGTAAAAAGTGAATAACGAATTTGAGAAAAAGTATAAGTATTGGAAAATTTAAGGAAATAACAAGCAATATCTCGAAAACGATTCACTCAACAAAAGAAATGTATATGACATAAATTATGTATTTTAACGCGATCTACATTTTTTGTGTAGTAACATTTTGTCTATCTCTTATGGTTTACCAGTTATGCAAAAGTCGTTCACAATGAAGAATACTTTTGGAGACATTCCCAGAAAATTCGAGATATACATTTCATTTCTCATGACATTATCTTAAATATATGATATTTTCATCAAAATCGTTAGAGCCATTTTTGAGAAAATTAAAATTTTCGAAACATTTTCCATATAAAGGGTAGTCTGGGGTGGGGGGATTTTCTTGAAAACCTTCGTGTCGCATCTCTGGAAGATACTGAACCTAAATACCAAGTTTGGTGTTTATCCGACTGTTCGTTTTTGAGTTATGCTGTTCACAGACACACACACACACAGACACACACACGGACATGTTTCCAAAAATGCTTTTTTGGATTCAGGAGGTCTCAAAACATGTATTTCCGGTGAAATCTCGGTATCGAATTTTTGGGTGGAATACAATACTTCCCCTACTTACTATACGTAGTAGAGAAAGTAAAAATGAAAGACGTACACGAGGAAAGTCAAAGAGAAGAAGAGGAAGGGGTGGAGGGGGGTAAGATAAAATAAATTAAGTTGTAATGTGGCTTTAGCAAAGAGAAGTAAAGGTTGTACAGCAGTGCGGCGGGTCAGGGAGCTACACTGACTGTGCAACATAAAGTGGGTTATCAGACTTGTACATAATAAAACAGGAGCATGAAAATAAATGTAACGAATTTTTAAATTGTAACTTGGAATGTGTACAATAAACTACATACAACATCGAAGAGGCCATTAGTACTCGTACTTAATGTATTTAATGAAAAGCAATTGGGAATGACAAATGGGCATTGACAACACCAGTAAAGAAGAAAGAGGGTGGATAGCATGGCTAAGAGCAGGAGTGTGGAAGATGAAAGGTCAACGAAATGGCAAACATCAAGGAGAGTCCCCTTTATGTGAGGGAAAAGATATGCAATAGATACTATTTGAATACAGAGAAACTGATTTGGAAAAAGGATAAGTGTAGGATTAAGTACGAATAGGAAAATTCACAAACAAAATGTTTGATAAAATCTGTAACAAAATAGGGCAATATTTATAAAAAGTAAAAAAATAAATGGAAATGGACGGTTCAGGGTGTAATGGGGCAAGAATTTATAATATAACGTAATTTATAACGTAGATTGTAACGTATGATGGGTTGCCAACAGAACAGTGGCCACGGCCAAATTTAGTGTTCAGTCCAATACTTGTAATGTCTTAGCACTTAAATAGATTATTATTAAAAAATATCTTGTGCTACATTCACATTACTTTCTCTACCCTATATCGTTTATTAATGGATATACAAACTATTCTTACTAAAGCATATTTTTCTATCTACTTAATTTTAACCCAAATAAACATTTGCAGAAATAGCTGTTACATATTTCGTTATAGATACAAAGGGAACAGCGATAGTGAAATGTTTAAGAACTGTACGCTATATACTGGCCTTAAAATTCCATACTGTTTCCATGCAACCACGAGAAACAACTTGAAGAAGCTATTTTCTTTACGTTGTTTGCCCCACGTATGGACGCCAATTTGAAGATTTGTTTTTTGCTGCTACGTATGGAACGTCAGTTTGAAGATGTATTATTGTTGTAGGAGTTTTATTATATTTCAACTGTTGGGAAGCCGAACTTGTAGTAGTTGCAACCGCACGTAGAGTAAACAGTTTCCGGTAGCCTTCGCCCCAAATGTACTTTCAGGTGGCCTTAGCCCCAAGTTTAAAAATATATTAACTTTGTAATTAAACTGTTTCTTTAAATAATATTTATGTTTGTTAGAGACACGTTTCTCTTAGCAGGGTTGTGATGCGACAAGAATGTAGGCTTACACAGATTATAATTTTACTTCACTCCTTTTATTAATGCTTGATACGATTTAAATAACACTTCACTGATATAGAGAGCTGTGAGATTCTTTTTATTAATTAATTACACTTTTTAACACGTAAACTTATTTTTCGTCTCACACGAGTACATATTATATTTCTTGAGGACACTATTTGCGTCTGGTTAGTAACTCTGTCTGCAGGCAACTGACTTCTAGATTTGTAAATTTTGCTATATTTCAGTTTCTGATTGGCTAATCCTACTGCAATAGAATACCTTCATTTAACTAAGGCTTTTTCTGGTTGTTGATTGGCTATTTTATAAACTGTCACAAAAATTACATTATTGTTACTCCAAGAATCACAAGTAGTACTGTTAAACTTTCTTACTCATTATTGACTCAAGGTTACCTCATTGTTAGCAACTTTTAACTTATTATTCTCACAGCTCCTACATTAATAAATTATATAATACATTCATATAACATTATTGAGTATGTATACAATAATATAACCATATGCTATGACTGTTACATACATTTTACAAATTATTACATACACATATTGCTTCAAGGGAGCTGTTATTGAATTTACATATTGTATAATTAGACTAAAATTATTTGTGTTAAAAATACTGCCTCAAACTGAATGTCGATACAGGACTTTAAAAGAACGATAAGGTGCTTAACAATTCGAACCATTAATAATGGATATCTCGGAAATGGGTTACGCAACAACAAAGTTATTTGAAATAATTTATGTGTATTAAGAATATTATCTAAAATTTTTGTGTGGTACGTTTTCGTTTATGCTTAATGTTAACCAGTTATACAAGATTCTACAAAATTTCTTCCGAATGAAGTGGACTTCAAAGGCTATTCCCAGAAAATTCAAGATAAACATTTTATTTGTCATGTAAATATCCTTAATATGTGGTATTTTAGTCAAAACTAATCTTCGTGTCGCATCCTTGGAAGATACTGAACTTAAATACTGAGTTTGGTGTTTATTCGAGATTTCGTTTTTGAGTTATGCTGTATATACACACACAAACGGACATTTTTCTAAAAATTCTTAATTTGGGGGATTCAGGGGGCCTCAAAATTATATTTCCGATATAATCTTGACATAGAAATTTTGGATGGAATACAGTATTCCCCTACTTACTATACGTAGTAGAGTAGAGAGAAGGATAATATGTTACAGCAGCTGGAATTGTGTATCCAGTAATATCTTACGCTCAAAATAGTATTTTAACATTAATGTAGATTTCTTTAGTGCGATGTAAAATTATTAAACCTACAAAATTTCCTGCAGCCAGGCGATGAGAACCGAACTCCAGGTCACAAGATTCTAACATGAGATAAAAATCTCTGTGTCATTACCCAGATTTAAGTTTGGAGGCTTACATAAGCATTGCTCAATGCCGTCCTGAAGAAAACAGGAAATGAATACCAAAACAGATCTTGGCAAGCTCGTGGACGGAAACGTAGTGAAAAAATGGTTGTTCTTTCACAAGAAAAGGTTCACAGTAGAGGCATTGTATATCAAGAAGAATGTTCTGCCAACTCAACAAGTGTAATGTATCATGCTCGACCTTCCCAGAAGTCTTCATACAACATTTCTTACTGTTTTGTGGCGAATTGCCTTTGATTAATTTTGCTTTTTATTAAAAATAGTAAAGACTCCAGCCTTTTGCATTACAACGGTTTTAAACACACTGCGGGATTCTGTGTCTTTACGTAAGATCGAATATTAATTCACTGTAATCTTTTAGATTAAATCGTGCTACAATTTCAGAATGAAACTTGAAGAATACTGTCTCAGTATTTCGATGCTAAAAGATATAACAGCAGCTTAAAGCTCTGTTTGGAAATAATGTTAAACCTCCGTCTATAGTGAACAAAGTTTCGATACAGAACTCCCGGGTTTAGTTTCCTGTTGAACGAGGAACTTTTTGTTTAATTAGGATTATTTCCTAACCTCCCAAGAGTCTGGAACCGTGACAGAATGTGAACGTGTGTGGAATTCAACATTTAAAACCAATAGAAACGTATTCCCAAAGTTAAGAACATTAGAACTTTATTGGATCATATGAATAAAACAAGTACTTTCTCTGTGATTAAATACTCGGCTCAATGAGAAAATACTCTTTTTCATAAGAATAAAAGCCTACTACCTCACGTGAGTATGTATTCATTCCCACAGCCATCTTGTTCACTTAAATGTAAGTATATACTTGTGTTATCTACACTCTTTCCCCACATACTAGCTTCGTTTATTGTGTGTTGTTGTGTTGTTTCGCATTCTGAATCAGAGGAGTAGATTTTTTTGTATTAATTTCTGTCCCATCATAACTGCTCAGGAATTGTCCTGTGTTTTATAAGAAGTTTCAACAGAAATGTTAGAGAAATATTAAGTCCTTAAAGAAACGAAAAATTAATTGAAGCAACTCACACAAAAGCATAGCTGTAAATTAAATTAGCAAAACAATAAATAAAATGAAATAGTTTATAATAAATAAATAAGGCAAAAAGAAAATATTCACAGTTTCTAGAGTCATAATTATAATGAAGATGCAAATCAGACTATTTCTAGAATCCAGGATTGTTTACACACTATTTTTCTACGAAACAGTTCTGCTATAAGTAATCTAGCCTCTTAAGCAACTGAATTTTGATGCAGTAATTTGTATCATAAATTATTTAAATGTAAAGAGTGATTATAATATGAATATGCATTTTTATGTGACATTGATTTGAGATATTTGTTGATTGTAATTATTGTTGAGAAGTAAGTTTATACGGCCTTACTGAAACTGACAATAATAGCGTGTAATAATGCAGCGAGGGGGTGAGCTGTTTATCATTATTAGAGACGAGGAAGTTACGTAATATTGGCGCGTTTTTCTTTAGAATGTGCTGGAACATTTTCCCTAGAGCATATGTATTCATAATTTTCATTGGATATAAAAATAGACGCTAATGTTGGCGCGTTTTATTAGCCAATAGCAACTCAGTTATAATCTTTAGGCATAACGGGGTGTAGGAGTATAAAAAGGGCTAGATTAGAGGTAGACCCCGTCAGTTCGTCGAAAACATTTGTACGTTACACGTCGCCTTCAGTCCAGCAGAAATATTTGTACAGTACACGTCGGCTATCGATTCGCAGGTTACGCGTAGCAGAGTTATGAAAAATCTCAAGTGTTGTAAAGTTAAGTATACAAAAAGTTGAAGTACGCGAATTAAGAGTAATCAGTAATGAAGTTATTATAACAGTTTCAGTTTGGCGAGTCTCAAGATCAATGTGTAAATGTGATAGTGAATGTGTTCGACAATAAAAGTGTAAAACAAATTCCTTCATCAGAGTTATCTTTGGATAAAAGATTCCTTTCCGTTTACACAACCTGTATAAACAGAAGTGCTCGTCCAAAAAGATCATAGCTAGCCGGAGGACAGTGAACCAAAATTAAATAAAAATAACAGTAACATTCTTTTAAATAAACATTAATACTGCCGCAAATTGCTAATACCAGATGGAGGTAACAAACCTAACAAAGAATCACGTAACAAAATGGCTTCACCACGTGGAGTAAACACAAATACACAAACATTATAAATAATACCGTCGCAATTTCAGGGTCAGGAGTTTTCATAGCAAGCTTAATTAATAAATCTGACGTTCAATGATACTTCTAGGTTATGTTTTCATGAACGAATATATGATTTTGAAACTCCTTGAGTTTCATGGCAAGGTTAGAAAACCAATAAATAAAATGGTAATAAGAAAAAAGAAAGGAATAATTGTGGATTGGAAAGTTATAGCTCATGTGCTGGATGAAGTCATCCGACTGTTTTTAGAACCGCATCATATTTACACTGTTTAGGTATACTATGAAACAGTTTTCATAAACAGTTACGAGTAGGTATCTGGATTTTGAAGTTAACACTTTACATACAGGTTAATTAATAAAACTGACTTTCAGTGTTACTTCTATGTTATGTTTTTCTGAAACAATGTAGGATTTTGAAACTTCTTTAATGCCCATGACTATGTTTGTAACTTTTACATGAGTACTACACACCTCATAAATTGTACCATTCTCTTCATGTTTAGTTTTAAGTAAAAAAATCAATATATACTCAGAAGTGAGCATGCATCTAACCATGCTCAACATGAGAAGAGAAAGAACTCATAAAACTGAGAACATACTAGCTTTTATTCATACCAAATATGAGTAGATACTCTTGGAAGATGGATGCCTGAGCGTGTTCTGCTTCCATTCCTTGAGTATGTTCTCAAAATGAAGTAGGAACTCGAAAGGTTTTATTATTACCAAACTGATTATTTACTTGAAAAACTGAAGCATATAACAGGTACTCATTTTTACTTTCTCTACTACGTATAGTAAGTAGGGGAAGTATTGTATTCCACCCAAAAATTTGATACCGAGATTTCACCGGAAATATATGTTTTGAGGTCCCCTGAGTCCAAAAAAAGCATTTTGGAAACATTTCCGCGTGTGTCTGTGTATCTGTCTGTGTGTCTGTGAACAGCATAACTCAGAAACGAACAGTCGATAAACACCAAACTTGGTATTTAGGTTCAGTATCTTCCAGAGATGCAACACGAAGGTTTTCCCTCCACCCCAGATTACCCTTTACATGGAACATTTTTCAAAAATTTTAATTTTCTCAAAAATGGCTCTAACGAATTTTGATTAAAATATCATATATTTAAAATACTTTCATGACAAACAAAATGTATATCTTGAATTTTCTGGGAATGTCCCCAAAAGTATTTTTCATTGTGAACGACTTTTGCGTAACTGGTACAGCATAACAGATAGACAAAATTTTACTACACCCAAAATGTAGATGGCGTTAAAATACACAATTTATGTCATATGCATTTTTTGTTGTTGAGTGAGCCATTTTCGAGATATTGCTTGTTATTCCCTTACATTTTCCAATACTTATACTTTTCTCAAATGGGAATTCGTTATTCATTTATTTTGTCCTAGTAATACAAATGAAATGGAATACTCCACATAGCAACCACCTCTTAAAATATTTCACTATCGCTTAAAGCCTACCATATTCCCCTTGCATCTACAAGAAAATTAACAACAAGATTAACATCTCGAATTCTCGATTAACATGAAGCATATGGAGAATAAGCGTTTGTTAAAATAGTTTGTACAAGAGTAGAGAAAGTCATGTGAGTGTAACACATCAGATTTTTATTCATATAACCCATTGTTAAAGTCAAAACCTGCTAATACGATCATAAACGTTAAAGCGAAATACAACTGGAAAATATCTAATGTGGTCAAGTCGCATAACTTTCCCTATACATTACAAATTACCAGGCATAACTTAGATATATGTATATTAAAGCATTCATCAAAAACTATTTTATCAATATTCGGGTTGCACTTTTATCTAGATACTTAGTTTATTATACAAAATGCAGATATAGCTTCCATATATATAATCAGAAATATGGTGGAATAAATTCAGAAGACACAAAAAACAGAAGAATCCGGTACTTTCAAGTTATCCACCGTCAGATAGTTTCTTTACAATTGAAACATATTAATGTGTGTGTATATATACAGGGCTATTCAAAAAGAAAGAACAGACTTTAAATATTTATTTCTAAGGAACGACAATAGACAGCAACACATACAACACATCTTTGAATAGAAGAAAGTTCAAAGTTTTAAGCCCCCCCCCCACTTATTAGTTTCATTCAGTGCCTACAGCAGCACTGGGTTTGTTTACGTGAAAATGGTAAAGCCACAGGAAAAAACGTTTTGTGTGCTGCAGTATGCAAAGAGTGAATCCATTGTTTCATTGCAGCGTGTATTTCGTTGTAAGTTCAACAAACAGCCGCCTCGTCATAAAAATTTACAATTGTTACAATAAATTCGTAGAAGAAGGTTGCGTATGCAAACGGAAAAGCACTGGTCGCCCTCGCGTAACAAATGGTGCTCATTTTGAACACGTAAAATAAAATGTTGAACTTTTCTCTATTCAATGATGTATCGCATGTGTCGCCATCTATGGTTGTTCATTAGAAATAAATGTTTAAAGTCTGTTTCTTCTTTTTGAATAACCCTGTATATATACCGGGGGAGTCATCTCAGATTGAGAAGTTATGCAGTCCCGGCGTAGTTATGCCGTAAACACTGTCCACTCTATCGCGTCGTATCAATTTCGGCCGAAATTATTCTTTGCACCGCTTTGCGTACAGTGACTTGCACTCGTAGCGCAAGTGTGCGTGTTGGCCTTCAGTGGTGAATGTTCCTTGTTCAAATACTGCCACTTGAAGGTAGTTTTTATGTTTAGCAAATTTAACTAGAACTGATAGTTTGGCATGGGGTGTCGTTTCGTTAATTAGTTTAATTATGTGAATTTGAGGCAGTATTTTAAAATTAAAATTATTTCAGTCTAATTATATAATATATAAATTCAATAACAGCCCGCCGTAAAGCAATATGTGTATGTAACAACATAAAAAGTGTATACTACAATCATTTTATATGTTTATATTGTTGTAAACATGTGTAATAATGTTATGTTAATATATTACGTAATTTAATAATGTAGGAGCTGTAAGAATAATAGGTCAAAAGTTGCTAACAATGAGGTAACAATGAGGTAACTTTGAGGCAATAATGAATTTGAAAGTTTAAATGCTACTAGTCATTGTTGAGCAACAATAATGTAAATTTTGAGACACTTTAAAACTAGCTAATCAACAGCCAGAAAAAGCTTTAGTTAAAAGAAGGCATTCTATTGGATTAGGAATAACTAATCAGAGACTTGAAATACAAAAATTTACAAGTTTAGGCGGTTGAAATCAGTTCAGTTGCCTGCAAACAGTGTTCCTAACCGGACGCGAGACACATCCTCGAGAGATTTAATACGTATTCGTGTGAGACGAAAAATAGTTTACGTGTTAAAAAGTGCAATTAATTCATAAAAGAATCTCACAGCTCTCTATATCAGTGAAGTCTTATTTAAATCGTATCAAGTATTAATAAAAGGAGTGAAGTAAAATTATAATCTGTGTAAGCCTACATTCTTGTCGCACCACTACCCTGCTAAGAGAAACGTGTCTCTAATAATAATACTGACGCAACCGAGGCAAACATAAATATATAATATTTATAGAAAGTCAAATTACAAAGTTAATATTTTTTTTTAAACTTGGGGCAAAGGCCACCTGAAAGTACATTGAAGCGAAGGCTACCGCCGGTAAGCATTTTAGCAACTCACGGTAATTTATACTTCTAGTTTCTTTATTGCGGAAACAGTTGTTTCAAACCGTAAAATCGACACTGCAGAAGTTAGCACATATAATAATTCAATTGTTATAGTTTTGAGTGCTACGATTTATAAGTTTCATTCTTTGTCTGCAAACGGTCGGCAACTCAGTTCAATAGCTCAAGTATTAGATCACATTAAACTTCTCAAGTCAAATTAAACTGGTATTATCCTTTCAAAATATGCCCTCGCATACCCTAAGAGAAAGATCTCGTAGCCATACCACTATATCAGCTGGTGCATGAGACAGAGATAACGACAACAGGCAAAGACAAGCAGTTAAAGTATACGGCTTTAAAATTGTCGCACCATCGCAGCCCTATACAAACTGCTTCAAATTCTTGTTATAATCTACGTAGGTCTTAAAGATATACCAGTTCTTACAAGATTACTGTAGCGGGTATAATTTCTTAAATAAAACCAGAATTGTTCCATTTTCATTTTTTCCTTTTAAATAAATATCTTTTACCAGGATTAAATATAACATTGAAGGCCGCTGTGAAGTATAGAAAATTCCACCGCCAAAGAGACTCCCAGTAAAAGAAACAATGGAGAGCTGTGCCAGGTTGTAAGTCTATTTATGGCGTGTGGCTGGCAAAATGGGACTACAATGCGGCCATTACGTAATGCAGATGCCGCGGCGATCAACACCAGCTCACTGACCTACGTACTCACCATGTCGAGGTTATGTACCGCTTTAAAACACAGTTTACCACTAAACTCTACCTGTTTGAACATTAATAATGCCATGTTTCGCTGTAGCTGAAGTTATATAATGATTTATTCCTCAAAAAATAAGTTTGAAGCTTCAGGAAGGCTTCAGGCATATCTGAAATGCTTTACATTTCTTTCCTTGAACTTTCAATGTGCTAACAACAAATGTCACGGACAGAATGTTAACAATATGATGACGTGTTGATGTGCATTGTCAAGTGTAAGGGACTGGCTAACCTCGATGTGCAGGTTATGTAACGGTGTTAGGAAGCACACGGGTTGAGAATTCGAACTAGCGTCATTTATCTGGCATACCAGAATAGCCCACTAAAATGACGACGAGAATAGTAAATTAAGGCTTCTGGCCTGTACCGGAAAACACCTAACGTGGCTAGAATTGTTCTTAACAAATTTCCAAGTTTTAACAGTTGTATTTTAAGATATATAGATTCCAGTGCAGAGAAACTTAATGATTCATCTACAGTGGCTTCCGAAGATATTCTCTTCCACTTTAAAACATTCTAGCATCCAAATTAACAGTGAGAAACTTCTTCCTTTAATATATAATATTATTACTTTCTCTACTACGTATAGTAGGTAGGGGAAGTATTGTGTTCCACCCAAAAATTCGATACCGAGATTTCACCGGAAATACATGTTTTGAGACCCCCTGAATCCAAAAAAGGATTTTTAGAAACAAGTACTTGTCTTTGGCTGTGTGTCTGTGAACAGCATAACTCAGAAACGAACAGTCGGATAAACACCAAACTTGGTATTTAGGTTCAGTATCTTCCAGAGATGCGACACGAAGGTTTTCAAGAAAATCCCCCACCCCAGATTACCCTTTACATGGAACATTTTTCGAAAATTTTAATTTTCTCAAAAATGACTCCAACGATTTTGATTAAAATCTCATATGTTTACGATATTTTCATGACAAATAAAATGTATATCTTGAATTTTCTGGGAATGTCTCCAAAAGCATTCTTCATTGTGAACGACTTTTGCATAACTGGTAAACCATAAGAGATAGACAAAATTTTACTACACAAAAAATGTAGATCGCGTTAAAATACACAGTTTATGTTATATACATTTTTTGTTGAGTGAACCATTTTCGAGATATTGCTTGTTATTCCCTTAAATTTTTCAATACTTATTTTCTCAAATGGGAATTCCTTATTCACTTTTTTGTCTTGGATATGCAAATAGTATTAATCTGTGGGAAAGGGAATGATGCTGCACCTAGCAACCAGCTATTAAGAGATATGTATGTGCTTAAAGGCTACTGTATTTCTATATTGCCCTTGTAAATATATATTCCCCTTATATCTACAAGAAAATTAGCAATAAGATAGAGTCTGCAAATGTTTATCTCAATTAACATGAAGTAGATGGAGAATAAACGTTTGTAAAAATAGTTTGTACAAGAGTAGAGAAAATCATGTGAGTGTAACACATCAGATTTGTTTACTATTGCTTAGACTTAAGGTGGAACTTAGGACTGTGGTTTTAAATATCCAATCCGGTATTTACCTTAGCGGCTGTGGGAAATCACGAAACGAAACCCCAGTCAGATTGGTTGGCCCAAGGGATTTGAACCCGCACCTCCCGAATGTGGGCCACAGACGTTACCGTCTGAGCCATCCCGCTCGATAAGAAAAGAACTGTCGTTTGTTGGCACATTTCACATTTGGTTGAAATTCATACGAAAAGCCTGCTAAAATCAGGTTTTTCAGGTATACTACCTCAGATATCTATAATAACTCATCTTACCTTCTCTAAAATTACAACATATCCGATAAAAAAATACCATCTAGAAACATAATGTACACATTTCTTACCTTGTTTATATTTGCTGATGACAGAATTATTGCTATCAACTTTTCCTGGTCACAAGGTTAGGCGATTACATCATTCAGTTGTTACGGAATGAAAAGAAATCATCTTGAGCAGAAGTAGCCCGTTGAGGTTCAACATGTGTATGGTTTGTTTGTCCCGCCTTGCATTCACTGAAATCCAGTAAGAGCCATGTGAATATTTAGCAACATTACCTGTCAACTAGCTAACATAAAGATTTCCTCAGACAGCTGTGATGCAATTAGCAGTGCGTTAAAATGAGATACCACGTAATTAGTAATTGCATTGCATCATTTCTATGAGTTTCACTTCTGTGAAGCGAATACCGCGCAACGCGGTATTACCTTAAAGCGGTTACTGCGACGATACTGTGTTCTAACCACCAGAGGTATAACAAACCATAAACTAATAATATTATTAGTAATGTTATTTTGTAACTTGTAAAATAATTCCATTGTATATGGGTTTCAATTCTAGGTAAGGATATTATTATTATTATTATTATTATTATTATTAGTAGTAGTAGTAGTAGTAGTAGTAGTAGTAGTAGTAGTAGTAGTAGTAGTAGTAGTAGTAGTAGTAGTAGTAAATATGAGGCAGTATTTTTAACACTTAAATGATATCAGTCATATCAAATAATATAAAAAATAATAACAGCCCGCCTTAAAGCAATATGTGTATAATATAATATATAAAGTGTATGTTACAGTCATTGTATTATGTTTATTTTATTAAGTACATGTATAAAATGTTATGTGAATGTATTACGTAGTTTAGCAATGTAGGACCTGTGAGAATAGAAGCAAGCTGCCTTCCTTAGCAAACAGAATTACAAAGTAGAAGCTAATAATGAGGTAACCTTGAGGCAACAATAAATTAGAAAGTTTAAAAAGGGTACTAATAGTAATGGGCTACAATAATAATAATGTAATATTTAAAACAGTTTATTAATAGCCAATCAAAAACTAGAGAAGCTTAAAGTTAAATAAAGATATTCTATTGGAGTAGGCTTAGCCAATCAGATACTAGAAATAGGGAAAATGTACAAATTCAGGCGGTAGACGCTACAAGAAGGCGTACCCTAGCAGTTTGGTTCGGTACGGGTTCATAGTGAGACATAAAAATTCATTGCGGTGAGCATAATATAAAGTTTGCGCGTTAAAAAGTGTAATTAACAATAATCTCACAGGTCTATAGTAGGATACATAAGTGAAGTGTTATTTAATCGTGTGAAGGATTAATAAACAAAAACCTGATAAGAGATACGTGCTCTGCAAATTACTACTGACACAGTTGAGGCATACATATATAATATTTAAATAAATAACATTAAAATAGTTATCACACATAAAGTAATAGTGGGGGAAGGCCACCGGAAAAGTAAACGTGGGGCGAAGGCCACCGGAAACTTTGTACCGTACGTGGGGCGAACGCTCCTAAAAACAATCTCCCGCGTGATCTAAAACAGCTTCAAATTGGTGCCTGTTACCCCCTTCAAATATTATATGTTTATGTTTCAAAATACTGCCTATTACTACAAGTTACAAGTAATCACTAATTTGTACTACAAGTGCAGCAGTAGAAAATATTTAGAATTTGCTATAAATTGTGTGCTTTAACGAGATATACATTTTTTGTGTAGTAAGATTTTGTCTACCTCTTGCAGTTTATTACTTACACAAAAGTGATTCAGAATAAAGAGGACTTCAAAGGCTATTATCAGAAAAGCCAGGATATACATATATTTACCATGAAAGTAGCTTAAACATGTGGTATTTTAATCAAAATCATTAGTCATTTTTCAGAAAATCAAAAATATGAAAAATGTTCCATGTAAGGTATAGTTTGGGGAGAGGGACATCTTTAAATATGAGGCAGTATTTTTAATACTTGAATAATTTCAATTAAATTATATAATATGTAAATTCAATAACAGCCCTCCTTGAAACAATATGTATGTAATAATTTTTAAAAATGTATGTAACAATCATTTCAAATGCTTATATTTTTGTAAACATGTTCAGTAATGTTATGTGAATGCATTAAGCAATTTAATAATGTAAGAGCTCTGAGAATAATAAGTTTAACGTTGCTAACAATGAGGTAACCTTGAGGCAATAATGAGTTTGAGAGTTTGAATGCTACTAGTCATTATTAGAGCAACGATAATGTAAATTCTGTGACAGTTTAAAATTAGCCAACTAACAGCCAGAAAAAAGCTTTAATTAAATGCAGGTATTCTATTGGACTAGGATTAGCGAACCAGAGACTTGAAATACAGAAGCTTACGGGTTTGGACGGTTGAAATATGTTCAGTTGCGTGCAGACCTTGGTAGTGACCGGATGGAAGATGTGTTCTCTAAAGAAATATTACGTATTCGTGTGAAACGAAAATTAAGTACACGCATTAACAAAGTGCAAGTATTAAGTAAAAGAATCTCACAGCTCTTAATATCAGTGTAGTGCTATTTAATTTTTGTCAAGGATTAATAAAAAGAAATGAATTTAAACTTAAAATCTGTGTAAACCTACATTCTTGTCGCACCACGCCCTGATTAAGAGAAACGTGTCTCTAAAGTAAGACTGACGCAGCCGAGGCAAACATAAACATAAATGCTATCTATAGAAGCTGTTTAATAACAAAGTTAAAATATATTTTTTTAAACTTGGAGCGTAACAACAAAAATACATCTTCAAATCGGCTTCACATACGTAGCAGCATATTACGTAACAAACAATTTTCTTCAAATTGACGTTCATACATGGAGCTAAATAAATAAATAAACAACACCAACGTAAATATAATATCTTCTTCAAATATCTTTATATCGCATTCTTAGATGGTCCTAAACTAAAATCCAAGTTTTGTATTTAACCGATTTTTCATTTTTTATTTTTGCTGTTCATAGATACGAACACGCCTTTCTCTAATTATTTTTTTTTGGTTCAGAGGGCTTTAAAACACAAACGTTCGGTGAAATCCCAGCATCATAATTTTGGGGGAATAAAATACTTCGTCTATTTACTGTAATTATGTAGTAGAGAAAGTGTAAATCTGATGTAACACACTCATATTCTGTACCAGTTCCAACTTCACGGAATCCCTTGTATAGCACAGTATATTTTCACATTGTTATCCAGAAATTATTTCAAATTTAGCAACATGAACATGACCTGCACCCGTGTTAAGGAAAACATCACAGAAGCATTCGCGTATCGAAGTCAGTTTTTGTTATTACTTTCTCTATCACGTATACACAGTAGGTAGAGAAGGTATTGCATTCCACCAAAAAATTCGACACCAAGATTATCCGAAAATACATGTGTGTTTGTGTCTGTGAACAGCATAACTCAAAAACGAAAAGTCGGATAAACACCAAACTTGGCATTTAGGTTCAGTATCTTCCAAAGATGCAATACGAAGGTTTTCAAGAAAATAGCCCCATTCCAAACTACCCTTTACTTGGAAAAGTTTTCAAAATTTTAGATTTTCTAAAAGATGGCTCTAACGATTTTGATTAAAACTCCATATATTAAAGATATTTACATGTCAAATAAAACATGTTGAATTTTCTGGTAATAGCCTGTGAAATCCCCTTCATTCGGAAGGAATTTTGTATAATCTTGTATAACTGGTAAACGTTAAACGATTGACGAGAACGTACTACACAAAAAACGTAGATCTCTTTATAACACACAATTTATTTCAAATAAGTTTTTTTTAACATAAACCATTTCCATTTACAGTTTTTGATCCTTCATCAAATTTTTAAAATTTGTCAATTAATTGATTAAGACCCTTAACTAAATTATTATTAATTCCAATATCTTAGAATTTTATTTCTATTTATTTTAACAATTGGTTTATTTCATGAATGAAATATAGTTAATTTATTTTATATTTCTCAAAGTTTTAATTTAAACATCCGTTATTATTGCTTCAATTTGTTCAATACTTTTGTTATTGTTTTAAGTCCTGTCGATTTTCGGTTGTTTCTCACGATTGCATAGAAGCAGTATGGAATTTCAAGGCTAGGATTGTATCTATAACGAAATGTGTAATATACCTATTTTCGGAAAGGTTTAACTCAATTAAAATGAAGTAGAGAGGAAATAGACCTTCGTAAGAATAATTTGTCTACCCACTAATAAGCGATAGAGGGTAGAGAGGGTCATGTGAATGTTACAGATGAGATTTTTGTTATTGTGACTGTCCGTTTTTTCAACTGTCACCTCTATTTTGATGTGGCTCAAAATGTTCAAAAACGTGTGGTTCATGTAGTTTCTATGTGTTATACGAAGTGGATATAGCGATTCCCAGTGAGTTGGCCATCATAAAAATACGGTCCTATTAGATGATCACCGAATATACGAGCCCAAATGTTGAAACCCCATCGGAGTTGTAAGGCCGTCTCTCGCATCCGATGTGGGTTTATAGTGCCCCAGTAATGCATGTTTTAGCGATTTACATGGCCTGTGTTGTGCCTCGCCTGTAAATAACACAGTTGCCAAAACATGTGGATCTTATTCAGTTTGTATGATCCCCTAGCGAACGCCACTCTCCGTCCATGGTTCGGCTGCAGTAGTTCCTGGGGTAGTTGAAGATGATAAGGGTGAAACTTTGCATGGTGTATTGGCTAATATTGAAATGCCTGTGAATGTACCTCGTACTACAATGCGGAAGCTGAATGACATAGACTATAGACAGTCACGCGATCCGTCGTTGCTTGGTCACAGACAGGGTGATATCTTCGTGGATGTGGTGTCTTGTGCACTGTTCCTGATTCCAGAAGCGGTTCGCAAATAGCAAAATTCCGATGTGTTACATGACTTTCTCCACTCTTGTACAAACTATTTTTACAAACGCTTATTCTCCATATGCTTCATGATAATCGAGATATCGAGATGTTAATCTTATTGCTAATATTCTTGTAGATGCAAGGGGAATTGCTAGGCTTTAAGCGATAGTCAAATCTTTTAAGAGCTGGTTGCTATGTGGCGCATTTCATTCTCTTTGTGTGTCCAGGACATAAAAAAATCTGATGTGTTACACTCACATGACTTTCTCCACTCTTGTACAAACTATTTTTACAAACGCTTATTCTCCATATGCTTCATGATAATCGAGATATCGAGATGTTAATCTTATTGGTAATATTCTTGTAGATGCAAGGGGAATTGCTAGGCTTTAAGCGGTAGTCAAATCTTTTAAGAGCTGGTTGCTATGTGGCGCATTTCATTCTCTTTGTATGTCCAGGACATAAAAAAATCTGATGTGTTACACTCACATGACTTTCTCTACTCTTGTGCAAACTATTTTTACAAACGCTTATTCTCCATCTACTTCATGTTAATCGAGATAAACATTTGCAGACTCTATCTTAATGCTAAGTTTCTTGTAGATGTAAGGGGAATATATATTTACAAGGGCAATATACAAATACGGTAGCCTTTAAGCACATACATATCTCTTAATAGCTGGTTGCTAGGTACAGTATCATTCCCTTTGCCACAGATTAATACTCCTTGCATATCCAAGACAAAAAAATTGAATAACGAATACCCATTTGAGAAAATAAGTATTGAAAAATTTAAGGGATAACAAGCAATATCTCGAAAATGGTTCACTCAACAAAAAATGTATATGACATAAATTGTGTATTTTAACGCGATCTACACTTTTTGTGCAGTAAAATTTTGTCTTATCTCTTACGGTTTACCAGTTATGGAAAAGTCGTTCACAATGAAGAATGCTTTTGGAGACATTCCTAGAAAAGTCAAGATATAAATTTTATTTGTCATGAAAATATCGTAAACATATGATATCTTAATCAAAATCGTTTAAGCCATTTTTGAGAAAATTAAAATTTTCGAAAAATGTTCCATGTAACGGGTAATCTGGGGTGGGGGGATTTTCTTGAAAACCTTCGTGTCGCATCTCTGGAAAATACTGAACTTAAATACCAAGTTTGGTGTTTATCTGACTGTTCGTTTCTGAGTTATGCTGTTCACAGACAGACACACAGACACACACACGGACATGTTTCCAGAAATGCTTTTTTAGGATTCAGGGGTTCTCAAAACATATATTTCCGGTGAAATCTCGGTATCGAATTTTTGGGTGGAATACAATACTTCCCCTACTTACTATATGTAGTAGAGAAAGTAAAAAAATCTGTGTTACACTGACATGACTTTCTCTACTCTTGTACAAACTATTTTTACAAACGCTTATTCTCCATCTACTTCATGTTAATCGAGATAAACATTTGCAGAGTCTATCTTATTGCTAATTTTCTTGTAGATGTAAGGGGATAATATATTTACAAGGGCAATTTGGAAATACAGTAACCTTTAAGCACATACATATCTCTTAATAGCTGGTTGCTAGGTGCAGCACCATTCCCTTTCCCACAGATTAATACTCTTTGCATATCCAAGACAAAAAATGAATAACGAATTCCCGTTTGAGAAAATAAGTATTGAAAATTTTAAGGGAATAACAAGCAATATCTCGAAAATGGTTCACTCAACAAAAAAATGTATATTGCATAAATTGTGTATTTTAGCGCGATCTACATTTCCTGTGTAGTAAACTTTTGTCTATCTCTTATGGTTTACCAGTTATGCAAAAGTCGTTCACAATGAAGAATACTTTTGGAGATATTCCCAGAAAATTCAAGATATACATTTTATTTGTCATAAAAATATCTTAAACATATGATATTTTAATCAAAATCGTTAGAGCCATTTTTGAGCAAATTTTAATTTTCGAAAAATGTTCCATGTAAAGGGGTTGGGGGATTTTCTTGAAAACGTTCGTGTTGCATCCTTTGAAGATACTGAACCTAAATACCAAGTTTGGTGTTTATACGACTGTTCGTTTCTGAGTTATGCTGTTCACAGACACACACACGGACATGTTTCCAAAAATGCTTTTTTTGGATTCAGGGGGTCTCAAAACATATATTTCCGGTGAAATCTCGGTATCGAATTTTTGGGTGGAATACAATACTTCCCCTGCTTACTATACGTAGTAGAGAAAGTAAAAACATGTGATCTGTAGGAAGTGTTCTCTGGGAAACCTCTGTTGGTATAGACGACGTGCCTCCGTTGCATTCTGCTGCGCTTCCCCGTATACTAACAGCATGTCCACATACTCTCTATTCGAAAACATTGTTCCACAGTGACCTGGAACGGCTGGAACTTCGTATTTATAGGAAAATTCACTTTCTAGTGCATTCGGAAAGAAATCATAGTTTACTAGAACGTTCTCGAAACAAGAACAGAAATAAATAAAAAAAAACTCATGCATTGGCAGGCGTGAGTTAACTTCCGACCTTCATAATGATTATCCAGCATGTTAACCATTGCGTTACAAGAGCACGTTAACACCACCGTAGCCCTTATCAGCAGGCTGGTCAATGCTGTGTCAGCCCCTGTATTTCACATCGTATGTAAAAGCAGGGTTGCTTAGTTACCAATCCGCAGGATGAGAAGACTCGCGCGGTATATATTGCCATGGCTCAAAATCGGGGGTTTTACCTGCCAACAACAAAAACATGCTGTACTCCCCCTCCCCAGTGGGAGTGGTCAACAAAATTCAACCAACCAAAATTTAAACAAAAATAAACACCAGCGGAGCAGGGCACTGGCGCTGCTCCTGAAAAGGCAGCCACTGAGGAGCCTATAAAAACATAGCGCTACCTCCCATCACACTCCCAACTTCAACACAAAACCGTCACCCTACAACAATCCCTCCTACCTATGGTAAAGCCATTCCAAGGGTAGGTACATAGCAAAACTCACTTAGGTTCACCACGAACCTATCAGATCGACTCCACTCCAGAGGTTTTAGCAAGTAAGCCATCAAGTTAGGAACGCACCAGGGTTGGTGAGTGAAGGGGAGGCGATTGCAAACTTGCAATGTTCTCTGTAAACAAATATCATGAACAGTTGAAGCCACTACACCCTGCTTCGAAAGCAGGTATATCAGGATTAGGGACTCTTAGAAAAAAGAAATCAATGTATGTTTAGTTATTAATAGCTAGCAATTAGTTTATGAAAGCATTTCATAAACTAATGAGAGGCATTTCAAAAGCTGTACATGTTTTACAGCAATATCCGCTCTTATTAGCGTGTGACACAGATTAGCTTAGAGCTGGGGAGGTTAAAGGTCCACTTTCCTCATTGCTCCTTTCTAATAATGTCACACGTTCCTTGTGTTCCGCTAAATTACAGCATTGTTTAGCATGATCTTTTGAGCTCTATGTTACATTTGATGGTTTCACTATTTCTGCTGAATGTTCCCTGCCACATTCCTCCACATTTGATTCTAATCTTGATGTATAAACTCTTGTTTGCTTTAGGCATAGTGCCATAGTTTTCCACTGGTGTATACGAGGACGGATTGATGTCAGTGACTTCTTAAAGAAAATAAATTTTTTCCCAAAAATCAATTTTATTTCTCAACATAGTATCCTTTCAATTCAATACATGCTGTCCAACGTTTCTCCAATTTTTTAAACCTTCCAAAAAATATATTTTTTCGAAGTCTGCAAAATATGAGGTTGTTTCTGCCATGATGTGTTCCCTGGACGTGAATTTCTTCCCAGCGAGGCAATTTTTCAGGTTTGCGAAGAGAAAGAAGTCGCTCGGAGCCACATCTGGAGAATATGGTGGGTGAGGTAGCAGTTCGTAGCCCAATTCCACAAATTTTGCGACAGCAATGGCTGAGTTGTGTGCGGGTGCATTATCCTGGTGAAAGAGAAGCTTTTTCTGCACCAAATGAGGTCATTTCTTTAAGAATTTCTTATGAAACTGATCCAGCGTTGCGGCATAATATGAACTTATAATCTTTTACTCTTTTCCAGGTAGTGGATGTCTATCATCCCTTGTGAATCCCAAAAGACAGCTGCCATGATTTCCCTGCCGACGGAGGGTTTTCGCCTTCTTTGGAGCGGTTTGTCGAAGGAAATCCACTGCCTTGATTGTTATTTGGTTTCAGGTTGATAGTAATGGATCCAAGTTTCACCAACCGTGATATAACGCCGCAAAAACTCATTTGGATTGCGCGGAACATGTTCAAACATCCCTGTGAAATGGTCACGAGAATCCGCTTGTTCTCAACTGTGAGCAGTCGCGGCACCCATTTGTCTGACAAATTTCTCATACTCAAAAATTCGTGCAGAATGTTATACACCCGTTCACTCGAAATGTTCATGGTCTTGGCTATCTGATGGATTTTCACTCGGCGGTCTTCCAACACAATATCGTGAACTTTGTCCAGCATTTCTTCTGTTGTGACCTCAATCGGCCGTCCTGTGCGCACGGCATCTCTTGTGCTCGAACAGCCACATCTAAATTCTGTGAACCACTTGTGAACCCTGCCATGTGATGGAGCAGGGTCTCCATAATACTTGTTAAGCTTTTCTTCCGTTTCCTTCACCGTATTACGCAAAAGTAGTGCTTTATCAGAACACGAAGTTCACTTTTCCCCATTTTCTACGAAGCAACATGCATCTGCTTATTTTAGACGCTCTCAACAATGTTCTAACAAACAAATGACGAATTTCTGCAATTATACTCAGAATAGATGTAAGACTTGGGTACAAACAAGAAACCTGTCATTAGAACACTATTAATCTGTTTATCAATCCGCCCTCGTATTATGCAGCGTTAAATGGAACGGTCGCAACGAAACTGGATGTTGGGGAGAGGAGTGCGCCTTCACATTACCTGACGTCATCTGTACTCCGTGCGGTAACAGGGTTATTCTGTTTACTTACTAAAACCCCTCTGCCTGCACATAATACTAGCAGAAGACCGATATAATACGTCATTGTAAATGGACTGTCCGGTGATTTCTCTGGTTATATATCCAGTGACTCAAGTTAGAACGTTGACCGTTCTAACATGCGGCATCAGTCATATTGTTTTTAATAACCTGAGTTAGGCTTAGTCCTCTACACATGTTGCTTATTTTGAAATTATTGTGGTACCTACACGATATGTCGTAAACAAGGTACGAGGGGCACTATTTATTTTTGAGCCTTCAAATACTCTGTTGTTAGACGAGATGTGTGTGCGCTCGCATTGTCTTGATGAAGAACGATCCTACGGTTCTTGTTGGTTTTCCTTCCTTCACCGAAGACTTCCGGCAACCAAATGGTTATGAACCATTCGGCATTGACCGTTTTCCGTTCCTCTAAAGACACTGTTGCCACGTGGCCAGTTTTGCTGAAAAAGCAGGCGACCATTTGCTTCGAAGTGCTTCGAGTGCGAACAACTTTTGTTGGATTTGCTTCATCTTGAAACGCCCATACAGTCGACTGCTGTTTACCTTCCGGCATAGATCCATGATTCGTCACCAGTTACAATCTTATATACGTCTTTTGAGGCACCGCCATTGTATTTCTTGAGCATTTTTGTACACCAATCGACACAAGCATCTTGAGATTGCATCAAGTAATGTGGGATCCATCGAGAGCAAACCTTTTTCACGGTTAAATAATGATGTAATATTTTATATATGCTGGTGGAACTAATGCCTAGGGTAGCCTCAATCTCACAATACGTCGCATATGATCTTTCATTATTAGTTTTTTGCACAGCATCAATGTTTCTGGCACAACTGATTTTGTACGACCTTCACGAACTTCATCATTGAGCGAACGGCGGCCACGATTAAATTCGTTATACCAGCGTTTCACAGTGGCAAAGGATGGAGCTTCGTCACCAAATGTGGAAGTTAGTTGATCGATGCACTCTTGTCTTGATAATCCACGTCGAAAATCGTAATAAATCATTGCACGGACATTTAACGAGTTAATTCCATAGTTTTGTTGACACACAATTTTCAAGCCAGTGTAAACAAAACAAATGACGCTCTATTGACAGAATGTTTGAAGTAGATTATGGTAAAACATGTCAAATTTTCCATTGGAAACGTCAGATGGCACCTACAACATTCAGGATTGCCAAGGCTCAAAATATAGGTAGTGTCCCTCTTAATGTGAAAAGAAGAATTCCTTTTTATATGAACAGCACACATGTGAAGCTGCAATGGGTAGAGAATGTAGTGTGGGTGTGGCACATTCAGTTTTTTTGCAATTAAATACAACATAATTGGTTTTCTTTAGAATTAAGCATCCAGCAATGATAAAGGGAAACGAATCCCGCATCTGACATGGTGTTTGTGTGTTTGCAAATGTACGTGTAAGTAAAATGAAAATGGAAAGAAAAACAGGAACGCAAAGAAAAATTGAAGAAAAACAATAAACGTTACGGTTTAGAACCTCAGAATGTGATTTGAAATATTAAAAAAAGAAAGAAAATCACTTTGCAGTGCCCAAGTGCTCCGTTCATTGTCGATCCCAAAGAGAAAAAGAATGCCATTCTCTCTTATGCGGTGAATTTTGAGACAGTAACTATGGTTATATGTATGCCATATATATAATAATGTGAATTATAATGTGAAACGGTATTAATAAGAAAAATACTTGTATAAATAGAAGTTAAGGCATAAGTTTTATGTATGTGCAAGTGTAGCTGGAGCTGTGGAGTTCTTGTTAAAAGCCGACAAACATATCTTTGTGTTAAGCCGTGGTAAGAAATAAAAATAAACAATAAGAGTAACAACTAAAACATCAGATATTTAACAACATTACCATAGTTCATATATTAAATAATATATTAATATATTGGACATACTGCGAGTTATGCTCTCCCTCCACGAGTATACCGCAATTTGCAGTCTCGTGTTTCGAAAGGTAGAATCAGACGACTGAAAAATTCAATACCATAGCCGGGATTTGAGCCACGGATCTCCCATTCTCCGTCCGGTTGCTCTAACCGCCGAGCTCACAAGCCAACATGCCAGCATGCCATTAAATTCTCTATTTGGTTCGCATTTTTGCTCAGTTGCTCAGTGTTTAGATCCGGGAGATCCGTGGTTCAAATCCGGCTATGGGATTGAATTTTTCAGTCGTCTGATTCTACCTTTCCAACCTTGTCCAACACACGGCTTGTATGGAAGAACAATTAATTCCAGTCTCATGTTTATTGAAACTATTTATATTCTCTTAGTGTTTACTTCTCATCCGTAAATTCTTGTCATCACTGATATATGCCAGTTTGCGAGCCAAGCAGAAACTGAACCTGTTTGATTTGGATTAAAAACGCAGGAAGACTTCAGCAGCCGCCAAGACTAGGAACTCCGGAAGGAAGGAATGTGGTGAGACAGTAACAAACGGGTGAAACCCAACTCGGTCCCATCTTCCAAAATGTAAAAAACCTAACTAGGTTCCTCTTCCAAATGTAAACAGCCTACCCCGATCCCAGTCCAAAACTCTGTCCAGTTTTCAAAAATATTAACAACCTAATTCGGCCCTAAAGGAAACTAATCTCAGTCTAGTTCATTTTAAAAGAGTTATGACTTTCACCAGATTTTCAGTGACTGCAAAACGATATTGCAGTTTTATTTTTCACTAAAACCAATTGTAACCGCAAATGAAACCTGGTCAGTGCGTCTAACTTTGCATTACACGTAAGGTGGCACCATGTAACTGCATGTATGGTGGCACCATCTATTGGTAGAGCGACTGCGACGTGCGCAACGTTTGACGTTGCATAGCGACAGTGTGGTTTCACGCCGAAGAGAAGGTGGTCATACAAGTTATCGTTCACTACTAAACATGAAGGCGAGTAAGCAGGTACTGCAAGGAGTGATTAAATTTTTAGCGGCGGAGGGAGTTGGAGGTCGTGAAATGTATCGACGGATGAAGACTGTTGACGGTGAGTACAGTCTGTGTCGTTCAAGTGTGGTGAAATGGCGCAAAAGATTCTTGAGGGGCGCGAGTTACTGGAAGACGATGCTCGTCCTGGACAGGCTCATCGTGTCATCACACCTGAAATGATTGCGGAAATGAATGCTTTAGTCTTGGGCAACCGCAGAATCACCGTGGACGAGATCCATCGGTTACTGGGTATTAGCGTGAGCACCATTCACATCATAATGCATCAACACTTGAAACTTCGAAAAGTTTGTCTGCAGTGGGTTCCCCACCAACTGACCGTCGAACAGCGCAATACTCAAATGACGCTGTCCTTGAGTCATCTGCAACGTTAACATGAGGAGGAATACGGCTTTCTGTCGCATATTATCACTGGTGACGAAACATGGTGTCACCATTTTGAACCGGAAAGCAAGTGTCAGAGCAAGCAGTGAAAACATGCGACTTCACCATCTCCAAAGAAATCAAAGGCCGTGCACAACAGTTCTGGTAAGGCAATGATGTCCTTTTTGACCACAAGGGTCCACTGCTTGTCGAGTTCCTGGAACGGGGAACCACCATCAATGCCCAGCATTATCAAGCCATTTTAAAGAACCTTAGACGAGTTATCAAGTCGAAACGCCCAGGCATGTTGTCCAATGGCGATATTCTCCCGCATGATAATGCGCGCCCACACACTGCCAATGCGTTGAAGACGACATTGCAGCAGTTTCGATGGGAAACGCTGGTACATCCACCGTACTGTCCAGACCTTTCACCGTGTGACTTTCATGTTTATGGACCTCTAAAACAAGCTATTCGCGGACATCGATTCACAATGGATGACAAGTGTGTGAATGGGTCCAGGCCTGGATCTGACAGCAGCCTACTAGCTTCTTCAAAGATGGAATCGACCGGCTAGTGTCGCAATGGGATAAATGTGCCAACAGTTTTGTCGACGTTTTTGGGTTAATAAAATCGTTACCGTTACTTTATACAAGTGACCGGCTTTCATTTGAATGGCCCTTATATGTAAGAATTTTGTGGACTACACACAAAAATAGTTAAAAATCGGGGTATTATTAAAAAAATTATAATTCTAATGAAATGAAAAAGTATTTAAAGACGCAAAAATAAGTAATGAGTATGAACGTTTCTTTTGTGTGAAGAGCCGCCAGCAATGCTGCGTTCGCAACCAACTGCGTAACAGGGATAGCACACCACTTTACACTTCACTATCTTCAGAGTATTATTACGTTTTCGTAGTATATGCTACGGACTGAGTTGGATTGTTGACAGTATATGCTACGGACTGAGTTGAATTGTTGACAGTATATGCTACGGGACTGAATTAAGTTGCTGACAAAATACGCTACAGGACTGAGTTAGGTTGCGGACAGTATACGCTACAGGACTGAGTTGGGCTGCGGACAGTATACGCTACAGGACTGAGTTGGGTTGCGGACAGTATACGCTAGAGGACTGAATTAGGTTGCGGACTACGCTACAGGACTGAGTTAGATTGCGGACACAGTATACGCTACAGGACTGAGTTGGGTTGCGGACAGTATACGCTACAGGACTGAGTTAGATTGCGGACAGTATACGCTACAGGACTGAATTAGCTTGCGGACAGTATACGCTACAGGACTGAGTTAGATTGCGGACAGTATACGCTACAGGACTGAATTAGGTTGCGGACAGTATACGCTACAGGACTGAGTTAGGTTGCGGACAGTATACGCTACAGGACTGAATTAGGTTGCGGAAAGTATACGCTACAGGACTGAGTTAGGTTGCGGACAGTATACGCTACAGGACTGAGTTGGCTTGCGGACAGTATACGCTACAGGACTGAGTTGGGTTGCGGACAGGTAACGCTACAGGACTGAATTAGGTTGCGGACAGTATACGCTACAGGACTGAGTTGGGTTGCGGACAGTATACGCTACAGGACTGAGTTGGGTTGCGGACAGTATACGCTACAGGAATGAGTTGAGTTATTGGCAGTACACGCTACAGGACTGAGTTGGCTTGTTGATAGTGTATGCTACAGGACTGAGTTGGCTTGTTGACAGTGTATGCCACGGGACTGAGTTGACTTGCTGGCAGTGTATGCTAGGGGACTGATTTGGGTTGTTGACAGTTTATGCTCCGGGACTGACTTGGCTTGCTGACAGTGTATGCTCCGGGACTGAGTTGGCTTGCTAACAGTATATGCTCCGGGGCTTAGTTGGGTTGTTGACAGTATATGATACGGGACTGAGTTGGCTTGTTGACAGGGTATGCTACGAAACTGAGTTGCGTTGTTGAGAGTATATGCTACTGGGCTGAGAGGTTGTTGACATTTTACACACGAATATAACGGGTCGAGTTAGGTTGTATTCGTACAAACGGCGAGCATATCTGGTGATGACAAGCTCAGCATGGTGGGGCACCTAACGTTTCCAGAGTGAACATCCCGGCACCTTAGATGCGACTTAATATCAAGGACAGTTTCGAAGCCAAGGAAGAAAGAGTTCTCTCCTAAAAGCATATCCACCGCATGCGATGCACATCAACGTCCACAGCGCCGAACCCTGTAGGAAACGAAATGAAATGAGAGACAGTAAAATTCGTGATGGTATATAATCCACCCCAGCATTCATCTGTCGATCTGATAATCATAGCAAAACCCAGTTTAATTTTTAGGATGGGAATAGATACATATATATCGCAATGGAAATATTGGCATTAAATTTGTAACATCAGGAAAAGAAGAGCGCAAGACTGAGACAGTATTGATGACTCATCCCATGTCCACACACCCTGTTTTTATTGGAGAGTCTGGGACTTAACCTTGCACGCGTGAAGCGTACGAAAGTCACGTATTGTCGGTTTCCTCTTTTAACCTTGTGAAGCCCCACATTTCCTTGTGAAAGGACCATTGAGTAATGTCCAGGAAAACAATAATATGAGTTAGGTAAGTCAATCCTCGCTGCATACGATAAAGTTCTGACCTTCCTCTGTCAATCTAGAGACACCAATAACAAGAAGCTCAGAGTGTTACCAAACTTGAGGGTGTAAAATTACAATAAATAAATCTTATAACTTTTATTCATATTACTCTCTCTGCTCATTATCGTTTATTTTTATATACCTTCTCTAAACTATTCAATATAGTTCTCTACTTCTTGTTAATCGAAATAAATGTTTGCAGAAATGTTTTCATTGCATATTTCGTTATACGTACAAGGAGAACAGATAAAACCGAATCGATAGTTACATGTTTAAATCAGAATTGCTGTATACTGACCTTAGAATTCCATACTCTTTCCACGACATCGCGACAAAAAAGTGAATAGCGCAGTGTGGCCGCATAACCTTCGATAGAGCTCCGGGCCAAGAGAAAAAACTGAATAACGAATTCACTATTATGACAAAGTATGGAACATTTCAAACCAATAATAATGCAAATATTTGTTGCTACAAAAATGTTATTGGAAATAACTTGATGGTTTAAGAAGAGCTTCATTTTTAGTGTAGTGTGGTTTTTTGTCTATTTCTCCATGTTTACCATTTACACAAAATTATGCAAAATTCCCTCATGTTTGTTGTCCTGGACTTCACAGGCTGTTCCCAGAAAATTCAAAATATGCATTTTATTTGCAATGTGTATCCTGTAAATATATAATATTTTAATCCTAATCGTTACAGCCATTTTTGACAAAATAAAAAACTTCGAAAAGTGTTCCATGTGAAGGGTAGTTTGTGATGGGGGATTCTCTTGCCGCATCTTTAGGCTACATAATTTAAATATCAAATTTGCTATTAATCCGATAGTTCGTTTTCAGTTATGCTCTCCAAACACACATGCGCCTTTTTGTGAATACTTCAAATATTGTATCATCTATCATTTTCGAGATATTTATTGTTGTTGGTATGAATATTTCAATACCTTGTCACTTTTTTAAATGCTGCCACCATTCAGTTATTTTCCGTGATGATATGCTGCATATAGCGACCCACATTTTAAATAGTTTATTATCGCTTCAGGATGTTTTATACCCCTTATGCCTTGAACGAAAGTTGTAGCGAAACGATTTCTGTAATCGTTTATTTATATTGACATGAAATAGATAGAAAAACAAGCATTTGTAAGAATAGTTTGTAGAAGCTATAAAAAAGATATATGTTGCGTTCACATGAGTTTCTCCGCTTATTCTTCTACAGAATATTCTTGAAGCTTATTCTTCTATCTATTTTTGTTAATCGAGATAAACTTTCGTTTCATATTTACACATTTTCTTTAGGAACAGTAGGCTAAAAGCGTCAGATTTTTAAAAGACTGATCTCTATGTAATAGCTTTGAAATTCCATGGTCTTTGCATGACGAGAAAAAGTGAACCTTGACTTACCAGTTGCAAAAGATACAAGTATTTCAAATTTCAAACCTATAACAAAACATATCTCGGAAATGGATGATGCCACAAAAAATATATTTAATATAAATTGTGTCCTTTATGAGATATATATTATTTGTGCAGTAAGGTTTTGTCTATCACTTACGGTTTACCAATTATACAAAAGTCATTCAGAATGAATCGGTCGTCACAGGCTATTCCCAACAAATTCAATTTTATTTTATTTTATTTTATTTGTCATGCAAATATATTTAAACGCATGATGTGTTAAACAAAATTGTTAGAGACAATTTTGATGAAATAAAAGATAAAGAAAATGTAATGGGTGGTTTGGGGCGGAGGGATTTTCTCAAAAATCTTTTGTAGAATCCTTGGAAAACGCTGGTATTTAACCAACTTTTAATTTTTGAGTTATGTACGCATGGAATTTTCTTTCCAAAAATGCTGTTTTTATTTAGGTAGCCTCAAAACGTGTATTTACTGTAAAAAGTTGGTATCGAATTTTCGGGTGGAATGCAGTTCTAAGCTCTAGTTACTGCAGGTAAGTAGTTTAGAAATGGAGAATGTGCAATACTTGGTCTTCAAAAGTGATATCTTACTTCTCCTACGGATGTTACCTTATGTCATCTTCTAGCTGCGTGCAGTTTCCAAATGGACAAACAAAATACTGACAATACAAATTACAAATAGGGTAAGGAAACCTTATTTGGTGACATACCTTAGTTGGTGATAAGTTTTGTTTGCTCTCTCGCTAAGTAAGGTTCCCGCCATAGTACCTTAAGTGTTTGTCGATAGATAGTGTTGGCTCTTAGGCTTACACCAGTGATCTTGTGGTTTTCTTCAACGCCAGCGAGCGAAGCGAGCGTACATTCCTAAGCTGAGGTTTCTGATTCACGGGAGGTTAGGTAAGGTTTAATTTCTTACTTTCTCTACTACGTATAGTAAGTAGGGGAAGTATTGCATTCCACCCAAAAATTCGATACCGAGATTTCACCGGAAATATATGTTTTGAGACCTCCTGAATCCAAAAAAAAAACCATTTTTAGAAACATGTCCGTGTGTGTGTCTGTGTGTCTGTGAACGGCATAACTCAGAAACAAACAGTCGGATAAACACCAAACTTGGTATTTACGTTCAGTATCTTCCAGAGATGCGACACAAAGGTTTTCAAGAAAATCCCCCCACCCCAGATTACCCTTTACATGAAACATTTTTCGAAAATTTTAATTTTCTCAAAAATGGCTGTAACGATTTTGATTAGAATATCACATGTTTAAGATATTTTCATGACAAATGAAATGTATATCTCGAATTTTCTGGGAATGTCTCCAAAAGTATTCTTCATTGTGAACGACTTTTGCATAACTGGTAAACCATAAGAGATAGACAAACGTTTACTACATAAAAAATGTATAACGCGTTAAAATACACAATTTATATCATATACATTTTTTTTGTTGAGTGAACCGTTTTCGAGATATTGCTTGTTATTCCCTTAAATTTTCCAATACTTATACTTTTTCACAAATTCGTTATTCATTTTTTTTTGTCCTGGTAATGCAAAGAGAATGGAATACTGCACATAGGAACCACCTCTTAAAATATTTGACTATCGCTTAAAACCTACCAATTCCCCTTGCATCTACAAGAAAATTAGGAATAAGATTAACATCACGATATCTCGATTAACATGAAGCATACGGAGAATAAGCGTTTGTAAAAATAGTTTGTACAAGAGTAGAGAAAGTCATGTGAGTGTAACACATCAGATTTTTTATATAAGCTCAGGTTAATTATTTTACTTCGTGTACTGCACTGTCAACATCAATGCATTTCGTTTATATCAGCGGGAAGCTAAAATGAAGAAGCAAGAACACATCGCTATTCTCGCGGATTTTGCTTCTCATTTGGGTTGATAGTTGCCATTGTGATGTGCAGTAGCAACAGGATAGCCATGTTTGTTGTCTTTACACCGCAATTTTGCTATAAAAGTAATGCAACTAAAAAAGGCCAGGTCTAGAAGAGACATATGCAGTGCCTTAGGCTTATGCCAAGGCCGCAACCGCCGAGACGACAGTGATCTCGTGTTATCCCACTGCGCAGAAGTGGCGCAGGACGTGTCAAGGGTACGTTTATCAGCTGTGAGCTTTCTTAGTCGTTGCTTGGTCTTCGTGTTGTGAAATGTTTCGCTACACGTGTTGTTGTGTGGGATTTCCTTATGAATGTTATTATTCTCTTATTGGTCCACGGAAATGCCTGCCAACAAATTCACGCTTGAACAGCGTATTTTTATGTACGATACATACGTGAAAGCTGAATCATGTAGATAATTTCAGCAGCAATTTCCTGGTAGAGACACTGTTAAAATGTTCTGTCAATAAATTTAGAACAACGGGATTGCTAAAAGCTGAAAAATAAAGCTTATAGGAACAATCCCCACACCATAGACGAACTTAATGACAATATAAAAGCAGAAATTATGAGCATTACGAAAAAGCTGAGGATGTGCAGGCAGAGTTACCAATCATCACTACTAAACTGGCCCTCTTGGAGGAGGTCACTCACCGACCTTCAAGAGGACCACGTTTCCATAGTAATCGCAGCAAAACTAATACCAACACTTCCTAGCCGAATTACAATGCCAAACTACTTCGACGAGCATTTACTTGAACGTCAGAAGGTTCATCAGAGAGGAGATATCAGCCCCCCCAGACGACGTTGGATGCCGTTCTACCCAACAGACTGCAACAGTATTAAGACAAGCCCCCATGGGGGCCCACACAGGATGCTCCGGGTACTCACTATCGAGGACGTCGGGAACACGCTTCAATCCTAACATCCATCCACACAAACTGCCCACACCGTCTCACCCTGAATTCCCATGGGCGGAAGTAGGGCTTCGATCATGCTTGCGTCCTGGCACCTCACGTTTACCTGGCTTATGCCCTAGTGGCCGGCCAATATACATCTCTACCTTGACTGCACTGGTGCAACAGCGGTACAGCCTCACTTTCACTGCTGAATTCCTTCCGGTGGAGGAGTTTTTAGTGGGTATGCCGATTATTGTTGAGTCCCACACTCTCAGTCCCGACTCCCATCGGGACTGGGTCTAGTGATTAAATCATTTTCTCCTCCACTCGAAAAAAAATTACGCAAGCAAAACTTATGCGTGTGAATGGTAATTTCATGCGACTGTGTCTTCGCGCAGGTGGACACCACTTTCAACAACATTTATACCAAGTTCAGTACTCATTACATATATGTCACTAACACTCGTAAGTAAGTAACACGGGAGTTACAGAACGGAAAACCCGTAGTGTAATACGACCTTGGCATAAAACGAAGCCACTGTATTCCAAATTAACTCAATTTATACCAAATATATTTTTTGTGGCATCATCCATTTCCGAGATATTTTTTGTTATAGGTTTGAAATTTGAAATACTTGTATCTTTTGCAACTGGTAAGTCAAGGTTCACTTTTTCTCGTCATGCAAAGAGCATGGAATTTCAAAGCTATCACATAGAGATCAGTCTTTTAAAAATCTGACGCTTTTAGCCTAATGTTCCTAAAGAAAATGTGTAAATATGAAACGAAAGTTTATCTCGATTAACAAAATAGATAGAAGAATAACCTGCAAGAATATTCTGTAGAAGAATAAGCGGAGAAGCTAATGTGAACGCAACATATAAGACATTTTTATAGCTTCTACAAACTATTCTTACAAAAGCTTGTTTTTCTATCTATTTCATGTCAATATAAATAAACAATTACAAAAATCGTTTCACTACAACTTTCGTTGAAGACGTAAGGTGTATACAACATCCACAAAGCACACATTCACCGCCCAGGCGCAACACACCGAACACCGTCGCCTGGTCCTACAACTCTTAAGGAATAAGGTTAGTAGATGGGTACTGAAAATGAGAGACAGGGGAGTCGTGGTACAGAAAGAACCACCACAGCATTCGCCTGCCGCCCACAGAAAGTACGAGTGGACGGTTATCGGGAATCGAACCTGGGACCTCCCGAATGCACGCCTCAACGTTTCCATGGAACCATCTCGCTCGGTACTTCCGATGAAAGTTCGATATCGAAATTTTGTTTGGAAGTAATAAGTAAAGAAACGACATTTACAACCATTCAACGTTTACGTCAGACTTAAGATGAAATTTTCAGTTACTGATTACAAACTTTAGAAGAATAACATTTTCAATGGTGCTTCCCATTAAAAGTTTAAACCAGTGTACTTGTTTACAAACGTTCATGCAATATCCAATCTCAATTACAAAGTAAGTGGTTTCAAATTATTGAAGTTATTACACAAGTATTTAGTGCATGGGTCATTGACCGTACATTCATATTTAAGATAAAGGTATGGTGACAAAAAAAAGGAAAACAGAGATAAATTACCTTTGAATAACTGAACAAATTTGACCAAGCTTCGCGCACTTTAGCCAAGAAATTGCCCATGTTTTGCCAGTTTCTCTTGTCAGCCAGTAGATCCCAACATACCAATCTCCTTCTAGAAAGGACTTAAGAATTTTTCTTTGAGTTTAATTGTTCGCTGGTTCTCCCACTGTACACATTCCGCCAAAATATGTACCCAGTCCTCATCCAAATCGCAGAATGGGCAGATTCTCCTGCCAGAATCGTCAGTCATTTTCTGTGCCCTCCAGCCCCCCAGTCTAAACCATCACATTCCTGATTTTCCTTTCTTCCTAAATTAAGTATATATGCCTCTTTACCCCAATTCAATTTTATTTCATTTGCTAGACTTAGAGAAGGTTTAATTTTACAATTCCATTCTATTTCCTGTTGGTTGATGTATCTTAGTCTTCTTTTAACACCTTTCCATATGTTTTTGTCATTTGTTTCAACTCTTTGCCATACTGGCCCCATTCCTATTCTCCTCAAACCCCTTTCCAAATCAGCTGCCCAAAACTTAGGAGACAGGTTTTCTTGTTGGTGTTTATAACATTTGGATCGTAATGTGGAGTTATCCCCCTGCATGAGCCTCTGCCAGTACTTCACTGCTCTTATTTTACAGTGTATTCTGTCTTTATAACATCCCACCTCCCTCAATATCCCCGAATTTGATGTGTCTTGTGAAACTCCAAGACCTCTTTTCCAAAATGCTACCTGTGTTTTGTTTACATGCTCCCAACCCCAGATTTCACTACACGTATAACAAAACCGGCCTTACCATAGAGTTATACATCTTTTCTAATGTATCTACAGGTACATCCGGTATCCGCGAGAGGGTACGTAATAATTCATTTAACTGCCCTCATGCTTTATAGTTAGTTGCCGATAGATGTTTGTTCCATTTTCTTCTCATATTAAACATTACTCCTAAATAGGAGAAATGTTTAACGTTTTGTAGTTCTAACCCCTTGTAATACCATTTTTCATCCCTGCCATACACATAGCCATTTTTGAAAGTCATTGTTTTCGTTTTATTAATGTTTACCACCAAACCCCATTGTTTACAATATTCTTCCAACCTATTAATACCTTTCTGTAAGGCTTCTATCGTCACTGACAAAATTGTCATGTTATCGGCGTATAAAAGTAAAGAAATGCTAACTTCGTCTACTTTTGGGGCATTTATTTCCTCTGCTATTAACCTGTCTGCTATAACGTCTATGTATAAATTGAACAACAGGAACGATAAAATATACCCTTGAGGAACTCCTCTACTGGTCGATTTAGATTCAGTTATTGTATTTTGGTCTAGTTTGATACTAAAATTCACATTACACAGTAAGTGAATAGATGGGTGTATAGGTGAGTAGATAAGAGTATAGATATTGGTGGGTAGGCAGAGAGTATACCATTTTATCTGCCATGAAATAACACGACCATAGCTACAGGTTACGTTGCTAAGATTATAATCTGAAAAAATCTTAATAATTACATTCACTTTACTTTCTCGATCCTCTATCGCTTATTAGTGAGTATAGAATTTATTCTTACAAAAATTTATTTTCCTATCTTCATTTTAATCCAAATAAACCTTTACAGAAATGGCTATATTGCACATTTCGTTATAGATGCAAAGAGAACAGCGATAGTCAGATGTTTAAGAACTGTAGCTATATGCTGACTTTAAAATTCCTTACTGTTTCAATGATATCGCGAGAAACAGCTGAATGTTGACAGGACTTTAAAAGAATGACAGTTGAATAATTGGAAACTTTAATAACGGTATCTCGGAAATGGTTGATGCTACAAAAAAGGTTACTTGGAATCAATTGTGTGTTTTAAAGAGATCTACAATTCTTGTATACCGAGTGGGATTGCTTAGGCAGTAACGTCTGTAGCCTGTATTCGGGAGCTCCCAGGTTCAAATCCCATGGGACGACCAATCTGACTGAGCTTTTTTCGTGGTCTCCCTCAACGCTAAGATAAATACCGGATTGGATATTTAATACCACGACCCAAAGTTCTACCTTAAGTCTAAAACAATAGTAAAAATGAAAAATAGTTGTTAATAGCGAATGCTGTGCCATATATCCACAGACAATGAAAGCAGGTAGACTAGAAGGTACTCTAATGTCATCTACACGGCACGAAGTAAAAGATCCGCTGCTATGCTATGGCATGGTTACAGGGATGAGACCTAGAAGTCTAACTGTCCGCATTTCAGTGTGGGGGCGGCGGTTGTACTGCACGACTCCCTAATGCCATCTGCACGGCACGAAGCAGAAAATCCAGTTGCTATGCGCTAGGGTCTCTGTGGACACGACGAAGCAAGTGGTTACAGGATGACACCTAGAAGGCTAACTGTCCGCCTTTCTATATGAGAGCGGCGGTTAGACTGGACGACACCCTAATGCCATCTGCACGTCACGAAGCAGAAGATCCAGTTGCTATGCGCTAGGGTCTCTGTGGACACGACGAAGCGAATGGTTGCAGGATGACACCTAGAAGGCTAACTGTCCGCCTTTCTATATGAGGGCGGCGGTTAGACTGGTCGACACCCTAACGCTATCTGCACGGCACGAAGGAGAAGATCCAGTTGCTATGCACTAGGGTCTCTGTGGACACGACGAAGCGAATGGTTGCAGGGATGAGACCTAGAAGGCTAACTGTCCGCCTTTCTGTGTGAGGGCGGTGGTTAGACTGGACGACACCCTAATGCCATCTGCACGGCACGAAGCAGAAGATCCAGTTGCTATGCGCTAGGGTCTCTGTGGACACGACGAAGCGAATGGTTGCAGGATGACACCTAGAAGGCTAACTGTCCGCCTTTCTATATGAGGGCGGCGGTTAGACTGGACGACACCCTAATGCCATCTGCACGGCACGAAGCAGAAGATCCAGTTGCTATGCGTTAGGGTCTCTGTGGACACGACGAAGCGAATGGTTGCAGGATGACACCTAGAAGGCTAACTGTCCGCCTTTCTATATGAGGGCGGGGTTAGACTGGACGACACCCTAATGCCATCTGCACGGCACGAAGCAGAAGATCCAGTTGCTATGCGCTAGGGTCTCTGTGGACACGACGAAGCGAGTGGTTGCAGGGATGAGACCTAGGAGGCTGACTGTCCGCCTTTCTATATGAGGGCGGCGGTTAGACTGGACGACACCCTAATGCCATCTGCACGGCACGAAGCAGAAGATCCAGTTGCTATGCGCTAAGGTCTCTGTGGACACGACGAAGCGAGTGGTTGCAGGGATGAGACCTAGGAGGCTGACTGTCCGCCTTTCTATATGAGGGCGGCGGTTAGACTGGACGACACCCTAACGCTATCTGCACGGCATGAAGGAGAAGATCCAGTTGCTATGCGCTAGGGTCTCTGTGGACACGACGAAGCAAGTGGTTGCAGGGATGAGACCTAGAAGGTAACTGTCCGCCACACCTCGATCTAAGAGTTATCCACTAACAGATCCGTCGCGATATAGCCCTGTAATTAAAGCGACGTAAAATAGAGCAATAGATGATGATGATAATAATAATAATAATAATAATAATAATAAAAATAATAATAGTAATAATACAATTCTTGTGTGGTACATTTTCTTTTATCGCTTAACATTTACAAGTTATACAAGATTATACAAAATACATTCCGAATAAAGAGGACTTGACAGGCTATTCCCAGAAAATGCAAGATATACATTTTATTTAACATGAAAATACATTTAATATATGGCATCTTAATCAAAATCGTTAGTCATTTATAGAAAATAACAAATTTTGAAAAATATTTCATGTGAAGGGTAGTTTGGGGTGGAGGGATTTTCTTATAAATCTCTGTGTCGCACGTTCGGAAGGTACTGAACCTAAGTACCAAATTTGGTATTTATCCGACATTCGTTTTTGGATTCAGGGACTTCAAAACATACATTTACGCTGAAATCTCGATATAGAATTATTGGGTAATATGGAATACCTTCTCTACTTACTATGTACGTGTTAGAGAAAGCACAAAGACAATACATGTAAATTCACTCTGATACAGGAAAGCAGTGAAGAGTTTCAGTAACTTAGAGAAATACGTATGTACGTCGTAGCCTCCAATAATGTGCTTCATGGTCAAGGTCGGCTATCCAGGAAATCACGAACTATTCTTTACAGATACCTAACTCATTCCCCTCCTACCATTTAAGGAAAAACTATTGCTATTCGTTTAGCAACCCTATGTTTACACAATCTGATTTAAGTGTTCTTCCCCAAATAGAAAAACTTTCCTGGATTGCTGGGAAAGGTAAGGATATAAAAGAAACCTTTGTGGTTCAACATCATCACATTTTCACTTGCTGCGTGGATCAGATAGCTTGGTAAGTACGACTGTCTAGTTTGTTTTGTTCATAAACTACACCACAGCTCCCTCACCAGTTATGTATGGGATGGCTATGAAAGGTGGATCATGATCTTTGCATCACCACGAGAAAAAATCTGATGTGTTACACTCACATTACTTTCCCTAATCTTGTACAAGCTATTTATACAAACGCTTATTCTCCATCTACTTCATGTTAATCGAGATAAACATTTGCAGACTCTATCTTATTGCTAATTTTCTTGTAGATGTAAGGGGAATATATATATATATATATATATATATATATATATATATATATATTTACAAGGGCAATATAGAAATACAGTAGCCTTTAAGCATAGACATTACTCTTAATAGCTGGTTGCTAGGTGCAGCACCATTCTCTTTGCCACAGATTAATACTCTTTGCATATCCAAGACAAAAAAATGAATAACGAATTCCAATTTGGGAAAATAAGTATTCAAAAATTTAAGGGAATAACAAGCAATATCTCGAAAATGGTTCACCCAACAACAAAAATGTATATGACATAAATTGTGTATTTTAATGCGATCTACTTTTTTGTGCAGTAAAATTTTGTCTATCTCTTATGGTTTACCAGTTATACAAAAGTCGTTCACAATGAAGAATACTTTTGGAGACATTCCCAGAAAATTCGAGATATACATTTTATTTGTCATGAAAGTATCTTAAATATATGATATTTTAATAAAAATCGTTATAGCCATTTTTGAGAAAATTAAAATTTTCGAAAAATGTTCCATGTAAAGGGTAACCTGTGGTGGGGGAATTTTCTTGAAAACGTTCCTGTCGCATCTCTGGAAGATACGGAACCTAAATACCAAGTTTGGTGTTTGTCCGACTTTTCGTTTCTGAGTTATGCTGTTCACAGACACACAGACACACACACGGACATTTTTCCAAAAATGCTTTTTTTGGATTCAGGGGGTCTCAAATCATATATTTCCGGTGAAATCTCGGTATCGAATGTTTGGGTCGAATGCAATACCTTCTCTACCTACCAGGTGTATACGTTGTAGAGAAAGTAAAAATTCAAACTAATAACAAAGAATATCTCGCAATTAGTTAACATCAAAAAATTATTTATCATAAATTATTTGCTTCAACAAGAACTACATTTTTGTGCAGTAAGATTTGCGACTTACCAATATATAAAAGTCATTCAGAATGGAGAGAACTTATTGGCTAAGATATCAATTTGTTTGCTATGAATTTATCTTAAATATTTTATATTTTATTAAAAATCGTTAGAAAATTTTTTGAAAAACTCGAAAATAGCCTACATTTTCGTGTAAAGGATAATTTGGTGTGCGAGGATTTTGTTGAAAATCTTCGTTCGCATCTTTGGGGGATGCTGAAATTAAATACCAAGTTTTGTATTTAACCAACTTTTCGTTTTTGAGTTGAGTTGTTCACAGATACACATACTGACAAACATGCTCAGAGATATTTTTATAAAAGCGTTTTTATTTTATCTAGTGGGCCTTAAAGAAAAAAATTCAGGATATAAATTGTAATTTGTCATATATATATCATTATATATGGGATTTTAACCAAAATCGTTGGAGCCATTTTTTTTTTAGAAAATCTTTGTTGCATGCTGAAAATCCTTGTGTCGCATATATAGAAGGTACTGAACCTCACCACCAAGTTTGGTAATATCTATAGAGTCAACTGAGAAATTCAACGTCACAGCCGGGATTTAAACACGGTTCTCCCGCTGTCCGTGCGGCTACTCTAACCACTGAGCTACTGTGACAACATGGTCTTGCGAAGACCATGCTAAGGTCTATAAAAAGTATAATTAATTTATATAGTAATAAAAAGTAAAGCCAAGTTTGGTGTTTATTCAGCTTTTCGTTTTAAGTTATGCTGTGCTGTTCACAGGCAACACACACGCACATACAAGCACACGGAACTTTATCTAAAAATCTGATGTGTTAAACTCACATGACTTTCTCTACTCTTGTACTAACCATTTTTACAAACGCTTATTCTCCATCTACTTCATCTTAATCGAGATAAACATTTGCAGAGTCTATCTTGTTGCTAATTTTCTTGTACATGTAAGGGGAATATATATTTACAAGTGCAATATAGAAATACTGTAGCCTTTAAGCACATACATATCTCTTAATAGCTGGTTGCTATGTGCAGCAACATTCCCTTTCCCACAGATTAATACTCTTTGCATATCCAAGACAAAAAAATGAATAACGAATTCCCATTTGAGAAAATATTGAAAAATTTAAGGGAATAACAAGCAATATCTCGAAAATGGTTCACTCAACAACAAAAATGTATATGACATAAATTGTGTATTTTAAAGCGATCTACATTTTTGTGTAGTAAAATTTTGTCTATCTCTTATAGTTTACCAGTTATGCCAAAGGCGTTCACAATGAAGAATACTTTTGGAGACATTCCCAGAAAATTCAAGATATACATTTTATAAGGCATAAAAATATCTTAAACATATGATATTTTAATCAAAATCGTTAGAGCTGTTTGTGAGAAAATTAAAAATTTCGAAAAATCTTCCATGTAAAGGGTAATTTGGGGTGGGGGGGATTTTCTTGAAAACCTTCGTGTCGCATCTCTGGAAGATACTGAACCTAAATATCATGTTTGGTGTTTATCCGACTGTTCGTTTCTGAGTTATGCTGTTCACAGACACACACACACAGACGAACATGTTTCCAAAAATGCTTTTTTTGGATTCAGGGGTTCTCAAAACATGTATTTCCGGCGAAATCTCGGTATCGAATTTTTGGGTGGAATGCAATACTTCCCCTACTTACTATACGTAGTAGAGAAAGTAAAAATAGTATAAAACCATTTCTGCAAACGTTTAACTCAATCAACATGAAGTAGGTAGAAAAAGACTAGTTTGTAGAAACTGCACAACATAGACAATGGTGTCAAAGAGAAAATCGTGTGAATATAACACACACGATTATTCAAATTTTATTACACAAAGCAATTGTGTTCATTATTACTTTGCTTTCAGAAAATACATGATGTCGCTGTACTCAATATTGATGAACGTCTTTGTCATCGCCATGTTGGTGTACTGCATCGCTCTCTATGAGGTAAGACCTACATATTTTGAATATCTTTGTTTTCAAGCTAAAGGGATTGAGAGATCACATTTTATAAGTTCAGATATGTTTATTTTCTCTTCTATTTATGACATACACCCAAACACTGGATTTAGCTATTGTGACAGAAATACAGATTTTTGACTACACCTGAGTAGAAAAAATCACATTTAGAACAATTTTCTTTATTTCTTTTTAAATTCTCAATTCGTTTTCTTGCGTTTATATTGATCCATGGTAGGCTACGAGGCTTTTGATGGGTAAGTGTGATGTTGGGCCACTTTATAATCAGTAGCCCAGTATTTCATATTTTCTTTTCTTAAACTAGTTACCTTCACCACGAGATTTCAAACTTTTTTCCAAATAGATATCAAGAGGCACATATACAAGTGAGCCAATGAAATGGGCTAATTTAAAACTATAATAATCATGCAATGATTACTGTGTGACTTTTACTTTACATTTAAGGTATATACATTAGCAAATACCTGCATTTCAAGAAATTCTATTTTCTGAATACTATATTCAGAAGGTGGGACCCATTTCGTTGCACACACTTCTTCTAGTATAAATTGTGTATGTTTCTCATTACACGAGTCAACATGTCCACAGCAATTTCAGCAACTTCATTGGAAATTTTTTCTTTGAGTTCTTCGATGATCTGCGGAGGTAGAGTTTTGAACACAATACTGTGACTATGTCCACTTTTTTAATTGTAACCTCATTTAATTCTGGCTGACACTGTTAATCTAGTTCAACTTTCACTAGGACTTTACTTCGTTCACACCGTTACTTCACTAATGTGAACAAGTTCAATTTTCCCCTGTCACTTCATTTTCTTCGTGACGTAGCGGCGTAACGAAATACGCCTGTTCTTCCGGAGGATTCACTCGCTGGGGAGTCGAACACAAGACTTCTCCAATCTATCGCTCCGTAGCAGCACTCATTGACCATCAGAGCAGTCATCACCAACTCGCTAGAAGAACAGCACTTTTCGCCGCACCAGAAACGCATTCCCTAACTCCCTTACTAACTCACTGATCAATTCAACTCACTCGAGCACAAAGGAAGCTCACTTATATAGCAGATGGTTAGAGTTCCAGAACGTTCTAGAACGGTAAACATTTAGAAGGTTCTGGTCATCTTATTATAGGGCTTCAAATTTATATTTGTTTATCTCCGACAATCACAGTAACCTTGGACCATAGTCACTGCGTTCACAATGCTCTTCAGATATCACCATAAGATAACATGGCACGCTGACAAATTGGAGATTTCGCAGGCCATGAAAATGTCTTCATATCTGAAGACAATGTGGTTTGGAAATAAACATCTGACTGCATCCATGGAGCGTCTAGGCATGTCAATAGTCGCACCATCCTGTTGAAGCCACGTGTCTTGATAGAGGAGAGGATTATTGACTAATTGTGGAGACAAACATTCCTGAATAATTCGGATATATCGCTGTTTTTCTTTCTTTTTTATTACTTTCTCTACTACGTATAGTAAGTAGGGGAAGTATTGCATTCCACCCAAAAATTCGATACCGAGATTTCACAGGAAATACATGTTTTGAGACCTCCTGAATCCAAAAAAAGCATTTTTGGAAACATGTCCGTGTGTGTGTCTGTGTGTGTGTGTGTCTGTGTGTGTGTGTCTGTGTGTGTGTGTCTGTGTGTGTGTCTGTGTGTGTGTGTCTGTGTGTCTGTGAACAGCATAACTCAAAAACGAAGAGTCGGATAAACACCAAACTTGGTATTTAGGTTCAGTATCTTCCAGAGATGCGACACGAAGGTTTTCAAGAAAATCCCCCCACCCCAGACTACCCTTTACATGGAACATTTTTCGAAAATTTTAATTTTCTCAAAAATGGCTCTAACGATTTTGATTAAAATATCATATGTTTAAGATAATGTCATGAGAAATGAAATGTATATCTCGAATTTTCTGGGAATGTCTCCAAAAGTATTCTTCATTGTGAACGACTTTTGCATAAGTGGTAAACCATAAGAGATAGACAAAATTTTACTACACAAAGAATGTAGATCGCGTTAAAATACACAACTTATGTCATATACATTTCTTTTGTTGAGTGAACCGTTTTCGAGATATTGCTTGTTATTTCCTTAAATTTTCCAATACTTATACTTTTTCTCAAATGCGTTATTCATTTTTACTTTCTCTACTACGTATAGTAAGTAGGGGAAGTATTGCATTCCACCCAAAAATTCGATACCGAGATTTCACTGGAAATACATGTTTTGAGACCCACTGAATCCAAAAAAAGCATTTTTGGAAACATGTCCGTGTGTGTGTCTGTGTGTGTGTGTGTGTCTGTGTGTGTGTCTGTGTGTGTGTCTGTGTGTCTGTGAACAGCATAACTCAAAAACGAACAGTCGGATAAACACCAAACTTGGTATTTAGGTTCAGTATGTTCCAGAGATGCGACACGAAGGTTTTCAAGAAAATCCCCCCACCCCAGACTACCCTTTACATGGAACATTTTTCGAAAATTTTAATTTTCTCAAAATTGACTCTAACGATTTTGATGAAAATATCATATGTTTAAGATAATGTCATGAGAAATGAAATGTATATCTCGAATTTTCTGGGAATGTCTCCAAAAGTATTCTTTATTGTGAACGACTTTTGCATAACTGGTAAACCGTAAGAGATAGACAGAATTTTACTTCACAAAAAATGTAGATCACGTTAAAATACACAACTTATGTCATATACATTTTTTTTTGTTGAGTGAACCGTTTTCGAGATATTGCTTGTGATTTTCTTAAATTTTTCAATACTTATACTTTTTCTCAAATTCGTTATTCATTTTTTTTATGTCCTGGACATGCAAAGAGAATGAAATGCGCCACATAGCAACCAGCGTTAAAATATTTGACTATCGCTTAAAAGCTACCATATTCCCCTTGCATCTACAAGAAAATTACCAATAAGATTGACATCCCGATATCTCGATTAACATGAAGCATATGGAGAATAGGCGTTTGTAAAATTAGATTGTACAAGAGTAGAGAAAGTCATGTGAGTGTAACACATCAGATTTTTTTATGTCCTGGACATGCAAAGAGAATGGAATGCGGCACATAGCAACCAGCGTTAAAATATTTGACTATCGCTTAAAAGCTACCATATTTCCCTTGCATCTACAAGAAAATTACCAATAAGATTGACATCTCGATATCTCGATTAACATGAAGCATATGGAGAATAGGCGTTTGTAAAAATAGATTGTACAAGAGTAGAGAAAGTCATGTGAGTGTAACACATCAGATTTTTTATGTATGGTTACTCTTTAACTACTGTGGTACTTAGCGTCCCACTCTATATTGAAGTAGGTTGTATTCAAAGAATTGTATTATATTTCAACCGTTGGGGAGCCGAACTTGAAGTAGTTGCAACCGCACGTATGGTAAAATGTTCCGGTAGCCTTCGTCCCAAAAAGGTTTAAAAAAATATTAACTTTGTAATTTTGACTGTTTCTTTAAATATTATATATTTATGTTTGCCTCCACTGCATCAGTATTATTTTTTTAGAGACATGAATTTCTTAACAGAGCGTGATGCGGCTGAAGAATGTAGGCTTACACAGATTATAATTTTTAATTCACTCCTTTTTATTAATTCTTGACACGATTTTAAATAACACTTAACTGATATAGAGAGCTGTGAGATTCTTTTGTTAATTACTTGCACTTTTTAACACGTAAAACTATTTTCGTCTCACACGAATACGTATTAAATTTCTCGAGGACGCATCTCTTAGGAACACTGTCTACAACCAACGCGTCCAGTTATGAACGCTGTCTACAAGCAACTGACTTGATTTCTACCGCTTAAATTTGTAAATTTCTGTATTTCTAGTCTCTGATTTGCTATTCCTAATCCAATAGAATACTTTTATTTGACTAAAGCTGATTGGCTGGTTCTGATTGGCTATTTTATAAACTGTCACAAAAATTACATTATTGCTTCCAAGAATAACTAATAGCATTTTTACACTTTCAAACTCATTATTGCCTCAAGGTTATCTCATTGTTAGCAACTTTTAACCTATTGTTCTCACAGCTCCTACATTATTAAATTACGTAATACATTCAGATAACATTACATGTTTAATAATATAAACATATACAATGACTGTAATATACACTTTTTATATTGTTACATACACATATTGCTTCAAGGCGGGCTGTTATTATATTTTATCTTACATAATTTGACTGAAATCATTTAAGTGTTAAAATTACTGCCTGAATATTTGGCGTGAAAGGCCGGTAATTTTTCTCAGATGCCCCCTTAACAGGCTTGAGGTTCTATTACGTGCCGTAAATCTACGACACGAGGCCACAGGCTTTACTTCCCTTCCAAAGGAAGCCATGCTAAGAATTTTAAAATCCATCGCCCTCCACCGGGTTTGAACCCGAGACCTCGGGTACTAGAGGCTAGCATGGTAGGTCGACAGACATATCGCTGCAATTTTGCAACGAATGTCCCATTTCCGTTCTCAAAGAAATAAGGACGATAATGAGCATCTGTTGCTGTAACGTCACAGAGATATGTCTGTCGTCATCCGTGGTGTAATGGTTACCATGCTAGCCTCTAAAGTCCCGAGGTCGCGGGTTCAAATCCGGCGGAGGGCGATGGATTTTTTCGGGCGTAGACATTCTTAGCATGGCTTCCTTCGGAAGGGAAGTAAAGCCGGTGGTCCCGGCTTTACTTTTACGGCACGTAAAAGAACTTAAAGCCTGATAAAGAAGCTTCAGTAAAATTACCGATCTTTCTCACCCAATATCGAATTGGACGCTAAGGATCACAGCAGTTAAAGAACGCCCATAATCAAAACTCAATTTAATTTTAATTAAAGGGCCCATGATTCCAAATGATAATACTGCACACCAAACTCTGACTATGACACTGTACAATGGCTTCTAATACGTTTCATAAGGATTAGTTTGTGACCAGTATCGGAAGTTATGTTTGTTGACGTATCCGAAGAGATAAAAACTAGCTTCATCCCTCATCAACATATTGTTGATTTTAATTCTTTTTATTCCAAATAAATTGCCTCAAAGGCACTTCATAACATATTGTGGACACAGTCTTTTTTGACATTTATGAGATGCAAGAATTATTGGCAACAGGTCATTCCGTTTACTTTATCAGCAGCTGTTAATGTCTGCACTACTTGAATTTTGTATGCAAACATGCGTAATCCTTTAACCCTCCGTCAGGCGCGCGCTTTGGTAGAACGCCGTTAGTCGCGCGGGGCCTAGTAGACCCGCGCTATACTTTTGTTGTTATTGTTTGTATTTTTTTTCTTTCGTTTCTTTCCTTTTTTTCCTCTTTTTACCCTTATTTAGATTAGGCGTACAAGGCTTTCATTAGTAGGTATTATGTTGCAAAATAAAAATACAAGCTAAAATATGAGTAGATATACGTTATAAATTGTATTACAGTAAGTATAAAGAAATACATTGCCATTTGCAGGTATACATACAACTTGTAATTTAAAATGTTCAGTTACTCAGAATCATCTACTATCTCACCCGTGTTTTCCCCGACTAAGCAACTTTCGCAAATAATTTTAGCATGTTTACTCAAACACAGGGGGGATGTTACATTTCCCACATGCATATTTAGTTTTGCAGTACATTTTGTCTTTGTGCAGGGTTCACATGGTTTCCTTTTCAATGTGCATAGCGATGTATTTGACAATTCATTTACGCCGGATGCTTCAGGTTTGTATTTTGTCAAAAGGCCTTTCAAATCATCGGGTAGATTTGATGCTGTTGCTCTCCTTTGTAGCTGTTGTAACAGTAAAGCTAAAGATAGTGCTTTCAAATACTCTTGCCTTATGGAATATTTATTTTGGTTACCAAGGAAGATAACCTTATAAGTAATGCCTGCAATGTTCAAGATATGGTAAAAAATTACCATGGGCCACCTTCTCGTTGTACTTGCTACATTGTATGTAGCACACAATTTATCTACTACATCAACTCCAGATTTAGTGTCGTAATGTAGGATTATTTCAGGCTTTTTCTCAGCACCTTCTGATAACTGTGTGGATGAAACATGTAGACTTGAGAGCAAAACTACTGTTTTGCCCTTTTTCGGAACATATGAAACAAGCGTTTCATTCTATGTGAAGCCAAATATGCTTTCGTACTGACTGCGATCTTTTGGAGAAGTGAAATTAGTGGGTAATTCTTTTTTGTTCCTTCCACTGTACCAACGAAAGAAAGTTGTCCTTTGCGCAATTCATTCACCAGCGATACACTGGTAAACCAATTATTTGCAGTAACGTTTCGTCCAGTTAGTCTCAGCACTACAGCCTCTACCGCACTCGGTTTGCATATATGGTACGTCCGGCTGCTGTTCCACAATAAATCTCCAAGTTAGTTGTATAAAACAGTTTTGCATCACTCAAACAGAATATCTTTATACCATACTTGTTTGGCTTGGATGGTATATATTGTCTAAAAGCACATCGATCACGAAATGCCGGCAACAGTTCGTCGACAGTGACATTTTGTCCAAGAGAATAATGGTTCTGAAAGTTGTTCAGAAACAATGTAAACATTTCTCTAACAGCAGCAAATCTATCCAATCTTCGTCGCTCCAATCTTGAACTTTTGTCATCAAAGCGAATACAGCGTATTAGAAAACTGAATCGTTTTTCGGACATAACCATTCGGAATAGAGGAATTCCAAGATCATCGGTTCTCCAAAAATCCTTAATATTCTGGCGTCCACCAAGAAAAATTCCTGCCAGGTACAATAAGCCTAGGAAAGCTTTTATTTCTATTACATCTGTAGGTCTGCTGTCTCTTTCCGGATCAAATTTGTGCTGCACACTGCTAATGTAAGTATTTGAGCTTTCAACAATCAAATCAACTATATCTTCGGCAACAAAAAGGTTCTAACAATCAATTTCCGTTTTCGCATTTTTGGCAGCTCCTACCACAGCAGGAAGTTTGGTCAATATATTGTGAGCTCTTCTCTGTGCTATTTTCCAAGTTGTTTTTTTCTTCATTTTTTTCCATCTCTTCCGGTAAATAACAGAATGTATGACAATAATAATAATAATAATAATAATAAGAAGAAGAAGAAGAATTACTATGATAAGCATATGATGTTACCTATAAAATACATGTTATCACAGAAGCTGCTTTCATCGTCTTCCTCTTCATTTTCATGCTCAGTTTCTGAATCTAAAGATCTCGTTTCGAGTTTATCTTCTGACTCAGAATCATGTGATTCTTATAAGTTGTCATCCACGGGCAAGGCATCATCATCGCAAAGTAGGGGATGTACTTCTTCCAAATCAATCGGATTTTGTAGATCGTACCTTTTACTCGTATTCGTAACGAAGCAGTAACAACTCCTTGCAATAGCAAAGCAATATTGCACAAAAGCTAATGAGAAACAAATGTGTTACAAATATGTAACGAGAGCAGGCGCGCGGGGCCTGGTTGACCTGTGTGACACGTAACTACAGATTAGTCATTCCTCCAGCCAAACAAATAAACTGATAAGGTTATCGCTGCAGCAAATAATCGCGCAAAGTGCAATGTTAGATGTCCTAGTCAGGCAATTGCATAGGTGCGTTCGTTCCAAAATTATAACATTTCTATAATGCCAGGGGTCTCTCAGGCCCCTAGCGACTGACGGAGGTTAACAGGCAAGGGGAAATTGCAAGACGACGGGCACAGCGTTTAAGCACCTTCAATAGTTGATTAGAATGTTATCTTTTACTTCAGTATTTCAGTTTTTGTTTTTACTTTTTTCCTATCTTTTGTATCCTTATTACCTAGTCCTCCGTGTGACTCTAGTAAGTAAACAAAGCATTATTAAAAATCTGATGTGTTACACTCACATGACTTTCTCTACTCTTGTACAATCTAATTTTACAAACACCTATTCTCCATATGCTTCATTTTAATCGAGATATCGAGATGTCAATCTTATTGCTAATTTTCTTGTAGATGCAAGGGGAATATTTTAACGCTGGTTGCTATGTGGCGCATTCCATTCTCTTTGCATGTCCAGGACATAAAAAAATGAATAACGCATTTGAGAAAAAGTATAAGTATTGGAAAATTTAAGGAAATAACAAGCAATATCTCGAAAACGGTTCACTCAACAAAAGAAATTTATATGACATAAGTTGTGTATTTTAACGCGATCTACATTTTTTGTGTAGTAAAATTTTGTCTATCTCTTATGGTTTACCAGTTATGCAAAAGTCGTTCACAATGAAGAATACTTTTGGAGACATTCCCAGAAAATTCGAGATATACATTTCATTCCTCATGACATTATCTTAAACATATGATATTTTAATCAAAATCGTTAGAGCCATTTTTGAGAAAATTAAAATTTTCGAAAAATCTTCCATGTAAAGGATAGTCTGGGGTGGGGGGATTTTCTTGAAAACCTTCGTGTCGCATCTCTGGAAGATACTGAACCTAAATACCAAGTTTGGTGCTTATCCGACTGTTCGTTTTTGAGTTATGCTGTTCACAGACACACACACACACACACACACACACACACACAGACACACACACACGGACATGTTTCCAAAAATGCTTTTTTTGGATTCAGGAGGTCTCAAAACATGTATTTCCGGCGAAATCTCGGTATCGAATTTTTGGGTGGAATGCAATACTTCCCCTACTTACTATACGTAGTAGAGAAAGTAAAAATGGGTTTATTAATAAAATAAGCTACCCATTGATGCAGTATTTTTAACACTTAAATAATTTCAGTCAAATTATGTAATATAAATATAATAACAGCCCGCCTTAAAGAAATATGTGTATGTAACAATATATAAAAAGTCTATATTACAGTGATTGTATATGTTTATATTATTGTATGCATGTAATAATGTTATGTGAATGTATTACGTAATTTAATAATGTAGCAGCTGTGAGAATAATAGGTTAAAAGTTGCTAACAATGAGGAAACAATGAGGTAACCTTGAGGCAATAATGAGTAAGAATGTTTAACAATGCTACTAGTCATTATTGGAGTAACACAATAATGTAATTTTTGAGGCAGTTTATAAAATAGCCAATCAACAACCAGAAAAAAGCTTAAGTTATATAAAAGTATTCTATTCGATTAGGAATAGCCAATCAGAGACTTGAAATACAGAAATTTACAAATTTAGGTGGAAGAAATCAAGTCAGTTGCTTGTGGACAGTGCTCATAACTGGACGCGTTGCTAGCAGACAGTGTTACTAATCAGACGCGGGATGTGTCCTCGAGAAATTTAATACGTATTTTGTGTGAGAAAATAGTTTACGTGTTAAAAAGTGCAAGTAATTAACAAAAGAATCTCACAGCTCTCTATGTCAGTGAAGTGTTATTTAAATCGTGTCAAGCATTAATGAATGGAGTGAAGAAAAACTTAAAATCTATGTAAGCCTACATTCTTCAGTCGCACCGCTACCTGCTAAGTTATTCATGTCTCTAAATATATATATATATATATATATATATATATATATATATATATATACTGACGCAGCTGAGGCAAACATAAATATATAATGTTTAAAGAAACAGTCAAATTACAAAGTTAATATTTTTTAAACATGTAGGGCAAAGGCCACCGGAAAGTTCATTTGGGGCGAAGACTACCGGAAACCGGGTACTATACGTGCGGTTGCAACGAACTTCAAGTTTGGCTCCCAACAGTTAAAATACAATTCCACCTCTACAATACAACCTCCTTTCTCACCATGTACCTACTACCGAGCCTTGTAACATACATGTATTCATTTACATTCTGTATAATAAAAATCTGATGTGTTACACTCACATGACTTTCTCTACTCTTGTACAAACTATTTTTACAAACGCCTATTCTCCATATGCGTCATGTTAATCGAGATATCGAGATGTTAATCTTATTGCTAATTTTCTTGTAGATGCAAGAGAATTGGTAGGCTTTAAGCTACAGTCAAACATTTTAACGGCCGGTTGCTATGTGGAGTATTCCATTTTCTTTGCATTACCACGACAAAAAAAATGAATAACGAATTTGAGAAAAAGTATAAGTATTGGAAAATTTAACGGAATAACAAGCAATATCTCGAAAATGGTTCACTCAACAAAAAAAATGTATATGACATAAATTGTGTATTTTAACGCGATCTACATTTTTTGTGTAGTAAAATTTGGCTATCTCTTATAGTTTACCAATTATGCAAAAGTCGTTCACAATGAAGAATACTTTTGGAGACATTCCCAGAAAATTCAAGATATACATTTCATTTGTCATGAAAATATCTTAAAGATATGATATTTTAATCAAAATCGTTAGAGCCATTTTTGAGAAAATTAAGATTTTTTAAAAATGTTCCATGTAAAGGGTAATCCGGGGTGGGGGATTTTCTTGAAAAGCTTCGTGTCGCATCTCTGGAAGATACTGAGCCTAAATACATAGTTTGGTGTTTATCCGACTGTTCGTTTCTGAGTTATGCTGTTCAAAGACAGACACACACACGGACATGTTTCCAAAAATGCTTCTTTTGGATTCAGGGGGTCTCAAAACATATATTTCCGGTGAAATCTCGGTATCGAATTTTTAGGTGGAATACAGTACTTCCCCTACTTACTATACGTAGTAGAGAAAGTAATTAAGAATGACTGCAGATGGGATATCCTCTATGATATTTCAATTTTGGTCACGCGGTCCAACAGATGTAGCTAGATAAAGACTTTAATGTGATCAATTGGAGACGGAATAGGCGAGAAGGCCTAAATCATGATATTAAAGAAAGAAGCACCTTTAGAATACTGACCTTGCACATGTGAATATGTGTGAGCTTATGTATAAACATCATAATTCGAAAACAAAAATTCATTTAAACGCTACATCTAATTTTCAAATCAAGCATCTTCCAAGAGTATTGTTTTTCTGGGTGCAATCAGTGTATGTTGAATCTATGGTTTATCTTAAAATATGTTTGCAATTTGGATAGATATAAAATATTGCATGATATGTATATGATAACAATCATTGTTTTAAGTTAATAAAAATTTTCTAATCTTTTCAGGGCGTTGGACTTGCAGCTGCTGAGCCTGAACCAGAGCCCAGGTAACTTTATGTTTATATCTGCATCTATGTACGAGGGGCGTCCAATAAATAAGATTCCCTATTTTATAAAAAACATTACACACAATTGATCATGTCGAATTAATTTTATTTATATCGTACAATCCTTCTGTTACTTTTCTTCTGATTGATCTTCACGGTGTTAAAGTGCTTAGCTCCAAGATGACCTTCAAGTCAGGGGAACATGTGAAAATCACTTGGGAAAATATCTGAGTCCGCCTGGGTCAAGATTCAACTTGGAAGTTTTCTCGTATCCTCCGCATTCACCGGAGCTTGCCCCAAGTGATTTTCACATGTTCCTCCAACTCAAAGGTAAGCACTTTTAACACCGATGATGAAGTCAAATCAGTGAACAGCTGGTTGCGAGCACAGGACCCGACCTGGTACAACACTGGAATGGAAAAACTTGTGTCACGTCCCCAAAAATGCTTGGAAAAACATGTTGACTATGTAGAGAAGTAACAGAAGGATTGCACAATATAAATAAAATTAATTCAACAAGATCAATTGTGTGTAATGTTTTTTCATAAAATAGGCAAACTTACTTATTGGACGACCTTTGTATTAATACTATTATAAAGATAGAAGATTATCTGCAACAACTCAATCAATTTTGATAATCCTTTAACCACTGAAAACAACTTCTTTTGGACGGCCATAGGCTGTAAAATATTTCCAAAGATTATAATGAACTTCCCTTGAATTTTTACATTGACCTCCTGCAGTATAACTTAAATAATAAAGTCTACAATTAAATAATTACAACTCTTCTAACTACTTCTAAGTAACCAAAAACTAATACCTTACCAGGCAGAGTGGTTTTATAGTATAACAACTTGTTAAAATCCCTCGGTCAACGGAGTATTCAGGAGGGATAAATCGCCTCCACTCTACTCGTGTTTTGCCTTTAGCTACTGAGTTATCCAATGAGGTGTCTTAAAGATAAAGTGGGCTGATACCGGGAAGCAAGTTCACGCCACTGTTGTGAACACAGCAATTTTACAGTGTAGAAAAGTTCAATAGGATCTTGTTTACATCGTGATAGCCCAAAATCTAAAATCCTTATTCCAGTTCTGTAAGAGGTATGTTAAAGAGCACAGTTTCGAGATGATGATGATGTTTGATGGTCTCCCTGTAAACAAATTAAAGCCATAGTGAAGGCTATGAAGTGCCCTAAAAAGTTGCATTGACTTTTGGAAGATATCTCATGATAATACCGCATGTATGTGAAATGCTATCGCTAGTTATGTGCATACATTTGCTTTCACACCCGTTGCACCTTGCTCTTTGCGTGGCCTGTCATACCGATCTACAAACACAGCATTTTTGTTGCAATGCTCTTGTGTCTTTAGTCATGCCTCTACAGTTGGATAGTTACAACAGTGGTGTGATAAACGATGTTGTGAGAATAAAATAAAACAGGCTAGGCGAAATTATGGTGGTGGTGGTGAAGCAGTAACACAGAGGCAGAGTAGGAGAGGCATGCCCGCCCAAGAGTTTTTTCTAAGTTGTTGAACTATAGCAAGTAAACCTTCAAGTTAGGAACGCACCGGGGATTGATGGCGAGGGAAGGTGGAAGCGCTTGTGACCTTGCAGTGTGCTCTGTAAACAAATGTGATGCACAGTTTGAAATCAGTACAGCCTAATTCGATTAAGGAGTATTAGAGGGAAGAACGCAATATATGTTTAGGTATTTATAGTGTGCAACAAAGTTATCTCATGATTTAATTAAGGCTTTAATGTAAAGAAATCTGAGTTACATTGTCTAAAGCTGTAATTTTTTTAAAGCAACATTCGCTCTTATTAACCTGTGATACAGATCCTCGAAAAATGTTGATCCATAGTTTGGAGCTTATAAGGTTTCAGTCCACTTTCATCATTGTTCTCTTCTAATGATTTCATATGTTCCTTGTGTTTTACTAAATTACAGGTTGTTTACCGTGGTGTTTTAAACGTCCTTTGAGCTCTAACGTTACATCTGATGGTTTAGCCATTTATGCTGAGGTGTTTCATTCCAAATTCCGCTATAATCGATGCTTTTGTGATTATGATTTTGTTGTGTTAACTCTTCTTTACTTTAGGCACATTGTCACAGTTCTCCACTGGTCTATATATGCATCGAAAAAATGCAACAGCCGCAACGAAACCGTCTGTTACGTTGGAGAGGAGAGTGTCCGTCAAAATACCTAACGTCACCTATACGCGTGTGGTAACGCGATTGCTCTGTTTACTTACTAAAACCCCTCAGCCTCTACATTACACACTAAATTAATTATAAAAATGGAAATATTTATGCTATATAATACAGTATGTTGCAGTATAATGTGGTAAGTGTTTTATAACAAAATCAAGGTAAGACAAGCCGAGTATTTTCTATTTCCGAGATTCTGTTATATACTTAACACATGTATATTGCATACTTAGTACACAGTTGCCATTTAACAACGGGTTAAAGTATCAAAGCGGCTAGCCAGTAACACAACCTTAAGAATGCTGCATATCAATATGTTCCGTGGTCAACTTTATCTCTAACAAACGCCAGATCCACTGAAGTCAAGCCACGAAAGTCCATTGTTATCGATTGGTTTCGTTTAGTATTAGGAAAACATTAAGGGGAATTAAAGAGTCATGGAAAATAGGATGTGATTCTTTAAAATTAATTATAATCCTGTGGCGTCACAGCCCATCAAGGGCCTTGGCCTGCCATCCGACTGTCAGCCTCATGCCCAGGCGATCATACGACCGATACTTGGAGGCGATGTGGCCAGCATCACGCATCCCCCAGCTAGAATGTTGGCTTCCGTGGTCGGGATCGCGCCTATCGCAGCTCCTTACTTTCCTCACCTTGCTGAGTGGATACCGGTCCCAATCCAGGAATTAAAAACCGTACCCCCTTGGGAGGGATCGACCCCGGGGTCATCCTGTGGCAGCGAACCAAAGCCCCATGCTCTAGCCCACAGCGCCATGGAGCAGGACATGTGTTCCTTTGGTTCCTAATAAATCCAAATCATGGTACGATAAAGCATATGGTATATTCTAACCTAACGGGATGCCTCAGGTGGCAACATATGTGGCCCGGGTTCGATTTCGGTGGAGGCCCAATATGGCCGTGGGGTTTTTGTGGTTTCCCTCTGTTCGCCTAGGCAAATGCTGGGATGGTGTATTCTGCCACAATTTCTCCTTTCCCTTTATCTTTCTCCCTTTCATCTTTCAGGAAGTGCCTTCGGGGTCCGTAGTGCGGTTAGTGTCGGGCAGATGGCGTGGTTGGTGCGCTTTGTATAGGATTTCTCCCCGTAAAGCGCCAGAGTGCGTTGGCCCGCTTGCTTGGGTCGCTTCATCGTCCTTTCGTGGGATTCTTCTCTGCTGATGCCGGGGATGTTTCAACTTGGAAATATTAGGGACTTCTACGCGTCTCTGTGGACCTGTCTGCCTGCGGTCCTACGACCTCCTGCAGCTCCTTCACTTCATCCCTGCCTCCTCCTCATACCTCATGCTATATTCTAAAAATCTGATGTGTTACACTCACATGACTTTCTCTACTCTTGTACAATCTAATTTTACAAACGCCTATTCTCCATATGCTTCATGTTAATCGAGATATCGAGATGTCAATCTTATTGGTAATTTTCTTGTAGATGCAAGGGGAATATGGTAGCTTTTAAGCGATAGTCAAATATTTTAACGCTGGTTGCTATGTGGCGAATTCCATTCTCTTTGCATGTTCAGGACATAAAAAAAATGAATAACGAATTTGAGAAAAAGTATAAGTATTGGAAAATTTAAGGAAATAACAAGCAATATCTCGAAAACGGTTCACTCAACAAAAGAAACGTATATGACATAAGTTGTGTATTTTAACGCGATCTACATTTTTTGTGTAGTAAAATTTTGTCTATCTCTTATGGTTTACCAGTTATGCAAAAGTCGTTCACAATGAAGAATACTTTTGGAGACATTCCCAGAAAATTCGAGATATACATTTTATTTGTCATGACAATATCTTAAACATATGACATTTTAATCAAAATCGTTAGAGCCGTTTTTGAGAAAATTAAAATTTTCGAAAAATGTTCCATGTAAAGGGTAGTCTGGGGTGGGGGGATTTTCTTGAAAACCTTCGTGTCGCATCTCTGGAAGATACTGAACCTAAATACCAAGTTTGGTGTTTATCCGACTGTTCGTTTTTGAGTTATGCTGTTCACAGACACACAGACACACAGACACACAGACAGACAGACAGACACACAGACACACAGACACACAGACAGACACACACACGGACATGTTTCCAAAAATGCTTTTTTTGGATTCAGTGATTCTCAAAACATGTATTTCCGGTGAAATCTCGGTATCGAATTTTTGGGTGGAATGCAATACTTCCCCTACTTACTATACGTAGTAGAGAAAGTAAAAATGGTTAAATAAGGAGATGAAGACGGTCATTTTAGTACAAATAGTTATAGCCATTTTTTGAGAAAATAACAAATGAAGGCAATTTTTCCGTGTAAAGAATATTTTGGGATGGGGATTTTCTGAAAATCTTGTTGTTACCTGCTCGGAAGATGCTGAACTTAAATACCAAGTTAGATATTTATCCCACTTCTGTTTTTTAGTGTTTTTTATTCGGGGAAGCTGGATATGTAAAACATGCAATATTTTAATGGACATCATTATATTTAGCAGAATTGTTTCAGAAGTCAATTAAGGCATTTAGGACTTAATCTAACTTGTTCATCACGAACCAGGAAGTTAATACACTTCCCAGTAAACCCGACTCCAGCAGCCGACGACCTTATCAAATTATGGATTCCTATTAATGCTTTCTCTTTGTGCTCAAAACCAGTAATTCTGAAGCTTGTAAACTGTTTAGAAAACTGATACACAATTCAGGCGGTGTTTTAAATAGCCAAGGCTCTATCTAAAGAAGGTTTAATACTACAGAAAGTGATAATCTTGAGCTATGTGCCTTGGAAAGTTAACACCATTAATTTCCCACTTTTTACCAAAGCTGTGCCAAGCTCCTCAACTGAAATTCAGCGAACATGCTACACATTTATCATAAGTCTGTTATTTTTCCAGACGCTGGTGTCCGCGTAAAGACAAATGGGGACGTACAACGCTGAGGCGCTGCTGAGAAGCTGTTCCAGGTGACGCTAATGTGGCAGCCAAGTTCACAAGAAATATGCTAATAATATACTGTTTTTAATTAAAATGTATTGTTGAGTTTGAATAAAATAATATTGTTGTATAAACCTTAGTTTCTTATCGATAAAATAGGCCCCTCTTCCTCCCTCCCTCTCTGTTTATATACTTCTCGGAAAAAGTAAAGTTTCAAAAATCGAAGCAAGAAACAAAGCCTGATGTGGACATTACATTAAGTTCTTTATTCATAACAAATTCTCATATAATACGTTATCTTCGTATAAAAAGTGATTCTTCTGTTCAGTTCATGTTGCTCATGATAGTTTATTTATGAATGATTTAAAATTAAACAATAAATGCATAATTAACAAAATATGAGGAAACCTTGGTAACTAGGTCTTACGATAGAAGAATCGCAAACTTTCAAGCATGTTTCTCCAATGAACGTGCTTGTGAAAGCGTAAACATACGACATGGAATATTTTGACAATAGCTAACGCTACAGAAATTATATATATTTTAACATATAGCGCAATAGCGCAAACTGAAACGGTTGAAACTACACAATATGAGGCAGTATTTTTAACACTTAAATAATTTCAGTCTAATTATATAATATGTAAATTCAATAACAATTCAATTGCCTTAAAGCAATATGTGTATGTAACAATATATAAAAAGTGTATATTACAGTCATTGTAAATGTTTATATTGTATGTACATGTTCAATAAGGTTATGTGAAAGCATTTCGTAACTTAATAATGTAGGATCTGTGAGAATAATAAGTTAAAAGTTTCTAAGAATGAAGTAACCTTGAGTCAATAATGAATAAGAAAGTTTAACAGTACTACTTGTGATTCTTGGAGTAACAATAATGTAATTTTAGTGACAGTTTATAAAATAACCAAACAAACAACCAGATAAAGCTTTAGTTAAATGAAGGTATTCTATTGGAGTAGGATTAGCCAATCAGAAACTGACAAGGAGAAAATTTTACAAATTTAGAATTCAGTTGCCTGCAGACAGCGTTTCTAACCAGACGCAAAAAGTGTCCTCAAGAAATATAATATGTATTCGTGTGAGACGAAAAAACAAGTTTTCGTGTTAAAAAGCGTAATTAATTAATAAAAAGAATCTCACAACTGTCTATATCAGTGAAGTTTTATTTAAATCGTATTAAGTATTAATAAAAGAAGTGAAGTAAAATTATAATCTGTGTAAGCCTACATTCTTGTAGCATCACAACCCTGCCAAGATATCCATGTCTCTAAAATAAATACTGACGCAGCCGAGGCAAACATAAATATTAAATATTTAAAGAAACAGTTTAATTACAAAGTTAATATTTTTTTTAAACTTGGGGCAAAGGCCAGCTGAAAGTACATTTAGGGCGAAGGCTACCGGAAACTGTCTACTATACGTGCGGTTGCAACTACTATAAGTTCGGCTCCCCAACAGTTGAAATATAATACAACTCCTTCAATACGATCTACTTCAAATTGACGCCCAAAGCGTGATGCTAATAACGTAAAGATACTATATCTACTTCAAATAATAAAAGCAAAAATATTCCATTAAACATTGGTCCGCAAACAAGCCGTGTATGAGGTTTATTATTGCGAATGTGTGGTTATGTGACGCCACTGACGTGAATTGCTTGAGGATGTTCCCCTTGAGCAACGTTGTAGTATGTGGTACATACATGATGGAGCACCGGCACATGTTGTTGCTGCTGTAAGAAGACATCTAACGTGGATATATGATCAGATGTATAGGTCGAGGAGGGCCTGTACTTTGGCCTCCACGAAAACTGATCTTAATCCTTTAGATTTTTCTGTATGGAGTCACCTCAAAAGCGTAGTGTACAATACTGCGTTGATACCGTTGATATACTGGAGCAGAGAATTGTACGTGTTTGTCAAGAATTCGGAGATGATCCGAAGGTGTTTGAAAGAATTTGAGGCAGTATTTTTAACACTTAAATAATTTCAGCCTTATTATATAATATGTAAATTCAATAACAGCCCGCCTTGAAACAATATGTATGTAATAATTTGTAAAATGTATGTAACAGTCATTGCATATGCTTATATTATTGTAAACATGTTCAATAATGTTATTTGAATGTATTACATAATAATGTAGGAGCTGTGAGAATAATAACTTAAACGGTGCTAACAAAGGTAACCTTGAGGCAATAATGAGTTTGAGAGTTTAAATGCTACTAGTCATTATTAGAGCAGCAATAATGTAAATTTTGAGACAGTTTAAAAATAGCCAATCAACAGACAGAAACAGCTTTAGTTAAATGAGGGTATTTTATTGGAGTAGGATTAGCCAATCAGAGCCTTGAAATACAGAAATTTATAAGTTTAGACGGTTGAAATCTATTCAGTTGCCTGCAGACCGTGATAGTAACCGGATGCAAGATGCGTCCTCTAGAGAAATATAATACGTATTCGTGTGAGACGAAAAATAAGTTTACGTGTTAAAAATTACAAGTAATTAATTAAAGAATCTCACAGCTCTCTATATCAGTGAAGTGCTATTTAATTTGTGTCAAGGATTAATAAAAGGGAGTGAATTAAAACTTAAAATCTGTGTAAGCCTACATTCTTAGTGTACCAAAACGGTGCCTAAGAGAAACATGTCTCTAACAATAATACTGACGCAGCCGAGGCAAACATAAATATTTAAAGAAGCAGTTTATTAACAAAGTTAATATTTTTTTTTAAACTTGGGACAAAGGCCACCTAAAAGTACATTTGGGGCGAAGGCTACCGGAAACTGTTTACTATACGTGCGGTTGCAACTACTACAAGTGTTCGGCTCCCCAACAGTTGAAATATAATACCACTCCTTCAATACAAACTACTTCAAATTGACGCCCAAAGCCTGTTGTAAACATCGTAACGGAAATATTGCTTCTTCAAACTGGTGCAAACAACGAAAAAGACAATAACTTTCTCAAATTCGAAACTCACTGTAGAGACTAGTGCAGTATTGCATCCAGATACAAGGACGACACCAACATCTACAGGGAAGAGTTACAGGAATAATAGCATTAAACATACTAAAGTAGAATTGTACTCCTTGTTAAGTTAAGGTGTGAGTGAATTGTGAGAGAACTTAGAATGACCATTATTAAATGAAAAGTAGTCTACCTTTAAAATTTATTTGCACTGATTAGAACAATGTTCTATAATGAAGTCAGTGGCGGCGTGTAATTTGCAATTATCTCGACTATGGCTCGTTAGCGGACCCAAGTTTACTGAAACGTTTTTGCTTCTACTATCGTATACTTTCAGCAGTTTCAGTTTGCGCTATTAATTATGATACATCCTGTATAACACAATTTGTGTATTTTGATGATCTGCACATTCTTTCTTGCAACATTTTTGTCTATCTCTTATAATTTTGGATTTACCACTTATACAAAATTATCCAGAATTCATTCAGAAAGAAGAGGACTTCATAGAAAATTTAAGATTGACATTTTAGTTTAAAAATTTCATGTTTTAATTACAACCATTACAAAAACTTTTGAAATGATGATAATAGTAACGAAAAATATTGCATATGTCGCTAGTTTGAATGGGATAATCTGCAGAAAATATTCGCGTCGCATCTTTGAAAGGTTTTCGGTCATTAGATTTTCGATTTTTGGATTTGCGTTTTGCATTCTCTCTCTCTCTAGCTTAGGCGATGTAAAAATATTTATATTTCTGGTGAAATCTCTATAACGAAGTTTTGTGGAATTCTTTCTATGGCCACCGTAGACAAATGAAAGAGAAAGTCCGATGTGCATGTTAATCGACATAAACATTTGCACAAACTATCTTATTGCTAATTTTCTTGTAGCTGGAAGAGGTTTTAAGCGATAGTCAAATCTTTTAAGAGCTGGTTGCTATGTGGAGCATTCCATTCTCTTTGCATGTCCAGTTCATAAAAAAAACGAATAACGAATAGCTATTTGAGAAAACTATAAATATTGGAAAATTCAAAAATATATATGACATAAATTGTTTGTTTTAACGATATCTACCTTTTTTGTGTAGTAAAATTTTGTCTATATCTTACGGTTTACCAGTTATATGAAAGTCAATCAGAATGAAGAGAACTTCTGCTTCACGTATGGAAAGCCAATTTGAAGTATGAGTTGTATTGTAGTTCAACTGTTGGGGAGCCGAACTTGAAGTAGTTGCAACCGCACGTATGGTAAACAGTTTCCGGTAGCCTTCGCCCCAAATGTACTTTCCGGTGGCCTATGCCCCAAATGTGTAAAAATATTAACTTTGTAATTTGACTGTTTCTTTAAATATTATATATTTATGTTTGCCTTGGCTGCGTCAGTATTATTGTTAGAGACATGTTCCTCTTTGTAGGCTTGTGGTGCGACTGAAGAATGTAGGCTTACACAGATTATAATTTTACTTCACTCCTTTTATTAATGCTTGGTAGGATTTAAATAACACTTCACGATATAGAGAGAGAGAGAGCTGTGAGATTTTTTAAATTAATTACTTGCACTTTTTAAACACTTAAACTATTTTCTCACACAAAATACGTATTAAATTTCTCGAGGACGTGTCTCGCGGCTATCTACAACCAACGCGTCCAGTTATGAGCACTGTCTACAAGCAACTGACTTCTAGATTTGTAAATTTTGCTATATTTCAAGTTCTGATTGGCTAATCCTATTCCAATAGAATACCTTCATTTAACTAAAGCTTTTTCTGGTTGTTGATTGGCTATTTTATTGCTTCCAAGAATCACAAGTAGTATTGTTAAACTTTCCAATTCATTATTGCCTCAAGGTTACCTCATTGTTACCTCATTGTTAGCAACTTTTAACCTATTATTCTCACAGCTCCTACATTATTAAATTACGTAATGCATTCACATAACATTATTGAACATGTGCATATAATATAAACATTTAGAGTGACTGTAATATACACTTTTTATATATTGTTACATACACATAATGCTTTAAGGTGGGCTGTTGCTGAATTTATATATTATATAATTAGACTGGAATCATTTAAGTGTTAAAAATACTGCCTCAGGGGACATTCCCATAAAATTCAAGATGTACATTTCATTTGGCATGAAAATAACTTAAACATATGATCAAATTCGTTAGAGCCATTTTTGAGAAAACCAAAATGTTCGAAAAATTTTCCATGTAAAGGGTAGTTTGGGATGGGGGGATTTTCTTGAAAATCTTCGTGTCGCATCCTTGGAAGATACTAAACTCAAATACCAGGTTTAGTACTTATCCGACTTTTCGTTTTTGAGATATGCTGTCCACAGACAGACAGACACACGGACATGTTTCTAAAAATGCTTCATTTGTATTAAGGGTGCCTAAAAACATGTATTTCCAGTGAAATCTCGGCTTCAAACTTTTTGGTGGAATGCAATACTTCCCCTACTTACTCTACGTAGTAGGAAAAGTAAAAGGGAGAAATAATTTTTTTTTGCTCTAAATACTTTAATTTATTACCTCGCCTTACCGGAAATTCTTGCTAAATCAGACACACTCTTTGTGTTTTGTTTTAATAACCATGTTTTAAGACTAGTGTCTCTTAAATTTTATACTTTTATTCTTCCAAAATTAATTGCAGGGTTACAAAAATATTGTATTGCAAGAAACGTTAAAAATGAAACCAATAAATCTTTCATTATCCTAAAATGAGCGGAGACCATACCATAATACGAAGAAATGTGTGGGTTACCATGGCAACAGAAACAAGAAAGAACATAAAGATATATGTCAGTGGAACACTTTGCCAAACCATGACCGCCATGTTGCCAGACACAAGCTACTATATTTAGCAAGTCTCGTTCCTGGAGTGAAGGAAGGTGTTCTGCCCGGACAATCACAGACACCTCTGGCCTTGGTATTATGGGCCCAACATTTTCCTCACACCTTGCACACTTTAGTGGCGTTCGTGGGGAAATTTACCTATAAATGACGAACAAAATAATATATTTTTACTTTCTCTAATACGTATAGTAAGTAGGGGAGGTATTGTATTCCACCCATAAATTCGATACCGAGATTTCACCGGAAATATATCTTTTGAGACCCCCTGAATCCAAAAACGCATTTTTAGAAACATGTCCGTGTGTGTGTCTGTGAACAGCATAACTCAGAAACGAACAGTCGGATAAACACCAAACTTGGTATTTAGGTTCAGTATCTTCCATAGATGCGACACGAAGGTTTTCAAGAAAATACCCCCAGATTACCCTTTACATGGAAGATTTTTCGAAAATTTTAATTTTCTCAAAAATGGCTAACGATTTTGATTAAAATATCATATGTTTAAGATATTTTTATGACAAATAAAATGTATATCTTGAATTTCCTGGGAATGTCTCCAAAAGCATTCTTTATTGTGAACGACTTTTGCATAACTCGTAAACCATAAGAGATAGACAACATTTTACTACATAAAAATGTAGATCGCGTTAAAATACACAATTTATGTCATATAAATTTTTTTGTTGAGTGAACCATTTTCGAGATATTACTTGTTATTCCCTTAAATTTTTCAATATTTTCTCAAATGGGAATTCGTTATTCATTTTTTTGTCTTGGATATGCAAAGAGTATTAATCTGTGGGAAAGGGAATGGTGCTTCATCTAACAACCAGCTATTAAGAGATATGTATGTGCTTAAAGGCTACTGTATTTCTATATTTCCCTTGTAAATATACATTCCCCTTACATCTACAAGAAAATTAGCAATAAGATAGAGTCTGCAAATGTTTATTTCGATTAACATGAAGTAGATGGAGAATAAGCGTTTGTAAAAATAGTTTGTACAAGAGTAGAGAAAGTCATGTGAGTGCAACACATCAGATTTTTAGACAGCAAGGCCTAAAAGTACAACTTCTAACACAGTGCATACGAGCTAAAACATTTAGATTATCGCACTAGTGGTATAATCTTTATTGTGACCAACTTTGTTTTCAAGTCCAACCACATGGCAATTACCCTTTATATTTGCTCCTGTTTAATAACTCGACTTGGGATTAGGTTTTTTACTTTTCATTATACGTCGTCCTCGTGGTATAGGGGTAGAATGCTAGCATGGCGTTCCCGCGGCAGCGGGTTCAAACCCGGCGGAGGGCGAGGGATTTTTTTCGGGTGTAAAAATCCTTAGCATGGCCTTCTTCGGAAGAGAAGTAAAGCCGGTGGTCCCGCGTCGTAGATTTACGGCATGTAAGAAAACCTTAAACCTAATAAAGAGGTCTCTGAGCAAAATTCCTGGTCTTACGCGCCCAATATAGAATAGGACGCTAAGGACCATAGTAGTTAAATCTAGGAAGAAAGGAAAGATCAGGAATGGCATTATTATACTGGGGGGGCTGGAGTGCACAAAAATGCCTGACTATTCTGGCAGGGGAATCTGCCCATTCTGTGATTGGATGAGGACTGGGTACATATTTTGGCGGAATGTGTACAGTGGGAGAACCAGCGAACAATTAAATTCAAAGAAAAAGCCTTAAGTTCTTTTAGAAGGAGATTGAAATGTTGCTGACCAGAGGAACTGGCAAAACATGGGTAATTTCTTGTCTAAAATACGCGAAGCTAGGTCAAATTTGTTCAGTTAGTCAAAGGTAATGTATCTCTATTTTACTTTTTCTTGTTTTTTGGTTTGTCTCTTTTTCTGTTGTTTATTTTGTCACCGTGCCTTTGAAGATGTTATTGTCTTTACGTTGTTATTTATTAATTCCACGTTTAGAAATATTTAATTTGTAATTTGATTGTTTCTTTAAATACTTAATATATTTATGTTTGCCTCGGCTGCGTCAGTATTATTGTTAGAGACATGGAAGTCTTGGCAGGGCGTGATGCGACAATAATGTAGGCTTACACAGATCTTAAGTTTTAATTCACTCCTTTTTATTAATCCTTGACACAAATTAAATACACCTTTACTGATATCGAGAGCTGTGAGATTGTTTTATTTAATACTTGCACTTTTTAATACATGTACCATTTTCGTCTCACACGAATACGTATTTAATTTCTCGAGGACGCATCATGCATCCGGTTACTATCACTGTCTGCAGGCAACTGACTAGATTTCAACCGTCTAAACTTGTAAATTTCTGTATTTCAAGTCTCTGATTGGCTAATCCTACTCCAATAGAATACCTGAATTTAACTAAATCTTTTTCTGGTTGTTGTTTGGCTATTTTTATAAACTGTGACTAAAATTACATTAATGCTTCCAAGAATCACAAATAACATTTATACTCTCAAACTCATTATTGCCTCAGGGTTACCTCATTGTTACCTCATTGTTAGCAACGTTTAACTTATTATTCTCACAGCTCCTACATTATTAAATTACGTAATACATTCATATATCATTATTGAACATGTATACAATAATATAAGCATATGCAATGACTGTTACATACATTTTACAAATTATTACATACACATATTGCTTCAAGCTGGGCTGTTATTGAATTTACATATTATATAATTTGACTGATATCATTTAACTGTTAAAAATACAGCCTCGCCTTGTATCTTAAATATGCACTAAATGCTTGTGTAGTAACTTCAATAATTTGAAACTAAAAAAGATACCTTGTCTATCTATCTAGTAGTTAAAGAGCGTCCATAAATAAAACTCAATTTAATTATTCTCTCTTTTTACATGATTAATTTCTCATGGCGCTCTCATTATATGTTCAGAATGCAGATCGTCATACTTCAATTTATCGCAAATTGTTGTAGAGTTAGTCTATACATTGGCAGCTTTCTTTGGTCTAAAATGTTACTCATTTATTTAAGCTGCATAAAGACTCAATGGCGTAAATTATGAATTCAGAAGAAACAAGTGGAAGTGAAATTATAGAAGCAACAGAAAGAATAACACTGGAAGTACTTACGCAAAATGTCTAGAAACTAATGTTATATAGGATTTAATCGCTTCATTTCGTGGTGTAGACAAACGTGGTGAAAATAATTTCACTGAAAATGGCTGCTAGCAAATCAACAAACAATCTGAAATCTCGCTTTTTACTTTCTCTACTAGGTATAGTAAGTAGGGGAAGTATTGTATTCCACCCAAAAATTCTATACCGAGATTTCACCGGAAATACACGTTTTGAGACCCCCTGAGTCCAATAAAAAGCATTTTTGGAAACATGTCCGTGTGTGTGTCTGTAAACAGCATAACTCAGAAATGAACAATCGAATAAACACCAAACTTCGTATTTAGGTTCAGTATCCTCCAGAGATGCGACACAAAGGTTTTCAAGAAAATCCCACCATCCCAGATTACCCTTTACATGGAACATTTTTCTAAATGTTTAATTTTCACCGTAAATACACGTTTTGAGACCCCCTGAGTCCAAAAAAAAGCATTTTTGGAAACATGTCCGTGTGTGTGTGTCTGTGAACAGCATAACTCAGAAACGAACAGTGGGATAAACACTAAACATGGTATTTAAGTTCAGTATCTTCCAGAGATGCGACACTAAGATTTTCAAGAAAATCCCACCACCCCAGATTACCCTTTACATTGAACATTTTTCGAAAATTTTAATTTTCTCAAAAATGGCTCTAACAATTTTGATTAAAGTATAATATCTTTAAGATATTTTTATGACAAATAAGATGTATATCTTGAATTTTCTGGGAATGTCTCCAAAAGTATTCTTCATTGTGAACGACTTTTGCATAACTGGTAAACCATAAGAGATAGACAAAATTTTACTGCACGAAAAATGTAGATCGCGTTAAAATACACAATTTATGTCATATGCATTTATTTTGAGTGAACCGTTTTCGAGATATTGCTTGTTATTCCCTTACATTTTCCAATACTTATACTTTTTCTCAAATTCGTTTTTCATTTTTCTATGTCCTGGACATGCACAGAGAATGGAATACTCAACATAGCAACCAGCTCTTAAAATATTTGACTATCGCTTAAAGCCTACCAATTCCCCTTGCATATACAAGAAAATTAGCAATAAGATTAACATGAAGCATATGGAGAATAGGCGTTTGTAAAACTACTTTGTACAAGAGTAGATAAAGTCATGTGAATGTAACACATCAGATTTTTTTCTTCATATTTTGATTTCCAACACTGTCCCACAAATGGCTAGCTGAAAGAACAACTGAAGACGCAACAGAAAATATTGTAATTCTTTGTAATAAATCAAAGAGAACATATGCGTTTATCACTCCAAAATGTATTTAAAGCAACTTTAGGAGAAATATTTATCTGACTTTTAAGTTCTGCCAGTTGTAATTTGTAATTACTTTCTCTACTGCGTACAGTAAGTAGAAGCATTCCATTCCACCCAAAAATTCGATACCGAGATTTCAACGGAAATACATGTTTTGAGGCACCTGAATCTGATGCAGTAATTTGTATAATTAATTATTTAAATGTAAAGAATGATTATAGTATGAATATGCATTTTTGTGTGTCATTGATTTAAGATGTTTGTTGATTGTAAGCATTGTCGAGAAGTAAGTTTATACTGCCTTACTGAAACTGACAATAATAGCGTGCAATGATGCAGCGAGGGGGTGAGCTGTTTATCATTATTAGAGACGAGGAAGTTACGTAATGTTGGCGCGTTTTTCTTAGAATTTGCTGGAACATTCTTCCTAGAGCATATGTATTCATAATTTTCATTGGATATAAAAATAGACGCTAATGTTGGCGCGTTTTATTAGCCAATAGCAGTTCAGTTATAATCTTTAGGCATATCGTGGTGTAGGAGTATAAAAAGGGCTAGGTTAGAGATAGACCCCGTCAGTTCGTCGAAAATATTTGTATGCTACACGTCGCCTTCAGTCCGTCAGTTCGTCGAAAATATTTGTATGCTACACGTCGCCTTCAGTCCGTCAGTTCACCGAAAATATTTGTAAAGTATACGTCGGCTATCGATTCACCAGTTACGCGTAGCAGAGTTATGAAAAATCTAAAGTTTTGTAAAGTTAATTATACAAAAATTTGAAGTACGCGAATTAGGAATGATCAGTAATGAAGTTATTATAACAGTTTCAGTTTGGCGAGTGTCTAGATCAATGTGTAAATTTGATAGTGAATGTGTTCGACAATAAAAAGTGTAAAACAAATTCCCTCATCAGTGTTATCTTTGGATAAATGACTCTTTTCCGTTTACACAACCTGTATAAAGAGAAGTGCTCGACCCAAAAGGATAATAGCTAGCCGGAGGACAGTGAACCAAAAATTAAATAAAATAACAGTAGCATTCTTTCAAACAAAAACTAATACTGCCGCAAATTGCTGACACCAGATGGAGCTAACAAAGAATCACGTCACAAAATGGCTTCACCACGTGAAGTAAACGCATACACAAATAACATAAATTTACCATCGCAAATTGGCTCCACAACGTACAATAATGTTAAATAAATAATATTAGAAGTATACCACTTCAAATTGGCTCCCAAACGTGGGGCTAAAAAAATGTTAAATATAAATAACATTAAACCACTTCAAATCCAAAAAAGGCATGTTTAGAAAAAGGTCCGTGTGTGCGTCTGTGTGGATGTATGTCCGGTCTGTGAACAGCATAACTCAAAAACGAAAAGTCGAATAAATACCAAACTTGGTATTTAGGTTTACTATCTTTCAAAGATGTGACACAAAGATTTCAAAAAAAATCCTCTCACTCCAGACTACGCTTTACATATGACATTTTTCGAACATTTTGATTTTCTCAAAAATGGCTCTAACGATGGTTATTAAAATATCATATATTTAAGATATTTTTATGACAAATGAAACGTATATCTTGAATTTTCTGGGAATGTCCCCAAAAGTTCTCTTCATTCTGAATGGCATTTGCATAACTGGTAAACCGTAAGAGATAGACAAAATTTTGCTACACAAAGAATCTATATTGCATTAAAACACACAATTTAGGTTATATACTTTTTGTCCAGTGAACCATTTCCTAGATATTCCTTGTTATTTGTTTGAAGTTTTGCAATACATATACTTTTTCTCAAATGGGAATTCGTTATTTGTTTTTTACTTTTTCACCTACGTATAGTAAGTAGGGGAAGTACTGTATTCCACCCAAAAATTGGATACCGAGATTTCACCGAAAATACATGTTTTGAGGTCCCCTGAAACCAATTTTTTTTTTGGAAACATGTTCGTGTATGTGTCTGTGAACAGCATAACTCAGAAACGAACAGTCGGATAAACACCAAACTTGGTATTTAGGTTCAGTATCTTCCAGAGATGCGACACGAAGGTTTTCAAGAAAATCCTCCCACCCCAGATTACCCTTTACATGGACATTTTTCCAAAATTTTAATTTTCTCAAAAATGGCTCTAACGATTTTGATTAAAATAGCATAGGTTTAAGATTTTTTGATAACAAATGAAATGTATATCTCGAATTTTCTGGGTATGTCTCCAAAAGTATTCTTCATTGTGAACTACTTTTGCATATCTGGTAAACCATAAGAGATAAACAAAATGTTACTACACAAAAAATGTAGATCGCGTTAAAATACATAATTTATGTCATATATATTTGTTTTGTTGAGTGAACCATTTTCGAAATATTGCTTGTTATTCTCTTAAATTTTCCAATACTTATACTTTTTCTCCAATTCGTTATTCATTTTTTGTATGTCCTGGACATGCAAAGAGAATGGAATGCGCCACATAGCAACCAGCTCTTAAAACATTTGACTATCGCTTAAGGCCTACCATATTCCCCTTGCACCTGCAGAAAATTAGCAGTAAGTTTAACATCTCGATATATCGATTAACATGAAGTAGTTTGTACAAGAGTAGAGAAAGTCATGTGAGTATAACACATAAGATTTGTCATTACTGACCTATCTTCGATATCAGCATAGAACTCTCATAAGCTATCCTCTACTACAGCTGCGGCATTATGAACCGTCTTCCATTCAACTTTCCTTTTTCATAAAGGAGATTTAAAACCACAGAAATGTTAATCTTGAAGAATGGGCCTTGGAAACGTAAAGTACATTAATCTTATTTTTACTTTTTACCTAAGGTGTGCCAAATTCCACATGTGAGATTCAGCTACTGTGTCTCACATTTATCAAAAGGATGTTATTTTTCCAGACGCTGGTGTCCGTGTAAATGATAAATGGGCAGGGCGAGAATGTGGAGCTGCTGAAGCAGTTCAGAATTATTCTTATTGGCCCAGATATTGGAATCAGCCCTCTCAAAAACTGCATCGCTGCAAAATATGTGGTCTTGACACACAGTCATCTTCATCATGGGACTAACGGTTAACACTGTACCTGTTGTTATATAAAATCCTTAGAGGTGCTGCTGATCTGGTGGTCTCTAGAAGGTGTTGTGCAGCTCATCACTGTTGGATGCTGATGTAGATTGCTTTTATTGTGTTCAGATGAGTGTCTTTAATGTATGTGTACTTAAATGTTGCTATGGTTTAGTGTGTTAATGTTTGTTTTGCTTCGGCTAGCTATAACTTTGCGGTAGGCATTTTGCTCTTGTCAGGGTGTGGTATAACGGCTCAGGATAATGCAAATAATATAACACACAAAATTCAAAGTACTAATAATTAAATATATTGAAACTTTGCAGATCACTTCCACATACAACACTGATATAAACTGACGAACTTATTCGCATTGACAGAGTATTTGCGTGTACTCGAACTATTTTATAACTACTCACTGTTCTTATTGATTATTAGCACAATTATTATAGCACCTGATAAATATTACTGTTCTTGTTGTACCAAAGTAATAATTATACACGATAATTTACATAGCATCACGCGTAGCTTCTGCATTCTATGCAAGGGCGGCACGAGGAACTGGTGAATTTGCAACGCACTTCTTAGCTTCGCGTGTATCTACGCCTAAGAGTATGTGAACGTGGCTTTCATTTGAGGTAGTATTTTTAACACTTAAATGATTTCAGTCAAATTATATAATAAAAAGTATAATAACAGCCCGCCTTGAAGCAATATGTATGTAACAAGATATAAAAAGTGTATATTACAGTCATTGTATATGTTTATATTATTGTATACATGTTCAATAATGTTATGTGAATGTATTACGTAATTTAATAATGTAGGAGCTGTGAGAATAATAGGTTAAAGGTTGCTAACAATGAGGTAACAATTAGGTAACCTTGATGCAATAATGAGTAAGAATGTTTAATAATGCTAATAGTCATTATTGGAGTAACACAATAATGTAATTTTTGTGACAGTTTATAAAATAACCAATCAACAACCAGAAAAAGCTTAAATTAAATAAAGGTACTCTAGGGACTAGGATTAGCCAATCAGAGACTTAAAATACAGAAATTTACAATTTTAGGCACAAGAAGTCAAGTCAGTTGCTTGTAGATAGTGCTCATAATTGGACGCGAGATGTGTCCTCGAGAAATTTAATACGTATTCAGCGTGAGATAAAAATAGTTTACGTATTAAAAAAAGTGCAAGTAATTAATTTAAAAATCTCACAGCTCTCTCTATATCAGTGAAGTATTATTTAAATTCTGTCAAGAATTAATAAATGTAGTGAAGTAAAATTATAATCTGTGTAAGCCTACATTCTTCAGTCGCACCACAACCCTGCTAAGACATCCATGTCTCTAACAAAAATACTGAAGCAGCCGAGACAAACATAAATATATAATATTTAAAGAAACATTCAAAATTACAAAGTTAATATTTTTAAACCTACGAAACGAAGGCTACCGGGTACCATACGTGCGGTTGCAACTACTTCAAGTTCGGCTCCCAACAATCGAAATACAATACGAAATTGAAATTGAGTTTTATTTATGGACGCTCTTTAACTACTATGGTTCTTAGCGTCCCATTCTATACTGGGCGTGTAAGACCGGTAATTTTGCTCAGAGGCCTCTTTATCATTCTTGAGGTTCTTTTACGTGCCGTAAATCTACGACACGGGACCACCGGCTTTACTTCCCTTCCGGAGGAAGCCATGCTAAGGATTTTTACGCCCGAAAAAATTCATCGCCCTCCGCCGGGTTTGAACCGCGACCTTTGGAAGAAATACAATACAACACCACCATAAAATTAACCTAACTTCACATTGGATACTATAATGTCCTATAACATGCTCTGTACCACTGACATCTTATATAAACGTTTGGTAGCTTTAAAACTGCTATCGAATGTTCTAGATGGTTACACATTGTTGTTCATACTACATTGTTGAACACAGAATATGTTTTGTTCCTTTCTTTCATGTTGAATTCACATTGTTACAGTATTTATAGGAATTTGTATCTTCTAGCTGCAAACAGAAATACTTTTGGCTTTTTTTTAAATATGATTAACATACATATATTATCGTAACCTATAACTCTTTAAAATCATTATATTTCTGTTGTAGGATGGTGATGCAATTGTGTTTGTCGTGAATAATTAAATAACAATATTTAAAATATTTCAGCTTTGCTAGTAGGGGCTAACGTTTATTGGATTAGTAGTGGATACCGCCTCACGATTGTCTATATCTCCACCCGTTAGTTTATGTATGTTGATTTTGAAAATAAAGCGTTATTACGTAAATGCATAATTTTGTTTTTATAATATCTATAAGAGCACACCGATAGTCTTCATTAATGATATGTCAGACAGAGAAGATACATACAGAATGCGTACAAATGGTTATAAACTTAAATATTTTCTCTTTGTATAGAATACAATTATGATTCATAAATTAAAACTTAAGCAAAGCGGTAGGTTACTACACAAATTACAAGTGTTCAATATGGGATCCATTTTTGATTTGGCATATGTACATCCAGCCCGTAGTTCATTTCTTGACGTTAGCATGTCTGGTGTAACTGATCCTACCGTATCAAGTCAGGTAGGTCTGCAGGTGTATTTGTATTTTATTTTCATAATGCTATACAAAATTCTTACAAATTTTAAGATATTACTTTGAGTTGCTATTTTTTCCTTCTTTGATTCATTATGCATTTTAACACTGTGATTATTGTGACGGTATTTAATGTATTTAAGTTTGTTAGCTCCACGTTGTGGTAGCCAATTTGAAGTGGTATAATTAGTGTTTGTTTGAAAGAATGCTACTGTTTATTTGCCGCACGTATAAAAGACAATTTGTCGCGGTCACTTCGTGTTATCTTTTACTGAGCGCCTATTATTTTATTTAATTTTGGGTTCACTGTCCTCCGGCTAGCTATGATCTTTTTGGTCGAGCACTTATCTTATACAAGGTGAGTAAACGGAAAGGAGTCTTTTATCCAAAGATAACACTGATGAAGAATTTGTTTTACACTTTTATTGTCGTAACATATTATGCACTTTCACATATTAATCTTGACACTCGCCAAACTGAAACTGTTATAATAACTTATTTACTGCTCATTCTTAATTCGCGTACTTCAACTTTTTGTGTAATTAACTTTACAACACTTGAGATTTTTCATAACTCTGCTACGTGTAACCTGCGAATCGATAAACTGTGCGATGTATTCAGCGACGTGTAATGCACAAATATTTCCGATGGACTGGAGCCGACGTGCAATGTACAAATGTTTCCGATGGACTGACCGAATTTGACTCTGACCTAGCCCTTTTTATACTCCTACACCCCGATATGCCTAAAGATTATAACCGAGCTGTTATTGGTTAATAAAACGCGCCAACATTAGCGTCTATTTTTATATCCAATGAAAATTACGAAAACATATGCTCTAGGGAAAAATGTTCCAGCAAATTCTAAGAAAAACGCGCCAATATTACGTCATTTGCTCGTCTCTAATAATGATAAACAGCTCACCCCCTCACTACATTATTGCACGCTATTATTGTCAGTTTCAGTAAGGCCGTATAAACTTACTTCTCGACAATGCTTACAATCAACAAACATCTCAAATCAATGTGACACAACAATGCATATTCACACTATAATCACTCTTGACATTTACATAATTTGTGATACAAATTACTGCATCATTATTTATGCATGGTGGGTCATAAAATATTCATATTGCTTTATTTTTCTAAACGATTTTTCTCTTACTCTCCCCATATATTCTCCTATTCTTTTTATATCCCTCTCCTTTTGTATTTTCATTATCCTAACTTTTAATACTTCTTTGTTAACATTCTCCCATTGTTTAGGTAAAAACTGATCTCTCCACAACTTAGTTTCTTCACATTCAATTATATAATGCAAATCATTATCTGCCTCTCCACAAAGAGGACACCTATCCAAATTCGCTCCCTTCCTATCTCCCCTAAGCCTATGTGCACTTAATCTAGACCAGGCCCACCCTTCTCTCACTTACTATTACCTACATCCACAATCTTCTCCCTTCCCCAGTTCACCTTTAATTGTCTATATAGTTCCAAACTTTTCTTTCCTTCCAGACTTTGAAATAATTGTTGTTTCTCTATATCTTCTACTTTGTTCCTCACTTCTTTCCAGAAACCTTTAACTAACCCCTCTCTCTCCTCCCATAATTTACCCATTCCTATTTCCTTTAGAATTCTCCTTGTTACTTGAGCCCAGTTCATCCCAGCACTGGATTTTTCTTGTATTATTAAACATTGCCTCAAGATATTATGCTCGTCCAATGATTTCAATCAATGCAAATATTTAAGTATCCTTTCTACTATTATGCCCTTACTACCTGCTCTTCCCAACTCCAACATTGCTGTTCCATTAGGTGATGAAATAGATACATTTACAGAACGATCCATGTACTTTATCAATCATCTCCCATCCTTTGTCACTTCCCCAAATCTCTGATCCATAGACCATTTTTGCTTCAACTACAGCTTTGTAAACCCTTTCCCACCATTTAATTTGCATATCTGGTATTTTCTTTCAGCATATTCTTATAGCAGTGATTGCTACTGCAGAGAGCGGTGGCACGCTTTCTTAACACCTCGCACACTGTCATTGTTGGACTTGCTAGTTCTCCACTCGCCCGCCGCACAGACTTTTAGGACTGCGCGCAAAAGGCGTTCTGAACTCTCCACAATCTCAACTGACACACGCGGTCCTACAATGCTCTTTCCTTTACAGAGACACCCTCTCGTTTGTGTCTGATTGTACTACTTATGAATGTTGTTACCAGAAGGGGCGTTAAACCCTTGGCCTATATGCCCACTGAACTGTAACCATTGAATTATGTTTCGCGAATTCCAAGACACAAAAAGCGTTTTCCACCCGAGTTGCCATGTTTTGTTTATTTCCTTATCATGACTACGAAACAAAACGAAGTCTGCAAACATAGAATTAAAAATCTGATGTGTTACACTCACATGACTTTCTCTACTCTTGTACAAACTATCTTTACAAACGCTTATTCTCCACATGCTTCATGTTAATCGAGATGTTAATCTTATTGCTAATTTTCTTCTAGATGCAAGGGGAATATAGTAGGCTTTAAGCGATAGTCAAATATTTTAAGAGCTGCTATGTGGAGTATTTCATTCTCTTTGCATTACCAGGACAAAAAACATGAATAACGACTTCCCATTTGAGAAAAAGTATAAGTATTGGAAAACTTAAGGGAATAACAAGAAATATCTCGAAAACGATGCATTCAACAAAAAATGTATATGACATAAATTGTGTATTTTAACGCGATCTCCATTTTTTGTGTAGTAAAACTTTGTCTATCTCTTATGGTTTACCAGTTATGCAAAAGTCGTTCACAATGAAGAATACTTTTGGAGACATTCCCAAAAATTCAAGATATAGATTTTATTTGCCATGAAAATATCTTAAACATATGATATTTTAATCAAAATCGTTAGAACCATGTTTGAGAAAATTAAAATTTTCGAAAAATGTTCCATGTTAAGGGTAATCTGGGGTGGGGGGATTTTCTTGAAAACCTTCGTGTCGCATCTCTGGAAGATACTGAACCTAAATACCAAGCTTGGTGTTTATCCGACTGTTCGTTTCTGAGTTATGCTGTTCACAGTCACACACACAGACACATACACGGACATGTTTCTAAAAATGCTTTTTTTGGATTCAAGGGGTCTCAAAACATATATTTCCGGTGAAATCTCGGTATCGAATTTTTGGGTGAAATACAATACTTGCCCTACTTACTGTACGTAGTAGAGAAAGTAATAAATTATAGTGAGTGGAGATAGTCATATGAGTGTAACATACCAGATTATTTTCAAATATGATACCTTAAATGGTCTAGGTAGCATAGAAGCTAAAGCTGCGAACACGAGGTAAATTTACATGACAAGATTAAGTAATGTTTGTGATGACATTGGGATCTATTTGAAAGAGATGTATACACTGCAAACCTTCGGCCAAGACTTACAATGGACTTCCCACCAGAACTGTGATTCCCCCAACAGCATTTTCCATACAAAGCCAGACATGAACCGTGTTTGTTTCCAAGGCTCTTTTATCGAGCTGCAGTATTTCCCAATATAGGGTAGAGGCGTGAATATAAAACAGGTTGCAAGAAGATAACACACATCTTCTCTCACTCCTCGCTTCGCACGACCTTGTGAGTATTTACAGGTTTGCTGTAAGAGTAGTGTCTCTTTTGCTTTCTCTATACATACCTCAGGCAAACGACGTATTAAATATTTCCGAAAATTAGATATCGACATTTCAATGGAAGTGTGCGTTTTGAAGATTCCAAATTTAAAAGGAAACAAAATATACTTTGAGGAAAGTTTGAATGTTTGTGTGTGTATGTGCGTGGGATGTTAGTCTGTCTATTTGTCACTGAACAACAACTCAAATCGAGAAGTAACAGTGAGTTTAACATTTAAATCAAAAGTTTGGGATATCCACGTGAGGCAGTATTTTTAACATTTAAAATGATTTCAGTCTAATTATATAATATATAAAATATAATAACAGCCCGCCTTAAAGCAATATGTGTATGTAGCAATACATAAAAATGCATGTAACAGTCACTGTATTAATGTTTATATTATTATGTACATGTTCAATAATGTTATGTGAATGTATCACGTAATTTAATAATGTAGGAGCTGTGAGATTAATAGGTTAAAAGTTGCTAACAATGAGGTAACCTTGGGGCAATAATGAATTAGAAAGTTTAATAATGCTACTGGTATTTCTTGGAGCAGCAAGAATGTAATTTTTGAGACAGTTTATAAATAGCCAATCAACAACCAGAAAAAAGCTTAAGTTAAATAAAAGTATTCTAATGGAGTAGAATTAGCCAATCAGAAACTGAAATAGGACAAATTGTATAAATTCAGAGTTCAGTTGCTTGTAGACAGCGTTCCTAACTGGTCGCGAGACGCGTCCTCGAGAAGTTCAATATGCATTCAGTGAGGCAAACATAAATAGATAATATTTAAAAAAAACAGTCAAATTACAAAGTTAATATTTTTAAACTTGGGTAGAAAGCTACCGGAAACATTTTTTTACCATACAGAGAAGCAACAACGCGTTTCTCACACGAGACAACGAAAAGTTGTCCAGAAGTTTCTGAAAACATCCTGTGAAGTCCTTTTCATTCATGCCGAAGCATAGTTGGATTATAAATCGCCAGGGACAGAAAGCATCAGCAGTTTCCGAAATATTTTTGTCGTTCGCGGTAGTGTTTCCGTCGGTTTTATTCTAGACTCACGCTGGGCGGCCAATTTGCGGCGGTATTTCTCCTCTTTGCGGGGGTACGTGGCTATTTGGTGGCACGGGATTTTTAGGAAAGGTTCAGGGTTCGGTACTAGCTCAGGGATTTTGCATGGATCTTGGATCTCGGGTTAGTGGTGAATATGACTTTTGTCGTTCCTGCTCGTTTACTTTCCGTCACCGTTTTAAAATCTAATTCCTGCTATTGCGTCAACACACACACGCGCATTTCCTTATTGCTACGCTGCATATCATCGCACCTATCCGCCGACACATTTTCTAAGAACCATCTCCAAGGAACTACCACGACCAAGTGTGTCTTATAAACTCTGCTGTTTCTCTATTTCAAATGTTCTATCTCCCCATTCCACATCACCATTCTATGCGTTCAATAGAGGGAAATCCCACCCGTTTACGGCCGCTGATGGCACTGTCTAACCCTTCTTCACATTTAGTAACATTCGCTTCCCAGTCTTTTTCAATACTATTCCTACTGTTATTAATATTTATTTTCCCTATGTTTGTAATTTTATTTAGCTACTCAAAACGTACTGCTTCACATTTTAACATTTTGCTTTCTCTACCACGTATCTATAATAGGCAGAGGACATATTTTGCTTTCCAAATAAAATCTGATATCGAAGTTTCACCGAAATAGATCTTTCAAGATCTCTGAACCCACCTAGGTGTATGTGTGGGTGCGTGTGTGCTTGAGAGCAGCTTAACTCAAAAACTAAAGAAGGGTAAATGTCAAATTTGGTGATTTAAAGTTTACAGTATGAAAGTTCTCAAAAGGTCTGTCTCCTTAATCATGAAACTGTTTTCGTATTCTTTATTTTCTTAAAAAAAATCTCTAAAGACTTTGATTAAAATACCAGATGTTTAAGATGCATCTTCATTCCTAATAAAATATGAGGTAGCGTATGGTGTGCATTGTCGCGACGGACACATTATTGCTGTATAGAATGACATTGTTGAAATAATTATTTCGTTTGTGAGTTGAATTCTTGTCCAGCGCGGCATTTCTCTCCACCTCCTAATCAGGGAGGGTGAAGGCAAGTTCAGGGAAGAGCCTCTTTGCCTGATAGCGTGGTTCAGTCTGGTAGTGGAGTGAGTCTAGTGTATATCTTCGGAGTGTGTGGTTGTGTGTAGGAATGCGTGTTGCCGTGTGTGTGCGTGGGGCAGCTACCTCCAATGTTTGTCTGCAACCTTTTGTGTACAATGTAACAGCACTAAGGCAACTTTATAATAAACCAGAGTTAAATGTGAATTTATGTGTTATGTTATAAATATCCCACAGCTGCTTTAGCTTTGTGCAGCAAGTTCCTGGTATCTCTCGTTTGCCTCTGCTGTTACGTCCCCCAATGTTTATACCGGGGTAACTAAATTTTCGACCTTACCCCGGTGTATAACTATATATATATACATATATATATTTATATATATTTCATTTTAAGTGAATAGCCTATGAATTTTGTAAAATGTGTAAACCATAAGAGATAAACCAAAGGTTACTTCACGAAAATCGCAGAACTCATTCAAATATACACTTGATGTCAAATAACTTTTTCTGTGGCATTAGCCGTTTTTTAAATATTCGTTGTTACATCCCTAAACTTTCTCAAGTTGAACTACATGTCATGTCTATAAAACATTTTAGAACATGCACTATCCTACTTTTCCCCCAAATGGGTTGATTATTAATGAAAATTGACTGAAAATTGACTTACGATAAGTGAACCGTTGTGTGCTGGTTTTCCATACTGTTTAATTTGAGATTATTTATAATCAAAACGTAACGTGAATAAAGGATTAGTTCATTACTAAAATACATCGGTTGTGCTATAAACAGTTGTAATTAAGTCCTATGGTCTAATGTGAAGATATTTCTCTGAAGTGGAAAAAAGAATCACATTTAATATTACCAGTGTGGTATAAGGTATACTTCTGAATAATTAATTGTTAGGGAAAGTCAAGTGACTGTTACGCATTGATATTTCCCTCTTTTGAACACATAGTGTTTATAAACAAATAACGGGGAACGCAACACACTTAAGGATGAAAATTCAGCGAAATCTTTAAAACTGTCCATGTTTTGCTTATAGGTCTATTAATAAGAATGAATCACCTAGTTACATAATCTGTATTTGGTGTCTGTTACTGATAATCAAAAATAATTTCACACGAGTTTTTAAATATACCTGAGCTCAAGGCCAGATAGCCCTTTAAAATTCCAAAGAGGTTTTTCTCTCACCTTATTGTTTTTTTTACATTCATATGCGTTCAAATGTTTCATCTGATGCAATTTTTAATCAATTACCTTCAAATTTTGTAGAGAAACACCCTAAACTGTTAGTATAAAACATTTGGAGGGATTTTCCTTTTTTGGTTATAATGGGGGAATATTAATCATTAGGTTATCTAATTAGCATAATAAAATTAGGAAAAATATTGTTCCTCATAAGTTTGTAACACTAATAAAATATCTGTTTGCAATGTTTTTTCTTGAATATTCGTTAGAGTTAAACTGGATACTTATAATGATAAAGGTTTAATTGTTTCATCGTATGGACAATGTTTGTTAACCATTTGAATAATTCATTAAACAATTCCTTGAAAACTACAAGATATTGCAAAGAAAATTTGTATACATGTTAATAATTTGGAGTGTTACTTGAGGTATAAGTTTCAAACCATGTGTTAATAAATGTAGAATTTATACATTTCACCTATAACCTTAATGGTAAATAAATACTCTTTTCTGCTTATGCTGCCCCGTTTAAGATTTATCAGGATATTGCGATCAAATTTCGAAGAAACGTCTATAAATACCTAAAAGGCTACACAGTGAAATAGATATTTCCTGTTATAAAAATCTAATGTGATACATTCACATGACTTTGTCTACCCACTCTCTTTATTAATGTGTATACAAACTATACTTACTAAAGCTTATTACTTTCTCTACTACGTATACTAAGTAGGGGAAGTATTGTATTCCACCCAAAAATTCGATACCGAGATTTCACCGGAAATATTTTTGGAAACATGTCCGTGTGTGTCGGTGTGTGTGTCTGTCTGTGTGTCTGTCTGTCTGTGTGTCTCCCTGTGAACAGCATAACTCATAAACGAACAGTCGGATAAACACCAAACTTGGTATTTAGGTTCAGTATCTTCCAGAGATGCGACACGAAGGTTTTCAAGAAAATCCCCCTACCCCAGATTACCCTTTACTTGGAAAATTTTTCAATAATTTTAATTTTCTCAAAAATGGCTCTAACGATTTTGATTAAAATATCACATGTTTAAGATATTTTCATGACAAATAAAATGTATATCTTTAATTTTCTGGGAATGTCTTCAAAAGTATTCTTCATTGTGAACGACTTTTGCATAACCAGTAAACCATAAGAGATAGACAAAATGTTACTACACAAAAAATGTACATCGCGTTAAAATACACAATTTATGTCATATACAGTTTTGTTGTTGAGTGAACCATTTTCGAGATATTGCTTGTTATTCTCTTAAATTTTTCAATACTTATATTCTTAAATGGGAATTCGTTATTCATTTTTTTGTCTTGGATATGCAAAGAGTATTTATCTGTGGCAAAGGGAATGGTGCTGCACATAGCAACCAGCTATTAAGAGATATGTATGTGCTTGAAGGCTACTGTATTTCTATATTGCCCTTGTAAATATATATTCCCCTTAGATCTACAAGAAAATTAGCAATAAGATAGAGTCTGCAAATATTTATCTCGATTAACATGAAGTAGATGGAGAATAAGCGTTTGTAAAAATAGTTTGTACAAGAGTAGAGAGTCATGTGAGTGTAACACATCAGATTTTTTTTTCAATGTATTACATTTAATCCAAATAAACCTTTGCAGGAATAGTTACATTACAAATTTCGTTATAGATACAAAGGGAAAGCGACAGTCAAATGTTTAAGAACTGGACGCATACACTGGACTTAAAATTCCATACTGTTTGCATGCAATCGTGAGAAATAACTGAATATTTACAGGACTTTAAGAGAATGGTAAAGAAATGAACAATTCGATCGTTTAATAACGGATATCTCAGAAAAACTATTTGAAATAAATTGTATGTTTTAAAGGGATCTACATTTTTTGTGTGGTATGGTTTCGTCTAACGCTTAACGTTTACCAGTTATATAGTATGCATACGAAGTCCCTATACCCCTACATTAAATTCAAGCTGACGTGACATTAAAGCCTATATACCCATTTATTTAGGAATCGAAAGCATCCATATGTGTTTCTCCGTGGTCTCTGCATAGCTGAGTGCGCCATGTTCTCTTGTGCATATTGAGCAACACCCTTGGGGTCACAATATGGAAAGATTCGCGCACCGCATTTTCTAGACATTCATTTGTTGAATTCCGGCGCTTCTACACTTGCTCCTTGATGTAACCCCAGAGTTTGTTATCTGGTGTTGCGATATTGAGGCCTTGTTGGCCACGGAACAGGATCTGGATCATTGACCGATTGAGGCAGTATTTTTAACACTTAAATAATTTCAGTCTAATTATATAATATGTAAATTCAATAACAGCCCGCCTTAAAGCAATATGTGTATGTAACAGTACACATGTAAAATGTATGTAACAGTCATTGTATATGTTTATATTGTTGTATATATGTTCAATAATGTTATGTGAATGTATTACGTAATTTAATAATTATGAACTGTGAGAAATAAGTCAAAAAATGCTAACAATAAGGTAACCTTGAGGCAATAATGAATTTGAAAGTTTAATGTTACTCGTGATTCTTGGAAGCAATAATGTAATTTTTGTGACAGTTTATAAAATAGCCAATCAACAACCAGAAAAAGCTAAAGTTAAATTAAAGTATTCTATTGGATTAGGATTAGCTGAAATAGGGCAAATTGTACAAATTTAGGTGGTAGAAATCAGTTCAGTTGCTTGTAGACAGCGCTCATAACTGGAGACAGTGTTCCTAAACGGACTGAAATGCGTCCTCAAGAAATTTAATACGTATTCGTGTGAGACGAAAATAGTTTACGTGTTAAAAATGCAAGTAATTAATAAAAGAATCTCACGGCTCTCTATATCAGTGAAGTTTTATTTAAATTCTGTCAAGCATTAATAAATGTAGTGAAGTAAAAATTATAATCTCTGTTAGCCTACATTCTTCAGCCGCACCACGCCTTGTTCAAAGACACATGTTTCTACAAATTAATACTGACGCAGCCGAGGCAAACATAAATATATAATATTTAAAGAAACAGTCAAATTTCAAAGTTCATATTTTTTAAACACATTTTTGGGGCAAAGGTCACCGGAAAGTAAATTTTGGACGAACGCTACCGGGTACCATACGTGAAGTTGCAACTATTTCAAGTTCTGCTCCCCAACAGTTGAACTACAATACAACTCCTACTTCAAAAATCGGCTTTCCATACGTGAAGCAACAAAACTACTTAACGATCCTCGACCGATCCAGCAATTCCGAAAGAGTGCATTGAGAAGCCCATGCGAAGTGAGCCGGCGCCCCATCTTGTTAAAAGCAAACACTATTCAGGATTCCCGCGTTTTGTAGCTACAGGATGAGCCAGTGGTTAATCTTCTGGAGATAACGATTTTGATTAACAGAACCACGAAAAAATAAACCAAACAGATACGTTGGTGTCATTGCGGACCAAGCCATCATATGTGGTGGTGTGCGCACGATTTCTTCAAAGAAACGTGGAGTTTCTTTTCCCTAAAATAAACGTAATGAGTACGGTAGCTGTTGAAAATTGCACATTCATCAGTATACATGACTTTTGCCTTCTGAGCCATTGTTGAGAATACAGTATCCAACCACAAGCGTCGACACGTCTACAGATCAACATCTGATAATTAATTAACGTTCAAAGAACGGCAAAGATTCAGTTTGAGGTCCAATTTCACGTGCTTCTGCATGGATTCTGGTATTCCCAACTCACTAGCACGGTTCCTTGTTGATTTTACTGGAGATATTTTGACAGATTTTTCCACGACAGCACAAGGCTATTTTCCTGTGCCAACAAGGTCTTCTTTGTTGGTGCTGCCTTCTTAAACCGCACAACGAAATCGTCCTTGCCATTTTTCATTGATTTTTCCATTAATTTGACGCTCATGGATCCACATCGTTCCTCAATCGTGTAATCGCATCTGTCAGCCATTCCTTCAAACTTGCCTTCTACTAGCATTCCGAAGTCACACGATTCTTACCGTGAACAATGAAGTCGAAAACAATCGATAGTTGAAAGAAGAAATAACAGAAGAATACGTACCAATCTCAGAAATAAAAACACAGCATCATTACTCACGACAGTTTGAATAATTTTAACGTAAGGGTATACGACTTTGTACGCACAATGTACAAGATAATCAAAATTTCTTCCGAATGAAGAGGACCTCATAGGTTATTCTGTATGTATGGTTTTTAATCAAAATCGCAAGTCATTTTTATAACAATAAAAAATTTCGAAAAATGTTCCATGTAAAGAGTACCTTGGGTTAAGGGGATTTTCTTGAAAATCTTCTTGTCGTATCTTTGCAAAATACTGAGCCTAAACACCAAGTTTGGTATTTATCCGACTTTTCGTCTTTGAGTTATGCTGTTCACAGACAGACACACGTGGAGATCTTTCTAAAAATGTACTTTTTTCATTCAGAGGTCCTCAAAACGCGTATTTGCTGTGAAATTTCGGTATAAAAATTTTGCGTAGAATGCCATACTTTCTCTATCTACTATGTACTGGTAGAGAAAGTAATAAAAGGAGCTCGGTAGTAATAAATAAGAGACATCTCATTACTATAGGTCATTGTTTTGTTTCCAGGAACTTCAAAATGACATTGTGTTCAGTGCTGATGAACGTTTTCGTCATTGCGATGTTTCTATATTGCACGGCTATGAATGAGGTAAGGCTGAACACATTTTATGTACTTCTTGTACAATGCAAATAAAACCAAAGTTAATTGATTTTCTAAAAATGCTTGAACAGTTCAAATTTAGTATTTTTAAAGGAAAAATTTACAAAAAGAAGCAACATTTTAGCCATTATTGAACAGGGCGTGACGTCATTGACAAAATTTTAAATGGTAAGATATTATTTTTGAGGCGGCACCGTGGCCGAGTGGTTACACTCCATGTGGGCTTTGTGGTGGGCAAAGCGGCATCTGACCGGGTTTTCTCCGGGTTTTCCGGCTTCCTCCGCCATTCATTCCACCAATTGGTCATCTTCCTCGCTCTCATACCAGGTTTCGGGTTGACCACCGTTCCTGGCTGTTTCTCTGATCCACAGTCTGTGCTCCCCGACAGGCGGTAAATAGGGAAAGAAGATATTATTTATTCTGAAATGTAGTTATGTAGTTGCGTTGATTTGTTTCATACAAATATTTGGTTGCTATGGGAACAGATCTTTTTCTTATTGCTCTATTTCTTGTACGTATCTTTAACTACATGGTCATATCGCGACGGATCTGTTAGTGGATAACTGTTAGATCGATGTGTGGCGGACAGTTAGTCTTCTAGGTCTCATCCCTGTAGCCACTCGCTTCATCACGTATCCTGAGATACCCTAGTGCATATCAACCGGATCTTTTGCCCCGTGCCGAGCAGATGGCATTAGCTATTACCATCTACTTTTCATTTCTAATATTGTTTTAGACTTAGGGTGGCACTTTGGATCGTGGTATTAAATATCCAATCCGGTATTTACCTTAACGGCTGAGGGAAACCACGAAAAAACCTCAGTCCACGGGATTTGAACCCGGGTCCTCCTGAATGCGGGCCACAGACGTTACCGGTGGGAACAGATCTCTTCCCTCTTGATTACTTTTTATGGGGATATTTGAGATGTATCTTTGTTACAAGGCCTGCTAGTATGGACGAGTTAAAATGAGGATCAGGAAAGAATGCAGAGACATACAATCAGCAGTGATCGAAAATGTTCAACAAGTATTCACGCTTCGACTTAAGCCACTGTCAGATTGTAAATGGAGAGCATTTTGAACAACTTATTAAATAATTAGTATTTCATTTGTTACAGTACTTGTATAAATTGTGGAGAAAATTGTTAAACAAGCTAGCAATAAAACTGTTAAAACAATTAAGCCTGCTCTGTTTCTTTTCTAAAAAAATAACTTAAAGCTAGAAGTGGTAGGAGTTTTAAATTTCACTAGTGCGTATTCTTAAAATATGTAAACTGTTTTACTATTTTTATTGAAAAATAACTACAAGGCTATTTTTCAAAACCTAGTGCTGTACTCTCTTGATTATTTACAGCCAAGCACCACGTCTTGGCGTTTCTGTGGGAACCACTGATCTAAGAAAAATAAAAAGTAATATTATTCTCTTTCAGGGTGTTGGGTATGCAACTGCCGATCCGATGTCTGATCCAAGAAAGTAATGCATTAGTAATTGTTCAAAAAGTCAAACATTTTGTAATTTTTTGCTTTTGTAAAAATACTTTTACACTCTCTATCACCTATCTATAGCAGATACGTAAGAATAAATTTAGGAAAAGGTCTGCATGTGCGTGTGTGTGGCAGAGGGGTTTTAGCAAGTAAACAGAACAATCGTGTTACCGCACGGAGTATAGGTGACATCAGGTGGCGGTCACACTCCTGCCCTTCCCTTCACGATACCTAGTTTCGCTTCCACTGTTCCATTTATCCAGGGCATAAGACCAGTGGAGAGCTGTGGCAATACGCCTAATGTAAAGAAGAATCACACACCAAAGCCATCATCACAATTAGTATAGTTTGTAGCGCAATTTGGCAGGGAAATCTTCAGCATGTATGACATATAGAGCTCAAAGAACGTTTAAAATATCATGTTAAACATTATGCCCCATTAATACATTAAACCTGTCTAGTACATGGTAGTTACCGAGTTGCCGAAGAAATTAGAGCCTGTTTGATACTTTTATAGCACCATATACTTTTATAGCACGTGAAAAAGATATTTCGCAAGGCACCCTCAAGAATCGAAATATTTAAGGAGATGGAACGTTGAATTTCTTTGCTCCACAACCAACTGTAATTCGGTGGGGGATATGTCTGTATGTGTAGTATACTATACTCAATATTACGACAAAATCACTTAGTGTATTTAATGCCTTTGACAAGAACAATATGCTGCTATACATGCAGTCAAGGAAATGCTTTCACCAGCTTAATTTTAACATTTTTCATATATTCAGGATAATTTCAGTAATATTGCAACTACAATAACGTATGTATTTGCAAGCATAGACACAAAACATACCAGAAGCTGTTGAGGCAACAGAACAGGTTTCAGAAACACTGAGGTATGCTATAAAGCTAGAGCTTTAAAAAACGGAGACAAATAACACTAAATAACATTAATTTAACATTAAATTTCTGGGCCCCCAAGCAGACACATATTTAGATTGGAAAGCTCATATTACGTATATCTTACCCAAACCCCGTTCTGCCTGTTATGCTATCCGAGCATTGGTAAATGCCAGTTCTATAGATACACTTAAATTAGTATACTCTGCACATTTTAACTCTACAATTGAATATGTAATATTATTTTGGAGAAACTCGGTAGAAAGTAAACGAATATTCCTCATGCAAAAGAAGGTTATAAGAATCATTTTCAGCACCCATAGCAGACACTCTTGCAAACATCGTTTTAGAAGACTGAATACATTAACCCTACCTTGCATGTACATATGTTCAATCTTAAAATTCTTTGTATGCAATCGAACCACATTTATAAAAAACATGGACATTCATGAGATAAACACTAGACAAAAGGGTAACATCCATCATCCCAGTGCAAAGCTTTCTTGCTTCCAGAAAGGTGTATATTATGAGACCTTAAAAATATTTAATGCTCTACCTAATGATCTTAAGGGAAAGGTTGACAATTTCAATGTCTTTAAAACTGCTTTTAAAGAGTACCTATACTCAAAAGCATATTATTCTGTACAAGATTATCTGAATTACAAATTATCCTGATGATAATACATATATAGCTCTCTAAGTAGTATTACTAAATATTAATGACAATTGCCAGTTACATTTGATGCCTGCCTACAATTAATGAAGCTATATAAATCTATATTAAGAACTGACAGTAAATGCTATGCATTACAAATCAAACAGAACAAAATGATGAGACGAATAAAAGCTACAAGCCTAGTGAAAGTTAAAAATAACTGTTCTTGTCTATAAATATAATGTTAGCCTTATAACGGTAGGGAGGTATTCAATTTTGTACAAAATTACACCTGCTTTGTTTCATTTTGTATATAGTATGTCTATTTTATTTTAAATGTTCTGTATTCTATGTAATATTTATGTATATATGTAACTATTTTGTACATTTCCTTGACACGCATATAGTATGTCTTTATGTTATTTTAAATGTTCTATATTCTGTGTAATATTTATGTTTGTATGTAAGTTTTGTACATGTTCTACGTTCACAAGCCTTTATGGCTGCAGTGAACTCAGAGAATGCAATCTAATTTACTCTAAATTTAAAAGTATTCTAGAGAATAATCCAGGGTACTCAGAAATGTGTAAAAGGAGGAACGCGGCAGGGAATTTCAAGCAAGTCTTGTTCTTTCGTTTTTACTTTCTCTACTACGTATAGCAAGTAGGGGAAGTATTGTATTCCACCCAAAAATTCGATACCGCGATTTCACCGCAAATATATGTTTTGAGACCCCCTGAATCCAAAAAAAGCATTTTTGGAAACATGTCCGTGTGGGTGTCTGTGTGTAACAAACTTGGTACTTAGGTTCAGTATCTTCCAGAGATGCGACACGAAGGTTTTCAAGAAAATTCCCCCACCCCAGATTACACTTTACATGGAACATTTTTCGACAATTTTAATTTTCTCAAAAATGGCTCTAACGATTTTAATTAAAATATCATATGTTTAAGATATTTTCATGGCAAATAAAACGTATATCTTGAATTTTCTGGGAATGTCTCCAAAAGTATTCTTCATTGTGAACGACTTTTGCATAACCGGTAAACCATAAGAGATACACAAAATTTTACTACACAAAAAATGTAGATCGGTTAAAATACACAATTCATGTCATATACATTTTTTTTGTTGAGTGAACCATTTTCGAGATATTGCTTGTTATTTTCTTAAATTTTTCAATACTTATTTTCTTAAATGGGAATTCGTTATTCATTTTTTGTCTTTGATATGCAAAGAGTATTAATCTGTGGCAAAGGGAATGGTGCTGCACCTAGCAACCGCCTATTAAGAGATATGTATATGCTTAAAGGCTACTGTATTTCTATATTGCCCTTGTAAATATATATTCCCCTTGCAACTACAAGAAAATTGGCAATAAGATTAACATCTCGATTAATATGAAGCATACGGAGAATAAGCGTTTGTAAAAATAGTTTGTACAAGGTAGAGAAAGTTATGTGAGTGTAACACATCAGATTTTTTCCATATTGCCCTTGCAAATACAAAACAAGGGGAACATAGTACACCTTAAGCGATAGTCAAATATTTTTTGAACTGGTCGCTATGTGTAAAATGTAATTCTCTTTGCATGTCAAAAATCGTTTCTGCGAATGTTTATCTCGATTAATATGAAATAGATGGAGAATAAGAGTTTGTAAAAATAGTTTGTACAAAAGTAGAGAAAGTTATGTGAGTGTAACACCTCAGATTTTTTGTTTTAAGCACTAATAAAATCTCTATTATTTACAGTTTCAGAAAGTATATACTTCTTGCGGGTTAAGACGTTTTTAAGACATTTAAACACCATTTAAATGCTTGTCTGCATTCCTTTAAAACTGTCATGTTTTTAGAACATTTTTGTATCTTTCAACAACAAACGACTATATTATGCCCAGCGAGCAGTTCAGCAATTAACAAAAGAGGCCAGAACCAAGAGAAGGCAATCAGAAAAGCTGAAGTAATCCAGGAATGAAGGTGCAGATGATTATGACCCTGGAATATACTGAAGTATGACAGAATTTTAATGTTCAAACTTTAAATTCAGTTTTCTCAAAACAACATTTTTGTATACTTATGTGCCTTTTTCTCAGAAAATATGAGAGTTAGAGAGCTGCAATTTTCAGTACATGTATACAACACATAGTTAAACGTTTTAAACCACAATCATAATTTTATAATGTATATTAGTGATATTATGAAAGCAACAACCTTGCAAATTTAGCACATTTTTACTTTTTTTACTTTGCAAATATTTTTTTTCAGTTTCTAGTGAACTGATATACATAACTAAATAATTGAGGTTCAGGCGATAGCTGATTATAATAAAAAAATCTGGTGTGTTACACTCACATGACTTTCTCTACTCTTGTACAAAATATTTTTACAAACACTTATTCTCCATCTACTTCATGTTAATCGAGATAAACATTTGCAGACTCTATCTTATTGCTAATTTTCTTGTAGATGTAAGGGGAAAATATATTTACAAGGGCAATATAGAAAAACAGTAGCCTTTAAGCACATACATATCTCTTAATAGCTGGTTGCTAGGTGCAGCACCATTACCTTTGCCACAGATTATAACTCTTTGCATATCCAAGACAAAAAAATCTGATGTGTTACACTCACATGACTTTCTCTACTCTTGTACAAAGTATTTTTGCAAACGCTTATTCTCAGACACACAGACAGACAGACATACAGACACACACACGGACATGTTTCCAAAAATTCTTTTTGGATTCAAGGGGTCTCAAAACATGTATTTCCGGTGAAATCTCGGTATCGAATTTTTGGGTGAAATACAATACTTCTCCTACTTACTGTACGTAGTAGAGAAAGTAATAAGCATGCCAAAGTGTAGTTCTGTATTGCAAGTAGTATCAGAGAAACAGGTACATTAATTCATATATTTTAAGAGTAAATTGTATTATTTTTCTGCTGAATGAAATAATTGTTATGGAGTCGGCTACATACGCTATCAATGCAAACAACCACTTGAAATAATTGACATTATTTATAGAATAATTTATAAAAATTTCAAGAGAAACCGTTGAGAAATTTAAGAGCAGTGCGAATTTAATATACTTAAGGTGTAATTTCCATGTGATCAGACTACCTTGTCCCCTTAAAGTAAATAAAAGTATAATTTAAAGCACACACGTTGTCTATATCCTACCTTTATAACAATTCCCATCAAGATATGCAACGTCTTCAGTAATAGACGACGAGCTGATATGCCTCTGTTTGACTCCTATATCTTAGCATCTCAATGTACGCACATTCTGAAAGCAAAAATGGGACTTACAGAAGGCCTACGTCATAATAAGGTCCGAAAGTTGAGGAAGTATTTTTAACACTTAAATGATTTTAGACAAATTATATAATATGTAAATTCAATAACAGCCCGCCTTGAAGCAATACGTGTATAAAATAAATTGTAAAATGTATGTAACAGTGATTCCATATGCTTATATTATTGTAAACATGTTCAATAATGTTATGTGAATGCATTACGTAATTTAATAATTTAGCAACTGTCAGAATAATAAGTTTAACGTTGCTAACAATGAGGTAACCTTGAGGCAATAATGAGTTTGAGAGTTTAAATGCTACTAGTCATTATTAGAGCAGCAATAATGTAAATTTTGAGGCAGTTTAAATATAGCCAATCAACAGCCAGAAAAAGCTTTAGTTAAATGAAGGTGTTCTATTGGAGTAGGATTAGCCAATCAGAGACTTGAAATACATAAATTTACAAGTTTAGACGGTTGAAATCTATTCAGTTGCCTGAGGACAGTGCTCATAACTGGGTGCGTTGCTTGTGCGTCCTCGAGAGATTTAATACGTATTCGTGTGACACGAAAAATAAGTTTACGTGTTAAAAAGTACAAGTAATTAATTAAGGAATCTCACAGCTCTCTATATCAGTAAAGCGTTATTTAAATCGTATCACGTATTAATAAAAGCAGTCAAGTTAAATTATAATCTGTGTAAGCCTACATTCTTGTCGCATTACAACCCCGCCAAGATATCCATTTCTCTAAAATAAATACTGACGCAGCCGAGGCAAACATAAATATTAAATATTTAAAGAAACAGTTTAATTACAAAGTTAATATTTTTTAAACTTGGGGCAAAGGCCCCCTGAAAGTACATTTGGGACGAAGGCTACCGGAAACTATTTACAATACGTGCGCTTGCAACTACTACAAGTTCGGCTCCCCAACAGTTGAACTATAATACAACTCCTTCAATACAAACAACACCTTTCTCAAAGTTGAGTTAAATATTAATGAGATATAAACAGCAGACTACCCAGAAAATACAATGTTGAGGAGAGGTTAGGTAATAAGACGAATATCATTATTTAAAAATCTATAAAAAGTAAAGTGCAGTTTGTTGTCTTGCATTGTCGTATAAAGTCACAAAATCTTATCATTAGGAAACTCAATTTCATCAGGATGTTCGATTTCCTGTTTATCGCTTTAAACAGTAACAATATGTATAAAACCGCTGTGTCATCTCACACCTACACGTGCGGGGAAGCAAATCACGTTTTGCTAGCAAGGGAAGTGCCCCAACTGGGCAGTCCCATTTATTCCTAAATAGGTATATAGGAGCTACATAAACATAATAACGAATATTATGCTAACCTTTAAGCCTATCGCGAGGCATTGTGATTCGAAATTTGAATTCAAATATGCCACCCTGGCACACATTTAGACTCTAGCTATATCCGACGTTCATACTATTGTTCTAACACAATAGATATTTTCGTATCGTTTACGTTGATAATGTAGATCCGAAACAAAGTGATCTGGACAAAGCATCCTGGAACAGTACAAACATTTCATGACCGCTGCAGTTTCACATTCAACTTCACCACAGACATAACACGGAACATGGACCATTATTTCAAGAACATTACGAAAAGTTTGCCCCTGTTTTTCAGTAATGTATCCATACCTTTGCTATAAATATATCAGTATATCTTGCAAGGTTAATGAACCAAACTGGTGCATTAATCTTATAAAACACCTCATGTATTATTTGAATTACTTCCGTGGCTAATATTTTATTCCTGAACAGTTCTTCCAGTCTTCGGATTACAATTTTATACGGTTTAAAAAATATACGTTGATGGATTGTATGAATATTATTTTTGGATCAATGATCTGAGTCATAATTCTCTTGTTGTGTAACATCCTTGTTATTTCCCCATCATTAAAGATAGCGTTATCACTTGCCCAGTTCAAGAATCCAAAAAAAGCATTGTGTCATTTGTAACACCAGACGACCCGTGCCTATTCTCTACGCTTTACTGTTACTGCAATACTGGAATAAGTGCAGGTTTTGAATCACGATATCTCGCAGCAGGTAAAAGATCTAGCGGAATGACTTTTACTATACTTTATCAAAAATATGATGTGTTACACTCACATAACTTTCTCTACTTTTGTACAAAATATTTTTTACAATCGCTTATTCTCCATTAGCTTCATGTTAATCGAGATGTTAATCTTATTGCTAATTTTCTTGTAGATGCAAGGGGAATATGGTAGGCTTTAAGCGATAGTCAAATATTTTAACGCTGGTTGCTATGTGGAGCATTTCATTCTCTTTGCATGTCCAGGACATAAAAAATGAATAATGAATTTCCATTTGAGAAAAAGTATAAATATTGGAAAATTTAAGGGAATAACAAGCAATATCTCCAAAATGCTTCACTCAACAAAAAAAAATGTATATGACATAAATTGTGTAATTAAACGCGATCTACATTGTTTTTGTAGTAAAATCTTGTCTATCTCTTATAGTTTACCAGTTATGCAAAATTCACAATGAAGAATACTTTTGGAGACATTCCCAGAAAATTCAAGATATACATTTTATTTGTCATGAAAATATCTTAAACATATGATATTTTAATCAAAATCGTTAGAGCCATTTTTGAGAAAATTAAAATTTTCGAAAAATGTACCATGTAAAAGGTAATCTGGGGTGGGGGGATTTTCTTGAAAACCTTCGTGTCGCATCTCTGGTAGATACTGAACCTAAATACCAAGTTTGGTGTTTATCCGACTGTTTGTTTCTGAGTTATGCTGTTCACAGACTGACACACACACACACGCGCGCGCGCACACACACACACAACCAGACATGTTACCAAAAATGCTTTTTTTTTATTCAGGGGGTCTGAAAACATATATTTCCGGTGAAATCCCGGTATCGAATTTTTGGGTGGAATACAATACTTCCCCTACTTACTATACGTAGTAGAGAAAGTAATAAAAAAATCTGATGTGTTACACTCACATGACTTTCTCTACTCTTGTACAAAGTATTTTTACAAACGCTTATTCTCCATCTAGTTCATGTTAATCCAGATAAACATTTGCAGACCCTATCTTATTGCTAATTTTCTTGTAGAAGTAGGGGAAAATATATTTACAAGGGCAATATAGAAATACAGTAGCGTTTAAGCACATACATATCTCTTAATAGCTGGTTGGTAGGTGCAGCACCATTCCCTTTGCCACAGATTAATACTCTTTGCATATCCAAGACAAAAAAATGAATAACGAATTCCATTTGAGAAAATTATTGAAAAATTTAAGGGATTAACAAGCAATAACTCGAAAATGGTTCACTCAACAACAAAAATGTATGACATAAATTGTGTATTTTAATGCGATCTACATCTTTTGTGTAGTAAAATTTTGTCTATCTCTTATGGTTTACCACTTTACCAAAAGTCGTTCACAATGAAGAATACTTTTGGAGACATTCCCAGAAAATTCAAGATATACATATTATTTGTCATGACAATATCTTAAACATATGATATTTTAATCAAAATTGTTAGAGCCATTTTTGAGAAAATTAAAATTTTCGAAAAATCTTCCATGTAAAGGGTAATCTGGGGTGGGGAGGATTTTCTTGAAAACCTTCGTGTCGCTCTCTGGAAGATACTGAACCTAAATACCAAGTTTGGTGTTTATCTGACTGTTCGTTTCTGAGTTATGCTGTTCACAGACTGACACACACACACACACACACACACACACACACACACGCACGCACACACAGACACACACACACGCACGCACACACAGACACACACAGACACACACACGGACATGTTTCCAAAAATGCTTTTTTTGGATTCAGAGGGTCTGAAAACATGTATTTCCGGTGAAATCTCGGTATTGAGTTTTTGGGTGGAATACAATACTTCCCCTACGTACTTCCCCTATACGTAGTAGAGAAAGTAATAAAAAAAATCTGATGTGTTACACTCACATGACTTTCTCTACTCTTGTACAAACTATTTTTACAAACGCTTATTCTCCATATGCTTCATGTTAATGGAGATATCGAGATGTTAATCTTATTGATAATTTTCTTGTAGATGCAAGGGGAATATGGTAGGTTTTAAGCGATAGTCAAATATTTTAACGCTGGTTGCTATGTGGCGCATTCCATTCTCTTTGCATGTCCAGGACATAAAAAAATGAATAACGAATTTGAGAAAAAGTATAAGTATTGGAAAATTTAAGGGAATAACAAGCAATATCTCGCAAACGGTTCACTCAACAAAAGAAATGTATATGACATGAATTGTGTATTTTAACGCGATCTACATTTTTCGTGTAGTAAAATTTTGTCTATCTCTTATGGTTTACCAGTTATGAAAAAGTCGTTCATAACGAAGAATACTTTTGGAGACATTCCCAGAAAATTCGAGATATACATTTCATTTGTCATGACAATATCTTAAACATATGATATTTTAATCAAAATCGTTAGAGCCGTTTTTGAGAAAATTAAAATTTTCGAAAAATGTTCCATGTAAAGGGTAGTCTGGGGTGGGGGGATTTTCTTGAAAACCTTCGTGTCGCATCTCTGAAAGATACTGAACCTAAATACCAAGTTTGGTGTTTATCTGACTCTTCGTTTTTGAGTTATGCTGTTCACAGACACACAGACACACAGACAGACACACACACGGACATGTTTCCAAAAATGCTTTTTTTGGATTCAAGAGGTCTCAAAACATGTATTTTCGGTGAAATCTCGGTGTCGAATTTTTGGGTGGAATACAATACTTCCCCTACTTACTATACGTAGTAGAGAAAGTAAAAATCTACCTATAAATCACTTTAGAAAGACACTGGACCTGTCCAGTTGGGCTACTGCCCTTGTTAGTGTTTATACTTTTGACATGAAAGTCAGTACTGCAATAGAGGTCAGTGGTAACCAAGAGAATATTAGCTAATTACGTAAATATGGGCGGACACATTTTCGGTATAAAACTTACCAAATATATGTGCACCCTTTTTTACTTTTTCTATTACGTATAGTAAGAAGGGGAAGTACTCCATTCTAACAAAAAATTTGATAGCGATATTTCACCGGAAATACATATTTGAGGTGCCCTGAATCCAAATATAGCATATTTCAAAACATGTATTTCCGGTGAAATCTCGGCATCGAAAATTTGGGTGGAATGCAATACCTTCCCTACTTACTATGTACGTGGTAGAGAAATTTGTAAAGCTGATTTGATTGGAAATTTCGGTTAGCATCTTATTCAACATAGATTATGTGCGATTTTTAATCTTTATCATCACCAACAATGTTTCACGCATACATTATTTTGTGAAGGTTTTTCTCATCTCACGAAGCAGTAGTGACGTCAGTATTTCGCATGCAACACGTGTTTACAAGCTCTTCACGTGTGCATTGCCGTACTTCTCCGGTCTATGCCCCAGCTAAGTCATCGCAGAAGCTCACAGAAGCAGAAAATCTAGTTTTAATTCTCCACTATGACAGGAGAAGTACTGCATTCCATATTACTGCACGTTTGTTTTGAAGGTTCTTCTCCTGCAAGTCGAGTTTTCCTCAAACGTGACATGAGAGATGAAGGTATAAAACTGGCTGCTGGAAAAATTCACGCTTCATACTTACACATAACTAGGTGAGTGTTGCAGGTTCTTTGTTAATAATCTATAACATTAATATTTTCCCGTAGACACGTGTATTTTATTCATTCAGTTGAGGTAACACGATTTAATAGTAAATAACGATACAAGGGGAAAAGTAGGGTTTTATTTTGCGAGTAGAAATGTTTCAGAAAGGAAGGCCGTAGGCCGGGCCTTGCAATCCTACGGGCAAAATAAAACCCTACTTTTAACACATGTGGCATATACTGTTTTAGATAGTTTTTGAATTTGTAAAACATCAATAATATTACATTGATTCCGGAAATTGGGGAAACGCGGTCTAGAACGCTGTTCAAGAAACAAGCCAGATGTCAGATGTTTTGTTGTTTTTTGTTGATTCGCTAGCAGTCATTCTTAGCGAAATTATTTTCAACAGCTTTGCCTCACACCAGGCAATGAAGCGTTAAATGCTATATCATATTGCTTTCGGATATTTTAGTAAGTACTTCTAGTGTTATTCTTTCTGCTTCTTCTGTAATTTCACTTCCATTTCAGTTTCTTCTGAATTCATAATTTCCGCCATTTAATTTTTATGTAGGTTAGATAAAAGAGCAGTTTTAGAACAAAGAAGGCTGCCAATATAACGTTAATTCTACAACGAATTGCGATAAATTGAAGTATGACGTTTGTACTGAAGTGATGTTAATTTGTTGTATTGTTATCTGCCTCACGTTTTGGTCGCCAAATTGAAGTAGGTTATTGCTGCACGTATGGAAAGCCAATTTGAAGTAGGAGTTGTATTGTAGTTCAACTGTTGGGGAGCCGAACTTGAAGTAGTTGCAACTGCACGTATGGTAAAAAGTTTCCGGTAGCCTTCGCCCCAAAGATTTAAAAATATTAACCTTGTAATTTAACTGTTTCTTTAAGTATTATATATTTATGTTTGCCTCGGCTGCGTCAGTATTATTGTTAGAGACGTGGATTTCTTTGCAAGGCGTAGTGCAGCTGAAGAATGTAGGCTTACACAGATTATAAGTTTTAATTCACTCATTTTTATTAATTCTTGACACGATTTAAATAACACTTCACGGATATACAGAGCTGTGAGATTCTTTTATTAAATACTTGCAATTTTTAAACACGTAAACTATTTTCGCCTCACACTGAATACATATTAAACTTCTCGAGGACACATCTCGCGTTCGGTTAGAAACACTGTCTACAAGCAACGCGTCCAGTTATTCCAAATCCAATAGAATACTTTTATTTAACTTAAGCTTTTTTTTCTGGTTGTTGATAGGCTATTTTATGAACTGTCACAAAAATTACATTATTGTTGGTCCCAGAATGACTAGTAGCATAATTAAACCTTCTACTTCATTATTGCCTCAAGGCTACCTCATTGTTACCTCATTGTTAGCAACTTTTAACCTATTATTCTCACAGCTCCTACAATTAAATTACGTAATACATTCACATAACATTATTTAAGATGTATACAATAATATAAACATATACAATGACTGTAATATACACTTTTTATATATTGTTACATACACATATTGCTTTACGGCGGGCTGTTATTAAATTTATATATTATATAATTAGACTGAAATCATTTAAGTGTTAAAAATACTGCCTCAGTATTGTGGACAGATAATGCGACCGCCATGAGAAATTAATCATTAATGAAAAGTAAAACCTAATAAATCTAAGTCGAATAATTAAACATGTACAATTGCCACGTGATTGGACTTGAAACCAAAGTTAGTCACAATCGCACTAGTGTGATAATGTAAAGCTTTTTGCTCGTGTGCTCTGTGTTAGACGTTGTATTTTTTGGCCATGCTGTCTAAAAACCTCCTTTAATCAATGCAGAAAATACATTGTTATATTATGGTGATTGAACTTGCACTATTACATAGCACGGACAACTGATAGTCTTAGGCGAAGCATTGACATCATATATCATTATACTTCAAAATAAAAAATCACTAAACAAATTTGGTTACTGTATAACTGTACAAGTCTATATAGGAGAATTCGGAACAATATTTAATCGTTCTCAGGAGTAATTCAGGGAATACATTTCTGTATTTTATTTATATATATATATATATATATATATATATATATATATATATATATATATATATATATATATATTGTAGCTCGTGTGTGTAGCATCTCTCCTCATTTCTTTCTTTATATCTTTTGTGTGCGATGTAAAGACACCGTGTATTTATTGAATAAACCACAGTTAATATGATTAATGTGAATTCTGTGTATTTTGTTATGCATAACCCACGCCTGCACTGGAATGTGATGTTCAAGGTTCTGGTCCTCTCGCTGTCTTTGCAGCCACGTCTCCCAATGTACATGCTGGAGTAATTAAAACTTAATACTTTTAGCTGGAAACTTTTGGCCCTAACCCCAGTATGTAACAATATATGAATATATGAATATATATATATATATGAATACTCAGGTGGACCATTTAAATTGAAACTGTACAATATTTCCAAAACTAAGCGTTGTAGAAAGAAATGTCTTGAATAAAAGTTGCTTGATATTATGGGGAAAGTAAATGCCATTAGTTGTGTTTTGTTTGGAGGAGGTTATGGTGGTCATTTTAAGGCCAATTTCATTTTTTTAAGTTAGAACCTACATTTTGTATGTTTTCTCATTAAAAAGTGGTTTATAAAATCTGTTTATTCTGTGGTGAGGAATAAGGAAACAAAATATAAAATGTTGGTTCCCAATTACGAAAATTAACTTGACCCACAAATGACCATCCATGGATGGTTCAACCATTCATTGCGCTCTTCGTAAACAGCATTTGGAATTTTCGTTATTTACGTTGGTGTAATAGCAATTGCAAAGTGGTTTATACAAATGTTGTTTAGTTTTTTATTAGGAGTGAGTAAACAACACAAAAAGGGTAGGTTCCCGTTTAAAAAAAATTAAATTGACCCTAAAATGACCATCACAACGACCTCCAAATCAAGCATGACTAATGTCATTTACTTTTCCTCACAATATCAAGAAAATTTTATCCAAGACATTTCCTTCTACAATGCTTAGTTTTGGAGATAATGTACAGTCTCAACTTAGATGGCCCACCCTGTGTGTATGTTCGTAAACATCTTGCTTTCAAACTATAGGCCTTTAAAGTTATTAAATACAGAATGGTTCAGACAAATTGCGCCATACGGACCGGTACACTCCCACGGTTTTGGAATGTTGTTTGTGCTTTGTTTTCTCATTAAGATTAATAACGACGCTCAGGTGCGATAAACACAGAAATTTATTTAAGTACAGACGTTTCCTGATATCAAAGCATAATATAAGATTATAGCACATTATTATTATTATTATTATTATTATTATTATTATTATTATTATTATTATTATTATTTGCTTTCAGTATTCAAAATGGCGCTGTATCCAGTGTTGATGAACGTTTTTGTGATCGTGATGTTCCTACACTGCCTCGCTCTTTATCAGGTAACTTTCACGCATTTAACAATTAATGTATATGTTTCATCTTACCAAAACGTTGTTTTGATTTTTACTAAAGCCGAAATATACAATAGTCCAAGAGAAAACGAAAATAAAAGGTATTTTTCAGCAAAATTACTTGTAACATACATTTGGTCCTATTTGAAGAGGTAGCAAAAAGAATCGTCTGTATGCATAATCACTCTTCCAAGTGAATAACAGCTGCACGTGGATATTGAGCACTTTAGGGTGTGCACATTCCCTCTGGAGGTGTTAAAACGACCTAGACGTGTTTACGTGCGCTCTGTGGCACCTAGAGGAGCTTCTAATGAAAAAAATAATAAAATGAACTTCTTGATTCAAAAGAACACCGAAAAAGAAGCAAAGTATATTAAAGCCTTTGGTTCTTCTTTATTTTTATTTTCGCTCTCCTATCCCCTCAATAGAATAACAGTACTCTAAGCAGCTGGAGGCAACTCCCAAGGTTGTTGTAGGTTCTTGTTATGTTTCGCATTTACTTGGGCTATATTATATTTCATACGTGTGGATTATATTCGTGTACTCTGAGTTTAGAAACAATTATGTTATGATTATAGGTCTTAAAATACTAAACTTCCCTTGATTGAATGTTTCATTATCAAATTCTTATTTTGCTTTCTTTTTGCTTTTTCTACCACTCACCTATAGTAAGTGGAGGAAGTATTGCATTCCCCTGAAAAATTCGATTCCAAGATTTCAACGGAAATATACGTTTTAAGGCTACCTGAAAAAAAAACGAAAATCGTTTTTACAGAAAGCCTGTCTGTGTTATGGTGGAAAAGCTTTGCTCAGAAACGAAACTCATTTAAGTTCAGCATCTTCCAGAATACAACACGAATAGTTTAAAGAAAATCCCCCATGTCAAAATACCTTTTATATGAGAAAATATTTTTTATTTACTATTTTCTCAAAAATGGCTCTAACAATACGGATTAAAATACCAGAGTTTAAGATATTTGCATGATAAAGTGTATATCTTGAATGTTCTGCGAATAGTCTGTGAGGTCCTCTTTATTTTCAAATACTTTTTTACTTTCTCTACTACGTATAGTAAGTAGGGGAAGTATTGCATTCCACCCAAAAATTCGATACCGAGATTTCACCGGAAATACATGTTTTGAGACCTCCTGAATCCAAAAAAAGAATTTTTGGAAACATGTCCGTGTGTGTGTCTGTGTGTCTGTGTGTGTGTGTGTCTGTGTGTGTGTCTGTGTGTGTGTGAACAGCATAACTCAAAAACGAACAGTCGGATAAGCACCAAACTTGGTATTTAGGTTCAGTATCTTCCAGAGATGCGACACGAAGGTTTTCAAGAAAATCCCCCCACCCCAAACTACCCTTTACATGGAAGATTTTTCAAAAATTTTAATTTTCTCAAAAATGGCTCTAACGATTTTGATGAAAATATCATATGTTTAAGATAATGTCATGGGAAATGAAATGTATATCTCGAATTTTCTGGGAATGTCTCCAAAAGTGTTCTTTATTGTGAACAACTTTTGCATAACTGGTAAACCATAAGAGATACACAAAATGTTACTACACAAAAAGTGTAGATCGCGTTAAAATACACAACTTATGTCATATACATTTCTTTTGTTGAGTGAACCGTTTTGGAGATATTGCTTGTTATTTCCTTAAATTTTCCAATACTTATACTTTTTCTCAAATTCGTTATTCATTTTTTTTATGTCCTGGACATGCAAAGAGAATGGAATGCACCACATAGCAACCAGCGTTAAAATATTTGACTATCGCTTAAAAGCTACCATATTCCCCTTGCATCTACAAGAAAATTACCAATAAGATTGACATATCGATATCTCGATTAACATGAAGCATATGGAGAATAGGCGTTTTTTAAAAATAGTGTGTACAAGAGTAGAGAAAGTCATGTGAGTGTAACACATCAGATTTTTTTTGTATGATTGGTAAACCGCAAGAAATAGACAAAAATCTTGCTACACAAACAATCTAGATCTCGCTAAAGTGCAAATTATGTAAAATGCTTTTGTGGAGTATTCTTTGTTATAGATGATTTGGATTTTCAAATGCTTAAAATGTTTACTTTCTCTACTACGTTTACTAAGTAGGGTAAGTATTGTATTCCACCCAAAAATTCGATACCGAGATTTCACCGGAAATATATGTTTTGAAACCCCCTGAATCCAAAAAAGCATTTTTGGAAACATGTCCATGTGTGTGTCTGTGAACAGCATAACTCACAAACGAACACTCGGATAAACATCAAACTTGGTATTTAGGTTTAATATCTTCCAGAGATGCGACACGAAGGTTTTCAAGAAAATCACTCCACCCCAGACTACCCTTTACATGGAAAATGTTTCGAAAATTTTAATTTTCTCAAAAATGGCTCTAACGATTTTGATTAAAATATCGTATGTTCAAGATATTTTCATGACAAACGAAATGCATATCTCGAATTTTCTGGGAATGTCTCCAAAAGTATTCTTTATTGTGAACGACTTTTGCATAACTGGTAAACCATAAGAGATAGACAAAATGTTACTACACAAAAAATGTAGATCGCGATAAAATACACAAATTATGTCATATACATTGTTTTTTGTTGAGTGAACTATTTTCGAGATATTGCTTGTTATTCCCTTAAACTTTTCAATAATTATTTTCTCAAATGGGAATTCGTTATTCATTTTTTTTGTCTTGGATATGCAAAGAGTATTAATCTGTGGCAAAGAGAATGGTGCTGCACATAGCATCCAGCTATTAAGAGATATGTGTATGCTTAAAAGCTATTGTATATCTATATTGCCCTTGCAAATAAAAAACAAGGGGAACACAGTACGCCTTAAGCGATAGTCAAATATTTTTAGAACTGGTCGCTATGTGTAAAATGTAATTCTCTTTGTATGTCAAAACATCGTTTCTGCAAATGTTTATCTCGATTAATAAGAAAAAGATGGAGAATAAGAGTTTGTAAAAACAGTTTGTAAAAGAGTAGAGAAAGTCATGTGAGTGTAACACATCAGATTTTTTTTAAATTACACGCAATACTACCTTTCCTAGGACTTCAAGATTAAGGCTTCCTGTACTTAACGCTAAGTAGCTTAGGATGAAAAGTTACATTCCCTACAATCATTTTTATTGATAAATGTTCTATAGTGCAGAGTATATTAACCTTGCTTCGTGTAACGTCCTCCGTGGTGTAGTGGTTACCATGCAAGTCTCTAGTTCCTGAGGTCGCGGGTTCAAAAGCGGCGGAGGGCAATGAACAATCCTTAACATGGGTTCCTTCAAAAGAGAATTAAAACCGGGGGTCCCGTGTCGTAGATTTACGGCAGGTAAAAGAACATAAGCCTGATAAAGAGGCCTCTGAGCAAAATTACCGACCTTTCACGCCCAATATAGAATGGGATGATAAGGACCCCAGCAGTTATAGAGCGTCCATAACTAAAACTCAATTTAATTTCTTGCTTTGTGAAACACTGCTAGAACTGTACAATATAGACAAAACGGATTATTCTCTTCTCCTTTTAACACTCTAGGTAAGTAAATGACAATACGTTTATTTTGTTACAGGGAGTTGAATTTGCATCAGCTGAGCCTCTTCCGGATCCAAGAAGGTAACTAAACATATTAAATATCAGCATTGGTTGGCGTTTTACACCCCTGAAGAGGGTTTTAATGGCTTACATTATTCATAGGTTATAAGTTTGAGATTTATTGCTGTTTGTAACTGCACTCATTGACTTCTTCTATCTGTTGCCTGAAGTATGGTAGAGTCCAATCCCAAAAATCTGATGTGTTACACTCACATGACTTTCTCTACTCTTGTACAAACTATTTTTACAAACTCTTATTCTCCATCTATTTCATATTAATCGAGATAAACATTTACAGAAACGATCTTTTGACATGCAAAGAGAATTACATTTTACACATAGCGACCAGCTCTAAAAATATTTGACTATCGCTTAAGGCGTACTATGTTCCCCTTGTTTTGTAATTGCAAGGCCAATATAGAAATACAGTAGCCTTTAAGCATAGACATATCTCTTAATAGCTGGTTGCTTGGTGCAGCACCATTCTCTTTCCCACAGATTAATACTCTTTCCAAAATGGTTTACTCAACAAAAAAAATGTATATGACATAAATTGTCTATTCTAACGCGATCTACATTTTTTGTGTAGTAAAATTTTGTCTATATCTTATGGTTTACCAGTTATGCAAAAGTCGTTCACAATGAAGAATACTTTTGGAGACATTACCAGAAAATTCGAGATATACATTTCATTTCTCATGCCAATATCTTAAACATATGATATTTTAATCAAAAACGTTACAGGCATTTTTGAGAAAATTAAAATTTTCGAAAAATGTTCCATGTAAAGGGTAATCTGGGGTGGGGGATTTTCTTGAAAACCTTTGTTTTGCATCTCTGGAAGATACTGAACCTAAATACCAAGTTTGGTGTTTATCCGACTTTTCGTTTCTGAGTTATGCTGTTCACACACACACACACACACACACACACACACACACACTGAACCATGTTTCCAAAAATGCTTTTTTTGGATTCAGGGGGTCTCAAAACATGTATTTCCGGTGAAATGTCGGTATCGAATTTTTGGATGGAATGCAATAGAGAAAGTAAGAATGAATAACGAATTCCCATTTGAGAAAAAGTATAAGTATTGGAAAATTTAAGAGAATTACAAGCAATATCTCGATAACGGTTCACTCAACAACAAAAAAATGTATATGACATAAATTGTGTATTTTAACGCTATCTACATTTTTTGTGTAGTAAAATTTTGTCTATCTCTTACGGTTTACCAGTTATGCAAAAGTCGTTCACAATGAAGAAAACTTTTGGAGACATTCCCAGAAAATTCGAGATATACATTTCATTTGTCATTAAATATCTTAAACATATGATATTTTAACCAAAATAGTTAGAGCCATTTTTGAGAAAATTATAATTTTCGAAAAATGTTCCATGCAATGGGTAATCTGGGGTTAGGGGATTTTCTTGAAAACCTTCGTGTCGCATCTCTGGAAAATACTGAACCTAAATACCAAGTTTGGTGCTTATCCGACTTTTCGTTTCTGAGTTATGCTGTTCACACACACACACACACACACACACACACACACACACTCGGCCATGTTTCCAAAAATGCTTTTTTTGGATTCAGGGGGCCTCAAAACACATATATTTCCGGTGAAATATTGGTATCGAATTTTGGGGTGGAGTACAATACTTCCCCTACTTACTGTACGTAGTAGAGAAAGCAATAAAACTTTGTAAGAATAATTTGAACAAGAGGTTTATAAATATACGACATCGGGTAGAGAAAGTCATGTGATGATTGTTTTATTTTTCCAGACGTCTGTGCCCAAGTAAGGATGCGTTTGGCAGGACGATGCATCGTCGCTGTTGGAATCACTAACCCGCCAGCGCAAGTCTCTAGAGGTGCCATTGTTGCTGTTTACCTAGCAAAAATCTTTCGCGAGTGAAAACAGTGCATATACAGTTTATGGAGGAGAAAGCACTTTCTGAGCCTGTTTATACTACAGGTGTCACATTCATGTTTTGGCTGTGTTAGTATGTGTTTGTGAAGGATATTTGAATAATAGCACTTAAAGTTATGTGTATGTGTAGATTGTATATAATGCCTATTGTGCTATATGTAACTTGTAAGTGATAATAACGTTTTAACCTAAGATATGAGCTCAAGTACTTATAATTTTTTAAAATAAAATTATGTTTATTTGTACAAATGTATTACGAAAAACTATAGTTGAAGAAGGTTAAGGAAGCAACTACTGTAGGGACCCTATCATTGCCGTGCTGTCACTCCTGGTTCCGGTATTTGAAAATTGAAACCAATAGGAAGGGAAAATGGCTAATTTCACAAACTAAATTATATGGAACAAATTGCTTGAGCGCTAAGAAGAGATCTACATTTTTTGTGTAGTAAGCTTTTGTCTATATGTTATGATGTTGCAGTTATACAAAATTATACAACATTCTTCCCCAATGTTGTATAATGATGTATAAATGAGGCTATTCATAGAAAACTAAACAGAATACGTTTTATTTGTCATGTATATACACTACGTGATCAAAAGTATACGGACACCTGGCTGAAAATGACGTACAAGTTCGTGGCACCCTCCATCGGTAATGCTGGAAGTCAATATGGTGTTGGCCCACCCTTAGCCTTGATGATAGCGTTTACTCTCGCATGCATACTTTCAATCAGGTGCTGGAAGGTTTCTTGGGGAATGGCAGCCCATTCTTCACGGAGTGTGGAACTGAGGAGAGGTATCGATGTAGGTCGGTGAGGCCTGGCACGAAGTCGGCGTTCCAAAACATCCCAAAGGTGTTCTATAGGATTTAAGTCGGGACTCGGTGCAGGCCAGTCCATTACAGGGATGTTATTGTCGTGTAACCACTCCGCGACAGCCTGTGAGGTATGGACAGGAGCTCGATCGTGTTGAAAGATGCAATCGCCATCCCCGAATTGCTCTTCAACAGTGGGAAGCAAGAAGGTGCTTAAAATTTCAATGTAGGTCGGCGCTGTGATCGTGCCACGCATAACAACAAGGAGCGCAAGCCCCCTCCAGGAAAAACACGACCACATCATAACACCATCAGCTCCGAATTTCACTGTTGGCACAACACACTCTGGCAGATGACGTTCACCGGACATTCGCCATACCCACACCCTACCATATTGTGTACCATGATTCGTCACTTCACAGCATTTTGCCACTGTTCAATTGTGTAATATTGACGCTCCGTACATCAAGCGAGGCGTAGTTTGGCATTTTCCTGCGTGATGTGTAGCTTATGAGCAACCGCTCGAGCATGGAATTCAAGGTTTTTCACCTCACGCCTGTCATAGTACTTGGAGTGGATCCTGATGCAGTTTGGAATTCCTGTGTGATGGTGTGGATAGATGTCTGCCCTTTACTCTATACGATCCTCTCCAAATGTCGGCGGTCTCTATCAGTCAACAGACGAGGTCGACCTGTACGCTTTTGTGCTGTACATGTCCCTTCACGTTCCCACTTCACTATCACATCAGAAACAGTGGACCTAGGGATGTTTAGGAGTGTGGAAATCTCGTGTACAGACTTCTGACTCAAGTGACACCCAATCACCTGACCACGTTCGAAGTCCACGAGTTCCACGGAGTTCCCATTCTGCTGTTTCACGATGTCTAATGGCTATTGAGGTCGCGGATAATGTGGGGGTGTCCGGATACTTTTTATCGCATAGTGTAGGTTAAATATATTGTATTTTAAGCAAAATGGTTGGAGTCATTTTCGAGAAAATTAAAAAGTAGCTAAATTTTTCCATGTAAATGTTTGATTTGCGTGTGGGAAGGGATTTTCCTGACGCCTCCTTGGTAGTTGCTGAAGAACAATACCAAGTTTGATATTTATCGGATATTTCGTTTTTGAGTAATGCTCTTTACTGAGAATCCACACACACTAAAAGCACTTTTTATTATTCATGGGGTCTCTAAACGTATAGAGCGGGGGGAGACTTAACACCTCGACCTACGAAGATCTTTTGTGCCAACGCCCCTGACGGGACGCCCCCGGGAGGGAGAGATGAGAGGAGACGGGACGGCCGGACCAGGAGACACGACAAGGCAGATGGCAATGTACCTAGACTTTTTCAGATGGAAACTCACCGGATGACAGCTGGCGCAAATGTCTCCCCTCCCACCGCAGGGCTGCACATCCCAATGGGGGACCGGGAACTCGAAACCGCCCCTATCTCGGTGAATGAAGTGTTACATACACCATCCATGCAACGCCGAGACCTCCGCCGACACTTGCAGCCCTGAAACAGTCCAAGCAGATGAAAGGCGAAATGAAACGAGAATGGAGGTGAAATAAAGGGACAGAAAATTCGTGAACCTTCCCGGCATTCGCCTAGCATTCCGGGGAAACCTCGAAAAAACAATGGGTGAGGAAGGTCGGCCGCGGGAATCAAACTCACGACTTCCCGAATGCGGGCCAGAGATTTTGCCGCCTGAGGTATCCCGCTCGGTTAACACAGATAGGTGTAAAGAAAGTGGTACCTAATAAAAACTCTTTAACTCTTAACGTTAAATATGCATATGAATTACCATGGCAACAGAAACAACAGAGAACATAAAGGTATGTGTCAGTGGAACACTTTGCAAAGCATGTCGCCAGACACAAGCAAGGTGTTCTGTCCGAATAACCACTACACTATATTCACTCTTAGGTTGATCCGCGGCAAAACAAACCCACCTGGTTAGTGCACCGTGTTGCAACATGGTAGCAATGCGCCCAGGAAGGTAGTCCCATGATAATCACTGAATTTTAGAATGAATTTATCCTTAAATATTCCATACAAATACCTAAGGTTTTATTTAACGCTGATTTATACCGTAAAACAGAGCTACAAGTCCCATGATGCAATTTGTATGAGCCACCTGACATCCGGGTAGCGCAGAATATTGTTTGCAGCCAGAAACCAGCAGTTGTGTTTAGTATCATGGAGGACGGTGAATTCGCTCTTGTGTTTTCGTCGAATTACGTAAAGCATTAGCCGCTCAAACCATTGATTAGAGGTGAAAAACAATAGTGTAGAATCTTATTATAAGTTATGTAAGAAATATCCAACACTTTCCGCGAAAGAAATGGCGAAATTAATTTCTGAGTTCACCGATGTTTCGAGTACAAGTATAAACAGTGTTTGTGCAGAAAAATCTGAAACGAGAAAAGTGGTTACACCCGGAATAAAAAAGAAAAAGAAAGCATATGAAATACGCGATGCAAGAATGTAGTGATCTTGAGAAGAATGCAATTTTTGTAGCAGTGCACAATTTCTTTTTTAAAATGAGCCGCCAACAGTTAATAAAGTGCCGCTTCCAGAGAAGTAATAAATTAAGTTATCGCATACCTGTTACTTTATTTTTCGCTCATTTATTTTAGAATTAACTATTATTATATGTGCAAACGTTTGTTTTGTTACAATTATCAATCTTATCATCTTTAACCCTAAACAGAATATGCTAGTCACCGCACATGGTCTGAAAGTGTGACAGTATTTCTAGTGCGAATGGCGGAAGGATACATGATAACGGTGCACTGGTCACCTGGGGTTTGTTTTGACGCGGATCCACCTAAGAGTGAATACAGTTTAGACACCTCTAAACATTTTCCTCGTGTAGTTTAGATGCGTCCGTGGGGAAAGTTGCCGGGCACGGCAACTCTGTGCAGGCACACTAATGATTACTCTTTGTAGTCCATTACTTGTTCAGAGCGTTAAGTAAATACATAGGCGTAACTTAGGGGGGACAAGGAGCGATGTAAATCCCTCCATATTCCCAACTTAACATTTTATTTTGAGATACTTAAGTAAAAGCATAGCATTTTTCTTTATATTTAAACCAATAGCGTAGTTTTCACGTAAGATAATTTGCGTCTTATCCAATTACTTTATTATTACAAAGCGAAATGACGTACTGTCCTTGGGGCTTCAGTGCTAGTGTTTATATTTCGCTATCCGAAACGTACACATCATCCTAGTTTTTGTCATGTAATAATGTGTATATTAGTCGGCCACAATATGAATGCACTTGGAGGAGGGTGCCACTATTGTTATTGACAATCCAGGCTAGGGATCAGAGGGGAGTGAGAGACAAGGCGATAGGGAAATGTAAAGTCGCTCAGTGAAAACACTACTATGTGTTCAGGCCTCAGCCTCGCTAGTAATGCAACTGGGAACTGCGTATGTTTTCTTTACCCGATACCCCGCCCACTTGCTTCGTAGCTGTTTAGCTCCTCTTCCCACCACACGCACTCATATCCTGGCTGACTTTGCTTTTAATGTGTGTATACATATTTCTAGATACTTTCTAAAACAATGTTACTGCTTTTCGGACTGTTAACGTGTCTAGACTACTAAAATAAATGCAGTTTCGATCCAACGCTTCTGAATTCGAATTGAATTAATTTTCTCAGGGTTATCACTCATATTTTCACAAAACTAGAGAAAGCCTTTGATAAATAAAGTGCTTCATAAACATCGTTGCTTAAATGAAATCCGTTTTCGTACGTATACTATAAACATGAAAATAATCACCATTTAATTTAAAAATCACAGTTTTAAGCCGTAACTAACTCGTTTGCTTCTGTTTGTTTTCTTTTGTCAGTGACTTGTTACTATACAACGCAGAGTAACAAATGTAATGAACACATAGTTCATTGTTTAAGTTTTATTTATTATAAAACTTAATTTAGAATATTGTAGCCTGTATGTGTGTGTATTGTCACGCCAGACACATTATGGTGTAGTTGGCGACAGTATTGTTGGGGTAATTCTTTCGGCTTTGGGTATGAAGTTCGTCTGGCGTGGCGACTCGCCACCGTCTGGTTGGCGATCCTAGACAGAGGTGAAGAGAGTGGGTGAAGTGAGCGTTACTTCTTTGTGTGTTGTGTGTTGAGCATCATCTTTGGTCGAGTTTGGGTATGAAAGGTTGTATGCGAATTATGTGAATGTAGCCTCGTGTGTGTAGCATCTATCCTTAATGTCTTCCTTTTTTATCTTTTTGTGTATGATGTAGGGGCATCGTGCTTATACTGAATAAACCACAGTTAATGTGATTAATGTGAAATTCTGTGTATTTTGATATACCTATCCCACGCCTGCTCTGGAATTTGTTGTATAGGATTCTGGTTCTCTTGCTGACTCTGCAGCTATGCCTCCGAATGTATCTACTGGGGTAACTAAAATTTACTATCCAGCTGCAAATCTTTTGGCCTAACCCAAGTACATAACAATATCTAGCATAGAACTTTAAATTTTTATATAATTTACAGAGCATTTACTAAACACCATTGCATGCATAATGTACACAAAAGCTTTAACGCATTCATCTCGACTTATGCCTCATTCAATGCACTGAATTCGTCTGCTACAGCCTTATTTTGCACGCTCTTGGTACGTAAATGTGTATCAACACGTTCTAAAGTAGTGGAGGTAAATGGTCTTGGAGATCTATTATTAGCGTTTGCATCCTCATTTGTAACATTGTGGATAACATCGAATTGACTTTAGCTCTCTCAAATTGCCTTTTGGGTAACAGGAAACGGATATTAAAAAATCTGATGTGTTACACTCACATGACTTTCTCTAATCTTGTACAAACTATTTTTACAAACGCTTATTCTCCATATGCTTCATGTTAATCGAGATATCGAGATGTTAATCTTATTGCTAATTTTCTTGTAGATGCAAGGGGAATATGGTAGGTTATAAGCGATAGTCAAATATTTTAACGCTGGTTGCTATGTGGCGCATTCCATTCTCTTTGCATGTCCAGGACATAAAAAAATGAATAACGAATTTGAGAAAAAGTATAAGTATTGGAACATTCAAGGGAATAACAAGCAATATCTCGAAAACGGTTCACTCAACAGAAACAATGTATATGACATAAATTGTGTATTTTAATGCGATCTACATTTTGTGTGTAGTAAAATTTTGTCTATCTCTTATGGTTTACCAGTTATGCAAAAGTCGTTCACAATGAAGAATACTTTTGGAGATATTCCCAGAAAATTCAAGATATACATTTCATTTCTCATGACAATATCTTAAACATATGATATTTTAATCAAAATCGTTAGAACCATTTTAGAGAAAATTAAAATTTTCGAAAAATGTTCCATGTAAAGGGTAGTCTGGGGGATTTTCTTGAAAACCTTCGTGTCGCATCTCTGGTAGACACTGAACCTAAATACCAAGTTTGGTGTTTATCCGACTGTTCGTTTCTGAATTATGCTGTTCACAGACTGACAGACGCAGACACACAGACACACGGTCATGTTTCCAAAAATGCTTTTTTTGGATTCAGGGGTCTCAAAACATGTATTTCCGGTGAAATCTTGGTATCAAATTTTTGGGTGGAGTACAATACTTCCCCTACTTACTATATGTAGTAGAGAAAGTAAATAAAAATAAAGTTTCATATGAATAACTCAGACTAACCATAAAAATAAACCTAAAGAACGTTATGCAGCTGTTACGCACATAATTTCTTTTCATTAAGGGTGCTAACGACCGAAAGGGATGGCTCAGGCAGCAACGTCTGTGTCCCGCATTGGGGAGACCCCGGGTTCCATTCCCAGTAACCGCACACTCTGACAATGGGGTTTCTTGTGGTTTTCCTCTGGTCGCCTAGGTGAATTCTGGGGTGATTGAGAAAGTAGTATTTATTGTTTTTATAAGCTCCACGTATGGCCAATGCCAATGCCAATTTGAGAAAGTATTTTATTAGCCCCAAGCCCAACGTTTTTGAGCACGAATTTGAAGAAGATGTTTTTTGTTACGTATTTTCATTTGCTCCGCGCTTTGGGCGTCCATTTGAAGTAGGTTGTATTGAAGGAGTTGTATTATATTTCAACTGTTGGGGAGCCGAACTTGAAGTAGTTGCAACCGCACGTATAGTAAAGAGTTTCCGGTAGCCTTCGCCCCAAATGTACTTTCAGGTGGCCTTTGCCCCCAGTTTTAAAAAAATATTAACTTTGTAATTTGACTGTTTCTTTAAATATTAAATATTTTATGTTTGCCTCGGCTGCGGCAGTATTATTGTTAGAGACACGTTTCTCTTAGCAGGGTTATGGTGTGACTAAGAATATAGGCTTACACAGATTATAGTTTTACTTCACTTCTTTTATTAATGCTTGACACCATTTAAATAACGCTTCACTGATATAGAGAGCTGTGAGATTCTTTTTATTAATTAATTACACTTTTTAACACGTAAACTTATTTTTCGTCTCACACGAATACATATTATATTTCTTGAGGACACTTTTTGCGTCTGGTTAGTAACGCTGTCTGCAGGCAACTGACTTTAAATTTGTAAAATTTTCTCCTTTTCAGTTTCTGATTGGCTAATCCTACTCCAATAGAATACCTTTAGTTAACTAAAGCTTTTTCTGGTTGTTGTTTGGCTATTTTATAAACTGTGACTAAAATTACATTATTGCTTCCAAGAATCAGAAGTAGTATTGTTAAGCTCTCAAACTCATTATTGCCTCAAGGTTACCTCATTGTTACCTCACTGTTAGCAACTTCAAACTATTATTCTCACAGCTCCTACATTATTAACTTACGTAATACATTCACATAACATTATTAAACATGGATACAATAATATAAAATTTACAATGACTGTAATATACACTTTTTATATATATAGTTACATACACATATTGCTTTAAGGCGGGCTGTTATTGAATTATATATTATATAATTAGACTGAAATCATTTAAGTGTTAAAAATACTGCCTCATGGTGTATTCTACCACGATTTCTCCTTTGCCCAATTTCCTCTAAAATATTTAAGAATGTTTCCTAGTATTCCTGCTCATGCACCAAAAATAAAATATAATGCTCCAATATCTTTATGATTTGTTGAAAATAACCAAGAAATTGCTTTAATTTTACCAATAACCATTATTCCATTTAAATCAAGCATATTAACTTAATTCATCTCGCCCTTTCACCTTTCAGTTTGTTTTCAGGTCCTGTGGTGCTGGCGGTGTCGGGCAGATGGCGCAGATGCTTGCGCATTGGAAATACTTCTCTCCGTGAACGCCAGGATGCGTTATTCCGCCTGATAGGGTCGCTTCATCGCCTTCTCTTGGGATTCTTCGCCTCTACTGGTGCGCGGATGTTCAAACTGGAATTATTAGGGACTTCTACGCGTCTCTGTAGACCTGTTTGCCTGCGGACCTGAAACCTCCTACATCTTCTTCACCTCATCCCTGCCCCCGGGGCTGTAGCCACAATAGATCAAGCTGTTACAGTGGCGAGGTGTCTCCCTCCGATAAACACATCCTACATCCTAAGGGTGCTGACAGAAACGAGGCAATAAATCAGATAATCGAACTAAACATGTTTAACGTGTTGTTGGGTATTATTATTAACAATTGAAGAAGCAATTGTTTTGTTGTAGGAGTTTGCCCCACGCTTGGCGTCAATTTGAAGAAGGTGTTTTGTTGGAATTGTTTATTTATTTAGCTCCACGTATGGAAAATCAGTTTGAAGATGATGTTGTATTATAGTTCAACTGTTGAGGAGCCGAACACTTGAAGTAGTTGCAATCTCACGTATGTTAAACAGTTTCCGGTAGCCTTCGCCCCAAATGTACTTTCAGGTGGCCTTTGCCTCAAGTTTAAAAAAATATTAACTTGGTAATTAAACTGCTTCTTTAGATATTATATTTATGTTTGCCTCGGCTGCGTCAGTATTTTTTGAGACATCTTGGCAAGGTCGTGATGCGACAAGAATGTAGGCTTATACAGATTTTAAGTTTTGATTCACTCCTTTTTATCAATCCTTGACACTGACTTTAATCACTTCACTGATATCGAGAGCTTTGAGAGTCTTTTATTTAATTACTTGTACTTTTTAACACGTAAACTTATTTTTCGTCCCACACGAATGCGTATTATATTTCTCTAGAGGACGCATCTTACATCCGGTTACTATCACGGTCTGTAGGCAACTGACTAGATTTCAAACGTCTAAACTTGTAAATTTCTGTATTTCAAGTCTCTGATTGGCTAATCCTAGTCCAATAGAATACCTTCATTTAACTAAAGCTTTTTCTGGCTGTTGATTGGCTATTTTTAAACTCTCTCAAAATTTACATTATTGCTGCTCTAGTAATGACTAGTAGTATTTAAACTTCCTTACTCATTTTTGCCTCAAGGTTACCTCATTGTTACCTCATTGTTAGCACCTTTAAACTTATTATTCTCACAGCTCCTACATTATTATTACTTAATGCATTCATATAACATTATTACACAATGGATACAATAATATAAACATTTGCAATGACTGTTACATACATTTTACAAATTATTACAATCACATATTGCTTCAAAGCGGGTTATTGATTTTATATTATATAAACTTTAATTGAAATTATTCAAGTGTTGAAAATACTGCCTCACAATGCATTATTGAATGAAATAATATTTATTTCTCAGAAAGGTGACTAAAGTACCTTCAAGCGTATAAACTGCTTTACGTGGCTTTTAGTTATTTTGCCCCTCTCTCAAAGCTCGATTCCAAGTAATCCCCTTCAGTACATAGAATAAGAGGAGCATTTGGGCTATTCTACAAACCGTAAAAACATATACAAGACAGGTGCAAGGCAATATCAAGTGTGCTCAATGATTACCGAAGCCCTCAAGCTGCAAAAGTATCAGATTTACCAGAAAGTCCATGATATTGTGGATTAAACAGAAGAGTCAACATCATAGTCATTCAACCTGGCTCATGTATGGGAACCACCGTCAGTTGGGAAGCAGGCGAAGACCACCAGGCTGAAGTTCACACAAAAAGTGTGCCATTTACAAGCTAATAGTACTTTAATAATAATAATAATAATAATAATAATAATAATAATAATAATAATAATAATCCCGCAGCGCTGCATCCCATGAAGAGCTTAGTCCTGCCAACCCGACTACCGGCCTCACGCTCGCGTACGCACGGCAGAGGTGGGCGGTCATCCAACCTATACGGGAAGGTAAAGTGTGGCCAGCATCACGCATCCCCAGCCGGAATGTAGGTTTCAGTGTACGGGGCCGCTGCCTTTAAATTGCAGTCCCTCACTTTCCTCGCGATACTGAGTAGGCACCGATCCCATAACCTGGACTTATAATCCACACCCCCATGGTTGGGATTGAACCCCGCCGCATTCCGCTGCCGAGAACCAAAGCTTCACGCTCTATGGCGCAGAACAACAGCACCATGCTTCTGCAATAAATATCGTCTTGTGTCAATTTACGTTGTTGTCTTACTAATTGGAGCCAGGGGTACCATGCCATGCACTTTTGTAATGTTTTGCAGCAAATATTTTAAAAATTCATTTGTTAAAGCTGTGGTACTCAGTGCTATTAAGCGGGCAATAGCTACCTATATATTGAAAAAATCATTTGTATTGTACATACATTAATTTATTCTTAGATACATATTTGTTTGTTTTAAATAAGAGTCATTTCCATATATATACCGCGTGAGTCTTCTCATCCTACGGATTGGCAACTAGGCAATCCTGCATTTTATAGACGATGCGAAATGCAGGTGCTGATACTGCATTCACCAGCCCGCTGATTAGGGCTACGTTGGCGCTCGTTAACGTGTTGTAGTAGCGCAATGGTTAAAGGCTGGTTCACAACCGCCCGAGAACAGTAACCAGAACGGAAACGAGAACGGGAAGCAATGCACCATGCAAGATATTGGTTCACAACAGCCCGGTAACGAGAACGGGAATGCATATCGATCACAAAGTGAAAGTCGATTTTGCGAATTGAGATTTCATTTGTTTTTAACTGACGAATGATATTTTTTCAAGTACTTCCAATTTAGCCAAGCCAACGTCAAAATTCGATCCTTCTACTTATGCCAAGCTTTCATTCCTTTATTTAATGGCATACATTAAAACTGTTTACTGTTCTTTTTTTCATTTCCACCGGTTTTAGCTGTTCTTTGTAGCTTTTGCCATTGTTTTTAGGTAATAGCCAGTTTTGAGTTGCATATAAACAAACTACAAATGATCCCTTCCAGAGGAACCAACGCTGATTAGATTTGCGGGTGTCGGGATGACGTTAGGAAGCACATTTACTACTAATTCCTTCCAGTTTCATGTTTTCAGCTTGCGACTATAGAGAGCACTAGTGGCTGTTTCATGTCACGGCCGCCTAGAATAACCTCTAGAGTGAAGAGTCTAATATGCACAATAGGGATCTAATATGCCATGCCCGGGAACGAGAACGAGAAAGTTAAAAGTTGGGCAACTCTTCTTTCCCGTTCCCGGGGACCAGGAAGGCTTCCCGTCGATTGCGAACACTCCTATTTGAATACATGTATTTCAACTTTCTCGTTGGTTGTGAACCAGCCTTAATATGCTGGAAAGTCATGGTGAAGGTCGGAATTTCAAATCACGCTTGTGAATAAATGAGTTCTTTATTCATTTCTTGCATTTATTTATGATGTGCATTAAAGCATATTCTAACAAGTACTCGTAACAATTTGTGTTTTAGTGAAATTCGCATAATTAAACTAATTAAGTGAAACGACACTTCCATGCAAAACTATCAGTTCTCGTTAAATTTACTAAACATAAGAAGTACCTTCAAGTGGCAGTATTTGAACCTGTGACCTTCACCACTGAAGGCCATGGCGTACACTGTTGTGCTACGAGTGCAAGTCACTGCACGCACAGCGGTACAAAGCAGTCATTTCGGCCTAAAATGATACGACCCTATGCAGTGGACAGTGTTTATGGCATAGCCTGTAAAACGCTGGGATTACATAGCTTCTCAATCCGCAGGCTGAGAAGACTCACCCGGTATATATATGTTGATTATATTTCCAATTAGTTTTTTATATTGTTGTAACCTAATTAACAGTTATGTGTATTGTTTACAATTTCGATTATGTATTTGTTTTGTTGTTTAATATGCTTTGTTCATAACAGCCTCCAACTGGGGAAAGCTGAATTTATAAACTCTGTATATAGGTTTATACATGGGTGATTCGATGTACCTCTGTGATTCTAACTTGCGGTAGATGCAGGTTAACAAGACGTAGTCTTTTATTCTTTTTAATTTTTCTACCGCTTATAGTAGATACACGAAGTTTTGTAATCTAACCAAAATTTTGATATCGAGATTTCACCGGAAACGCGCGAATGAAACGCAAAATTCAAAAACAAAAAGACGGATAATTGCCAAAGTTGCTATTTAAACCACCGAGCGAGGTAGCGCCGCGGTAACGTGTGCGACTGACATTCGGGAGGTCTCGGATTCAAACTCCCAGGACCGACCAACCTGACTGAAAGTCTTTTCGCAGTTTTTCTCGGTCGTTAGGTGAATGCTGGGTTGGATAATTAGGTCCGAGAATACTTCTATCATCCCTTTCACCGCATCTTCTTCACCGTCATATCTGGTATTGGGCTGATCATCCATCCTGGTTATGGTATGATCCAAAGTTTGCTTGCCCCTCGAGAGGCTACTGGTCCAAGGCATTGGCTTGTAAGCCTTTGGGAGGGTAATCCGTTAAAAAATAAGATATTTAAGTCCACAATTTTGTCAAAGAAGCAACACGAAGTTGTTCAGAAATTTTCCACATCACAAAATATTTATAAAACGTTTCATTGTTTGTTTTATATTCACAAAACAGTCCTAATGATTTAGATTAAAAATCATATATTTAAGGTATTGACACGAAGAATAAATAAATATCTTTTTTCCCTCTGATTTAATTTTGTATAACGCTGATAACGGGGAAGCCGTATGAGATGTACAAAAACTTATCACATACAATAAAAACGTATAAAAATAGAAGTATTTCTTGAGTTTTCTGTGAATAGCCTGTGAAGTCCTCATTATTAGCATCGGATGTCCCACTCAAAGGAACCCCAGAAATTGTTCTGTAAATGGAGAGGAACTGAAACTAAATTTGAACATGGCACAACTGTATCTGTGGGAAATGAAAGTACAGCACATTAGATGCTGTAAATGGCCTCCCTTAACTTTTAAAAACAGTTCAACAAGACGCTGCAAGATCATGGATGTTGCTGTTAGAACCTCGGGTATCAACTGCCTATATTCCACGGCGAATATTCTGCCGTAAACTCATCGAGGGTACGTGGATTGTTCCTGCAGACCTTTCCTTTAAAATTACCCCACAAGAAAAAAAAATCAGGTGAGTTCAAACCGATAACCTGGAGACAATGTACCTTATGAAATACCTCTATCAGAAAAAATTATTCAACTTCAGTAATGCTCACTCTAGAGGTGTTGAGATCAGCCGAGTGTCAATTCCTGATCGTCTAACTGCTTCACAAATCCTCGAAACAGTTCCATGTAAACTTCATTTGTCACAGTAGAATCGCACTCACATGGATTTCTCTACTCTTGTACAAACTATTTTCACAAACGTTTATTCTCCATCTACTTCATGTTAATCGAGATGTCAATCTTATTGCTAATTTTCTTGTAGATGCAAGAGGAATTGGTAGGTTTTAAGCGATAGTCAAATATTTTAAGAGCTGGTTACTATGTGGAGTATTCCATTCTCTTTGTATGTCCAGAACATAAAAAAATCTGATGTGTTACACTCACATGACTTTCTGTACTCTTGTACAACCTATTTTTACAAACGCTTATTCTCCATATGCTTCATGTTAATCGAGATGTCAATCTTATTGCTAATTTTCTTGTAGATGCAAGGGGAATTGGTAGACTTCAAGCGATAGTCAAATATTTTAAGAGCAGGTTGCTATGTGGAGCATTCCATTCTCTTTGCATCACCGGGACAAAAAAAAGGAATAACGAATTCCCATTTGAGAAAAAGTGTAAGTATTGGAAAATTTAAGGGAATAACATGCAATATCTCGAAAATGGTTCACTCAACAAAAAAATTTATATGACATAAATTGTGTATTTTAACGCGATCTACATTTTTTGTGTAGTATAAATTTTTCTATCTCTTATTACTTTCTCTACTACGTATAGTAAGTAGGGGAAGTATTGTATTCCACCCAAAAATTCGATACGAAATTTCACTGGAAATACATTTTTTGAGACCCCCTGAATCCAAAAAAAGCATTTTTGGAAACATGTCCGTGTGTGTCTGTGTGTGTGTGTGTGTGTGTGTGTGTCTGTGAACAGCATAACTCAGAAACGCAAAGTCGGATAAACACCAAACTTGGTATTTAGGTTCAGTATCTTCCAGAGATGCGACACGAAGGTTTTCAAGAAAATCCCCCCACTCCAGACTACCCTTTACATGGAACATTTTTCGAAACTTTTAATTTTCTCAAAAATGGCTCTAACGATTTTGATTAAAATATCATATGTTTAAGGTATTCTTCATTGTGAATGACTTTTGCATAACCGGTAAACCATAAGAGATAGACAAAATTTTACTACACAAAAAATGTTCATCGCGTTAAAATACACAATTTATGTCATATACATTTTTTTTGTTGAGTGAACCGTTTTCGAGATATTGCATGTTATTCCCTTAAATTTTCCAATACTTATACTTTTTCTCAAATGGGAATTCGTTATTCTTTTTCTTTTGTCCCGGTGATGCAAAGAGAATGGAATGCTCCACATAGCAACCAGCTCTTAAATTATTTGACTATCGCTTAAAGCCTACCAATTCCCCTTGCATCTACAAGAAAATTAGCAATAAGATTAACATCTCGATTAACATGAAGCATATGGAGAATAAGCGTTTGTAAAAATAGTTTGTACAAGAGTAGAGAAAGTCATGTGAGTGTAACACATCAGATTTTTTTACCAGTTATGCAAAAGTCGTTCACAATGAAGAATACTTTTGGAGACATTCCCAGAAAATTCGAGATATACATTTCATTGGTCATGAAAATATCTTAAACATATGATATTTTAATCAAAATCGTTAGAGCCATTTTTGAGAAAATTAAAATTTTCGAAAAATGTTCATGTAAAGGGTAATCTGGGGTGGGGGGATTTTGTTGAAAACCTTGGTGTCGCATCTCTGGAAGATACTGAACCTAAATACCAAGTTTGGTGTTTATCCGACTGTTCGTTTCTGAGTTATGCTGTTCACAGACACACAGACACACACGGACATGTTTACAAAAATGCCTTTTTTGGATTCAGGGGTCTCAAAACATATATATCCGGTGAAATCTCAGTTTCGAATTTTTGAGTGGAATACAATACTTTCCCTACTTACTATACGTAATAGAGAAAGTAAAATGTTTTATTCAGGGGGTGTCAAAATATGTATTTCTCGTGAATTTCCTATATGAGTTTTTGGTGCAATACGTTCGCTACCTACTATGTATATGTTAGAGAAAGTAAAAATATATAATTTACAAGGGATATATGTGAATTAAAACTGGTTAAAGAAATTCTGATAAGTGATGTACATGTGAGTGTTTAAAATATCCTCAGCTTGATCACTGACAGCGTCTTCAAACTACGATTACGTGTATTTCCGTGATGCTGAGTTCATTCTCAATCATAAGTGCGAAAAAAATCTCATGTGTTACATTCACATGACTTTCTCTACCCATTGTCGTTTATTTTTATGCAGCGTCTACAAACTATTTTTGTAAAAGCTTATTCTTTTATCTACTTCAAGTTAATTGAGGTAAACGTTTCCATAATTAATAATTTAATTACAAATTTCGTTATCAGTGCAAGGGGGATAACGATATTCAAATGTTTAAAACACTGTCGCAATATACTGGCGTTAAAATTCCTTCCTCTTTCCATGACATAGCGAGAAAAATTTAAAGCGACACGCTTTAAAAATGACAAAGGTATTGAATATTTGAAACCAATAATAAAGAATATGTTGTAAATATCATATGCTGCAGAAAAGTTATTTCAAATAAATTGTGTGTTTTAAAGAGATCTATATTTTTGTGCAGCACGTTTTATGTATAACTCTTTTGGTTTTAATCGTTATACAAAATTCCTTGCGAACGAAATGGACTTCACAAGCTATTCCCAGAAATTTAAAGTTATACATTTTATTTGCCGTATAAATACTTAAATATATTGTATTTTAATCAAAATAGTTCAGGAAGTTTTAGGAAAATAAAAAATGTCTAAATTTTTTCCATGTAAAGGGTAGTTTGAGTTGGGGATGTTCTTGATAATCTTCGTATCGTGAACTTATACACCAACTTTTCGCTTTTAAGTTTGAGGCAGTATTTTTAACACTTAAATGATTTCAGTCAAATTATGTAATATGTAAATTCAATAACAGCCCACCTTAAAGCAATATGTGTATGTAATAATTTGTAAAATGTATGTAACAGTCATTGCATATGCTTATATTATTGTAAATAAACATGTTCAATAAAGTTTTATGAATGTATTACGTAATTTAATAATGTAGGAGCTGTGAGAATAATAAGTTAAAAGTTGCTAACAATGCGGTAACCTTGAGCCAATAATGAGTTTGAGAGTTTAATAATACTATTTCTGATTATTGGAGTAACATTAATGTGATTTTAGTGACAGTTTATAAAAATAGCCAATCAACAACCAGAAAAAGCTTTAGTCAAATGCAGGTATTCTTTTGGAGTAAAAATAGCCAATCAGAGACTTGAAATACAGAAATTTACAAGTTTAGGCGCTTGAAATCAGTTCAGTTGCCTGCAGACAGAGTTACTAACTAGACGCAAGATGTGTCCTCGAGAAATTAATTACGTATGCGTGTGAGACGAAAATAGTATACATGTTAAAAAGTGCAAGTATTAAATAAAAGAATCTCACAGCTCTTGATATCAGTGAAGTACTATTTAATTTGTGTCAAGGATTAATAAGAAGGAGTGAGTTAAAACTTAAAATCTGTGTAACCTACATTCATTTCGCATCACGCCCTGCCAGGACTTCCATGTCTCTAAAATAAATACTAACGCAGCCGAGGCAAACATAAATATTTAATACTTAAAGAAACAATCTTCTTCAAATTGACGCCCAAAGTATGGTGCAAACAACGTAAAACAATTAACTTCTCAAATTGGCATCCATACGTGGAGCTAATAAAAAAACTTCAAGTTATACTGTTCAAAAATAAACACATGCACATGCGCATGCGCGCCAGCTAAATGTGCTTTTTTGGGTTCAAAAATTAATTTGAATTTTATTTATGGACGCTCTTTAACTGCTGTTCTCCTTAACGTAATTTTCTCATACACCTTTTTATCAGACTTGACGACGACCGTGACCACCGGCTTTACTTCTCTTCCGAAGAAAACCACGCTAAGGATTTTTACACCCCCCAAAAAAAATCCATCGCCCTCCACCGGGTTTGAACTTGTGACCTCAGGAACTGGGGGCCAGGAGGGTAACCATTACACAACGGAAAATGACGTTTTGGGTTCATGGAACCTTTAAACATGTATTTACAAGAAATATCGACATTGATAGTGGGAGAGAAAGTAAAAAGAATTAAAATTTACATTACGTTCCTTTGCTTCTTATCTTGAAGTCGTTCCATTTTAGTGTACAAAGACAAGGAAGCGAAATAAAATCCAAAATCTATAAGCACAAAGGTTAAGAGATAAAGTTATATCTGATACCAGCAGTTCGTGCGTCATTTAATTGAAATGCCAAGTGTTTATATAGCGATAGCCATTTCTTTTGTTTGCTCCATTCGAAATAAAAGACCTTCTGCTGTCCATGAACGCATATCAAAGGAGTAAAAATAGTTGATTCACTAACAATGCCCTCAGCTGGGTACCTATTCCTGGGCGCTGATATTAGATCTGGCCCACGGCCTACTTGAGTCGCTCGGATCGAGGTAGGCCACGTTTCAGAGGGCCATGTGCACGCTAAGATCGCGGCCCTTCTTGCAGTGAACTGGATTTTCACGTTTCACACAGTATGAATCATTTGTTTTAAAGATTTCACCTCTAAAGAAGAAAACCACTTGTGATACATTCATATGACTTTCTCTCTACGATAAACTTACACATATCTGTTTTTAATTACGCTATGTTAACAACATATGTTACTTTACCACGTACCTAGAATATAGAGAAGGTATGCATTCCACCCAAAAATTTGATACTGAGATTTCATCAGAAATACATGTTTTAGGCCCCTGAATCCAAAAACAGTATTTTTTATAAAAAGGTCCGCGCGCGTGCGTGTGTGTATCTGTGAACAGCATAACTCAGAAACGAAAAGTCGGATAAATACCAAACTTGGTTTTTAGTTCATTACCTTCCAAAGATGCGACATGAAGGTTTCAATAAAGTCCCCCGCCCCAAGCTAAACTTTGCATTGAAACGTTATTCGAATTTTTTTATTTTTTAAAACATGACTCGATTTTTATTGAAGTATCGAATTTTAAAGATATTTATATGACAAGGATACATTCACATGAATTTTTCTCTTTGTACTATCCTCTCTTACCTTCTCTAGCACTTACCTTATAGCAAGTAGTGAAAATATTGCATTCCACTCAAAAATTTACACCAAGATTTTACTGGAAATACACGTTTTGAGTTATGTTGTTCAACAAACACTCGAGACAACACAAACACACACACTTTTTTCAAAAAATGCTTTATTTTGGGGGGGTGTTTCAGGTTCGAACGTGTGTGTGTGTGTGTGTGTGAGAAAGAGAGAGAGAGAGAGAGAGAGAGAGAGAGAATGTGTGTGTATGCGACACGAAGATTTTCAAAATTCTCCATCCTAAACAAATCTTTACATGGAAACATTTTCGTTAACTATTTATTTACTAAAACCTTTTTTTTATTAAAATACCATATATTTAAGATACTTGCATGAGAAATGAAATGTATATATTGAATTTTCTGGGAATTGCCAATGAAGCCCTCTTCTTTCTGGATGATTTTGTATCATTGGTAAACCTTAAGAAATAGACAAAACCTTGCGACACAAAAAAATATAGATTTCGTTAAAACACACAATTTATGTAAATTTATTTGTGGAGTTAATCGTTTCTGGGATATTCCTTATTATTGTTGGAATTTTCAAATAATTATACTTTTCCAAACTGCGAAGTCGCTATTCGTTGTTTTTTCTCGCAGTTACACAAAGAGCATAACATTTCAAAGCCAACACATAGCAATACTGTATTGTACAACGAAATGTGTAAATGTGAATTGAACGTTAATCTGGATTAACAAGGACTAGAATAATAAGAGTCGTAACAATAGTTTGTAGATGAGTGAGTAGAGAAAGGTATGTGAATGCACCACATCATATTTTGCTTATATAACTACAAATTACTCATCTTAACCGTTAACATTTGCAGAAATAGTTTAATTCAGCTTTTCGTTGTAGGTACAAAGTGGTTAGAAGGGAACCGAAACGATAGTCAAATGTTTAAAATCGGGTCGGTATATGCTGGCCTTAAAATTCCAAACCACGATTTGCATGGCATTGAGAGAAACAACTGCATGTTGATAGCACTTTAACTTTTGAGTTACTTAAACCTTTAAAAGAAAACTTTCAATCCTAAATAAAAAAATCTGATGTGTTACACTCACATGACTTTCTCTACTCTTGTACAAACTATTTTTACAAAAGCTTATTCTCCATATACTTCATGTTAATCGAGATATCCAGATGTCAATCTTACTGCTAATTTTCTTGTAGATGCAAGGGGAATATGGTAGGATTTAAGCGATAGTCAAGTATTTTGAGCGCTGGTTGCTATGTGGCGCATTCCATTCTCTTTGCATGTCCAGGACATAAAAAAAATGAATAACGAATTTGAGAAAAAGTATAAGTATTGGAAAATTTAAGGGAATAACAAGCAATATCTCGAAAACGGTTCACTCAACGAAAAATATGCATATAACGTAAACTGTGTATTTTAACGCGATCTACATTTTTTGTGTAGTAACATTTTGTATATCTCTTGTGGTTTACCAGTTATGCAAAAATCGTTCAGAATGAAGAACACTTTTGGAGACATTCCCAGAAAATTCGAGATATACATTTCATTTGTCATAGAAATACCTTAAACATTTGATATTTTAAATAAAATCGTTAGAGCCATTTTTGAGAAAATTAAAATTTTCGAAAAATGTTCCATGTAAAGGATAGTCTGGGGTGGGGGGATTTTCTTGAAAACCTTCGTGTCGCATCTCTGGAAGATACTGAACCTAAATACCGAGTTTGGTGTTTATCCGACTGTTCGTTTCTGAGTTATGCTGTTCACAGACACACAGACACACACACACACAGACACACACACGGACATGTTTCCAAAAATGCTTTTTTTGGATTCAGGAAGTCTCAAAACATGTATTTCCGGTGAAATCTCGGTATCGAATTTTTGGGTGGAATACAATACTTCCCCTACTTACTATACGTAGTAGAGAAAGTAAAAATAAACAATTTTAGGAAGAATTTTATTTAAGTATACATTAAATTATTATTTCATAATATATAAATATTACGAAATAATAACTTTTGGGGTTCATTATGATATATACCTTTAATTGGATCGATATGTTATTGATGGGCAATATTCAGAAATCCTTTGAACAGTATTACCAGCCACAGTTTTAATTTTTATTGCTTTACCTTCTCTACAAATTCTATATTTAATTGATGAAAATACAAATACTTATTATCTTTTATTTTTTTTAATTAGTAGTTATTCATTATTAAATTTTTTTAGTATCAAATGGAAATTTTATTTTTATTTAGGGAAAAAAGCGTTTTTAGAAAGTTTTACTTGGTTTTTTATTTTTTTAGAAACTTTAGTATTGTTACGGTATTTAATTTATTCTTAATTATTTTACATAATTAATTTTTAAACAATGAGGAAGTATTGAAAAATTCAAAGCAATTACCACGAATATCTCGGAAATGGCTTATGCTACAAAAAAGGGTATTTTCAAACAAATTCTGTGTTTTAAAGAGATCTACATTCCTTGTGTAGTGCGTTTTCGTCTATCGCATAAGTTTACCAAAAGATTATACAAAATTGCTTCCGAAGGACTTCAAAGACTATTCAAAATATGCATTTTATTTGTATGTAAATATCTTTAATATATGATAGCTATTTTAATCAAAATTGTTAGAGCCATTTTTGGAAAACCAAAAATTTCTAAAAATGTTCTGTGTAAAAGGTAGTTTGGTATGTGGGGATTTTCTTGAAAAACTTCGTGTCGCATTCTTGGAAGGTGCAGACACGCACACACACCGGACCTTTTACTTAAAATATTTTTATTTATTTATTTATTTATTTATTTATTTATTCAGAACCCTCAAAACATGTATTTCCGGTGAAATCTCGGTATCGAATTTTTGGGTAGAATGCAATACTTTCTCTACCACGTACTTAGTAGGCTTAGTAATAGCTTTCTTGGGAATTGTTTTTAGTAGTTATACAAAAATAAACGATATTGCATAGAGAAAATAATGTGAACGTAACCCTTGAGATTGTTTTAATGAAATATAAAGTCTACCTAAGTTAATGGAAGAGGAAGTAATTATTATTGGTATGCAGTTACGATAGAGCAGTCCGATCTATGAAGGGAACTGAAAGACTATGACGTACAACAATGATGGCGAGAGGGCGCTAGAGGCCGGCAGTGTATTTTTTTATTGGCTAGCAGTGGATACACAGAACAGGAGCGCTAACAAACATTCCGAGCTAAATAAGGCGGTGGGCACAATGCCGCCCGCACTCCCACATCAGTAGCGGTGACCTACCCGAACATGTGGTCATCGCTTCGAGACCTTCCTGCTTATCACAGGGAGCAATGGACCCAATCACAGTTTCATTGCCTCGTAGCTGTACGGCCTACAGCTACGAGGATGTTTATTTATCTTAAAGTAGTTATAGGAACAATTGTATTCCACCCAAACTCTCGATATCGAAATTTCGCCAAAAAGGGATGTTTTAAGGCCCATTGAAAAAACATCTAATGTGCTACACCCACATTACTTTCTCTACTCTTGTATTATTGGATAATTTAAGGGAATAACAAGCAATATCTCGAAAATGGTTCACTCAACAAAACAAATCTATATGACATAAATTGCGTATTTTAACGCGATCTACATTTTTTGTGTAGTAAAATTTTGTCTATCTCTTATGGTTTACCAGTTATGCAAAAGTCGTTCACAATGAAGAATACTTTTGGAGACATTCCCAGAAAATTCGAGATATACATTTTATTTTTCATGAAAGTATCTTAAATATATGATATTTTAATCAAAATCGTTATAGCCATTTTTGAGAAAATTAAAATTTTCGAAAAATGTTCCATGTAAAGGGTAATATGGGGTGGGGGGATTTTCTTGAAAACCTTTGTGTCGCATCTCTGGAAGATACTGAACCTAAATACCAAGTTTGGTGTTTATCCGACTGTTCGTTTTTGAGTTATGCTGTTCACAGACACACACACACACAACACAGACACACACACACGGACATGTTTCCAAAAATGCTTTTTATGGGTTCAGGGGGTCTCAAAACATATATTTCCGGTGAAATCTCGGTATCGAATTTTTGGGTGGAATACAATACTTCCCCTACTTACTATACGTAGTAGAGAAAGTAAAAAAGCAGTAGGATACGCTCTGGAAACTGCTCATAGTGACCCTTACATAAATATCAGTGACCCTCTATCAGCCTTAAACGCAATACAAGACACGTTCTCTACCAATAGTATTGTAAACGAAATACATAATCTTGTTACCATCCTTTATAACTTAGAAAAGTCGGTCAAATTCATGTGGATACCCGGTAATGAAAGAGCCGATACTGCAGCAAAACAAGCTACAGAACTACCAACACAAGACACTGATATCAAAATATCTCTCCAAGATGCAGTCACACACTTTAAGAAGAAAATACACAAAGAATGGCTGACGAGCTGGATGAACAATTCTACTAGTAAACTCCATGATGTACGTGGAACTTCAACTCAAGAATATCCAATAAGACAGGTACAGCGGCGAAACGAAAATGTAATATCACGACTACGAATTGGGCATACTAAACTGGCACCCTCTTATTTGTTGAATAGAAGCTCTCCACCAATTTGTGAAACATGTAAAACAGGATTAACAGTAGTACATATTATACTAACATGTTGTGGCAGTAATTTGTATCACAGTAATGTAAATGCCAGAGTGATTGTAGTGTAAATAATCATTATTGTATGACATTGATTTGAGATGTTTGTTAATTATAAGCATTGTTAGGAAATAAGTTTACACGGCCTCACTGAAACTGACAATAGGAGCGGACAACAATGAGCGAGGGAGTGAGTTGCTTATCAGTTATTAGAGACAAGCAAATGACGTCAGATTGGCGCGCTTTTCTGTAGAAATGGAGGGAATTTCTTCCCTAGGGAATTTCTTCCCTAATTTTGATTGGATATAAAAATAGACGCTGATGTTGGCGCGTTTTATTAACCAATAGCAGCTCGGTTATAATCTTTAGGCATATTAGGGTGTGGGAGTATAAAAAGCTAAAGCCAGAGGCGGTCCAACAGAATCATTCAGAAGTTAAACGTCGCTTAGTTCATCAGAATAGTTCGCGAGTTACACGTTGCAATTCTACAGAATCTCTCGCGTCTTAAAGTTTGTTGTAAATGTGAAACACGCGAATTAATAATGTGCAGTAAATAAGTGATTATAGTGATATTAGAAAATATAACGGTTTCAGTCTGGCGTGTTTCAAGAGTCAATATGTGAAGTTAATTAATTGTGACGGTAATAAAAGTGTAAAAACAAATTCTTTTATAAGTGTTATCTTTTAGTAACAAGTCCTTTCCGTTTACACACCCTGTTTAAGAGATTTGCTCGACTGAATAATAATAATAATAATAATAATGATAATAATAATAATAATAATGATAGCTAGCCGGAGCACAATGAACCCAAAATGCAAGATAATAAAACAATAACAGGCGCTCAGCAATAGATAACACGAAGTGGCCGCGACAAATTGGCTTCCATACGTTGTGCAGATAAACATGAAGCATCTTCCAACTACCTAAAAAATAAATATTCCACTTCAATGTCCAAAATTTGAAAGTCAATGTAGTCAGGTTGGTATGCCCAGAAATATTTCTGCAGCACTCAATGATGCAACTTTCATCCAGAAAGTAATTATTTTTCTTAAATTAATTAACATCCATCAATACATTTAACCAAATTGTAACCTGTATGTATACATAATGAACTGTACCTAATAATGTAAACAACTGTACATGAAAGGTCGTGATAAAACCTAGGAAGATTAAAACGATCCTAAATAAAACTTAAAATAAAAAAGACCATTATTGGAGTTAATTGTTCTTCACATAAGCCGTGTGTTGGAAAGGTAGAATCATACGACTGAAAAATTCAGTCGTGCAATTTCAACCACGGATCTCCCAGTTTCTGTCCGGTTGCTCTAACCACTGAGCTACCATGGCAATATGCCGGTATGAAGTTGAACCACGGATCTCCTGGTTTCCATCCGGTTGCTCTAACCACAACATTGTAAGTCGCCATTAGGGTATGTCATCTCAATTCAATTTGAGATCTCCTTGTGGTTTACCGGGAAAAATGCGAATCAGTTGGGGAATTTAATGTCCTACCGGCATGTTGCTATGGTAGCTCAGTGGTTAGAGAAACCGGAAGATGTATGGTTCAAATCCCGACGATGACATTGAATTTTTCAGTCGTCTGATTCTACCCTTCCAAGGCTATTATTGTTTGTAGGCATAAGGTTTGGAGTACTCGATGCTATAACTTTATGGAGTGATTCTATATTTTACGTACCCATAATGAACCAGTTGAATGAAACAACATTTGTAACAAAGCCACTAGTAAAGTCAACGCATACTTTTCAAATAATGTGTTTGTAATTAATCATGATAAGACAAAATCATTTATTCTCACGTTAAAACCTGTACACGATGATTTGTCTAAAGAGCCTGTAAAACTTTTAGGCATCCCTTGAACAAAGTTAACATGGCAAGCTCTAAAAATTATATCTGTAAAAATTGTCAAGGGTAATATATTTTTTAAGAAACCTTATAAACAGGTTACCCAAACATTATGTGAAACAGGCATATTTCGCTAACTTTGAAAGTATAATCGGGTATGGTTTATTATTTTATAGAAATGGTTCTCGCCCAAAAGATATATTATTTTAAAAAACCTGTGTTACACTCACATGAATTTCTCTACTCTTGCACAAGCTATTTTTACAAACCCTTGCTCTCCGTTTACTTCATGTTAATTGAGATAAATATTTGCAGAAACTATCTTATTCCTAATTTTCTTGTAGGTGCAAAGAGAATATGGTAGGCTTTAAGCGATAGCCAAATCTTTTAAGAGCTGGTTGCTATGTGGCGCATTCCATTCTCTTTGTATGTCCAGGACAATAACAAAAAATACAATAATGAATTCCCATTTGAGAAAAAGCATAAGTATTGAAAAATTCAAACAAATAACAAGGAATATCTCTGAAATGGTTCACTCGACAAAAATGTCTATGACATAAATTGTGTGTTTTAACTAGTCCTATATTTTTTGTGCAGAAAAATTTTGTCTATCTCTTACGGTTTACCAGTTATGCAAAAGCCATTCAGAATGCAGAGGACTTTTGAGGACATACCCAGAAAGTTCAAGATATACATTTTATTTTTCATGAAAATATCTTACATATACGATATTTTAATAAAAATGTTAGAGCCATTTTAGAGAAAATCAAATTTTTCTAAAAATGTTCCATGTAAAGGGCAGTCTCAGGTGAAGGGATTTTCTTGAAAATCTTCGTGTCGTATCTTTGAAAGATACTGAATCTAAATACCAAGTTTGGTATTTATCCGACTTTTTGCTTTTGAATTATGCTGTTCACAAACACACACAAGGACCTTTTACTATAAGTGTCTATTTTAGAGTCAGGGGTCTCAAAACATGTATTTCCGGTGAAATCTCGGTATCGAATATTTGGATGGAATACAATACTTCCCCTACTTACTATACGTAGTAGAGAAAGTAAACAAACTATAAGAATAATAACCAGAGGTTTACCTGGTTCTTTTTTGCATACTTTTATTTGTCGGGGAAAGAATTTTAACTGTGTATAAATTTATATATTCTTGATATCTTAATGTTTTAATGTAAAATATTTATAACTATAAACTCAGAAGCAACTTTCATTCCCAGAAGGTATAACACAAACATCCAAACACCATTTTCAAGGTTAAGTAAAATATAAAACATAATACTCGTGTTTTTAATGTAATGTTTATAATATGCTTCCTGAGAGAATAAGAATTTTAAATTTAAGACAGTGTAATATTCAATTAAGTTTAAGGCTAAAGAAAAACCGTTTTATAATATGCAGGAATGTTTTAGCACCATTTATAAGTTCTAATTCAGTGTTAATTTATTTGTGGACAGTTTGTGGTCCAGTTCCCTAATTTAATTTAGTCATATAGTAGTCCATGCCAATAAACGTTGTATGCTTTATTTTGTGTTCTATGACATGGCCAATTCTATTTTATACTTAAAGGCTCAATAAATATTATTAAATATTACTATAAATAATTCTCATATCATTTTAATAACTCATTAATTGATTGGCTGTAAAACAAGAATATAATTCCTACATCATCTTTCGTATTCGCTAATTGAGTTTTCAAATTCCTGCCAATGCAGAACAATGTATGTGTTTTGCAGTTACCTTCAAGATCTTTGAATTAAATCCACAAGAAAATATTCAAGGAAATCATATTAGATATATAACATCATTGAATTTAAGTAAGCTTCGTCGGTAAAAAAATCAGATGTGTTACATTCACATGACTTCTTCTACCCTATATCGTTTTTCTTACTCAAGCTTATTTTTCTATCTACTAAATTTTAATCCAAATAAACGCTTGCAGATGTAGCTATAGATATTACATTTCATTTTTGATACGAAGGTAACATGGATAGTCAAATGTTTAAGAATGGACGCTATATGCTAGCCTTAAAATTCCTTAAAATTCCTTAAAAACAACTGAATGTTGACAGAACTTAAAGGGAACGACCAAGAAATGAAAAATTCGAACCTTTAATAACGCATATCTCAGGAATGCCTTATGCCACAAAAAAGCTTATTTAGAATAAATTGTATGTTTTACAGATATCTACGTTTTTTGTATATTGCGTTTTCGTCTATCCGTTAACGTTTATTAGTTAAACAAATTATACAAAATTTCTTCCGAGTGGACAGGACTTAACAGGTTATTCCCAGAAAATTCAAGATATACATTTTATTTTTCATGTAAATATCTTTAATATATGATATTTTAATCGTTCGAGGCATTTTAGGGAAAATCAAAATCTTAGAAAAATGTTCCATTTAGGTAGCTTGGAGTGGTATTTATCCGACTTTTCCTTTTTGAGTTATGCACTTCGCAGACACACAATACACAAGACACAGGCACACACACGCACCTTTTTCTAAAAATGCTTTCTGGATTTAGTGGTCCGGTAAAACATGTATTTCCGGTGTTTTTAGGCTGAATGCAATACTTTCCGTACCTACTATATACCTAGTAGATAAAGTAAAAATGCATATAAAAATATCAATTAAAAATCTGCTGTGTTACACGCACATGACTTTCTCTACTCTTGTTCAAACTATTTTTACAAACTCTTATTCTCCATCTATTTCATATTAATCGAGATAAACATTTGCGGAAACGATCTTTTGACATGCAAAGAGAATTACGTTTTACACATAGTGACCAGTTCTAAAAATGTTTGACTATCGCTTAAGGCGTAATATGTTCTCCTTGTTTTGTATTTGCAAGGGCAATATAGAAATAAAGTAGCCTTTAAGCATAGACCTATCTCTTAATAGCTGGTTGCTATGTGCAGCACCATTCTCTTAGCCACAGATTAATACTCTTTGCATATCCAAGACAAAAAAATGAATAACGAAATCCCACTTGAGAAAATATGTATTAAAAAATCTGATGTGTTACACCCACATGACTTTCTCTACTCTTGTACAATATATTTTTACAAACGCCTATTCTCCATATGCTTCATATTAATCGAGATATCGAGATGTCAATCTTATTGGTAACTTTCTTGTAGATGCAAGGGGAATATGGTAGCTTTTAAGCGATGGTCAAATATTTTATCGCTGGTTGCTATGTGGCGCATTCCATTCTCTTTGCATGTCCAGGACATAAAAAAATGAATAACGAATTTGAGAAAAAGTATAAGTATTGGAAAATTTAAGGAAATAACAAGCAATATCTCGAAAACGGTTCACTCAACAAAAAAATGTATATGATATAAGTTGTGTATTATAACGCGATCTACATTTTTTGTGTAGTAAAATTTTGTCTATCTCTTATGGTTTACCAGTTATGCAAAATTCGTTCACAATGAAGAATACTTTTGGAGACATTCCCAGAAATGTCGAGATATACATTTCATTTCTCATGAAATTATCTTAAACATATGATATTTTCATCAAAATCGTTAGAGCCATTTTTGAGAAAATTAAAATTTTCGAAAAATGTTCCATGTAAACGGTAGTCTAGGGTGGGGGGATTTTCTCAAAAATCTTCGTGTCGCATCTCTGGAAGATACTGAACGTAAATACCAAGTTTGGTGTTTATCCGACAGTTAGTTTTTGAGTTATGCTGTTCACAGACACACAGACACACACACACACACACACACAAACACACACACACACACACACACACAGACACACACACAGACACACACACACACAGACACACACACGGACATGTTTCCAAAAATGCTTTTTTTTGGATTCAGGAGGTCTCAAAACATGTATTTCTGGTGAAATCTCGCTATCGAATTTTTGGGTGGAATGCAATACTTCCCCTACTTACTATACGTAGTAGAGAAAGTAAAAAGTTAAGGGAATAACAAGCAATATCTCGAAAATGGTTCACTCAACAACAAAAATGTATATGACATAAATTGTGTATTATAACGGGATCTACATTTTTGTACAGTACAATTTTGTCTATCTCTTATAGCTTACCAGTTATGCAAAAGTCGTTCACAATGAAGAATACTTTTGGAGACATTCCCAGAAAATTCAAAATATACATTTCATTTGTCATGAAAATGTCTTAAACATATGATATTTTAATCAAAATTGTTAGAGCCATTTTTGAGAAAATTAAAATTTTCGAAAAATGTTCCATGTAAAGGGTAATCTGGGGTGGGGGATTTTCCTGAAAACCTTCGTGTCGCATCTCTGGAAGGTACTGAACCTAAATACCAAGTTTGGTGTTTATCCGACTGTTCGTTTCTAGTAATGCTTTTCAAAGACACACACATACATGTTTCCAAAAATGCTTTTTTTGGATTCAGGGGGTCTCAAAACATATATTTCCGGTGAAATTTCGGTATCAAATTTTTGGGTGGAATACAATACTTCCCCTACTTACTATACGTAGTAGAGAAAGTAAAAAAGTGTTACACACACATGACTTTCTCTACCCTTGTACAAACTATTTTTACACACGCCTATTCTCCATCTAGTTCATGTTAATCGATAAAAAATTTGCAGAAACTGTCGTATTCTAATTTTCTTGTAAGTGCAAGGGGAATATGGTAGGCTTTAAGCGATAGTCAAATCTTTTAAAAGCTTCTTGCTATGTGAAGCATTTCATTCTCTCTGCATGTGTAGGATATAAAAAAACGACTAACGAATTCCCATTTGAGAAAAAGTATAAGTATTGGAAAATTTAAACAAATAACAAGGAATACCTCGGAAACGGTCACTCCAAAAAAAAGTGTGTCATAAATTGTGTTTCAATAAGATCTACATTTTTTTTTGTAGAAAAACGTTGCCTATCTCTTACGTTTACCAGTTCTGCAAAAGCTATTCGGAATGAAAGGGCTTTTGGAGATATTCCCCAGGAAATTCAAGATATACATTTCATTTGGCATACAAATATCTTAAGTATATGTTATTTCAATCAAAATCGTTAGAGCCATTTTTGAGAAAATCAAAATTTTCTAATAATGCTCCATGTAAAGTGTAGTCTGGGGTGAGGGAATTTTTTTGAAAATCGTGTCGCATCTTTGAAAGATACTGAACCTAAATAACAAGTTTGGCAGTTATCCGACTTCTCGTTTTTGAATTATGCTGTTCATAGTCACACAGACACACACACACACACACACACACACACACACACACACACACACACACACACACACGTCGTCGTCCGTGGACTAGTGGTACCGTGCTAGCCTCTAGTGCGGGTTCACACCCGGCGGAGGGCGATGGAGTTGATCGGGCGTAAAAATCTTTAGCATGTCTTCTTTCGGAAGGGAAGTAAAGTCGATGGTCCCGTGTCGTAGATTTACGGCACGTAAAAGAACCTCAAGCCTGATAAAGAGGCCTCTGAGCAAAATTACCAGTCTTTCACGCCCAATACAGAATGGGACCCTAAGAACCATAGTAGTTAAAGAGCGTCCATAAATAAAAAAATCTGATGTGTTACACTCACATGACTTTCTCTACTCTTGTACAAACTTTTTTTGTCAAACGCTTATTCTCCATATGCTTCATGTTAATCGAGATATCGAGATGTCAACCTTATTGATAATTTTCTTGTAGATGCAAGGGGAATATGGTAGGTTTTAAGCGATAGTCAAATATTTAAGCGCTGGTTGCTATGTGGCGCATTCCATTCTCTTTGCATGTCCAGGACATAAAACAATGAATAACGAATTTGAGAAAAAGTATAAGTATTGGAAAATTTAAGGAAATAACAAGCAATATCTCGAAAACGGTTCACTCAACAAAAGAAATGTATATGACATAAATTGTGTATTTTAACGCGATCTGCATTTTTTGTGTAGTAAAATTTTGTTTATCTCTTACGGTTTACCAGTTATGCAAAAGTCGTTCACAATGAAGAATACTTTTGGAGACATTCCCAGAAAATTCGAGATATACATTTCATTTCTCATGACAATATCTTAAACATATGATATTTTAATCAAAATCGTTAGAGCCGTTTTTGAGAAAATTAAAATTTTCGAAAAATGTTGCATGTAAAGGGTAGTGTGTGGTGGGGGGATTTTCTTGAAAACCTTCGTGTCGCATCTCTGGAAGATACTGAACGTAAATACCAAGGTTGGTGTTTATCCGACTGTTAGTTTTTGAGTTATGCTGTTCACAGACACACACACACAGACACAGACACGGACATGTTTCCAAAAATGCTTTTTTTGGATTCAGGAGGTCTCAAAACATGTATTTCCGGTGAAATCTCGGTATCGAATTTTTGGGTGGAATGCAATACTTCCCCTACTTACTATACGTAGTAGAGAAAGTAAAAAGGAATAACGAATTCCCATTTGAGAAAAAGTATAAGTATTGAAAAATTCAAACAAATAACAAGAAATACCTCGGAAACGGTCACTCCACAAAAAAACGTTTGTCATAAATTGTTTTAATGAGATCTAAGTTTTTATGTTGAAAAACGTAGTCTATCTCTTACGTTTATCAGTTATGCAAAAGCCATTCAGAATGAAGAGGGCTTTTGGAGACATTCCCAGGAAATTCAAGATATACATCTCATTTGACATACAAATATCTTAAACATATGATATTTTAATCAAAGTCGTTAAAGCCACTTTTGAGAAAATCAAAATTTTCTAATAATGTTCTATGTAAAGTGTAGTCTGGGGTGGGGGAATTTTCTTGAAAATCTTCGTGTGGCATCTTTGAAAGATACTGAACCTAAATACCAAGTTTAGCATTTATCCGACTTTTCGTTTTTGAGTTATGCTGTTCACAGTCAAACAGACAGACACACATGGACCTTTATCTAAAACTGCTTTTTTCAGTGGGGCCTCAAAATATGTATTTCCGGTGAGCTCTCGATATCGAATTTTTGGGTGGAATGCAATGCAATGCTGCGCGTTTTTATAGCGTTTGCGTTTTATAATAATAGAACAATTGGCTTTTGCTGCCTGTAAAGGATAAACAAATAGACTGAACTTCAATTCGGAACATTTATTATAGCAGGTCTATTATTTGACAAAATTACATTTTTACTTTCTCTACCATCTACCTAGCAGGTAGAGAGGGTTTTGAATTCCACCCAAAAATTCGATTGGGTTATTTCACCGAAAATACGTGTTTTGAGACCTCTGAAACCAAATAAATTTTTTTTGGAAATAATGTGTGTGTCTGTGTGTGTATGAGAAGGTGTGTGAACAGCATAACTCAAAAACGAAAAGTCGGATAAATGCTAAACTTAGTGTTTACGTTTAGTGTCTTGCAAAACTGTGACAAGAAAATTTTCAAGAAACTCCCCCGCCCCAAACTACCCCTTACTTGAAACACTTTGCGAAACTTTTAATTTTCTAAACAATGGCTCTAACGATTTTGATTAAAACAGCGTATATTAAAGATATTTACATGACAAATACTTGAATTTTCTGTGAATAGTCTATGAAGTCTACTTCATTCTTAAGGAATTTTGTATAATCTTGTATAACTGGTAAAGTTTAAACGATAGACGAAAACGTACTACACAACAAATGTAGATCTCTTTAAAACACACAATTTATTTCTAATATTTCACCAGAGATACACAGGGAACAGCGATAGTTAAATTTTTAGGAATTGGGCGCTATACGCTAACCAGACCCGGATGACGACGGGCGCAAGCATGGACGGGGTCCTTAACGTTTCCAGATCAAACGCATCTCCGCCACCCGGGACTACCCACTAGCCATGAACCCCCAGCGGTCTCCCAGGATGGGGCCCACTCGGAATTGAAACCTAACTGAGCAGCCCCGCAACGATACCAGGTAAGAAACCTCCACATTCCTCACAACCACTGCCCAGCCGAAAGCCACCGAACACCGTCGCCTGAAACATGACACGAAAGATAACGCGTGCAGGAAATGGGGGACAGGAAAGTCGTGGTAAAAGATGAATTACCTCAGTATTCCCTGCCGACCCGGGAAAACCACGAAAAACCCATGGGTCAGAATGGGCGGTTGCCGGGATTGGACCCGAGACCTCTCGAAGACAAGTCGCGCACGTACTGCACGCCACCTCACTTGATTGCGTTTCTACTTAGCCGCTGCCGGATTGTAAATGGGGAGCATTTTGAACACCTAATTAAATAAATAGAATTTAATTTGTTACACGAGTTGCGTAAAATGAGGAGAAAATTGTTAAACAAGCCAAATATTAAATTGTTCCCATAGCAACTAAACCTTTTGTATGAAACAAATGAACTGATTCATGCAACTAAATAAGATAAGTAACTACGTTTCAGATAAAAAAATCTGATGTGTTACACTCACATGACTTTCTCTACTCTTGTACAAACTATTTATACAAACGCTTATTCTCCATATGCTTCATGTTAATCGAGATAAACATTTGCACACTCTATGTTATTGCTAATTTTCTTGTAGATGTAAGAGGAATATATATTTACAAGGGCAATATACAAATACAGTAGCCTTTAAGCACATACATATCTCTTATTAGCTGGTTGCTAGGTGCAGCACCATTCGCTTTGCCACAGATTAATATTCTTTGCATATCGAAGACAAAAAAATGAAAAACGAATTCCCATTTGAGAAAAATATTGAAAAATTTAAGGGAATAACAAGCAATATCTCGAAAATGGTTCACTCAACAAAAAAATTGTATATGATATAATTTTGTGTATTTTAACGCGTACTACATTTTTTGTGTAGTAAAATTTTGTCTATCTCTTATGGATTACCAGTTATGCAAAAGTCGTTCACAATAAAGAATACTTTTGGAGACATTCCCAGAAAATTCAAGGTATACATTTTATTTGTCATAAAAATATCTTAAACATATGATATTTTAATCAAAATCGTTAGAGCCATTTTTGAGAAAATTAAAATTTTCGAAAAATCTTCCATGTAAAGGGTACTCTGGGATGGGGGGATTTTCTTGAAAACCTTCGTGTCGCATCCTTGGAAGATACTGAACCCAAATACCAAGTTTGGTGTTTATCCGACTGTTCGTTTCTGAGTTATGCTGTTCACAGACACACAGACACACACACACACACACAGACACACACACGGACATGTTTCCAAAAATGCTTTTTTTGGATTCAGGGAGTCTCAAAACATGTATTTCCGGTGAAATCTCGGTATCGAATTTTTGGGTGGAATACAATACTTCCCCTACTTACTATACGTAGTAGAGAAAGTAAAAAAGTGTAAAAAATAAAATGTGGTCATTTAAGTTTGTTGCCGATGAATAAGAGGCTGAAAAATTTGTTTCTTTAATGTAAAAACTTCCTTTCAAAATATTACATTTTACGTATCCGAGCATTTCTATTTTCTCTGCTATATATATATATAGTAGCTAGAGAAGGTATAGCATTCCACGCAAAAATTCACTACCGAGATTTCACCGGAAATACTTGTTTTGAGGCCTTCTGAATCCAAAAAAAATCTTATGTGTTACACTCACATGACTTTCTCTAGTTTGTACAAACTATTTTTACAAACGCTTATTCTCCATCTACTTAATGTTAATCAAGATAAACATTTGCAGAGTCTTATTGCTAATTTTCTTGTAGATGTAAGGGGAATATATATTTACAAGGGCAATATAGACATACAGTAGCCTTTAAGCACATACATATCTCCTAATAGCTGGTTGCTAGGTGCAGCACCATTTCCTTTGCCACAGATTAATGCTCTTTGCATATCAAAGACAAAAAATCTGATGTGTTACACTCACATGACTTTCTCTACTCTTGTACAAACTATTTTTACAAACGCTTATTCTCCATATGCTTCATGTTAATGGAGATAATGAGATGTCAATCTTATTGATAATTTTCTTGTAGATGCAAGGGGAATATGGTAGGTTTTAAGCGATAGTCAAATATTTTAACGCTGGTTGCTATGTGGCGCATTCCATTCTCTTTGCATGTCCAGGGCATAAAAAAATGAATAACGAATTTAAGAAAAAGTATAAGTATTGGAAAATTTAAGGGAATAACAAGCAATATCTCGCAAACGGTTCACTCAACAAAAGAAATGTATATGACATAAATTGTGTATTTTAACGCGATCTACATTTTTTGTGTAGTAAAATTTTGTCTATCTCTTATGGTTTACCAGTTATGAAAAAGTCGTTCATAACGAAGAATACTTTTGGAGACATTCCCAGAAAATTCGAGATATACATTTTATTTGTCATGACAATATCTTAAACATATGATATTTTCATCAAAATCGTTAGAGCCGTTTTTGAGAAAATTAAAATCTTCGAAAAATGTTCCATGTAAAGGGTAGTCTGGGGTGGGGGCATTTTCTTGAAAACCTTCGTGTCGCATCTCTGCAAGATACTGAACCTAAATACCAAGTTTGGTGTTTATCCGACTCTTCGTTTTTGAGTTATGCTGTTCACAGACACACAGACACACACACGGACATGTTTCCAAAAATGCTTTTTTTGGATTCAGTGAGTCTCAAAACATGTATTTCCGGTGAAATCTCGGTATCGAATTTTTGGGTGGAATACAATACTTCCCCTACTTACTATACGTAGTAGAGAAAATAAAAATGAATAACGAATTCCCATTTGAGATTAAAAAATTTAAGGGAATAACAAGCAATATCTCGAAAATGGTTCACTCAACAACAAAAATGAATATGACATAAATTGTGTATTTTAACGCGACCTACATTTTTTGTGTAGTAACATTTTGTCTATCTCTTATGGTTTACCAGTTATGCAAAAGTCGTTCACAATGAAGAATGCTTTTGGAGACATTCCCAGAAAATTCAAGATATACATTTTGTCATAAAAATATCGTAAACATATAATACTTTAATCAAAATCGTTAGAGCCATGTTTGAGAAAATTAAAATTTTCGAAAAATGTTCCATGTGAAGGGTAATCTGGGGTGGGGGGATTTTCTTGAAAACCTTCGTGTCGCATCTCTGGAAGATACTGAACCTAAATACCAAGTTTGGTGTTTATCCGACTGTTCGTTTCTGAGTTATGCTGTTCACAGACAGACACACAGACACACATACGGACATGTTTCCAAAATGCTTTTTTTGGATTCAGGGTGTCTCAAAACATGTATTTCCGGTGAAATCTCGCTATCGAATTTTTGGGTGGAATGCAATAATTCCCCTACTTACTATACATAGTAAAGAAAGTAAAAAAGCATTTTTAGAAAACGGGCTTTTGTGTGCGTGAACAGTATAATTCACAAACGAATAATCGAATCAATGCCAAACTTGGTATTTAACTTCAGTATCTTCCAAAAATGCGACACGAATATTTCCTAAAAAATGGCTCTAACGATTTTGATTAAAATACTATATATTAAAGATATTTACATAACAAATAAAATGTATATCTTTAATTTTCTGGGAATAAGCTGTAAAGTTGCTTTTATTCGGAAGAAATCTTGTATAATCCTGTATAACCGGTAAACGTTAAGCGATAGACGAAAACGTACTACACAAAAAATGTAGAAAACACACAATTTATTTCAAATAAGTGTTTTTGTAGCATAAGCCGTTTCTGAGATATCCGTTATTAATGGTTCGAAATGTTCATTTCTTGGTCATACTCTTGAAGTCCTGTCAACATTCAGCTGTTTCTCGCGATTGCATGGAAACAGTATGGAATTTTAAGGCCAGCATATAGCGTCCAGTTCTTATACATTTGACTATCGATGTTCTGTTTGTATCTACAACGAAATTTGTAATGTAGCTATTTCTGCAAAGGATCATTTGGATTAAAACGTAATAGACACTCAAATAAGCTTAGTAAGAATAGTTTGTATACACACTAATAAACGATAGAGGTTAGAGAAAGTCATGTGAGTGTATCAAATCAGATTTCTTTAAATGAGTTAATTTTAGTTGTATTTACATTATTCCTTGCGTATGAAAGACTCAATTGTTACAAATATAAAATCTCGAATATTGGAAGGATATGACGTATTAACGCTATATTTCCAAACGCAACAAACAGCACTGCGCCGCTATTTGCAAATGGCGGGAAAATGTTACAAATGTGCCGTCGCTTAGCAACGCCACCTATGACGCTGTGTTCACGTCACGGTTTACAAGATAATTTTAACGAGAGTACGCAAATCCTGCCGCACTGTCGTCATTTTCCTGCTAACAGCTGCACAAAGTTTCATCTCCGCGGACCATTTGTCTTCAGTTTTGGACGCCGACAGTTTTGTCTATCGTCCACACGGACATGAAAATCACATCGTGCTTCTTCTGTCTTACGTCAAAGCTCTCTTTATTAGGATTGGAATATGGCCGCGAGCGAGAACATGGATTACGTCAAAAAACAAAAGAGATAAACCGTGCGGGATGTTGTTGCTAACATTTCCGTCTTCTTACTTCTTTTTTCACTTTTACTTTCTTCACCACATACTTGAGGTATGTAGAGGAAGTATTCTATTCCACCCCAAAATTGGATATCGAAGTTCCACCGGAAATATACCGAGCGGGATGGCTCGGGCCGCAGCAGACCGCTTACTCTGACCCATGGGTTTTTCGTGGCATCCCCGGATCGACATGCTAATCTCGGGTGGCACATCTTCTACCACGTCTCTCCTTCCTCTCATTTCCTGTAACCATCAAATTCCTTGTCATCTGTTTCAGGGTTGTAGGACCAGGTGACGGTTTTCGTCGGGTTGCGACTGGACGACACTTTGCTCTCTCTAAAGGTTCCTTCCCTGGTGTCGCTGTAGTACCAGCCAGTTAGGTCTCTCCTCCGTCCTAGGGACCCTGGAGGTTGGTGGCTTGTGGGCAGGAACAGGGGGGTAGGATGCGTTCTATCTGGAAACGTTAGGGACCCCTTCAACGCTTGCGCCTCGGATCAGGTCGGCATTCGCGTTTTTCCCCTTATCTCTCCCTCCCAGGGATCACGTTGGAAGCAAAAACATGTATTTCCACCAGAAATATATGTTTTGAAGCCCTCTGAGTGCAAAAGACATACCTTTTGAAAAATAGGTCGTTTGTCTGTACTGGTGTGTCTAAGAAAAGACATATAATTTCCAAATAGGTATTCTTCCGGTTTTTATTTCCACAAATATGGCTGTGACAATTTCCATTAAAATACCAGATGTTTACGATATTTACATGACAAAAAAATTATATATCTTGAATTTTTTGCGAATATTCTATGAATTCCACTTCATTCTGAAAGAATGTTGTATAATGTTGTATACCTGGGAAACCATTAGAGATAGACAAGCCTACAATTTAAAACAAATGAAAATTTTGTGTCTTTAAACATTCCTGTAATATTCATTGCCCTAGGTTTCCGGGCGTCCCGGAAAAAATTTAATTCAATAAATCTATATATGTACATTCTGTACTACGAGACGTCAACCAGGAAAATACAACAAGAAAGTTGAACACTACTGAAAGGCTTATTGTACATCAAAAAACTACAGGCCTTCTCAGAATTCTGGATAGAGTGGCAGTGCCTTGCTCTTTTGTTCTGGTCATGGATGAAAAACTGATGCTAAGAAAAGTGCTGTCAAAAATCAAGAAAGTGTTTTCTCAGCAAGAAACAAAAACAAGTGACTGTTTTTTTTTAAGAAAACCGCAAGTCTAAAGACCTGTGTTGCTTTTCTTTTATTTTTGTATAGTACTGCCCTACTGTTTAATTTAATGTATAAATTACATACCTTACAGCATTGTACCTTGGGTTCATCGTAAGTACACACGCTTTTTAAATAAGTACGAAGGCTTTCACGGCCGAAGTTAATCGATAAAACATTAAAATCTTCCGGGCAGGAAGGCCGTGTTCTAAGGGTAAAATTACTAGCTCCAATCACCACCCACAACAAAAGAGAGGAATAATCAAAACCCTAGTGGACCGAGCCAAACGTATTTGTACAGGACAATACTTAAGTGATGAGATACAGCAACTTAGTCTGGCTATGTTACAAAACGGATTTACGAATAAAGATTTTAACAGAGCAATTCACCCTAAGAAGATATCACGTCAAGGCCACGAATCGTCTACATACAAGGGAAAAGTCTTCTTACCTGATGTTAAAAACGTCACAGACCGCATTGGAAAAATACTTAAAAAGCACAAAATAAATACAATATATAAACCAACCAGAAAAATTCAAGAAACTTTAAAATCTGCTAAAGACAAGAGAGACCCCTTATGTGTTCCAGGGGTATATAGAATACCTTGCACATGCGGCTCTGTTTATATCGAAACAACAAAACGTAGTATAAATACCGAATAACAGAGCATAAACGACATTGTCGCCTTGCACAAACAGATAAGTCTGCAGTCGCTGAACACTTTGTTACCATGGGTCATCGTATCCTATATGAAGACACGCAAGTACTATCTTCAACAAAATATTATCACGCTAGACTTCATAGAGAAGCAATTGAAATTTATAAACACTCCAACAACTTTAATAAAAAGGAAGAAAAATTTAAGCTTAATCGTACGTGGATACCAGCGATGACACGTCACTGCAGAACCACTGCAGCAGTTTTAACCTTGACGTGAGCTATAAATTGCGGAACATCTCTTGCCTAGTCGGCAGTCGTTATCAAGCTGCCCTGGGTGTTACACTCTTGAAGATAGCAACTACAGAGTTGACCGAAACGTCGGGTGCTAGTATTCTACACTTAGACCACGGCCTTCCAGCCCGGAAGATTTTAATGTTTTATCGACATACGCTTTTTGTTTATTTTTATCTTCTTTAGAACATAAAATATCGAACGGGATGGCTCAGGCGATAACGTCTGTGTCCCGCATCCGATAGGTCGTGGGCTCGATTCACGTGAACGACCTTCCTGGCCTATGGGTTTTTTCGGGAGTTTTCTAAGGTCGCCAGGTGAATGCTAGGAAGGATCAGTACATCCTCCGAATTTCCTGTCGCTCCATTTCATCTCCATTTCACTTCACCCTTCATCTGTTTAGTGGTAAGTGTCGGCGGGAGGTCTCGGCGTGTGCGTGGCAAGGGAGAAGGCTACTCCATGGAAACCTTCGTCCCCCGGACTGAGAGCGATCTCCGGGTCCCGAGCATCAGGATGGGAGTGGAACTGGCTGCACCAGCCACCACCCGTGAAGTTCAAGTCCTCTGCCTGTTGTGCCGCCTGATCCGGCCGCCCTCTGTCTCCTCTCACCTCATCTTTCTCTTCCGGGGCGCCCCTTCATGTGCTTAGGTACAAAGATCTGCCTAGATCGAGGTGCTAAGTCTCTCTCTGCTTCTAGTTCTATCCTGTTCTAGTACATAAAATACAAATAATTTACTGTACTCTGTATTGTATTACGTTGTATGTATATTACAATCAAGTTCTTAAGCTAGAACAATTTTTACTTTCTCTACTACGTATAGTAAGTAGGGGAAGTATTGTATTCCACCCAGAAATTCGATACCGAAATTTCACCGGAAATACATGTTTTGAGACCCCCTGAATCCAAAAAAAGCATTCTTGGAAACATGTCCGTGTGTCTGTCTGTGAACAGCATAACTCAGAAACGAACAGTCGGATAAACACCAAACTTGGTATTTAGGTTCAGTATCTTCCAGAGATGCGACACGAAGGTTTTAAAGAAAATCTCCCCACCCCAGATTACCCTTTACATGGAACATTTTTCGAAAATTTTAATTTTCCCAAAATTGGCTCTAACGTTTTTGATTAAAATATCATATGTTTAAGATATTTTTATGACAAATAAAATCTATATCTTGAATTTTCTGGGAATGTCTCCAAAAGTATTCTTCATTGTGAACGACTTTGCATAACTGGTAAACCATAAGAGATAGACAAAATTTTACTACACAAAAAATGTAGATCGCGTTCAAAATAAACAATTTATGTCATATACATTTTTGTTGTTGAGTGAACCATTTTCGAGATATTGCTTGTTATTCCCTTAAATTTTTCAATAATTATTTTCTCAAATGGGAATTCGTTATTCATTTTTTTTTTGTCTTGGATATGCAAAGAGTATTAATCTGTGGGAAAGGGAATGGTGCTGCACCTAGCAACCAGCTATTAAGAGATATGTATGTGCTTAAAGGCTACTGTATTTCTATATTGCCCTTGTAAATATATATTCCCCTTACATCTACAAGAAAATTAGCAATAAGATAGAGTCTGCAAATGTTTATCTCGATTAACATGAAGTAGATGGAGAATAAGCGTTTGTAAAAATAGTTTGTACAAGAGTAGAGAAAGTCATGTGAGTGTAACACATCAGATTTTTATCTTATTTGCCCCTCATTCTTTGCCTTTTTGCGGGTTATCCGCGGTACCCGTTCCACCCGTTCATTATCGATTATCGCAGGATTGGGTGGAATTATCGATTACCATAGTACAGTACGCGTGAGCTTTTGGTAAGGGTGGAAGGGAACTTATTAAATTCCTTCTAATATGTACTTCATGGAGGTATTGCAAACAAAAACGTGTAATAGCATTTTGTTCTGTGTTCAGCCGAATGTATGAAGATAACAGTTTGTTACTTGTAAGATGGTTAGAGTAGCCTATTTCTGACCTAGTTGCGGCAGTAACTATGTGGCATCATCCAGGGTTTTTAAATAATTAATCATTTTCCGAAAAAGGTTATACAGACGTAATATGGTCGGAGACATAATAAAGCATACCTCAACTAAGAGGTGGGGGGTTTTGTTTTCTATCCAACACTTAATCCAAACACGACGAAAGGATGAAGCACTGTTTTGGCGAAGTAGGCATTTCGCGGTCGCTTACTGAAAATCACATTATGTGATAGGTTTAGTGATAAAAGAACCCGAGGTGTGTTTGGTGGATAATCATACGTACAGCACAAGGTTTACGAGATACGACTTTCCATCTCATCTCATAAACCTGAAGAAATTTTATATTACTTTTTGTTTTTACCATGAAGCGTGAAATATCTGGAACAATGGACTTACTTGAATAGAGAAGAAGTACTGCCTTCAAATGTTTGTCACTATTTGTGTTCTATAACTGATTTTTGCACAATTTCAGAGCAGAGAAAATATGCTCACATTTGTGCGCGATACCAAACATGCTCCATACTCGTGAGTTTTGCTATCTGCCTATTGAGGCAGTATTTTTAACACTTGAATTATATAATATGTAAATTCAATAACAGCCCACCTTGAAGCAATATGTATGCAATAATTTGTAAAAAAATGTATGTAACAATCATTGCAAATGCTTATATTATTGTAAACATGTTTAATAATGTTATGTGAATGCATTATATAACTTAATAATGTAAGAGCTGTGAGAATAATAAGTTTAAAGTTGCTAACAATGAGGTAACAATGAGGTAACCTTGAGGCAATAATGAGTTTGAGAGTTTGAATGCTACTAGTCATGATTAGGGCAGCAATAATGTAAATTTTATGACAGTTTAAAATTAGCCAATCAACAGCCAGAAAAAAATTTAGTAAAATGCAGGTATTCTATTGGACTAGGATTAGCCAATCAGAGACTTGAAATACAGAAGCTTACGAGTTTGGACGGTTAAAATATGTTCAGTTGCCTGCAGACCTTGGTAGTGATCGGATGGAAGATGTGTTCTCTAAAGAAATATTACGTATTCGTGTGGATCGTAAATTAAGTATACGCGTTAACAAAGTGAAAGTATTAAATAAAAGAATCTCACAGCTCTTAATATCAGTGTAGTGCTATTTAATTTCTGTCAAGGATAAATAAAAAGAAGTGAATTTAAATTTAAAATCTGTGTAAGCCTACATTCTTGTCGCACCACTCCCTGATTAAGAGAAACGTGTCTCTAAAGTAATACTGACGCAGCGGAGGCAAAAACAAACATAAATAAAATCTATAGAACCAGTTTAGTAACAAAAGTTAATCTTATTTTTAAACTTGGAGCATAACAACAAAAATACATCTTCAAATCGGCTTCTCATACGTAGCAGCATATTACGTAACCAACAATCTTCTTCAAATTGACGTCCATACGTGGAGATAAATAAAGAACGTAAAGACAATATCTTATTCACTATGCAAGCATGGAAAGCGATCTTTTGGCATATTCAGGATGTATCATAATTAATAGCGCAAACTGAAACTGTTGAAAATATAGGATAGTAGAAGCAAAAACATTCCAGTAAGCATGGGTCCACAAACGAGCCAGATGCGAGATATTTGCAAATGTGTGATTACACGCCCCACTGACTTTATTAAGCAACATCGTCCTAATTAGTACAAATGAATTTGAAAAGTAGACTTTTCGTTTAATAATTGCCATTCTAAGTTGCCTCACAATTCAAGCATACCTGAATTTAACGAGGAATACAATTCTACTATAGTATGTTACATGCTATGAATCCTGTCGACTCTTCCCTGTAGGTGTTGGTGTCGTCCTTGTATCTGGATGCAATACTACACTCGTCTCTACAGTGAGTTTCGAATTCTTTCAAACACCTCCGGATAATCTTGGAATTCTTGACAAGCACGTACAATTCTCTGCTCCAGTACTTCAGCTGTATCAATGGGAGTGCTATACACTACACTTTTGAGGTGACACCATACAGAAAAAGCAAAAGGATTAAGTTCAGGTGTTCGTGGAGGCCAAGGTACAGGTCCTCCTCAATCTATCCATTTTGGACCATATCTTGAAGAAGTTTACTTTTACGTTGTTTGCATCACGCTTTGGGAGCCAATTGGAAGAAGATAGTTTCTTTAAGTATTAAATATTTATGTTTGCCTCGGCTGCGTCAGTATTATTTTAGAGACATGCAAGTCTTGGCAGGGCGTGATGCGACAAGAATGTATGCTTACACAGATTTTAAGTTTTAATTCACTCCTTTTTATTAATTCTTGATACAAATTAAATAGCACTTCACTGATATCAAGAGCTGTGAGATTCTTTTATTTAATACTTGCACTTTTTAAAACGTATACTATTTTCATCTGCACACGAATACTTAATTAATTTCTCGAGGACGCATCACACGTGTGGCACTTATAAATTTCTGTATTTCAAGCCTCAGATTGGCTAATCCTACACCAAATGAATACCTGCATTTAGCTAAAGCTTTTTCTGGTTGTTGATTGGCTATTTGTCACTAAAATTACATTATTGTTACTCCAAGAATCACAAATAGTACTGTTAAACTCTCAAACTCATTATTGTCTCAAGGTTACCTCATTGTTAGCAACTTTAAACCTATTTTTCTCACAGCTCCTACATTATTAAATTACGTAATACATTCACATAACATGATTGAATATGTTTACAATAATATAAGCATATGCAATGACTGTTACATACATTTTACAAATTATCACATACACATATTGCTTCAAGGTGGGCTGTTATTGAATTGACATATTATATAATTTGACTGAAATCATTTAAGTGTTAAAAATACTGCCTCAATTTCCACGTTAGACATCTTTTTATAGTAGTAGCAAAATGTGCCGGTGCTCCATCATGCATATACCACATACTCCGACATTGCTCAAGGGGAACACCCTCAAACAATTCACGTCAGTGGCGGCTCATAACCACTCATTCACATCAACAAATGTCACACACGGCTTTTTGTGGACCCATGTTTACTGGAACCTTTTTTACTTTCTCTACTACGTATAGTAAGTAGGGGAAGTATTGTATTCCACCCAAAAACTCGATACCGAGATTTCACCGGAAATATATGTTTTGAGACGCTCTGAATCCAAAAATCTGATGTGTTACACTCACATGACTTTCTCTACTCTTGTAAAACTATTTTTAGAAACGCTTATTTCCCATATGCTTCATGTTAATCGAGATATCGAGATGTTAATCTTACTGCTAATTTTCTTGTCGATGCAAGGGGAATATGGTAGATTTTATGCGATAGTCAAATATTTTAAGCGCTGGTTGCTATGTGGCGCATTCCATTCTCTTTGCAAGTTCAGGACATAAAAAAAATGAATAACGAATTTGAGAAAAAGTATAAGTATTGGAAAATTTAAGGGAATAACAAGCAATATCTCGAAAACGGTTCACTCAACAAAAACAATGTATATGACATAAATTGTGTATTTTAACGCGATCTACATTTTTTGTGTAGTAAAATTTTGTCTATGTCTTATGGTTTACCGGTTATGCAAAAGTCGTTCACAATGAAGAACACTTTTGGAGACATTCCCAGAAAATTCGAGATAGACATTTCATTTCTAATGACAATGTCTTAATCATATGATATTTTAATCAAAATCGTTAGAGCCATTTTTTGAGAAAATTAAAATTTTCGAAAAATGTTCAATGTAAAGGGTAGTCTGTGGTGGGGGGATTTTCTTGAAAACATTCCTGTCGCGTCTCTGGAAGATATTGAACCTAAATACCAAGTTTGGTGTTTATCCGACTGTTCGTTTCTGAGTTATGCTGTTCACAGACACACAGACACACAGACACACACACACACATACACACGGACATGTTTCCAAAAATGCTGTTTTTGGATTCAGGGGGTCTCAAAACATGTATTTCCGGTAAAATCTCGGTATCGAATTTTTGGGTGGAATACAATACTTCCCCTACTTACTATACGTAGTAGAGAAAGTAAAAAAATCTGATGTGTTACACTCACATGACTTTCTCTACTCTTGTACAAACTATTTTTACAAACGCTTATTCTCCATATGCTTCATGTTAATGGATATATCGAGATGTCAATCTTATTGATAATTTTCTTGTAGATGCAAGGGGAATATGGTAGGTTTTAAGCAATAGTCAAATATTTTAACGCTGGTTGCTATGTGGCGCATTCCATTCTCTTTGCATGTCCAGGACATAAAAAAAATGAATAACGAATTTGAGAAAAAGTATAAGTATTGGAAAATTTAAGGGAATAACAAGCAATATCTCGCAAACGTTCACTCAACAAAAGAAATGTATATGACATAAATTGTGTATTTTAACGCGATCTACATTTTTCGCGTAGTAAAATTTTGTCTATCTATTATGGTTTACCAGTTATGAAAAAGTCGTTCATAACGAAGAATACTTTTGGGGACATTCCCAGAAAATTTGAGATATACATTTTATTTGTCATGACAATATCTTAAACATATGATATTTTAATCAAAATCGTTAGAGCCGTTATGAGAAAATTAAAACTTTCGAAAAATGTTCCATGTAAAGGGTAATCTGGGGTGGGGGGTTTTCTTGAAAACCTTCATGTCGCATCTCTGAAAGATACTGAACCTAAATACCAAGTTTGGTGTTTATCCGACTCTTCGTTTTTGAGTTATGCTGTTCACAGACACACAGACACACAGACAGACACACACACGGACATGTTTCCAAAAATGCTTTTTTTGGATTAGGTGAGTCTCAAAACATGTATTTCCGGTGAAATCTCGGTATCTAAATTTTGGTTGGAATACAATACTTCCCCTACTTACTGTACGTAGTAGAGAAAGTAAAAAGCATTTTTAGAAACATGTCCGTGTGTGTGTCTGTCTCTGTGTGTATGTCTGTGTGTCTGTGAACAGCATAACTCAGAAACGAACAGTCGGATAAACACCAAACTTGGTATTTAGGTTCAGTATCTTCCAGAGATGCGACACGAAGGTTTTCAAGAAAATCCCCCACCCCAGATTACCCTTTACATGGAACATTTTTCGAAAATTTTAATTTTCTCAAAAATGGCTCTAACGATTTTGATTAAAATATCATATGTTTAAGATATTTTCATGTTATATGAAATTTATATCTTGAATTTTCTGGGAATGTCTCCAAAAGTATTCTTCATTGTGAACGACTTTTGCATAACTGGTAAACCATAAGAGATAGACAAAATTTTACTACACAAAAAATGTAGATCGCGTTAAAATATACAATTTATGTCATGTACATTTTTTGTTGAGTTTTCGAGATATTGCTTGTTATTCCCTTAAATTTTCAATACTTCTACTTTTTCTCAATTTCGTTATTCATTTTTTTATGTCCTGGACATGCAAGGAGAATGGAAGACGCCAAATAGCAACCGGCGCTTAAAAGATTTGATGTCGCTTAAAGCCTACTATATTCCCCTTGCATCTACAAGAAAATTAGCAATAAGATTAACATCTCCATTAACATGAAGCATATGGAGAATAAGCGTTTGTAAAAATAGTTTGTATAAGAGTAGAGAAAGTTACGTGATTGTAACACATCAGATTTTTTTTGTCCTGGACATGCAAAGAGAATGGAATACTCCACATAGCAATCAGCTGTTAAAATATTTGACGATCGCTTAAAGCCTACCAGTTCCCCTTGCATCTAAAAGAAAATTAGCAATAAGGTAACATCTCGATTAACATGATGCATATGGAGAATAAGAAAATAGTTTGTACAAGAGTAGAGAAAGTCATGTGAGTGTAACACATCAGATTTTTTACTTCTGTTACCATATACTTTCAACCATTTCAGATTGGGCTATTAATTATGATACACCTGTATTGTGAAGTGGTATACTTTGTAATATTATTTATTTGATTTGTTGAGCCCCACGTTTGGGAGCCAATTTGCGACGGTATTACTTATAATGTTTTTGTATTTGTGTTTACTCCACGTGGTGAAGCCATTTTGTGACGTGATTCTTTGTTAGGTTTGTTAGCTCCATCTGGTGTTAGCAATTTGCGGCAGTATTAGTGTTTGTTTTAAAGAATGCTACTGTTATTTTATTTAATTTTGGCTCACTGTCCTCCGGCTAGCTATGATCTTTTTGGTCGAGCACTTCTCTTTATACAGGTTGTGTAAACGGAAAGGAGTCAGTTATCCAAATATAACACTGATGAAAGAATTGGTTTTACACTTTTTATTGTCGAACACATTCACTATCACATTTACACATTGATCTTGACACTCGCCAAACTGAAACTGTTATAATAACTTCATTACTGATCATTCTTAATTCGCGTACTTCCACTTTTTGTATCATTAACTTTACAACACTTGAGATTTTTCATTGCGAATCGATAGCCGACGTGTACTGTACAAATATTTCTGTTGGACTGAAGGCGACATGTAACGTACAAATGTTTTCGACGAACTGACGGACTGAAGGCGACGTGTAGCATACAAATATTTTCGGTGAACTGACGGACTGAAGGACTGAAGACTTTACCTCTAACCTAGCCCTTTTTATACTCCTACACCCCGATATGCCTAAAGATTATAACTGAGCTGCTATTGGCTAATAAAACGCCCCAACATTAGCGTCTATTTTTATATCCAATGAAAATTATGAATAAATATGCTCCAGGTTAAATGTTCCAGCAAATTCTAAAGAAAACCGCGCCAATATTACGTAACTTCCTCGTCTCTAATAATGATAAACAGCTCACCCCCTCGCTGCATTATTGCACGCTATTATTGTCAGTTTCAGTAAGGCCGTATAAACCCACTTCTCAACAATAATTACAATCAACAAATATCTCCAATCAATGTCACATAAAAATGCATATTCATACTATAATCATTCTTTACATTTAAATAATTTATGACACAAATTACTGCATCAATTGGTAGACTGCAACATTTCTTTTCTTGTTTTGAACTTTTCGTAAGAAAATTGTCACATTTAAGGTCTCTAAAATCCATTTATAACTCTGACGTTGATTCAAAATGGGGACAGGGATATTTAGAAATCCACTGCAAAAAATTTTCTACACGAAATATGTCTTCGAATTCCTTATCTAATTGTTTAAAGATTGTGTGAAAGAAGTGTCTTTTGAATGTATCGTCTTCTTCCACTTCTAGTTCGTTCTCCATTCTGTATTCATCTAAACTGAGCCCATATTACAGCAATAATAGCTCGTTGGGAAGTCAAAAACATAAGCTGGCGCGGGCACCGTTTGATGTTTCCTGTCCTCCCTCGATTGTAGTATTTTCCCTAAGCGCAGAATGCACCTTATGAGGACGGCTGACCTATACCCTTTAATTTTGGTTGGGGGAATTTTCTTGAAAATCTTCGCATCACATCGTTAAATACGACACGCAATAAAAGCTGTATTTCTGAATTTTTGGCTGTGGTCGAAACGATGAAACATCATTTATGAAGCTCAACACTGTGTAAAAACATGTGACAAACGTGTTTACTTTTACAGGTAGTAGACCTGTAAACTGCATGTAATATAATGTATACATTAGGACCAGCAAACCGGAGAAAGTGTTGACACATAATTTATTTCTGAAATCTGGGAGAGGATAGCAGTGAATGTGTCATGCTTCAACTAAAAGCATAATTTGTAAATTCTTTAGCTCACCAGCCATATTTCGTACGTTTTTACTTTCCCTACTGCTTATCTAGAGTAAGTAGTGGAAGTATTGCATTCCACCCAAAAATCGATATCGAGATTTCACCGGAAATACTGTTTTGAGGCTTCTGAATCCCCCCAAAAAGCATATGTAACGTCCATATCCATAACATAACGTCCATGTAAGTGTGTATCTGTGAGCAAACAACTCAAAATACCCTTTACGTAAACAAACGTCCTGATTTTTTATTTTCTAAAAAAATCTCATGTGTTACACTCACATGGCTTTCTCTACTCTTGTACAAACTATTTTTAAAAACCCATATCTTCATATGCTTCATGTTAATCGAGATGTTAATCTTATTGCTAATGTTCTTGTAGATGCAAGGGCTTTAAGCGATAGTCAATTAGCTGGTTGCTATGTGGAGTATTCCTATCTCTTTGTATACCCAGGACATAAAAAAATGAATAACGAATTCCCATTTGAGAAACATTATTGGAAAATTTAAGGGAATAACAAGGAATATTCTCGAAAATGGTTCACTCAACAACAAAAAATGTATATGACATAAATTGTGTATTTTAATGTGATCTACATTTTTTGTGTAGTAAAATTTTGTCTATTCTCTTATGGTTTATCAGTTATGCAAAAGTCGTTCACAATGAACAGTACTTTTGGTGACATTCCCAGAAAATTCGAGATACGCATTTCATTTGTCATAAAAATATATTAATCATATGATACTTTAATCAAAATCGTTAGACCCATTTTTGAGAAAATTAAAATTTTCAAAAATGTTCCATGTAAAGGGTAATATGGGGTAGGGGGATTTTCTTTAAAACCTTCGTGTCGCATCTCTGGAAGATACTGATCCTAAATATCAAGTTTGGTGTTTATCCGACTGTTCGTTTCTGAGTTATGCTGTTCATAGACACACAGACACAGAAACATACACACAGACACACACACGGACATGTTTCCAAAAATGCATTTTTTGGATTCAGGGGGTCTCAAAACATGTATTTCCGGTGAAATCTCGGTATCGAAATTTTGGGTGGAGTACAATACTTCCCCTACTTACTATACGTAGTAGAGAAAGTAGAAAAAGCATTTTTAGAAACGATCTGTGTGTGTTTGTGTTGGACTGTGAACAGCATAAATCAAAAACGAAAAGTCGGATAATGTCCAAACTTGGTATTTAGATTCAGTACGTTCCAAAGGTGCAACACGAAGTTTTTAAGAAAATCCCCCCACTCCAAACTATCCCTTACATGGAACATTTTAGGAAATTTTTTATTTTCTAAAAAATAGCTCTAACGATTTTGCTTAAAATACCACATATTAATGATATTTACATGACAAATAAATTGCATATCTTGAACATTCTGGTAATAACTGTAAAGTTCTCTTCATTCGGAAGGAATTCTGTATATGTGATAAACGTTAAGCGATATACGAAAACTACTACACAAAAAACTAAGATCTATTTAAAACACACAATTTATTTCAAATAAAACTTTTGTGCCATAAGCTATTTCTGAGATATTCGTTATTAAAGGTTCGATATATTCATTTCTTGATCATTCTCTGGAAGTTCTGTAAACATTCAGTCGTTTCTCGCAATTGCATAGAAACAGTATGGAACTTTAAGGCAGCATATAGCGCCCAGTTCTTAAACATTTGACTATCGCTGTTACCTTTGTATCTATAACGAAATGTGTAGTGTAGCGATTTCTATAAATGCTTATTTGGATTGAAATGTAGTAGATAGAAAAATAAGCTTTAATTAAAAATAGTTTATATGCCCATTAATAAGCGATAGATGGTAGAGAAAACATATAAATTAACATATTAGGTTCTTTTTATTATTTCTTTTTCGTGTTCCTGACAAAAGAACATAGTTTTAAAGCATATAGCGACCGGCTTCGAAAATAGTCGACCATTGCTTCAGTTTGTTGTGTTCTTTTAATACCTACAACGAAATGTGTAAAGTTTTCTCTCGTGGTCATGCAAAGGGCACTAGAATTTCAAAGCCATCACATAGCGATCCCCTTTTCAAAAATCTGACTATTGCTTTAGCTCACTGCACACGCTTATATCTTCAATGAAATGTGTAATTATGTAATGAACGTTAATCTCAATTAATAAGAAGTAGATAGAAGAATTTTTGTAAGGATAGTTTGTAGAAGAGTGCACAGAGAAAGGCATGTGAATGCAACACATCGGATTTTTAAGTTCCTCGGCAGGTAAGAATGGCTGCTATGTACCAGCCGTTCGAACGCGCCCAAGAAACGTGCGCTATGCTGCTGCCTTCCTGGAAATAGCACCCAGCTCGCCTGGCAGCCCTGGATACAAACGGCAGCGTCCGGGACACTTGCCGTTGGCTGGCAGGTCCTTGCCTCGATCCTCAACATTTTTTAAGAGAATGCAGCATGGAAATTTGGTAAAAACTTCGGAAAAATAGATATTTAGATTGTGCGTCTAAAATACACCCAAATTTGTACTTTAAAGTGCCTTTCCATATTTAATATTATCAACACTTGTTTTCAAATCCAGTAAGCTGGGAAGTTAAAATCAGAAATGATTTCAACTTTAAAACAATTCAAAGTTTGCACCCTCTCCCTCTGAAAATCGTGTTGCGTATTATGAAAAATGTTCTCATTGCAAAGGTTTTTTGAGATATTAATTTATGAACACAGATACTTTAAAAAGGTACAAACTTATAATTATTATATTTTAAGTTGATTTCTCATTAATTAAAACTAGTTTAAAAATAATGCGATAGTTTTGTATGCTATGATGAGATAAATTTATGGAGGTTTTAAATCAACCATTTTTACTTCCCCTGCTACACACATAGTAAGTAGAGAAGGTATTGCATTCCACCCAAAAATTCGATACCGAGATTTCACCGGCAATACATGTTTTGAAGTCCCATTAATAAAAAAAATTGAAAAAGGTCCGAGAGTGTGTATATGAACAGCATAACTTAAAACGAAAAGTCGTTATTGAAAAAATAACTTGGTATTTATATTCAGTACTTTCAAAAGATGGACAGGAACATTTTTAAGAAAATCCCTTCACCCCAAACTACCCTTTACATGGAAAAGTTTTCGAAATTTTTTTCTAAACAAAATTGCTCTAACCACTTTGATTAAATGCCATATATTAAAAGATATGTATATGACAAATAAAATATGCTTGAAAATGTTCATGCACATTTTGAATTTTCTGAGAATAGCCTGTAATGTCCTCTTTATTTAGAAGGAATGTTGTATAATCTTGTATAACTGGTAAACGTTAAGTGATAGACGAAAACCTACCACACAAAAAATGTAGATCTCTTTAAAACACACAATTTATTTCAAATAACGTTTCTGTAGCATAAGCCATTTCCGAGATATCCATTATTAATAGTTCAAATTGTTCAGTAGTTGTCATTCTTTCAAGTCCTGTCGATTTTCAACTGTTTCTCGCGATGTCATGGAAACAGTATGGCATTTTAAGGCCAGCATATAGCGTCCAGTTCTCAAACATTTTACCATCGCTGTTCTCTATGAAGGAGATAGAAAAATAAACTATCATAAGAATGTGTATACCCACTAATAACGATAGAGGGTACAGAAAGTCATGTGACTGTAACACATTCGAATTTTTAAAAATTTCATCATACCAAACATTTGAGATACGACTGTAAGATTTATTTTTGAAACATAATTACTAAAACCCCAAAAGAAAAAAAATATCGAATTAAAATTTATAACAAATGTTCAACTAAAGCATTGAAAACCTTTTAAAATAGACTTGTATGGGTGTTTTCCCTTAAAACAGCTTTGGAACTAAGATGTTGGTGCAATAGTGAATTAGTGTAGCGAAAATGTGAGAAAGAAAGAAAGAAAGAAAGAAAGAAAGAAAGAAAGAAAGAAAGAAAGAAAGAAAGAAAAGGAATTCTTTTATTACTGAACCGCTTGATGGTTAGTTTACTAAACTGAAAAAGGAAACAATTTAGATTAAAGTAAAACATTTGTACTCCAAACATGTGCATTAGCACAAGAAATGGGTTGCTAGATAAAGCGTGGACAAATTCTATCTTCATAAATTTGAATGTTAGTGGGAGCAAAAGGTAGTAGCCACGTGTATTGGAACTATACAAGATGCTCGGAAATTTTCTCCGCAGTCTTCTGGATCTATAAACGACACTGAGTAAACTATGTTTTGAATAGGAACCACTTCCAATGACAATAACAATGACCAGGGAACGGAGGGGGCTCGTCGTACCTCAACCTACGCGGATCTTTTGTGCTTACCAATCCCAGGAGGAATGGATGAGTGAAGGAACCTCAGAAGGCTATAGGTCGGCCGATAGAGACGCGCAGAGGTCCGTAATGATCTCAAGCTTGATGATACTGTCACACCGACGAGGTGCTCAGAGAAGGCTTCCCTCTGGCGGAACCGAAGAGAACTCGACCCAGCTGAGAGAAGGCTGCCATCCGGCAGGGCCGAGAACTTTCTAACGAGCAAGCAACTGCACCATTAATCTCACACCAACCGGCACTGCACATCCCCTAGGCCTACCTGAAACATGAAAGGGGAAGCGAAATGATAGGAAATATGGGAAAGGAAATTGGTGGTAGAAGAGAAACCACCGTAGCATTCTCCTTGTCAACCAGAGAAAACATGAAAAATCCATGTTTGGTTCCAGGAATCAAAGTCAGGACGTTCTGAATGCGAGCTTTGCACGTTACGGTGGAGCCATCTCGCTCAATAACTATTCCAAAAAATCTAAAGTGTTGTATTCACATGGCACTCCACTCACTCTTCTACAACTTATTCTTACAATAGCTTACTCTTCTATATACTTCTTGTGCATTGATACCATTATTATTGATGGGAAGATATAAACAATTAACTAAAGGAATAATAGTAAGATAAAGAAACAATTGCAATAAATAGTTTCCGCATATTAAATCAATGTATAATGTAATAAGCTTGAGTTAAAAGATTTGTCCCGAAACAAGAAGATAATTAGGAAGCCATGCTAACGAAAGTCATTAGTTAAGCTGAATACAGAAAATATTAACGTTAAAAATTCCTGGAAAGCAGTTAAAATGTAGGCCAATTCTGAAAAAGAGAAGTGAAAGGCTCTTAGTTTCTTTATTGAGGAAATAGTTATTTCAAACCGTAAAATCAATACTGCAGAAGTTAGCAGATATAATAAGTAAATTATTATAATTTCGAGTACTACCATTATAACAAACTTCATTCTTTATCTACAAAAAGTCGGGAACTCGCTTCAATAGTTCGAGTATTAGATTACATTAAAGTTCTCAGATAATTTTAACTGGTGTTTATCCTTTCACAATACAGTCACGTATACCCTGAGAGAAACTACTCATAGCTTTACCACTGGAGCAGCTAACGCAAGAGACAACAGAACGAGCTACGAGATAACGGCACTATCAAGAGTAAAGTATACTGCGTCAACACTGACGACCAATCGTTACTGATTCATAACCAATATAAATATTCATTACACATTTACACACTTCATAGTAGGTATAAGAAGTAAAGGTACACTAGACTACAGCGATAGAGTTTTAAATAGTGTCCCACTATGTGATGACTTTGAAATTCCATGATCTTTGAAAATACAAATACTTTAACTATATATACTTTTTTTACGTTTTCTACCACGTATAGTAAGTAGGGGAAGTATTGTATTCCACCCAAAAATTCGATACCGAGATTTCACCGGAAATACATGTTTTGAGGCCTCCTGAATCCAAAAAAAGCATTTTTGGAAACATGTCAGTGTGTGTGTGTGTGTGTGTGTGTGTCTGTGAATAGCATAACTCAGAAACGAACATTCGGATAAACACCAAACTTGGTATTTAGGTTCAGTATCTTCCAGAGATGCAACACGAAGGTTTTCAAGAAAATCCCCCAACCCCGAATACCCTTTACATGGAACATTTATCGAAATTGTTAATTTTCTCAAAAATGGCTCTAACGATTTTGATTAAAACATCATATATTTAAGATATTTTCATGACAAATGAAATGTATATCTCGAATTTTATGGGAATGTCTCCAAAAATATTCTTCATTGTGAACGACTTTTGCATAACTGGTAAACCATAAGAGATAGACAAAATTTTACTGTACAAAAAATGTAGATCGCGATAAAATACACAATTTATGTCATATACTTTTTTTGTTGAGTGAACCATTTTCGAGATATTGCCTGTTATTCCCTTAAATTTTCCAATACTTATACTTTTTCTAAAATTCGTTATTCATTCTTTTTATGTCCTGGTAATGCAAAGAGAATGGAATGCACCACATAGCAACCAGCTCTTAAAAGATTTGACTATCGCTTAAAACCTACCATATTCCCGTTGCATCTACAAGGAAATTAGCAATAAGATTGATATCTCGATTAACATGAAGCATATGGAGAATAAGCGTTTGTAAAAATAGTTTGTACAAGAGTAGAAAAAGTCATGTGAGTGTAACACATCAGAGTTTTAGATTTATACTGTTCAAAGATACACGAACCCTTTTCTAAAAATTCTTTTGTTTATTCAGGGACCACAAAATGTTTATTTACATTGAAATCTCCATATAGGATTTTTGGATATAATGCAATACTTCCTCTTATTGTATAGATAGGTAGTAGAGAAAGTACAAATACACTTGCGTTTAATCCGGCTACTGTCTCCACACGATTGGGCGACCTCTGTCTTTCCATTTTTCCGATATCGTCGGTTAAGATGTTCTGAATTTGTAAGTACAGTGCGAGGTGGAATCGCCTCGGTATCTAGGTCATATCGCGAGGATTACCAATAGTTTTTATATGCATGATTCAGTGTGTTTCAAATAGACGCCCGTATATTATCTGCTTGGATAACTGGTGATGTTTGACCTCTGTAAAATAATCAGAAAGTGGACTTTTCCTTATCGTGTGATTGCTGTGAGCGTGTACACGTAGTTTGTAGGATGCCGGATAGATGGCCTTTGTTGCTACCATCCACTTGAATAACTTGTTGATAGATGACATTAGTCGCTTAGTTGTGTTCGTATTTTATTTATGTTACTTTCATACTGTGGGGAAACTTGGAGTCGTGGCACAAAAGAAGGCTGTGGTCTTAGTTATGAACATTCAATTCAACGTTTATCTGAAGACTGAAGGAAACTCCGTCAGAATGGCGATATAAAAAATGTGGAACCTTCGACCTTCCAAATGGTCGTTATCGTCTCGCATGATAAACTAAATTTGTCACCATAAATGTGGGTCTCTACTCAAAACATTATTTAATGAGTCTTCGCTATAAGCTCAACAAGTCTGTCAGAGCATACGATATTCACGGGACCAGAAACTGGTTGTGGATAACATAATACATTTTTGTGACTACATATTTAGCGCTCAGTAACCAATCCGTACAAGCATATCAGGAATTTGAGGCAGTTTTTTAACACTTAAATAATTTCAGTCTAATTATATAATATATAAATTCAATAACAGCCCGCCTTGAAGCAATATGGGTATATAATAATATGCAAAATATATGTAACAGTCATTGTATATGTTTATTTTATTGTACACTATTATATCCATGTGTTATAACGTTATGTGAATATATTACGTAATTTAATAATGTAGGAGCTGTGAGAATAATAACTTAAAGGTTGCTAACAATGAGGTAACCTTGAGTCAATAATGAGTAAGAAAGTTTAACAGTACTACTTGTGATTCTTGGAGTAACAATAATGTAATTTTAGTGACAGTTTATAAAATAGCCAATCAACAACCAGAAAAAGCTTTAGTTAAATGAAGGTATTCTATTGGAGTAGGATTAGCCAATCAGAAACTGAAAAGGAGAAAATTTTACAAATTTAGAGTTCAGTTGCCTGCAGACAGTGATTGTAACCGGACGTGAGATGCGTCCTCAAGAGATATAATACGTATTCGTGTGAGACGAAAAATAGTTTACGTATTAAAAAGCGCAAGCATTTAATAAAAACATCTTACAGCTCTCTCTCTCTCTCTCTCTCTCTCCCTCTCTCTCTATCAGTGAAGTGTTATACAAATCGTATCAAGCATTAATAAAAGGAGTGAAGTAAAAATTATAATCTTTGTAAGCCTACATTCTTGTTGCACCACAATCCTGCTAAGAGAAACGTTCTCTAACAATAATACTGACGCAATCGAGGCAAACATAAATATATAGTATTTAAAGAAACAGTCAAATTACAAAGTTAATATATTTTTTAAACTTGAGCAAATAACAACGTAAAAACCATCAACTTCAAATTGGCGCCCATACGTGGGGCAAATAAGACAAACCAACTATTTACTTCAAACTTCAACCAATCTCAGCTGTCGATTGGCGCAATTTTATCGTTTTCGTTTTAACATCTTCATTTTCACAAGGAAATGTACTTTTATTTATGTAAATCCATCGAAACAGCACATTTAAACATCTTTATAGATTCCTCTACATGTAATTAATAATCTAGGCTATCATGCTTCATTGTCTTCAGTAATACATCTTGCTGCACAGCGTTAGAAAATTTAAAAAAAATGAATTCAATTCCACTGATGCAATGAAGCCATGATATTATTGAATCAAAACTTATGTATTTTATTTATTTATATGTGTAAGTTCTCGTTATATTTATACTATTTCATTCATATGCCACATCCCTAATTATTATTGATCAACAACGTTCAGCAACGCCTCGGATATCAACCGATCACGGTCGCTTATCTTATAATATGCTTGCAAGGCTGATACTTTATAAACCGTCATGTCGTTATTGAACCACAACAGGTCAGTATGGTCATGATTCAAATTGGAATACAACAGCAGGAATTATTAAAAAAACATCTGATGTGTTGCACTCACATGACTTTCTCTACTCTTGTACAAACTATGTTTACAAAAGCTTATTCTTCATATGATTCATGTTAATCGAGATATCGAGATGTTAATCTTATTGCTAATTTTCTTGTAGGTGCAAGGGGAATTGGTAGGCTTTAAGCGATAGTCAAATATTTTAAGAGCTGGTTGCTATGTGGAGTATTCCATTCTCTTTGCATGTCCAGGACATAAAAAAATGAATAACGAATTCCCATTTGAGAAAAAGTATTGGAAAATTTAAGGGAATAACAAGCAATATCTCGAAAATGGTTCACTGAACAAAAAAATGCATATGATATAAATTGTGTATTTTAACGCGATCTACATTTTTTGTGTAGTAAAATTTTGTCTATCTCTTATGGTTTACCAGTTATGCAAAAGTCGTTCACAATGAGTAATACTTTTGGAGACATTTCCAGAAAATTCGAGATATATATTTTATTTTTCATGAAAATATCTTAAACATATGATATTTTAATCAAAATCGTTAGAGCCAGTTTTGAGAAAATTAAAATTTTCGAAAAATGTTCCATGTAAAGGGTAATCTGGGGTGGGGGGATTTTCTTGAAAACCTTCGTGTCGCATCTCTGGAAGATACTGAACCTAAATAACAAGTTTGGTGTTTATCCGACTATTCGCTTCTGAGTTATGCTGTTCAAAGACACACAGACATACACACGGAGATGTTTCCAAAAATGCTTTTTTTGGATTCAGGGGGTCTCAAAACATATATTTCCGGTGAAATCTCGGTATCGAATTTTTCGGTGGAATACAATACTTCCCCTACTTACTATACGTAGTAGAGAAAGTAATAACAGACCACACCAAAACATCTCCACCGAGGCCATATCTGCACAATCTCAACAGCATAGTTTATCAATTCAAGAAAAATTACGAAATCCTACTACCTCAACATCCACTTACTAAAAACCAGCAGATTGATTCAACGTTTTTAATCAGTACACATTCAAATAGTATCAATTTTCAAATAAATTATGCTCTTGGAAAAAAAGGTGTCTTTATTGTGTTCCTATATTAGCATTAATTTTCAGGTTAATTCACTCCCACTGTTAGTAGCATTCTTTTCTATTCCGTGACATATTTGATTGTTCATTCACTTAGTATGGCATGATCTGACAACTGATACAATGTTCATTTGATTTTAAGCAACACAAGTAAGAAAGTAATTATTATTTATACAATCTGTTGCATTTATTCATTAGAGATTTTGAATTTCGTCGGATAAATTCGGATAAAAAGATTTATTAATTTACATTTTATAACAGTAACTAGAATTCTTATGTAATCCGAATTTTCTTGACCTGTACTAACGTTTACCGCCATATGGGCATAACGATCAGAAACGCTTTACAGTTTTGATTTCTGCTCGCTAGGATGTTCCATCCTATTTTGCAATTTTACTGTAGATGCTCTCATAAGCATATTCTAGGAATTAGGAGGAGGGAAACGGGTGCTTTTCTGTCTTCTACAGTTTTTAGTTGAAGACTTGACGTTTTGCACTACTATTAATAATTATATGTGTGTTCATACCTAAAGTTTCAGAAATTTATACTGAATAGTTTTTTAATTATGAAATTTTTTTTTAAAACATTGCCAATTTTCAGAAACTATTTTCTCCCGCAAAGTTTAACGTTGTTTTCTAATGTTTTTCATAGTATGTCTGGGTTATATATATATATATATATATATATATATATATATATATATAAAAGAAGTATGTTTCCAAATGTTTAAATTTAGAATTAATAAGGAAGCAAATAACTACTTGTCATAAGTTGAAGGAAAAACTTCAAAATTTTAGTGCAATCACAAATTGAGGAAAGTTAATATTTATTTTTAGGAGGAGTTGTATTGCATTTCGACTGTTGGGGAGCCGAACTTGAATTAGTTGCAACCGCACGTATGGTAAAAAGTTTCCGGTAGCCTTCGCCCCAAGTTTAAAAATATTAACTTTGTAATTTGACTGTTTCTTTAAATATTATATACTTATGTTTGCCTCGGCTGTGTCAGTATTATTATTAGAGACATGGATTTCTTTGCAGGGAATAGTGCGGCTAAGAATGTAGGCTTACACAGATTATAATTTTTAATTTACTCCTTTTTATTAATTCTTGACACGATTTAAATAACGCCTCACTGATATAGAGATCTGTAAGATTCTTTTATTAAATACTTGCACTTTTTAAACACGTAAACTATTTTCGTTTCACACTGAATACGTATTAAACTTCTCGAGGACGTGTCTCGCGTCCGGTTAGTAACGCTGTCTACAAGCAACTGACTTCTGAATTTATAAATTTTGCTGCATTTCAGTTTGTGATTGGCTAATCCCACTCCAATATATTACTTATATTTAACTTAAGCTTTTTTCTGGCTCTTGATTGGCTATATATAAACTGTCTCAAAAATTACATTATTGCTGCTCCAATAATTACCAGTAGCATTATTAAACATTCTAATTCATTATTGCCTCAAGGTTACCTCATTGTTACCTCATTGTTAGCAACTTTTAACCTATTATTCTCATAGCTCCTACATTATTAAATTACGTAATACATTCACATAACATTATTGAACATGTACATAATAATATAAACATTATAAAATGACTGTTACATACATTTTATATATTATACACATATTCCTTTAAGGCGGGCTGTTATTATATTTTATATATCTGAATCATTTAAGTGTTAAAAATACTGCCTCAAAATTGTTCTATCCATAGTTTCAAAATATTAGTTTAATTAAAAAAAATTAATGCACAGTTTTGTGGCTTCCAATTAGAAACGCATGCTTCATAAGTTTCAGCTTCCCAGCTAATTAGCGGTTAGCAGTTGGTTAAATTTATTATTTAAAAGTGCTGCACAGGACATCACATCACGTCCATATAGGTGAAGGAGTTAAAATACAACACTGTTTTGACTGTCTTCTTCACTTGCTTTATGTTCCCTACATCGCTTTGTTGAAATATTTTAAGCAGGATGATAACTTCTTTGGTTCAGGCATGTTGCTTTATTATATTTACAAATATAACCTAAGTAATCATCCTAAAAGAAACAATGATATACTTTTTTTGTTCCATTTATACCCAGTCTTTAACTACATTGGTCTTATCGGCGACCTTTCTTTGGAACTTATTGCCTATTGGCAATCGTGTTAACTCGTGTAACACTTGTCCTTGAGTTTCTTGCACTTTTGTTTTTTAATCATTAGATCATACACACATTCATACTTCCAGACTCTGGGGAGGATAGGATTAATCTTGACTAGAGAAAAATTCCCACCAGCCGGGAATCGAACCCAGGACCCGTTGCACAGCAGGCAGTTGCTCTACGGGGCCAGCCACACAGATAATGCATATACAGGGTGGATCATTTAAATTGAGACTGTACACTATCTTCAAAACTAAGCGTTGTAGAAAGAAATTTCTTGAATAAAAGTTGCTTGATATTATGGGGGAAAGTAAATGGCATTAGTCGTTTTTTGTTTGGAGGACGTTGTGATGATCACTTTAGGATCAATTTAATTTTTTAAATGGGGACCTACATTTTTAATGTTATTTTCTCATTATAAAATTGTTTATAAAATGCTGTTTATTTTGTGATGAGGAATAAGGAAACAAAATAAAAAATGTTGGTTCCCAATTACGAAATGTAACGACCCTAAAATGACCATACATGGATGGTCCAACCATTCATTGCGCTCTTCGTACACAGCCATTCAGAATTTTCGTTGTTATTTACGTTGGTGTGCGAACAATTGCAAAGTGCTTTAAACAAATCTTGTTTAGTTTTTTATGAGGAGTGAAAAAACAACGTAAAAAGGTAGGTTCCAATTTTAAACAAATTAAATTGACCCTAAAGTAACCAGCACAACGTCTTCCAAATAAAACACGGCTAATGGCATTTACTTTCCCCCATAATATAAAACAAGTTTTATTCAAGATATTTCTTTCCACAACGTTTAGTCTTGAAGATATTGAACAGTCTCAACTTAAATGGTCCATCCTGTATATATATATATATATATATATATATATATATATATATATGAGGCATTGCGTCGGAGATAGTCACAAGCCACACTTTAAGACAAATCAACATTTTGCTAAAATTCTACACTTCGCCAAGGATGTCTCTAAACAGTCATAACTCGCTGCCATCTGCCAACTGTATTCAGAATTACAAGGAGGTGTTGTTCTCTCCTTCATTCTTTGACTTCATATTTTCCCTGAGACATTATCACAAGACACACATTATGGCGCCAGTGAAAAGAAAACTTGATTTTCCGCCTGGGAAGAATGATAAACTTGCAGAGTTATCTGTAGAAAGTGATTAAAATGAAAGTGATTTAACTTCTAATGGATTCTCCTGTAAATGTGACTCAGGAAATGAACAGTTAAGAGAAGTAAGCATTCCTGAATGTAAACTTATATAGCATAGGTTTTCTCTTCGGAAAATATTGTGATTTTTATTACCAATAACATAAAATATACAGTAAACAAAATCGACTTCAGTTATATTGTTTCCTTTATGCATTACATATTATTGTAGATATTAAAATATTTAAGTTACTACATCATGCTATATGTGGCTTATGATTATCTCTGTTGTAATTCTTTCAGTTGACACCAAAATCTGGAAGTAATGAAGTGAACTCTTGTAAAACCACAAAATCAAGGAAGAGAAATGCAGTAAAGAAATTATGGTCTAGATCAAAATGCAAAAGGAGGAAAAATGAAGGAAGGTCTTATGTTTCAGATAAAGCCAAAAAGAAAAGCGAAACTGTCACCATGGGACACACATGTACATCTCCGAAGAACTGTTATGGTAAACCGTTTGTTAAAGTATTTTTATTGTCACTATGATGCAGAGAGAAGATTTCAAGGAGATGGAAAGCCTGTATTCTGACCCATTCATTTTGCAGACGCTGTGAGTTTCAAGTTTGAAGAGAATAATAGCAACTTTCAGCAACTACAGTCAAGGATGCTATTATCAAGTTCCCATTCGTAGAAAAGGCAGATATGCCCCTTCCAATCCATTTAGTTTGCCCGAAAAATTCAAAGGATTCTTGAACATAAACAAAAAGAAACTTCAGGATGTACTGTCACTAATGGATATGTCCCAATAGTAAAGCAGACATTCATTCGTACCCTTGTAGCTGATAATGAGACGGACTTAGAGGTTGAAGATGTTGATTAGGAAGAAATGATGAACAATTTTAATACGTATACTTTATTCTTATGATATTAGATGAAATGAAACTAATAAAGCATTGAAAATCCAATAAGTGTGTACTTCCAGAGAGAAAGCCATAAGCCACAACTAAAATTACTTACATGCCTTTAACATTTTTACATAAATAATAAAAAATCTGATGTGTTACACTCACATGACTTTCTCTACTCTTGTACAAACTATTTTTACAAACGCTTATTCTCCAGCTACTTCATGTTAATTGAGATAAACATTTGCGGACTCTATCTTATTGCTAAGTTTCTTGTAGATGTAAGGGGAATATATATTTACAAGGGCAATATAGAAATACAGTAGCCTTTAAGCATATACATATCTCTTAATAGCTGGTCGCTAGGTGCAGCACCATTCCCTTTCCCACAGATTAATACTCTTTGCATATCCAAGACAAAAAAAAAATGAATAACGAATTCCCATTTGAGAAAATAAGTATTGAAAAATTTAAGGGAATAACAAGCAATATCTCGAAAATGGTTCACTCAACAAAAAATGTATATGACATAAATTGTGTATTTTAACGCGATCAACATTTTTGTGTAGTCAAATTTTGTCTATCTCTTATGGTTTACCAGTTATGCAAAAGTCGTTCACAATGAAGAATACTTTTGGAGACAATCCCAGAAAATTCGAGATATATATTTCATTTGTCATGAAAATATCTTAAACGTATGATATTTTAATCAAAATCGTTAGAGCCATTTCTGAGAAAATTAAAATTTTCGAAAAATGTTCCATGTAGAGGGTAATCTGGAGTGGGGGATTTTCTTGAAAACCTTCGTGCCGCATCTCTGGAAGATACTGAACCTAAATACCAAGTTTGGTGTTTATACGACTGTTAGTTTCTGAGTTATGCTGCTCATAGACACACAGACACACACACGGACATGTTTCCAAAAATGCTTTTTTTGGCTTCAGGGGGTCTCAAAACATATATTTCCGGTGAAATCTCGGTATCGGATTTTTGGGTGGAATACAATACTTCCCCTACTTACTATGCGTAGTAGAGAAAGTAGAAACGGATTATATAAAATAACATTTTCTTGTGTAAAATTATTTATAAAATATAAGCGTATATAATGTCTTAATATTGAGCCATTTTTAGACTATTATTATTTTAGGATTTCTTCAAAGTTTTAAAACGTTTTCCTGTAAAATTGTGCTTTTGTGGCTTATGACTATATCTGACGCAACGCCTTATATATGTGATGCTAACTTACAGAACTCTGAAATATATGGTTTCAATTTCAGCATGTGCCACGCCTATTAGATGGGATCTGAGGAGCGCAGGCATGTAAATATGACGTCATTAGTGTCACTTCCGCTTGACATAGCGCTTTGAGATTTGGCCAACATATACACTAAATATTCAGATTTATTTTATGGAACATACTAAAAATTCAAGTTTTGATGAAAATGACCAATTTTTCACCCGCTTCTCCCTTTACAGCGGTCTATTAGCAGCAAATGGCAACCTTTCCTTGTAACCATATTCGAATGTTCCTGCATGTACTGGACCTACTGTTTGGAACACTACGGTTGATGCACTGAGCAACTGCGAGGTATTTAAGAGCATATTTTACTTTGCCGAAGTCAAATTGGTTCACGACAACACGTCATGACGGTAACTTTTCACCCTCCAACGTTAAGTGGGCTATAAATGAAACCCGGAACTGGTATGACAGCCTGAACCTTAGCATTATCAGCCGACATCTGACAAGAACAAATGACGATATAACTGCTAACCCGTGCTATGTCTCTAGCAAATGTCCGTTACATCCATCATAAGGATCCACTATATTAAAAGGGAATCTGTTGCCCGCAGCCACTCGTATCTCTGCATCAATTAGCTGTTCAGCAACTTGCCAGGATATTTTAATAAAATCTGGCTTTCTGACAGGACGGATTATCCTGCACTTGCTCGCACAAGGTCGAGGTCGGGACTAATTCCGGGTTTCTTTGCTTGGCGAACGCCTCTCGTAGGGGTGGGGCAAGGAACTGCATTGTTAAGTAACAACGAGGTGATCTAGCCACCATTAGTGCAAAAAGTTTATCAGATGCAGTATGTCGGTCAGAGGTTGAGGTTTCCTATGAGAGACTGAAGCAACATACAGTACTACCCACGGACAAACTAATGCGACAACTCATCTAATTCACAGCTTCTCAATATCAACACATTAATAATTTCTTTCTTTAATATTTTGTGCTGTTTTACGTGTTATGTATATTCTTTGCTAATATTGTACGTATAATAGTTAAGAGGATGTTAAAAAACATATATTCATAAAGTACACATGGTAGAAAACAAGCCTATAACGTTATAACATATAAAATTGAGACAGTATTTTAACACTTAAATGATTTCAGTCAAATTATATAATATGTAAATTCAATAACAGCCCACCTTGAAGCAATATGTGTATGTAATAATTTGTAAAATGTAAGTAACAGTCATTGCATATGCTTATATTATTGTAAACATGTTTAATAATGTTATGTGAATGCATTACGTAATTTAATAATGTAGGAGCTGAGAGAAATAGATCAAAAGTTGCTAACAATGAGGTAACCTTGAGGCAATGATGAATTAGTAAGTTTAAATGTATTTGTGATTCTTGGAGTAACAATACTGTAATTTTAGTGATAGTTATAAAATAGCCAATCAACAACCAGAAAAAGCTTTAGTTAAATGCAGGTATTCTATTGGAGTAGGATTAGGCAATCAGAGACTTGAAATACAGAAATTTACAAGTTTAGACGGTTAGAATTAATTCAGTTGCCTCCAAACAGTGCTCATAACCAGACGTGTTGCTTCTAGACACTGATCATAACAAACGCGGGACGTGTCCTCGAGAAATTAATTACGTATTCGTGTGAGACGAAAATAGTATACGTGTTAAAAATTGTAAGTACTAAATAAAAGAATCTCACACCTCTCGATATCAGTGAAGTGCTATTTAATTTGTGTCAACAATTAATAAAAAGGAGTGAATTAAAACTTAAAATATGTGTACGCCTACATTCTTAGTCGTATCATAACCCTGCCAAGACTTCCATGTCTCTAACAATAATACTGACGCAGCCGAGGCAAACATAAATATTTAATACTTAAAGAAACAAAAAAATTACAAAGTTAATTTTTTTTAAACTTGGGGCAAAGGCCACCTGAAAGTATATTTGGGGCGAAGGCTACCGGAAACTGTTTACTATACGTGTGGTTGTAACTACTACAAGTTCGGCTCCCCAACATTGTACTACAATGCAACTACATCTCAAATCGGCTTTTCCATACGTGGAGCTAATAAATAACTTTCCTAAAATATAGCATGAAAGGGAAATGCCATTGTTAGCTATATAACCAGTAATATAAACTTACGAGAAATGCAGTAGTATCTACGTAGGCATGTAACGAACCTTGGATTCATAATTAAGATAATGGAGGTCTGTAAACATATATATGTAACATAAACTGTTATTGGATAGTAGCACCAATCAGGTACATTGATACATGCCTATAATTCAAATACGTACGTTAAGAAAACGGTTGAAGTGAACGCTAACAGAAGCTTGTCAGTGTTCAAGCAGGAAGGTAGTGTATAACCTCGTCTCTAAATAGACGCTAAAACTACGCATTTAAAGTCTGCAAGTTATACATATTTTTTTACATAAGAAAGGTAATAGTGAATTGTGAATATTTACATGTGTTTTACCTAAAATATAAGTGAAATAGTTAACAGAATACGTGTGTGCAAAATGTTTTAACATTCTCCATACCCAACCCTGACAAGACACAAGTACTCTCCAACACAAATACAGCAGCCGTGGCACAATTATAAAATAATAATTACAACATACTAACAGAGACACAAGAATGCAGATATACAATCATCAGATTCCAGTCTACCAGAACCACAAGATACATCACAAGAGTATGAGCATCAAGACGACCTACAGGTACGTAGTACAGAATCCATCGTCTTCCAACGGTCCATGATCATCAATTTAGTAGGGGCCCACCACGGAGGAACCGCTACAAGACTCAGGTATTTCTTAGACACATGAAGAAGTTAACATCAAAGGAGACAATGAGGTAGGGAAAGGAGTGTTTGGGGCCGTAATATCTCCACCACAAATGTCTCTCTGAGTTGAAAGTTTCTCAGGTGCACTCGTTGATTATGCAGCATCCGGACCGGTGACTGTGTACTGAGAAAATGAGCCCTGGTCTGGACAGATATGTCTGCAATTATCTTTTTAATTGCACATCCACTTCAAAACATTACAGTACAGCATTTATCGTTATGTTGTTGAAAATAACCCACTCAACATCACTTTAACTCGAATTTGGGATATCAAACACAATCTTCTAAGAATGACTTCTTGGAGCATTTATTTGTTTATTCAATCAATGATCTATTTTCGCCAATGTGAAATTCTGGAACCACTGCTCACTGACAACGTCAATGCAATAATTTCTAGCAAAAGCTAGGGCAATCTTAACCAATGTAAATTTTGCATTCTACTTTTTATGTAGTTGGTTTTGAGCTAACACATTATTAATTAGTGGCAAATACAAAGACGTTAAATTCATATATATTAGAAAATGGTGTAAAAAAGCTGTATAATTTGTGATGAGAAATAAGGAAACAAAATAAAAAAGTTGGTTTCCATTTACAAAACGTAACTTGACTCTCAAATGACCGTCCATGGATGGTCCAACCATTCATTGCGCTCTTCGTACACAGCCATTCAGAATTTTCGTTGTTATTTACGTTGGTGTAAGAACAACTGCAAACTGCTTTCTGCAAATGTTGTTTAGTTTTTTATGAGGAGTGAGAAAACAATATAAAAAGGTAAGTTCTCATTTTAAAAAAATCTGATGTGTTACACTCACATGACTTTCTCTACTCTTGTACAAACTATTTTTACAAACGCTTATACTCCATATGCTTCATGTTAATCGAGATGTTAATCTTATTCCTAATTTTCTTGTAGGTGCAAGGGGAATATGGTGGGCTTTAAGCGATAGTCAAATCTTTTAAGTGCTGGTTGCTATGTGCAGTATTCCATTCTCTTTGTATGTTCAGGACATAAAAAAAATGAATAACGAATTCCCATTTGAGAAAAAGTATAAGTATTGGAAAATTTAAGGGAATAACGAGCAATATCTCGAAAATGGTTCACTCAACAAAAAAATATACATAACATAAATTGTGTATTTTAACGCAATCTACATTTTTTGTGTAGTAAAATTTTGTCTATCTCTTATGGTTTACCAGTTATGCAAAAGTCGTTCACAATGAAGAATACTTTTGGAGACATTCCCAGAAAATCGAGATATACATTTCGTTTGTCATGAAAATATCTTAAACGTATGATGTTTTAATAAAAATCGTTAGAGCCATTTTTGAGAAAATTAAAATTTTCGAAAAATGTTCCATGTGAAGGAACATTTTTCGAAAATGGGGGGGGGATTTTCTTGAAAACCTTCGTGTCGCATCTCTGGAAGATACTGAACCTAAATACCAAGTTTGGTGTTTATCCGATTGTTTGTTTCTGAGTTATGCTGTTCACAGACAGACACACACACGCGGACATGTTTCCAAAAATGCTTTTTTTTTGGATTCAGGGGGTCTCAAAACATGTATTTCCGGTGAAATCTCGGTATCGAATTTTTGGGTAGAATACAATACTTCCCCTACTTACTATACGTAGTAGAGAAAGTAAAAAGGAGTAAAATTTCAATACGAATACACAAATCTCAGAGTGTACTATACATCTAGAAGAGCATCCTCTGTGCAGACGACGACAGCTTTATTTCTTTCATAAGAAGTATTCGCAGTACTTCGATATTGGATTATGGCCGGTATCACTATACAGATACACGTAATACACACATATGCTGCATGCCTTTTATTGACTTCAACACATTACTACGCATAATAAAGAACAAATAACATGGCGATTTACTTATTTTCATGAATATATGGCATATTTTGTCACTTTTGTTCCACATTACTGACACTCAGAAGTCGCAACGCATGCAACACCCGTAGCATCACGGGAACGTTGGTTGCGTTGTCTTTCGGTTGCCAACATTTGAAATCCCAACATAGCTGAAAACACGATTTAGGGCCCTCAGCCTCAAGGCTTAGCCGAGGGATCTGCGCGTCTAAAACTCGAATGATTGACGTTGACAGTAATTCCTTCCAAAAGTCGCCAAAAAACGACTATATAAAAACGGCCGCATAAAAGGGCGGGTAGGTGGGCAATATATTACCCCCGGAGCAACATCTACTACTCCAAAACGTTTTTCATTAACCAAGAATTACTGTGGATAGCAAACAACCCTGATTTCGTAAGTGAAAAACTTCTATTTTCACCATAATCCAATATCGAAGTATCTGAAATATCTCCAGCATAACTCTACCTCCATGGACTACATGAATCAATGCTTGTGTTTAGTTCTGAGAGGCCCTGTGCTTGAAGCGTACAATAGAAGTCAGCCCAAAGGATAACATGGTAACATAAAGATGAGGTAAAGTTAAAAAACGACCCAAAATAATTATCTCCAGAGCTGAAAGCTTCTGGTCAAAGCTTGAGGTTAGCCCTAAGTGATTCCGTGCTCTGAAGCGTCTGCAGGAAGGGATAACGAGGTAGCAAGAAGGTGTTGGGTCTATAAAAACCACCCACATGTCTCTCAGAGCTGCAAAATTTCCAAGATGCACTACATCAGTCAAAGCTTGAGGTTAGTTCTGAATGATTTTGTGCTCTGAAGCATCTTCAACGATGTAGCAGAGAGGTGCGCTAGGCCTGCAAAAAACACCCAAATGTCTCTCAAAGTTGAAATTTTCTGAGATGTACTGCCCCGGTCAAAGGTTGAGGTTATTTATGGGAGGCTCTTTGTGTCTGATGTAAGTCTGGTATGGGACAACGAGGTAGCAGAATGGTGTGCTGGGCTGTAAAAAGCCGTTCAAATTTCTCTCAGAGCTGAAAGTTTCATAGATATACTATACTAGTCAAAGCTTAAGATTAGTTCTGCGATATTTTGTGCTCTGAAGCGTCTTTGTAAGTCTGTCATGGGACAACAAGGTTGCAGAAAGATAAGCTGGGGTTGTAAAAACCGACCAAATTTCTCTAAGAGTTGAAATTTTCTGAGATATACAACCCAGTCAAAAATTGAGGTCAATTATGAGAGGCTCTGTGCTCTGATTTAAATCTGGCATGGGACAACGAGGTAGCATAATGGCATACTGGGGCTGTAAAGAGCCGTCCAAATTTCTCTCAGAGCTGAAATTTTCTGAGATACACTACACCAGTCAAAGCTTAAGATTACCTCTGCGATATTTTGCGCTCTAAAGCGTCTTTGTAAATCTGTGATGGGACAACGAAATAGCAGAAAGGTGTGCTGGAGTTTTAAACGCCGCACAAATTTCTCTTAGAGCTGAAAGTTTCTGAGACGCACAACAACAGTCATAGCTTGAGATTAGTTCTGAGGGACGCTATACTCTGAAACGTCTATTGTAAGTCTGTAACGAGGTGTGCTGGAGTTGTAAAACAACCAAAAATATTTCTCAGGGCTGAAAGTTTCTAGTCAAAGCTTGATTAGATCTGAGGGATTAGGTTTCTGAAGCGTCTGAAGCATGTCTGTTGAGGGACTTCGAAGCAGCAGAAAAGTGCGCTGGGGCTAAAAAAAAAGGCGCCACTGTCTTTCAGAACCTGAGTGTTTCTGAGAGGTTCTGCGCTTAGACATGTCTTACTCAATTGAAGGAAGGTCTAGGGAAAATGAGGTATTTGGGGCGCAACAGAACCACCGTAACTGCCTACTAAAACTGAATGTTTGTGATGTACACTAAAACGATCTCTGCCTATGGTTAGCTTGGTAGGCTCTGTACTCAAACATGTCTTACTCAAGTGAAAGGAGTGTCAAGGAACAATGAGGTAGTGGAAAGAGGTATTGAGGTTATAAGAAAACCAGCATAAATGTCTCTTAAATCTGAATACTTTGCGATGCAATAAATCGATCTCTTTTTGGTGTTAGCTTTGGAAGGACCTGTATTCAGACATGACCTTCCAATTGCAGGAATTTAATATTAATTTACAATGAGGGGGGAGTTCTGGAAGTGTAAAAAACCACCACAAATGTCTCTTAGAGCTGAGCTGCACTTATCGCCCAGGATGACAATCAGTGCTTGGTATTAGCTCTGGGAGGCTCAGTGTTCGGATGCGTATTAGCCAGCTGGAGGAATTGTCCCTTTAGTAGATCCCACACGGTGCCCATCTTGTAGTCGATGCCAAACTCCTTGCACGTCTCGTAGAACACCGGATACAGCCGGTTCAGATTCCCGTGGTCAACCGTAGGAAACATGTGGTGTAGGCAGTGATCCCCAAACGTCACCAAAACCAGGAACATGGACTGAGAAATCTCCATACGGTCCCTCACAGCATCGATCTGGCCCAGACCCCAGTCGCGATCCTCTCTGGAGATAAACAAAACAGGTTACTTTCTGTATGGTTTTGTAATGATCTCAAGTTGTCAAAAGAAATAATAGGCTTATACCAAGATAGTTGTAAAGGTGATGTCTAAGCAATATTTTCCCCACGTGTTTAATCCTAGAAGTTCCTAAGAGAAAGTAGGTATACTTTAATTCAGAGCAAGATGTTTCTGCAACACGGTACTCTGTTCTAAACCCTCCTGCTTGCCATGGATGTCTTTACTCTAATTTTGAAGTGTAGAAGCAATTACAATGGTGATTGTATCCTGATTATCAAAACACTTAACGGTAACTATGCGTACTTTTCTCTTAATTTGAATCCCATTTCTTTCTAAAAATTGTAAAGTGTAATTTATGCCAAAATTTAAGATGGGTAAAATTGAGGCAGTATTTTTACTTTCTCTACTACGTACAATAAGTAGGGGAAGTATTGTATTCCACCCAAAAATTCGATACCGAGATTTCACCGGAAATATATGTTTTGAGACCCCCTGAATCAAAAAAAGCATTTTTGGAAACATGTCCGTGCGTGTGTAGCTGTGTGACTGTCTGTGTGTCTGTGTGTGAACAGCATAACGAAGAAACGAACAGTCGGATAAACACCAAACTTGGTATTTAGGTTCAGTATCTTCCAGAGATACGACACGAAGGTTTTCAAGAAAATCCTCTCACCCCAGATTACCCTTTACATGGAATATTTTTCGAAAATTCTAATTTTCTCAAAAATGGTCCTAACGATTTTGATAAAAATATCATATGTTTAAGATATTTTCATGACGAATAAAATGTATATCTTGAATTTTCTGGAAATGCCTCCAAAAGTGTTCTTCATTGTGAACGACTTTTGCATAACTGGTAAACCATAAGAGATAGACAAAATCTTACTACACAATAAATGTAGATCGCGTTAAAATACACAATTTATGTCATATACATTTTTTTGTTGAGTGAACCATTTTCGAGATATTGCTTGTTATTCCCTTAAATTTTTCAATACTTATTTTTTCAAATGGGAATTTGTTATTCATTTTTCTGTCTTGTATATGCAAAGAGTATTAATCTGTGGCAAAGGGAATGGTGCTGCACCTAGCAACCAGCTATTAAGAGATATGTATATGCTTAAAGGCTACTGTATTTCTATATTGCCCGTGTAAATATATATATCCCCTTACATCTACAAGAAAATTAGCAATAAGATAGAGTCTGCAAATCTTTATCTCGATTAACATGAAGTAGATGGAGAATAAGCGTTTGTAAAAATAGTTTGTACAAGAGTAGAGAAAGTCATGTGAGTGTAACACATCAGATTTTTAACATTTAAATGATTTCAGTCAAATTATATAATACGTAAATTCAATAACAGCCCGCCTTAAAGCAATATGTGTATGTAATAATTTGTAAAATGTATGTAACAGTCATTTCATATGCTTATATTATTGTAAATATGTTCAATAATGTTATGTGAATGCATTGCGTAATTTAATAATGTAGGAGCTGTGAAAAATAGGTTAAACGTTGCCAACAATGAGGTAACCTTGAGGCAATAATGAGTTTGAGAGTTTAAATGTTACTTGTGATTCTTGGAAGCATTAATGTAATTTTAGTGACAGTTTATAAAAATAGCCAATCAACAACCGGAAAAAGCTTTAGTTAAATGCAGGTATTCTATTGGAGTAAAAATAGCCAATCAGAGACTTGAAATACAGAAATTTACAAGTTTAGACGGTTGAAATCAACTCAGTTGCCAGCAGACAGTGCTCATAACTGGATGGGTTGCTTGTGCGTCCTCGAGAGATTTAATACGTATTCGTGTGAGACGAAAAATAAGTTTACGTGTTAAAAAGTGTAATTAGCTAATAAAAAGAATCTCACAGCTCTCTATATCAGTGAAGTGTTATTTAAATCGTATCAAGTATTAATAAAAGGAGTGAAGTAAAAATTATAATCTGTGTAAGCCTACATTCTTAGTCGTACCAAAACCCTGCCAAGAGATACGTGTCTCTAACAATAATACTGACGCAGTCGAGGCAAACATAAATATTAAATATTTAAAGAAACAGTTTAATTAGAAAGTTAATATTTTTTTAAAACTTGGGGCAAAGGCTACCTGAAAGTACATTTGGGGCGAAGGCTACCGAAAACTGTTTACCATACTTGCGGTTGCAGCTACTTCAAGTTCGGCTCCTCAACAGTTGAAATATAATACAACTCCTTCAATACAAACTACTTCAAATTGACGCCCAAAACGTGGTAAAAAAATAACGTAACAAACCATTTACTTCAAATTGGCGTCCATACGTGGGGCTAAAACACTAGTTCAAACTGGCTTTCAATACGTAGCAACAACAAATCTACTTCAAAATACAGAAGACCATTAAGACTGAAGAACTCAGCAATAAATAAGAACACGTGACATTGCTAAGGAAAACGCTAATGAAGACAAAATGGTACACTCTCTTCCATGTATGCCAACACTGCAGCTTCAGGTGGCATTCTCTGGCCGTCACAGGTGGAGTATGTATCTATAGGAAAGAGAAGGTGTGTGTATCTGTTTACTTTTCGCGGAGTAGCGTCTTGTTTTATGCGCATCGTTCTAGATTATTCGCATAAGAGTATATAACTTTCAGCAATAACTTTACTCATCACTTATAATAATCATGTTTAAATATATAACTACGTAAAACCCTGTTTTGCACAATATCTGCACGAAAAATATTTTAATTGCAACTCAATAAAACACTAAAATATATTATACTAGGCATTATTGGAATCATCTGTCCAATCTAAATATACAACTAAATAAAACATTATTTTGCACAGTTTCTTCACGAAAAATTATATTTAATCACAATACGGTGTAAAACTGAAGTAAATTACTCTCACTTTTACTCTCAAAGAGGGTACATTTACAAGACATTATTCTGATAATCTGTCCATGGGAATGCTAGATGGCATTGCCCTAGCAATGTCTTCAAATGGCAAATTGACTTCCCACATACCGACAGTTCTTCCGAGATGCACTTCGAAATATTTGCATACATCGCGTGAGCTACAGTTAACACACACCGCTGCACAACAAAGGCAGAACGCTCCAGCTGCACCCCTCCCTGCTATGTACGCGCCAGCTGAAAAGGTTGATAAATACCTGGCGAAGGTGCGGTGACGGCATAAATAGAAGCTAGTGTACCTACTCGGGAAGCAATTTCTTTGTTTCGACCAGGAAGAGCAGTTATTTGTATTTTAATTTAGGATCGAAATCAAAAGTAGTCTCTACTATAAGATTTTACTGACAAAACAAATGTAAAATAGCTAAGTAAATTTGATTTTGAAAAATAAATGTGTTTATTCTAACTATAACTGAACCATGAAACACTGCTAAAATTCTGCACTTGAAAAAGAAAGTTCTTAGACCTTATTTTCTGAAATATCAGATTTTACAGTAATAATTTTCACTACCTTCTTGAATACATTACATGCCCCTTATTATATTATGCCAAGTTCTTAAGCTATTTTGTGTTTCCACAGTTAAATGACGAACGTAAAATAAAAATCTGATGTGTTGCACTCACATGACTGTACTCTTGTACAAACTATTTTTACAAACGCTTATTCTCCATATGCTTCATGTTAATCGAGATATCGAGATGTTAATCTTATTGCTAATTTTCTTGTAGGTGCAAAGGGAATTGGTAGGCTTTAAGCGATAGTCAAATATTTTAAGAGCTAGTTGCTCTGTGGAGTATTTAATTCTCTTTGTATGTCCAGGACATAAAAGAACGAATAACGAATTCCCATTTGAGAAAAAGTATAAGTACTGGAAAATTCAAACAAATAACGAGGGGTATCTTGGAAATGGTTCACACTACAAAAAAATGTATCTGACATAAACTGTGTGTTTTAACGGATATACATTTTGTGTGTAGTAAAATGTCTATCTCTTACGGTTTACCAGTAATCCGAAAGTCAGGATGAAGAGGACTTTTGGGGACATTCCCAGAAAATTCAAGATCTACAGTTCATTTGCCATAAAAGTATCTTAAACATATAATATTTTAATCAAAATCGTTACAGACATTTCTGAGAAAATCAAAATTTTGGAAAAATGTTCCATGTAAAAGGTAGTCTGAGATAGGGGGATTTTCTTAAAAATCTTCGTGTCGCATCTTTGAAAGATACTGAACCTAAATACCAAGCTTGGTATTTATCTGACTTTTCGTTTTTGAGTTACTCTGTTCACAGTCACACATCCACACAGACAGACACACGGACCTTTTTTCTAAAAATGCTTTTCTTGGATTCAGGGGGCCTCAAAACATGTATTCCCGGTGAAATCACGATATAAAATTTTTGGGTGGAATGGAATACTTCCCCTACTTACTATACGTAGTAGAGAAAGTAATAATAGCTTATGCATTTTAATCAAAAGGGTGTGGTAAAGAAAAACGTCTTATCTTTCTTAATAACTACATTATTGTGTTAAAGTTTAGGCAGTATTTTTAACACTTAAATGATTTCAGTCTAATTATATAAAATATAAATTCAATAACAGCCCGCCTTAAAGCAATATGTGTATGAAACAGTATATAAAAAGTGTATATAACAGTCACTGTATATGTTTATATTATTTTATACATGTAATAATGTTAGGTGAATGTATTACGTAATTTAATAATGTAGGAGCTGTGAGAATAATAAGTTAAACGTTGCTAACAATGAGGTAACCTTGAGGTAATGATGAACTTAAGAATGTTTAGTAATGCTACTAGTCATTATTGGAGCAACAATAATGTAAATTTTAGTGACGGTTTATAAAATAGCCAATCAACAACCAGAAAAAGTTTTAGTTAAATGAAGGTATTCTACTGGACTAGGATTAGCCAATCAGAAACTGAAAAGGAGAAAATTTTACAAATTTAGAGTTCAGTTGATTGCAGACAGCGTTACTAAGCAGACGCAAAAGGTGTCCTCAAGAGATTTAATACGTATTCTTGTGAGACGAAAAATAGTTTACGTGTTAAAAACTGCAAATAATTAATAAAAGAATCTCAAAGCCCTCTATCAGTGAAGTGTTATATAAATCGTATCAAACATTAATAAAAAGAGTGAGGTAAAATTATAATCTGTGTAAGTCTACATTCTTAGTCACACCATAACCTGTTAAGAGAAACGTGTCTCTAGCAATAATACTGACGCAGCCGAGGCAAACATAAATGTATAATATTTAAAGAAACAGTCAAATTATAAAGTTAATATTTTTAAAAATTGGAACAAAGGCTACCGGGTACCATACGTGCGGTTGCAACTACTTCAAGTTCGGCTCCCCAACAGTTGAACTATAATAAAACTTCTTCAAATTGACGCCCAAAACGTTGGGCTAATAATAATCTTCCTCAAAGTAGATCAGTGCACTTAGAAGGCATGCATCTACATTCTGTAAAACTTTTAGCCTGTCTTAAATATATTTTTGGGATAATGGGTCACAACGTTAGCAGATTTAACATTGACGGGGCAGGGATTTTAATTTCCTCTTAAAGTTGATCATAGGTCTCAGTCTCATAGTCGTCTCCCTGCGAGTTCTATTTTAATTCCTTTGATTTATTCTGTAACCGAGCAAGGTGATTCCACGTAACGTGTGCGACTTGCATTTGGGAGGTTCTGGGTTCAAACCACCCGGGGCCGACCAACCTGACCCAAGGTTTTTTCAAACCCGGCAGAGGAACACGAACTTTTATCGGGCGGAAAAATCCTTAGCATGGTTTCCTTTTGAAAGGAAGTAAAGCCGGTGGCTCTGTGTTGTAGATTTACGGTACATTAAAAACCTCAATCCTGATAAAGCCGCCTGTAAGCAAAATTTCCTGTCTTTCACGTCCAATAAAGAATGAGACGCTAAGTGGCATAATAGTTAAAGGGTGTCCACAGATAAAAATAAAAAAGTTTTTTCGTGGTTTTTCTCGGTCGCTAGGTGAATGCTGGGTTGGATAATTTGATCGGCGAATTTTCCTGTCATCTCTTTCATCACTGCATTTCATTTCCTTTCTTCTACAGCCATAGTAGTAGTAGTAGTAGTAGTAGTAGTAGTAGTAGTAGTAGTAGTAGTAGTAGTAGTAGTAGTAGTAGTAGTAGTAGTAGTAGTAGTAGTATTTATTAAGTACTTAGTATTACATTAATTGCATAACACAGTCGCATGGGTCGTAAGACCGTACATGCGGTCTAGAAAAATACCTGGTCTGTATACGTGACTTGCAGTATCGACGAGAAAGCAACTATTTTTATAATCACCACATTATATACACATAAAATTGAAAAACACTCTGAATCACACACACAAGTGCTCAAGCACCACATATATTTAAAGAACATTTACATAAACACCTTACCTCTTAGTACACGTACTTCCATTAAGTATGTGCCCAAGCTTGGCCAGTTTTGACTGTTTAGAATCAAGTCCCAGCATGCTGTCCTCCGCCTGTTGGAAGCCAAAAATACTTCCGGTAATAATCTTTTCCTAATACTCTCCGTCTGCACGCATGCTACCAAAATATGCGTCCATTCTTCTTGTTCCCCGCATAATGGACAAATCCTCCTGCCATCATCATCATCATCAGCAATCTTGCGAGCTTTCCACCCTCCCAACCTAAGCCATGCTATTCCCGTCCTCTGTTTTATACCTAATCCCAAAATATATGTTTCCTTACCCCACCTAGTTTTTATTTCCTTTTGTAGCTCCAATGTTGAGCTTTGTCTACATTCAGACTCTATTTTCTGCCTGTTTATATTACACAGTCGTCTTTTGACTTTTTTCATGGCACTGTGTGTATTTTCATTACCCCTTTGCCAGATATCGTTTAAGCCTATTTTTTATAATTCCAACTGTAACCCCGCCGCCCACGATTTTTTGGATGCTCTATGTAGTTCATTTGATGACAATAACATATTGCTCTCAGAGTTGTTTGATCACCTTTAATTATTCGCAGCCAGTACCTAACTACATTTAGTTTAGCAAATACAGCATCTTCCCAGTATCCTACCTCACGAAGAACTCCGAGGTTTGGCATTGGGCTGATCACTCAAACTGGATATGTTATATACAGAATTTGTTTGCTCTCCGGAGGCTACTGACCTAAGACATTGGCTTGGAAGTCCTTGGGGGTGCAAATCTTACAAAGAGGAGAGTAATCCGTTAAAGAAAGAAAGATTTATTCTGTGAATGAAACTTTGGGTTCTGACATGAAGTATCTAATATGGGGATTGAGGGAATCCATGAAGAGATCCCAGTCCAACTGGCCAGTATAGAGGATTTAAATGCGCGCCATCCCAAGTCTAGCTATAGACGCTATCGCCTGAACCGTTTCGCTTAGTACACCGAGGCACTCAGCCACTGAACAGGTGAATTCATCAAATCGACTCGGAAAGCATGCAGGGCACAAGACAGATGAACATGTATAAGAAGTTGTACCGGAACGAGAAACACCTAGTTAATTTCGTGGTTGAGATTCCTGCTTGTGTGTTGACAGCTAACACGTGTAGCATCTCTGCCAGATGTACTTCACGCCTGATCACAGAGTTGCTGAGCCGTACTTACCTGGGTGTATCGCCGTCATGGAACAGCTCTGGGTGATGGTGTGCCGCACTTACTCCATTAGCGATTAAGAAGAAGCTGGCCATCAATTCTATCCACAGCCACATGTAGAACGTGTCCCCGAGCGTTGCCCCGCTGTAGGTATACATGAATAGTAGTGGCAGGAAGGGGATGATGTCTTCTCTCCTTAGATTGAGGGGCGCCCTTCCTGTAGCGGCCTGCACCACTCTGCAACAGACCGTATCAAACCTCACGTCGTAGATTAACATACCTTTCTAAAGGTATTAATAGGTTGGAAGAATATTGTAAACAATGGTATCTGGTGGTAAACATTAATAAAACAAAACCAATGACTTTCAAAAACGGCTATGTGTGTGGCAGGGATGAGAAATTGTATTTCAAGGGGCTAGAACTACAAAACGTTAAACATTTCTCCTATTTAGGAGTACTGTATAATATGAGAGAAAAATGGAACAACATCTATCAGTAACTCAACTACAAAGCACGAGGGAAGTTAAATGAATTATTACGTACCCTCTCGCGGATACCGGATGTACCAGTAGATACATTAGAAAATATGTATAACTCTATGATAAGGCCGATTGTGAAATCTGGGGATGGGAAAGAGCAGAGTATATAAATAAAACACGAGTAGCATTTTGGAAAAGATTTCTTGGAGTTTCACAAGGCATATCAAATTCGGGGGTATTGAGGGAGGTGGGATGTTATGAAGACACATTACACTGCAAAATAAGAGCAGTGAAGTACTGGCTAAGGCTGATGCAAGGGGATAACTCCAAACTACAATCCAAGTGTTATAAATACCAGCGAGAAAACCTGTCTCCTAAGTTTTGGCAGCTAATTTGGAAAGGGGTTTGAGGAGAATAGGAATGGAATCAGTATGGCTAAGAGCTGAAACAAATGACAAAAACATATGGAAAGGTGTTAAAAGAAGACTAAGAGACATCAACCAACAAGAAACAGAATCAGATTGTAAAATTAGACCTTCTCTAAGTCTAGCAAATGAAATAAAATTGAACTGGGGTAAAGAGGCATATATACTTAATTTAGGAAGAAAGGAAAGATCAGGAATGGCATGGTTTAGACTGGGGGGCTGGAGGGCACAGAAAATGACTCACGATTCTGGCAGGAGAATCTGCCCATTCTGTGATTTGGATGAGGACTGGGTACATATTTTGGCGGAAGGTGCACAGTGGGAGAACCAGCGAACGATTAAACTGAAAGAAAAATTCTTAAGTCCCTCAAGAAAGAGATTGGCATGTTGGGATCTACTGGCTGACCAGAGGAACTGGCAAAACATGGGCAATTTTTTGGCTAAAAAGCGCGAAGCTACGTCAAATTTGTTCACTTAGACAAAGGTAATTTATCTCTATTTCCCTTTTTCTTGTTCCTTTTTGTTCTGTTTTCTTTCTCTGTTATTTATTTTGTCACCCTATTTTATCTTAAATATGCATGTACGGTCAATGACCCATGCTCTAAATACTTGTGAAATAACTTCAATAATTTGAAACCAATAAAGATACCTTATCTATCTATCTATCTATCTATCTATCTATCTATCTATCTATCTATCTATCTAACGTAGGTTTCTAATTAAGAGTATGTACACAAGTCACTGGAGCTGTAATGCAGTGAAACGTTTTTATCCTGGATCTATTTCATATCGCTGATTCACGAAATAAAAGTCACCTGTTTGCAATCATGTTTTGACCGCAGCATCCTTCCAAAATTTGGGAATAAATAGGGAACCTTTGATTTGTCTGCTTCTATTCAACAGGTTTTGCGGTAAACAACTGTAATTTGAGTCCAGTGGATAAAACTCTGATGTGAACACTCACACGACTTTCTCTACCCATGATAAATTCACATACAGGGTGGACCATTTAAGTTGAGACTGTACAATATCTCCAAAACTAAGCGTTGTAGACAGAAATGTCTTGAATAAAAGTTGCTTAATATTATGGGGGAACGTAAATGTCATTAGTCGTGTTTTGTTTGGAGGACGTTATGATGGTATAGTAAGTAGTGAAACTATTGCATTCCTCCAAAAATTCATTACCGAGATTTCACCGGAAATAAATGTTTTGAGACCCCCTGAATCCAAAACAGCAGTTTTAGAAAAAGGTCCGTGTGTATGTCTGTGTGGATGTGTGTCTGTGAACAGCATAACGCAAAAATGAAAAGTCGGATAAATACCAAACTTGGTATTTAGGTTCAGTATCTTTCAAAGATGCGACACGAAGATTTTCAAGAAAATCCCCCCCACCCAGACTACCCTTTACATGGATCATTTTTCAAAACTTTTGATTTTTTCAAAAATGGCTCCAATGATTTTAATTAAAATATCATATGTTTAAGATATTTCCATGACAAATAAAATGTATATCTTGAATTTTCTGGGAATGTCCCCAAAATTTCCTCTTCATTTTGAGTGGCTTTTGCAAACTGGTAAACCGTAAAAGATAGACAAAATGTTTTTACACAAAAAATGTAGATCTCGTTAAAACACACAATACATTTTTTGTGGAGTGAACCATTTCCGAGATATTCCATGTTATTTGTTTGAATGTTTCAAACATTCATTTGAATGTTTCCCCCAAATGGGAATTCGTTATTCATTTTTTATGTCCTGGACATGCAAAGAGAATGGAATGCTCCGCATAGCAACCAGCTCTTAAAAGATTTGACTATCGCTTAAAGCCTACCATATTCCCCTTGTACCTACAAGAAAATTAGCAATAAGATTGCTAACATGAAGCATATGGAGAATAAGCGATTATAAAATAGTGTGTACAAGAGTAGAGAAAGGCATGTGAGTGTAACACATTAGATTTTTTAAAATGGGAACCCATAATTAGGCAAATTTAAATTGTCTCATCACAACATCCTCCAAATAAAACACGACTAATGCCATTTATTCTTCCCCATAATATCCAGCAACTTTTATTCAAGACATTTCTTTCTACAACGCTTGGTTTTGGAGATATTGTACAGTCTCAACTTAAATGGTCCAGCTTCTCCGAGATCCTTTTCACTATGAAATATAGTATCAAATATCTCTTACGTAGCTTTATCACAAAACAAGGTGTTCGGACAGAATATATTGTGCTAGAGAATGGTACCCGACACTGCTTTCCTGGTTGTAGCCATAGTTATCATCAGTTTTCCTGTAGGAAACATTTATTGTCCTGTGCAGTGAAAGTTTTACTATAAACACATGTTGTTGCTATTCTTAAGGCACTCTAGGACTTTATTTACCAATTTCTGAATTTGAAGCTATTTAATTTTAAAATTTTACACACAATTCTTTTTATTAAGATAACTCATGTGACATTAAATATTTTTATAAATTAAAAATTAAAATATTAATAGAACTTTGAAGACCTCATCATCATCATCAACAACATTCTAGATAGGGCATATGCCTGTTTCAGCTCAAAAGGGATCCTCCCAGCGTCTACGTGGTCTTTGGACATCCCTAGCACCAGGTGGTTTGTATTACAAGGCCTGTTTTGTCAGTCTTTCCTCTGGCATTTGGGAGATGTGATCTTTCCATTTCATTTTACATTCCTTGGTTTTGTCACCTAAATTAAATACGTTTAATTGTTCTCTTGTTGTTTAACTTTTATTGTGATCTTAAAGACTACAAACAGCTACGTAACTCAAGAATTTCAATTTCAATAATTATTCTTTTATTTGGCTACTGCTAGTTCCCCGCTGACCCGTGCTTACTTGGAATTGCCCCGTTGAGTTCTGCAACTCTTTTAACGCACGAAGAGAGATCTGCACACGTGATATGTGGCGCCGTTGGAGCACCATGAATGAGTTCACGTTTGTCAAATGAAAAATCACTTCTTCCAGCTTCGATAGGCATGTTCACACCCTCGTATTACAAACACAGAGGAAACGAGAAATATAATAGGTAATTTAATTCATTTATTAACAATATTTCAGCCCGCGTTTGAAATACAACTTAATAAATGCCCAGTCTCTTTAATAATAAAACAACACACTACTACTCTGAAAACGAACTTAATATTAACTCATTCATTTTCAAACTTCGTGTTTGGTATTACTTTCTCTACTACGTATAGTAAGTAGGGGAAGTATTGCATTCCACCCAAAAATTCGATACCGAGATTTCACCGAATATATATGTTTTGAGACCCCCTGAATCCAAAAAAGCATTTTTGGAAACTTGTCCGTGTGTGTGTGTCTGTGAGCAGCATAACTCAGAAACGAACAGTCGGATAAACACCAAACTTGGTATTTAGGTTCAGTATCTTCCAGAGATGCGACACGAAGGTTTTAAAGAAACTCCCCCACCCCATATTACCCTTTACATGGAACATTTTTCGAAAATTTTAATTTTCTCAAAAATGGCTCTAACGATTTTGATTAAAATATCATATGTTTAACATATTTCCATGACAAATGAAATGTATATCTTGAATTTTCTGGGAATGTCTCCAAAAGTATTCTTCATTGTGAACGACTTTTGCATAATTGGTAAACCATAAGAGATAGACAATTTTACTACATAAAATGTAGATTGCGTTAAAATACAAAATTTGTCATATAATTTTTTTTGAGTAAACCATTTTCGAGATATTAATTGTTATTCCCTTAAATTTTCCAATATTTTTCTCAAATGGGAATTCGTTATTCATTTTTTTTATGTCCTAGACATACAAAGAGAATGGAATACTTCACATAGCAACCAGCTCTTAAAATATTTGACTATCGCTTAAAGCCTACCAATTCCCCTTGCACCTACAAGAAAATTAGCAATAAGATTAACATCTCGATTAACATGAAGCATATGGAGAATAAGCGTTTGTAGAAATAGTTTGTACAAGAGTAGAGAAAGTCATGTGAGTGTAACACATCAGATTTTTATAATATACTGTTAGTTTATGTTTGAGATAAACGTTGTGAGGAAGGAATGTTTGTGTTTCTCAGACTTTTCAATGTTGAATAATATTGAGTCACGATAACCATGTCAAGATAAAAGGTGCATAGGTCGCAATTTAAGTAGGAGTTTTGTACAGCCATGATCAGTAAAACAAATTCTGCCAATTATAACATGGGCATCTACAGGATGATTTATGAAGAACTGACACATTTATTTCCTTAATTGTTTCGAATAGAGTTATGCTAGCGACAACTTATTATACCTGGAATACAGAGGAATTTTTGGGAGATTATTTACCTCCATAGCAAATGTTGAAAATGCCCTCCATCCTGCATAAGGCACAACTCAACACGTCGTTCCATGTTACTGACCACTCGTTGGAGGACTCTGTTGTCAATAGCTTGAATCTCCTGTGTAATATTGCGCTTCAGATCGTCCAACGTCTGGAGACGTGTGGCATAAACCCTGTCTTTTAAGTAACCCCATAGAAAGAAATCCGGCGATGTCAAATCCGGAGATCTCGGTGGCCACCGATTCTTGGAAATTATCCGGTCGTCAAAGAAACTTGCAATTAGTGCCATGGATTCATTTAATTTATGGCATGTAGCGCCGTCCTGCTGAAAATATCGTTGACTCAGCTCTACTCGTCTAGTTGCTCAGCAAACTCCATGAAAATCCGTCGGTACTCTGCAGTGTTAGCATTGTTTTCAAAAAAAATCTGATGTGTTACACTCGCATGACTTTCTCTACTCTTGTACAAACTATTTATACAAACGCTTATTCCTCATATGCTTCATGTTAATCGAGATAAACATTTGTAGACTATCTTATTGCTAATTTTCTTGTAGATGTAAGAGGAATATATATTTACAAGGGCAATATACAAATACAGTAGCCTTTAAGCACATACATATCTCTTATTAGTTGGTTGCTAGGTGCAGCACCATTCGCTTTGCCACAGATTAAAATTCTTTGCATATCGAAGACAAAAAAATGAATAACGAATTCCCATTTAAGAAAAGTATTGAAAAATTTAAGGGATTAACAAGTAATATCTCGAAAATGGTTCACTCAACAAAAAAAATCTGATGTGTTACACTCACATGACTTTCTCTACTCTTGTACAAACTATTTATACAAACGCTTATTCTCCATCTACTTCATGTTAATCGAGATAAACATTTGCAGACTCTATCTTATTGCTAATTTTCTTGTAGATGTAAGGGGAATGTATATTTACAAGGACAATTTGGAAATACAGTAGACTTTAAGCACATACATATCTCTTAATAGCTGGTTGCTAGGTGCAGCACCATTCCCTTTCCCGTAGATTAATACTCTTTGCATATCCAAGACAAAAAAAATGAATAACGAATTCCCATTTGAGAAAAGTATTGAAAAATTTAAGGGAATAACAAGCAATATCTCGAAAATGGTTCACTCAACAACAAAAATGTAAATGACATAAATTGTGTATTTTAGCGCGATCTACATTTTATGTGTAGTAAAATTTTGTCTATCTCTTATGGTTTAACAGTTATGCAAAAGTCGTTCACAATGAAGAATACTTTTAGAGACATTCCCAGAAAATTGAAGATATACATTTTATTTATCATAAAAATATCTTAAACATATGATATTTTAATCAAAATCGTTAGAGCCATTTTTGAGAAAATTAAAATTTTCGAAAAATCTTCCATGTAAAGAGTACTCTGGGGTGGGGGGATTTTCTTAAAAACCTTCGTGTCGCATCCTTGAAAGATACTGAACCTAAATACCAAGTTTGGAGTTTATCCGACTGTTCGTTTATGAGTTGTGCTGTTCACAGACACACAGACAGACACGGACATGTTTCCAAAAATGCTTTTTTTGGATTCAGGGGGTCTCAAAACATGTATTTCCGGTGAAATCTCGGTATCGAATTTTCGGGTGGAATACAATACTTCCCCTACTTATTATACGTAGTAGAGAAAGTAAAAATGTATATGATATAAATTGTGTATTTTAACGCGATCTACATTTTTTGTGTAGTAAAATTTTGTCTATCTCTTATGGTTTACCAGTTATGTAAAAGTCGTTCAAAATAAAGAATACTTTTGGAGACATTCCCAGGAAATTCAAGATATACATTTTATTTGTCATAAAAATATCTTAAACATATGATATTTTAATCAAAATCGTTAGAGCCATTTTTGAGAAATTTAAAACTTTCGAAAAATCTTCCATGTACTCTGGGATGGGGGGATTTTCTTGAAAACCTTCGTGTCGCATCCTTGGAGGATACTGAACCCAAATACCAAGTTTGGTGTTTATCCGACTGTTCCTTTCTGAGTTATGCTGTTCACAGACACACAGACACACACACAGACAGACACACAGACACACACACAGACACACACACACACACGGACATGTTTCCAAAAATGCTTTTTTGGATTCAGGGGGTCTCAAAACATGTATTTCCGGTGAAATCTAGGTATCGAAATTTTGGGTGGAATACAATACTTCCCCTACTTACTATACGTAGTAGAGAAAGTAATAAATTGGCTCCACTAATTCTCTGTGCGGACATTGCGCACCAAACTCCGAATCCAACCGGGTGCATATGTGAGTTCACATAGCCGAATAAATGGAACCATGCTTCATCTGTGAACCATGTGATGGACAATATGGCAGGATTTTGTACAATGAACATCTGAAACCAACGACAATAATTCAGTCGTCTATCATTATCTGGTTCCTGTAACTGATGGACAACCTAAAGGCTGGTACACAACCACCCGAGAACGGTAACCAACCCGGTAACGAGAACGGGAATGCATATCGATCACAAAGTGAAAGTCGATTTTGCGCATTGGGATTTCATTTGTTTTTTACTTACCAATGATATTTTTTCACCTACTTCCAATTTAGCCAAGCCAACGTCAACATTCGACAGAGTAAACATTATCTAAATGCATATCCATTACATTTCCGATCCCTCTACTTATGCCAAGCTTTCATTTCTTTATTTAATGACATGCATTAAAATTGTTTATTGTTATTCTTTAATTTCCACCGGTTTTAGCTGTTCTTTGTAGCTTCTGCCATTGTTTTTTAGGTAATAGCCAGTTTTGAGTTGCATATAAACAAACTACAAATGACCCTTTCACCAGAGGAACCAACGCTCATTGGATTTGCAGGTGTCAGGATGAGGTTAGGAAGCACATTTACTACTAATTCCTTCCAGTTTCATGTTTCCAGTTTGCTACAATAGAGAGCACTAGTGGCTGTTTCGTGTCACGGCCGCCTAGAATAACCTCTAGAGTGAAGAGTCCAATATGCACAATAGGGATCTAATATGCCGTGCCCGGGAACGAGAACGAAAAAGTTAAAAGTTGGGTAACTCTTCTTTCTCGTTCCCGGGGCCCGGGAAGGCTTCCCGTCGGTTGTGAACATTCTCATTTGAATACATGTATTTCAACTTTCTCGTTCTGGTTACCGTTCTCGTTGGTTGTGAACCAGCCTTAATCCTATACGGCTTGACACATTGAGTAGATGTACCCTGTCTCCTGCGTCAAACGTCTTAATGCTTTTTTGGGTGACTGATCCAGTCGTGCTCTTATGTCAACAACCGTGGGAAGCATAGATGAACGAGTTTTGCCTTTTTCACTCACTAGAGATCCAGTTGTTTCCAATTTGTTTACCAGTTCCAGTATTATGTTTCTTTGGGCAGGATTCCGAACACCAAATTCTCTCTGGTATGCCCTTTGAGTAGCTGTAATTGAATTCGTAATCCAGTATTGCTTTACAAGTAAGAGTCGTTCATTTAATGTGCACTCCATTTTCACGTTGACTAGAACAACATTTCCAAAACAGTTGCCGACAATAAAACTAATAATTACGAATAAAACATGAACATTTACGTATCTAGTGACAGGCATTCAAAACTCCAGAACATTCTGATTAATTTGGTGCCAAAAGTGTGGCATTGAGTGAATTTCGAACAGAATAATTAAAGAAAGAAATGTGTCAGTTCTTCATAAATTACCCTGTATTTTTTTAAAATATTTATCTGCGCGTAATTAATGAAGTCGTGTTCTCAGTTCTGGCGCATAAGATGGTAAGAGGGGCAAGTATACCAAAGTGTAACTCCAGGCGACTGGATTTCACGAGTTAGGCATGTAGAAGTGTTCAGGAGGACTTTTCAACAAAGAAATTGCCAAGGACGGCACTATGGTGTCGATTATCATTAACTTAAGGGATGAAAGTGACGACTGGGAATTAAGTGCTTTCGAAGAAGACGAAGAGGTCATCCCTACTTGCTGTACCATCAAAGTAACGTGTATCATAGCTTAACACCATCAAGGTAATATTTTGATGTTTTAATGTCTTCTGATGTATAGAGTTACCACCAATACACGCCGAGGGGCACTATTTATTTTGAGCCTAATAATTAAAACAAAGTAATTTCTGATTGAAAACTGCTTTATTGTTTTTCAAAATATTCTCCTTTAGGATCAATACACTTTTGCATCCATTTGAACCATTTGTCAAAGCATTTATTCCAGTCTTCTTGAGACACCTCCAAAACTATGGTTTTTGAAGGCATCAACGGCTTCTTCTGCCAACGAAAATCGTTGTCCACGCAATTTATTCTTGATGTTCGGGAACAAAAGGAAGTCATTGGGTGCCAAATCAGGACTGTATGGCGGATGACCCATCAATTCTATTTTTGAGCCTTCAAATACTCTGTTGTTAGACGAGATGTGTGTGCGCTCGTATTGTCTTGATGAAGAACGATCCTACGGCTCTTGTTGGTTTTCCTTACTTCACCGAAGACTAACGGCAAAAAATGGCTGTGTAGTATATGGCATTGACCGTTTTACGTTCCTCTAAAGGCACTGTTGCCACATGGCCAGTTTTGCTGAAAAAACATGCGACCATTTGCTTCGAAGTGCTTCGAGTGCAAACAACTTTTGTTGGATTTGCTTCATCTTGAAACACCCATACAGTCGACTTCTGTTTACGTTCCGGCTCATACGCATAAATCCATAATTCGTCACCTGTTAAATCTTACATACGTCTTTTGAGGCACCTCCATTGTATTTCTTGAGCATTTTTGTACACCAATTGACATGAGCATCTTTTTGAGATTGCGTCAAATTATGTGGGATCCAACGAGAGCAAACCTTTTTCACGGCTAAATAATCATGTAATATTTTATATATGCTGGTGGAACTAATGTCTAGGGTTCCCTCAATCTCATAATATGTCGCATGACGATCTTTCATTATTAGTTTTTGCACAGCATCAATGTTTTCTGGCACAACAACTGATTTTGGACGACCTTCACGAACTTCATCATTGAGCGAACGGCGGCCACGATTAAATTCGTTATACCAGCGTTTCACAGTGGCAAAGGATGGAGCTTCGTCGCCAAATGTGGAAGTTAGTTGATCGATGCACTCTTGCCTTGATAATCCACGTCGAAGGTCGTAATAAATCATTGCATGAACATTTTCACGAGTTAATTCCATGTTTTTGTTGACACACAATTTTCAAGTTAGTGTAAACAAAACAAATGACGCTCTATTGACAAAACGTTTGAAGTAGATTATGGTAAAAAAGTCAAACTTTCCATTGGAAACGTCAGATGGCACCTACAACATTCAGGGTAGCCAAGGCTCAAAATATAAATAGTGCCCCTCGTACACTTGGCAACAGCGCTCCGTGCGAGCATTGGCCGCGTTCATAGGCCTTTAACTTATGCACTTACTTTAGTGATACGGCTCGCAACATGTCGCTGGTTATCGCGGTGTTGCCTCGTGCACACTGAGTGCTTACCTTAGTATGGGATGCATGTAGAATGTCAGCATATAGACGATGGGGCTGTACAACCAAGAAACATATCTGACCCACAGAGACTTGGTCCTTGTAGGCAGCCACTGTAGGAAAGGTTCGAACAAGGATATCTCCATATCCAGCAGCGTGTTGGTGTATAGATGATGGCTTAAGGCATGTGACACTCTCCAATCCCTGGCAGAAAAACATAAGGAAACATGTATATCACAAATGTGTTATCTTTGCTTCAATTAATATAAACCTAAAAACCTGGAAGTTGAAGTAGGTATTTTGTTGTATTGTTATTACTTGCCCCACGCTTTGGGCGTCAATTTGAAGTAGTTTATATTGATTAAGTTGTATTATATTTCAACTGTTTGGGAACCGAATTTGTAGTAGTTGCAACCGCACGTATAGTACCCGCTTTCCGGTAGCCTTCGCTCTAAGTTTAAAAATATTAACTTTGTAATTTGACTATTTCTTTAAATATTATATATTTATGTTTGCCTCGGCTGCGTCAGTATTATTGTTAGAGACACGTTTCTCTTAGCAAGGTTGTGGTGCGACAAGAACGTAGGCTTACACAGATTATAATTTTACTTCACTTCTTTTATTAATGCTTGATACGATTTAAATAACACTTCACTGATATATAGAGAGAGAGCTGTGAGATGTAAAATTTTTCTCCTTTTCAGTTTCTGATTGGCTAATCCTACTCCAATACAATACCTTCATTTAACTAAAGCTTTTTCTGGTTGTTGATTGGCTATTTTTATAAACTGACACTAAAATTTACATTATTGTTGCGCCTAATGACTAGTAGCATTTAAGCTTTCACATTCATTATTGCCTCAAGGTTACCTCATTGTTACCTCATTGTTAGCAACTTTTGATCTATATTATCACAGCTCCTACATTATTAAATTATGTAATACATTCATATAACATTATTATACATGTATACAATAATATAAACATTAATACAATGACTGTTACGTACGTTTTATATGTTATTTATACACATATTGCTTTAACACGGGCTGTTATTGAATTATATATATTATACAATTAGACTGAAATCATTTTAGTGTTAAAAATACTGCCTCAAAGTAGAGGAAATACATCGTAAATAAATCTGATATGATGTACTCACATACCTTTCTCTGCTCATTAAAATAAGCTTATACATCATAGGATAGTTAAAAGGGATTCTTATATAAACTACACATTTGTAGTTTCTCTTCCAATTACCTATAGTAACCGAGCGGGATGGCTCAGGTGGTAACGTCTGTGGATCGCATTCGGAAGGCCCCAGATTCGATCCTCGACGACCGTCCACTCTGACCCATGGTTTTTTCGCGGTTTTCCCCGGTCCTCAGGCGAATGTTGGAATGGTTTCTTTCATTCCTGTTCCTTCATTCCGTCCCATTAACAACTTCATTCATCCTTCACTCCGTTTAATACCTTTCTGGTTGAAAATGTCGGCGATGGTGTTTCGGTTCAGCGTGGCAGGGAAAAAGAGTGGCCTTTGTGCACTTTCTCCATCCTTCGGCCTTCAGCTGGTTGCCGGGATAAGAGAGACCGCCCTTGGGGGACGTTGGGCTCTCTGTAGGGGCGAGACCCCGGTCTGCCTTTCTGACTGCGAGGCGTCTATATCTGGAAACTGTAGGGACCTTGTCATTGCTGTGTCGTCACTTCTGGTTCCGGCTGCTCGGTGTCTCCCTTCATCTCATCCCTCCAGGGTTGCCCCCTCATGGTACATCGGTACAGTATCCTCATTCACTGATTCGGTGCTAAATTCTCTCCGCTATGAAATCCAATCCAGTCCAATTACTTATAAAAATTAGTGAAAGTATTGCATTTCATCCAAAAATTCGATTCCGAGATTTCACCAGAAATACATGCTTTGAGACCCTCTGAATCCAAAAAAAGCATTTTTGAAGCATGTCCGTGTGTGTGTGTCTGTGAACAGCATAACTCAGAAACGAACAGTCGGATAAACACCAAACTTGGTATTTAGGTTCAGTATCTTCCAGAGATGCGACACGAAGGTTTTCAAGAAAATCCACCCACCCAGACTACCCTTCACAAGGAACATTTTTCGAAAATTTCAATTTTCTCAAAAATGGTTCTAATGATTTTGATTAAAATATCATATGTTTAAGATATTCTCATGACAAATGAAATGTATATCTCGAATTTTCTGGGAATGTCTCCAAAAGTATTCTTCATTGTGAACGATTTTTGCATAACTGGTAAACCATAAGAGATAGACAAAATCTTACTACACAAAAAATGTAGATCGCGTTAAAATACACAATTTATGTCATATACATTTTTTTTGTTGATTGAACCATTTTCGAAATATTGCTTGTTATTCCATTAAATTTTCCAATACTTTTTCTCAAATGGGAATTCGTTCTTCATTTTTTTATGTCCTGGACATAAAAAGAGAATGGAATGCACCACATAGCAACCAGCTCTTAAAAGATTTGATTATCGCTTAAAGCCTAGCAATTCCCCTTGCACCTATAAGAAAATTAGCAATAAGATTAACATCTTGATTAACATGAAGCATATGGAGAATAAGCGTTTGTAAAAATAGTTTGTACAAGAGTAGAGAAAGTCATGTGAGTGTAACACATCAGATTTTTTAGGAAAAGGTCCCCACTAAAAGTTATCTTATACATTGAAAATGTTTAGTTATGTTTGATTTTCTCAAAAATGGCTCTTAACGATTTTGACTAAAATAACATATGTTTAAAATATTTACATGACAAAATATTCACCTTTAATTTTCTGAGAAAAGCCTGTGAAATCCCTTCATTCCGCTATGAGATCGCTCAGCGGTATCGTGTGAGGCTCGCAATCAGAAGGTCCCGGGTTTGATTCCAGTCGACCGCCCATCCTGACCTGGAATTTTTCGTGGTTTTATATTTTCGGTAGGCGAATACTAGTGTTTATTTAGTGTCGTGTAACTGTTTTAATTCCTTTCATTTACTATTCAATGGGAGCCAAACCATAACAAAATGACATTATCTCGCAATCGGTTAATTTACGGACCCATGTTTACGGGAGCTTTGTGCTTCTCTTCCTTTTTGCTTTTCATTCCTACATTTTGGACATTCGCGTTTAAAATACTCTATATGAACATGCGGGAATAAACTTCACGTGTTTACCGCAAGCACGGAGGAATAAATTCAGAAACCACAATAATGATCTCTTGCGCAGAAAATAAAGAAGAAGAATCGTAAACTCCCACGCATCTTCCGCTAGACTAAGCCCTTACATTTGAAACATGATATTTCGAAAATACCTAACGATACGCGCAATAAAAAAATTATTTTATACATAAATTTTACTTTGAAATAAGTTCGATATTTTCAGGAATTTCTGTATGCCTTATATAGTTTCCTAGTTACACAAAATCCAATTAGAACCAAGAGGACTTCACAGGCCATTTACAGAAATGACATGTTTAGCATTTTATTAGTAATGCGAGCATCTTAAAACTTCATATTTTAATTAAAACAGTTTTTCTTAAAATTTTATTGGGGAGAAAATAAAAGCAATTTTTATGTAAAGTGTATTTTGTTGAAAATCTTAATTACACAATCCTTCAAACCGAAACCAACCTGGAAGGAATGAAGGACATATCAAAGTAATACAGTCAGAGTATTGAGTACTGTACCACAAGAAGCAACTACCTGGAAGGAATGAAGGACAGATCAAAGTAATAAAGTGAGAGTATTGAGTCCTGTGTCCACAAGAAGAAACTACCAGGAAGACATGAAGGACAGATCAAAGTAATAAAGTGAGAGTATTGAGTCCTGTGTCCACAAGAAGAAACTACCAGGAAGACATGAAGGACAGATCAAAGTAATAAAGTGAGAGTATTGAGTCCTGTGTCCACAAGAAGAAACGTATTTGGAAGGCATGAAGGACAGATCAAAGTAATAAAGTGAGAGCACTGAGTCCTGTGTCCACAAGAAGCAACTACCAGGAAGGAATGAAGGACAGATCAAAGTAATAAAGTGAGAGCACTGAGTCCTGTGTCCACAAGAAGAAACTACCAGGAAGACATGAAGGACATATCAAAGTAATACAGTCAGAGTATTGAGTACTGTAACCACAAGAAGCAACTACCAGGAAGACATGAAGGACATATCAAAGTAATACAGTCAGAGTATTGAGTCATGTAACTAAAGAAGCAACTACCAGGAAGACATGAAGGACATATCAGAGTAATACAGTCAGAGTATTGAGTCCTGTAACTACAAGAAGCAACTACCAGGAAGACATGAAGGACATATCAAAGTAATACAGTCAGAGTATTGAGTCATGTAACTAAAGAAGCAACTACCAGGAAGCCATGAAGGACATATCTAAGTAATACAGTCAGAGTATTGAGTCATGTAACTAAAGAAGCAACTACCAGGAAGACATGAAGGACATATCAAAGTAATACAGTCAGAGTATTGAGTCCTATAACTACAAGAAGCAACTACCAGGAAGACATGAAGGACATATCAAAGTAATACAGTCAGAGTATTGAGTCATGTAACTAAAGAAGCAACTACCAGGAAGACATGAAGGACATATCAAAGTAATACAGTCAGAGTATTGAGTCATGTAACTAAAGAAGCAACTACCAGGAAGACATGAAGGACATATCAAATAATACAGTCAGAGTATTGAGTCATGTAACTAAAGAAGCAACTACCAGGAAGACATGAAGGACATATCAAAGTAATACAGTCAGAGTATTGAGTCCTGTAACTACAAGAAGCAACTACCAGGAAGACATGAAGGACATATCAAAGTAATACAGTCAGAGTATTGAGTCCTGTAACTACAAGAGGCAACTACCTGGAAGACATGAAGGACATATCAAAGTAATACAGTCAGAGTATTGAGTCATGTAACTAAAGAAGCAACTACCAGGAAGACATGAAGGACATATCAAAGTAATACAGTCAGAGTATTGAGTCATGTAACTAAAGAAGCAACTACCAGGAAGACATGAAGGACATATCAAAGTAATACAGTCAGAGTATTGAGTCCTGTAACTACAAGAAGCAACTACCTGGAAGACATGAAGGACAGATCGAAGTAATACAGTGAGAGCATTGAGTCCTGTGTCCACAAGAAGAAACATATCTGGAAGGCATGAAGGACAGAACAAAGTAATAAAATGAGAGCATTGAGTCCTGTAGCCACAAGAAGAAACGTATCTGGAAGACATGAAGGACAGATCAAAGTAATAAAGTGAGAGCATTGAGTCCTGTGTCCACAAGAAGAAACTTATTTGGAAGGCATGAAGGACAGAACAAAGTAATATAATGAGATATTGAGTCCTGTGTCCACAAGAAGAAACGTATTTGGAAGGCATGAAGGACAGATCAAAGTAATAAAGTGAGAGCATTGAGTCCTGTGTCCACAAGAAGAAACTACCAGGAAGACATGAAGGACAGATCAAAGTAATAAAGTGAGAGCATTGAGTCCTGTGTCCACAAGAAGAAACTACCAGGAAGACATGAAGGACAGATCAAAGTAATAAAGTGAGAGTATTGAGTCCTGTGTCCACAAGAAGAAACGTATTTGGAAGGCATGAAGGACAGATCAAAGTAATAAAGTGAGAGCATTGAGTTCTGTGTCCACAAGAATAAACTACCAGGAAGGCATGAAGGACAGATCAAAGTAATAAAGTGAGAGCATTGAGTCCTGTGTCCACAAGAATAAACTACCAGGAAGGCATGAAGGACAGATCAAAGTAATAAAGTGAGAGCATTGAGTCCTGTGTCCACAAGAAGAAACTACCAGGAAGGCATGAAGGACAGATCAAAGTAATAAAGTGAGAGCATTGAGTCCTGTGTCCACAAGAAGAAACTACCAAGAAGGCATGAAGGACAGATCAAAGTAATAAAGTGAGAATATTGAGTCCTGTGTCCACAAGAAGAAACTACCAGGAAGGCATGAAGGACAGATCAAAGTAATAAAGTGACAGCATTGAGTCCTGTGTCCACAAGAAGAAACTCCCAGGAAGGCATGAAGGACAGATCAAAGTAATAAAGTGAGAGCATTGAGTCCTGTGTCCGCAAGAAGAAACGTATCTGGAAGGCATGAAGGACAGATCAAAGTAATATAGTGAGATATTGTATCCTGCAACCACAAGAAGAAACGTACCTGAAAGTTGCAAAGAATAGATCAAAGTAATACCTTGGGAGAACTGAGTCCTGTGGCCAGAAGAAACGTGCCTGGACGGCATGAAAGATAGATCTAAGATATTCACTGAGAGCACTAAATCCTGTGACTACAAGCATAAGCGTACCTGGAAGGCATGAAGGACAGATCGAAGTAATACATCCTGAAGTTATCCCTCATGTGGAAAAAGTTGTGTCCGGTCACGCAGGTGAAGTTCAGCAACAATGCAGCTACTGTGCCGATGATATAGCTGCCCGTGGCCGCCGCTAGAGCAGCCATGATGAGAGAACTGGCCAGCAACAAGTCGGCACACATCTTGCTCCGGCTGGAGGGTCCCGGCTTCAGATCCTTGAGAATATCTCTTGCCTTGCGCTTCAGAGTGCGGTAGAAACCATTCTCGCTGAAGGTGTAAGGCGAGTTGCGAGGCGTGGTCGCCGATCGGACATGGAATTGTTTCAGTAGAATCTCAGCTGTTCTTGCGACGTGATGCGTTTCAAATGCCTCCGTTATGTCTGTACCCTGCAACATACATATCACTTTAATCTGCGTTTTGAAAGAAGCTCGGAATCTGTGGTATAAAAATTTCTGTGTTACACTCACATGACTTTCTCTACCCTTGCACAAACCATTTTTACAAACGCTTATTCTCCGTATATCCTGCATGGACTTCATGTTAATCGAGGTAAACATTTGAAGAAACTATCTTATTGCTAATTTTCTTGTAGGTTCAAGGGAAATATGGAAGGCTTTAAAACTAATAACAAATTCCCATTTGAGAAAAAGTATAAGTATTGGAAAATTCAAACAAATAACAAAGAATATCTCGGAAGTGGTTCACTCAGCAAAAAAGTATGACATAAATTGTTTATTTTAACGAGATCTACATTTTTTGTGTAGTAAAATTTTGTCTATCTTTTACAAAATTCATTCAGAATGAAGACAAGCTTTGGGAACATTCCCAGAAAATTCAAGATATAGGTTTCATTTGCCACAAAAGTATCTTAAACGTATGATATTTTAATGAAAATTGTTAGTCAGTTTTGAGAAAGTCAAAATTTTCGAAAAATGTTCCATATAAAGGGAGTCTGGATTTTGGGTTTTCTTGAAAATCTCCGACTTTTCGTTTTTGAGTTATGCTGTTCACAGGCACGCAGACCCACAGACACACATTCCACACAGACATGAATACGGACTTTTTTATAAAAATACCTTTTTCGGATTCAGGGGGCCTCAAAACATGTATTTTTGGTGAAATCTCGGTATAGAATTTTTTGGGGAAATGCAATACTTCCCCTACTTACTAATATATTGTAGAGAAAGTAAAAATGTTTGTTGATATAAAATCAAACTTTACAAAAATATTGTTATTAGGTCATTCAGGTGTCGGATTACGAAATTACGACTGCAGTAATCGGTAAACCGCGAGAGTTGAAACACCAGCCGAGGCAATCACCATGCAGATGTTTTGATAAATGGATTACACAACATAAGCCTTATGAAACTGCTCCATCACTAGAGATAAATTTAAGCGACCATCTGTTTTAGGTTTGTCGTTTGTATAACGGTCTGCGAAAATGAATATAAGAATCGCTTTTATGTGTTATGTGTATACGTATATGGGTCTTTCTTCGTAATAGACACAGTAATCCAAAATCTAAATATCTCTATGGCAGCTTTTGCTTAGTTAATTTGTAGAGTAAACAAAAATTCGATGTGATATTTTCGCATAACCTTCTCTACACGATATCATTTATTACAATCTCTACCATGTACGTAGTAAGCAGACAAGTTACTGCATTCCATCCAAAAATTTCATACCGAGATTTAAGAAGGTATTTTATGAGCTCCACGTATGGAAGCCAATTTGAAGTTGTTATTTTGTTAGCTCCACGCAGCTGGGCGTCAATTTGAGAAAATGGTTGGTTACGTTATTTTTACCACGCTTTGGGCCTCAATTTGAAGTAGTTTGTATTGAAGGAGTTGTATTATAGTTCAACTGTTGGGGAGCCGAACTTGTAGTAGTTGCAACGCACGTATAGTAAACAGTTTCCGGTAGCCTTCGCCCCAAATGTACTTTCAGGTGGCCTTTGCCCCAAGTTTAAAAAAAATATTAACTTAGTAATTTTACTGTTTCTTTAAATATTATATATTTATGTTTGCCTCGCTGCGTCAGTGTTATTGTTAGACACACGTTTCTCTTAGCAGGGTTGTGGTGCAACTAAGAATGTAGGCTTCCACAGATTATAGTTTTACTTCACTCCTTTTATTAATGCTTGACACGATTTAAATAACACTTCACTGATATAGAGAGCTGTGAGATTCTTTTTATTATTAAATACTTGCACTTTTTAACACGTAAACTATTTTCGTTTCACTCAAAATACGTATAAACTCTCCAGGACGCATCATGCATCCGTTACAATCACTATCTGCAGGCAACTGACTTCTAGATTTGTAAATTTTGCTATATTTCAGTTTCTGGTTGGCTAATCCTACTCCAATAGAATACCTTCATTTAACTAAAGCTTTTTCTGGTTGTTGATTGGCTATTTTATAAACTGTCACTAAAATTACATTATTGTTACTCCAAGAATCATAAGTAGTACTGTTAAACTTTCTTACTCATTATTGACTTAAGGTTACCTCATTGTTACCTCATTGTTAGCAACGTTTAACTTATTATTCTCACAGCTCCTACATTATTAAATTACGTAATACATTCACATAACATTATTACACATGGATACAATAATATAAGCATATGCAATGACTGTTACATACATTTTACAAATTATTACATACACATATTGCTTCAAGGCGGGCTGTTATTGAATTTACATATTATATAATTAGACTGAAATTATTTAAGTGTTAAAAATATTGCCTCAAGATCTCTTTAAAACAGACAATTTATTTCAAAAGTTTTTCTTTGTGGCATAAGTCATTTCTGAGATATCCATTATTAAAAGTTCGAAATGTTCATTTCTTAGTCATTCTCTTCGTGTCAACATTCACTTGTTTCTCGCAATTGCATGGAAACCGAATGCTATTTTAAAGCCAGTTCTTAAACATTTGGCTAACACTGTTCCCTTTGAATCAATAACGATGTGCAATGTAGCTATTTATGCAAGGGTTAATCTGGATTGAAATGAAATAGGTAGAAAAATAAACTTTCATAAGTATAGTTTGTATATCCATTAATAAACGAGAGAAAGTCATGTGAATGTATCACATATCTCTTCTGCAAAATATTCTTACAAAGCTTATAATTCTATCTACTTTATATTAAACAGAAATGATTTCCTTACACGTTTCGTTGTACGTACACGAAGGATACGGAGATCGAAGCGATAGTCTAATGTTCAAAAGCGGGTCGCTATATGCTGTCCTTGACACTCCATACTTCTTCCATGACATCACGAGAAACAACAGAATAGTGGCTTTGCACTTAAAAAATTAGTAAATTCGAATCAGTAGCAACGAATATCTCGGAAATGGTCAGTTGTAAGTTGCTTCAATGAAATCTACATTTTTGTGTGTTAAGTTTCTGTCGATCTCTTATGGTTTATCAGTAAACTATCGAAAATGGTTCAGAATGAAAACGACTTCACAGGCTATTCACATGAAATTCAAGATGTGCATATTTTTAGTTATGAAAATACCTTTAACATATGTTATTTTAGTCCAAATTGTTAAAACGTTTTTTTGTTTTTTGAGAAATCAAAAACAAAGCACAATGTAAAGTGTAGTTTAGATGGAGAAATTTTTGAAAACCTTCGTGTCGTATTTTTTGAAAAATGGGGGAAACTTGCCCCTGCCCCATCATTGCGATGCGACTTACCTTTGTGAGATTTAACCAGTCAGCCCCACCAGGATGTTTATAGATCCACTGACTGAAATCATAAAGTTCGTCATGTATCCTCCAGAGACCTCCAGTGTCGTCATCCTGTTTCTTTCCCTTCAGCCAGACTTCCGGCGAACGGATGGCTTCCTTCCGGAAGCTGGGAAACTTCAAGCCTGGCAACGATGACTCCGGGAACCTTTCATCTTCTTCGCTTCTTGGTCCCATTCTGCAATGTAACCATTATATTAATCAAAGTTCTTAACGGAATGAAAACAAAGTTTCAGGACTTTTTTTCCTAAAGAAAAGGAAAGAGCAATATAACATAGCTCCAGGATATATCTAGAGAGAATTTGGACCTCGAGTTCTTATTTTGACTACTTTGGAAATAACTACACAAGTTATTATATATAAATCTGATGTTTACATTCATATAACTTTCTCTACACTCTATCATTTATTAGTGGATACGAGGGGCACTATTTATATTTTGAGCCTAATAATTAAAACAAAATAATTTCTGATTGAAAACTGCTTTATTGTTTTTCAAAATATTCTCCTTTATGATTAATACACTTTTGCATCCGTTTGAACCATTTGTAAAAGTATTTATTCCAATCTTCTTAAGACACCTCCAAAACATGGTTATTCTTTATGTTCGGGAACAAAAATAAGTCATTGGGTGCTAAGTCAGGACTGTATGGCGGATGACCCATCAATTCGACTTTTTGAACCTTCAAATACTCTGTTAGACGAGATGTGTGTGCGCTCGCATTGTCTTGATGAACTATCCCACGGTTGTTGTTGGTTTTCCTTACTTCACCGAAGACTTCCGGCAAACAAATGGTTGTATACCATTCGGCATTGACCGTTTTACGTTCCTCTAAAGGCACTGTTGCCACATGGCTAGTTTTGCTGAAAAAGCAGGTGACCATTTGCTTCGAAGTGCTTCGAGTGCAAACAACTTTTGTTGGATTTGCTTCATCTTGAAACACCCATACAATCGACTGCTGTTTACGTTCCGGCTCATACGCATAGATCCCTGATTCGGCACCTGTTACAATCTTATATACGTCTTTTGAGGCACCGCCATTGTATTTCTTGAGTATTTTTGTACACCAATCCACACGAGCATCTTTTTGAGATTGCGTCAAATTATGTGGGATCCAACCAGGCCAAACCTTTTTCACGACTAAATAATCATGCAATATTTTATATAAGCTGGTGGAACCAATGCCTAGGGTTTCCTCAATCTCACAATATGTCGCATGACGATCTTTCATTATTAGGTTTTGCACAGCATCAATTTTTTCTGGCACAACAACTGATTTTGGAGACCTTCACGAACTTCATCATTGAGCGAACGGAGGCAACGATTAAATTCGTTATACCAGCGTTTCACAGTGGCAAAGGATGGAGCTTCGTCGGCAAATGTGGAAGTTAGTTGATCGATGCACTCTTGTCTTGATAATTCACGTCGAAGGTCGTAATAAATCATTGCACGAACATTTTCACGAGTTAATTCCAGTTTTTGTTGACACACAATTTTCAAGTTAGTGTACACAAAACAAATGGCGCTCTATTGACAAAATGTTTGAAGTAAATTATGGTCAAAAATTTCTACTTTTCATTGGAAACGTCAGATGGTACCTGCAACATTCAGGGTTGCCAAGGCTTAAAATAAAAATAGTGCCCCTCGTACACAATTATTTTTACGAAAGTTTATTTTTCCATCTACTTCATTTTAAACGAGATAAACCTTTCCGGAAATAGTTGCATTACACATTTCGTTAGATACAAAGAGAATAGCGACAGTCAAATGTTTAAGTACTGGATGCTATAGGTTGGCCTTTAAAGTTCCATACTCTTGCCATGACATCGCGAGAAACAGCTGAAAATCGACAGGATTTTAAAAGAATGACAGAATATTAATCAACTCGAACCATTAATAAAGGTTATTTCTGAAATGGTCAATGCCACAAAAAGTTTATTTTAATAAATTGTGTCTTTTAAAGAAAACTACATATTTTGTGTAGTACGTTTTCGTCTATTGCTTAACATTTACAAGTTATTCAAAATTCCTTTCGAATGAAGAGAACTTCAAGGGCTAAACCCAGTAAATTCAAGATATACATTTCATTTTTCAATTAAATATTTTTAATGTGTGGTATTTTAATCAAAGTTGGTAATTCTTTAGGAAATATAAAATTTCGAAAAATTTCTATGTAAAGGGTAGTTTGGGGTGGTGGGATTTTCTTGAAAATCTTCGTGTCGCAGTTTTGGAGGATACTGAACCTAAATACCAAGTGCGGTGTTTATCCGACTGTTAGTTTTTGAGTTTATGCTGTTCATAGAAACACACATACAGCGCGCGCGCAGACCTTTTTCTAAAAATGCTTTTTCTTTAGTCTCAGAGGGCCTCTAAACTTGTATTTCCATTGATATCTTGGGATCTAATTTTTGGGGTGGAATGCAATACCGTCTTTGGTACGTGGTAGAGAAAGTAAAAATGAAAAAATATAAATAGAATTATATATTGGCATTTTATTTGATTATCCTTATGGTTCCAATCATTGCGTTACTGCAACTAGATCCATTCTGCCCATTACCTATTCAGAGAGGGAAACTTTCTGCATTTAAACAAAATATTTATGTATATATATACTTAAATATATTTTAATCTCGTGTGTCACACAATATTTTATCCCCTACTGAAACGTAAATAAGAGTAATTATTGTAATTAAATAGGTACGTATGGTGGCAACAATGTTGGTTATCTTGGGAGATAATGCATATAAATAAGCTGAAATTGATTGCAGTTAGTACAAGATAAATTAAAATGTGTACCGAAAAGGAAGAGATATTTGTTGCTGAAGACGTTCTAATGGATGCTCAGAATGCAGCGAATTCATTTGCCTCTAAAAAAAACTGGCTTTCTATGTGATAAAGGGTAAAGTAATTTTGTAACTGTAGAAAACGAAGGAACGTAAAGGGCTGGATGTGGTTAAGGACTGACCTCTCCAGAACAATAGCGTGCAGGAGAACAGCCATTGTGTGCCGCTTCCCCGCTTTAGAGGATTCCTTTGGACCGTTTCGAGTACCTTCGGTTTCTAGAAGGTTCCACTTTGTAGGCGGGCTGCTCTTACCCGGGAATTCAGTTTAGTTCAGTTAGTTAAAAAGTTACGAAGTGAAAACTGGACAGTGCCAGTGCAGTTCAGTTGTGAGTTGTGACTCAACAGTTCAGTTGTGCGTTGTGATTCAACAGTTCAATTGTGAGTTGTGACTCAACAGTTCAGTTGTGAGTTGTGATTCAACAGTTCAGTGGTGAGTTGCGATTTAACAGTTCAATTGTGAGTCGTGACTTAACAGTTCAGTTTGAGTTGTGATTCAACAGTTCAATTGTGAGTTGTGACCCAAAAGTTCAGTTGTGCGTTGTGACTCAGCAGTTCAGTTATGAGTTGTGATTAGATGCATCAGTTGTGTTGTGTTCCGAGTGTGTGCCAAAAGTGAGCCAGGTGTAACGCTGGTGGTACGCTGAGTACCTAAGTCATAAATAAAGTGTGTTTTGCAGTAACTGGTGTCCTCATTTGTTACAAAATCCTTCAGAAAAGATAAGTCTACGCAAACCATCGTCATTATGGTCACACAATTCTCTGTTGCAGAAGAGATTTATGAAATATAAATCTGTTACGTAATTGTTGAGAATTTATTTCTGTCAATTAGTATCACTTGAAGTCTAGATTTAGAAATGAAATAAAGATTGTAGCAATGCATTAAAACGTTTTAATTCACCACGTTGCTAGAAAACACGAAACAAACGATAGGCTATAAGGTAGTAGTTGAGGCAGTATTTAACACTTGAATAATTTCAGTCTAATTATATAAATATGTAAATTCAATAACAGCCCGCCTTAAAACAACATGTGTATGTAACAATAATTTGTAAAATGTATGTAACAGTCATTGCATATGCTTATATTATTGTATCCATGTGTAATAATGTTATGTGAATGTATTACGTAATTTAATAATGTAGGAGCTATGAGAATAATAGGTTAAAAGTTGCCAACAATGAGGTACCAATGAGGTAACCTTGAGGCAATAATGAGTAAGGAAGTTTAAATGCTACTAGTCAGTATTAGAGCAGCAATAATGTAAATTTTGAGACAGTTTAAAAATAGCCAATCAACAACCAGCAAAAGCTTTAGTTAAATTAAGGTATTCCATTGGACCAGGATTAGCCAATCAGAGACTTGAAATACAGAAATTTACAAATTTAAGAGGTGGAAAACAGTTCAGTTGCCTCCAAACAGTGCTCATAACCAGACGCGAGATGTGTCCTCGAGAAATTAAATACGTATTCGTGTGAGACGAAAATAGTTTACGTGTTATAAAGTGCAAGCATTAAATAAAATAATCTCACAGCTCTCTATATCAGCGAAGTGCTATTTAATTTGTGTCAAGGATTATTAAAAAGGAGTGAATTAAAACTAAAAATCTGTGTAAGCCTACATTCTTGTCGCATCACAACCCTACCAAGAGAAACATGTCTCTAACAAATACTGACGCAGCCGAGGCAAACATAAATAATAATCCTTAAAGAAACAGTCAAATTACAAAGCTAATATTTTTAAACTTGGGGCGAAGGCTACCGGAAACCGGGTACTATACGTGTGGTTGCAACGAATTCAAGTTCGGCACCCCAACAGTTGAACTATAATACAACTCCTTCAATACAAACAACTTAAACAAACGATAGGCTATAAGGCAGTAGTGGATAAAGATGTTTCAGTGCTCAGTTCTGAAGAACGTACACGAAAACAACCGCGCATAAGTACGATAAAACGAAAGCAATAAAAGTGTGGCTTATGGCTGCTGTAACTGGTTGAAATGCCTGATATTCTTATACTGGACGGGTCACTGTCATTGACTTTTTTTTTATCTAAATAGCAGGGGCGGCTTCTGGGATAGTGCTGCTGTGCCATGGTACCACTTGTGTGAAAAGGAAAGAAAGAGAAGCGTATAGGAATTATTGTGCATAAAGCATTGTTTCCGAGTATGTGTTCCCTCATTTGAACGGGCGTGTTAAGCGGCGCACACTCTGCCGGTAGTTTTCTGAAGCTTGGAGGCAATTCCACATTGACACCGTCTACGCTCATTAGCGACATGTATAAGACTAGGGTATGCGTTTCTATAAGGTTCTTATGGGAGGTGGAGCCAAGATTGCTCTGGCTCAGAGCTTACATTCCTCTCGCTAGAGCGCAGTGAAGCACAGAACCTGGAGACAATAGAAGAATACATATTCCCCGCTCAACCTTCCTTTAATACGTGTTGCAACTTAATGCTAATACATTTGGAAATACAAATTAATGCTTAAATGAATGCAGAAATAATACATCAAAATATCCTTATATATACAAATATATGGTTTTGAATATAATTATGTCATTAGGTTTTGAAACTAAGAGGATTATCTTAATATTTGTATATTTCACTATATCAGGATTATTGGTAATGCTTGAATACGTGGTATCTTATACAACACAGAACAAAAAGCTAACGCATTCACCAAGTGTTGAGCACCTGTTTTCAAAACAATACTCAAGTATTTCTGCTTATCTTCATGTAGTAACAGTTCAGTCCAAAGACGTTGTAGTTCACAAAACAGTGTAGCTGTGTGTAGAATTGTTTTTTTAGATGAATATCCAATTGTATGTGAAAGTTACAAACATGTACAGAGTAAGTGAATTTTGAGGCAGTATTTTTAACACTTATAGATTTTAATGAAATTATATAAATATAAATTTGAATAACAGCCCGCCTTAATATAATATGTGTATGTAACAATATCTAAAAAGCGTATAATACAGTCATTGTATATGTTTATATTATTGTATCCATGTGTAATAGTGTTATGTGAATGTATTACGTAATTTAATAATGTAGGAACTGTGAGAATAATAAGTTAAACGTTGCTAACAATGAGGTAACCTTGAGGCAATAATGAGTAAGGAAGTTTAAATGCTACTAGTCATTATTAGAGAAGCAATAATGTAAATTATGAGACAGTTTAAAAATAGCCAATCAACAACCAGAAAAAGCTTTAGTTAAATGCAGGTATTCTATTGGAGTAGGATTATCCAATCAGACACTTGAAATACTTAGACGGTTGAAATAAAGTCAGTTGCCTCCAAACAGTGCTCATAACCATGTGTCCTCGAGAAATTAATTATGTATTCGTGTGAGGCGAAAATAGTATACGTATTAAAAAAAGTACAAGTATTAAATAAAAGAATCTCACAGCTCTCGATATCAGTGAAGTGCTATTTAATTTGTGTCAAGGATTAATAAAAAGGAGTGAAGTAAAAATTATAATCTGTGTAAGCCTACATTCTTGTCACATCACAACCCTGCCTAAGAGAAACGTGTCTCTAACAACAATACTGAACGCAGCCGAGGCAAACATAAATATTAAATATTTAAAGAAACAGTTTAATTGCAAAGTTAATATTTTTTTAAACTTGGGGCAAAGGCCACCTGAAAATACATTTGGGGCGAAGCCTACTGGAAACTGTTTACTATACGTGCGGTTGCAACTACTACAAGTTCGGCTCCCCAACAGTTGAAATACAATACAACTACATTCTTTCTCAATTTTTGAAATCTCCATTTAGCAGCAGGACTCTCAGTGAAAACATTCACATGAAAACATTGGGTAGGCCACTCCCAAACCTGAATCTGCAGCAAAAATCGATGCCGTAAGTACAGTCTGGAGATTTATGAATAAATAGATTTGTGGCTCTGAGAAATAGAGTACTCTCTTTTCATTTTACTTACGTGTTGGGGAAGATGTCCATTGGCATAAAACAGGATAACTGATACTAAAATTGAGTTTTATTTATGGACGCTCTTTAACTACAATGGTTCTTAGCGTCCCATTCTACATTGGGCGTGAAAGACAGGAAATTTTTGCTCAGAGGCCTCTTTATCAGGCTTGAGTTTTTTTACGTGCCGTAAATCTACGACACGGGACCACCGGTTTTAGTTCCCTTTGAGGCAGTATTTTTAACACTTGAATAATTTCAATTAAATTATATAATATGTAATTTCAATAACAGCCCGCCTTGAAGCAATATGTATGTAATAATTTTTAGAAAAGTATGTAACAGTCATTGCATATGCTTATATTATTGTAAACATATTTAGTAATGTTATGTGAATGCATTACGTAATTTAATAATGTAAGAGCTGTGAGAATAATAAGTTTAAAGTTGCTAACAATGAGGTAACAATGAGGTAACCTTGAGGCAATAATGTGTTTGAGAGTTTGAATGCTACTAGTCATGATTAGGGCAGCAGTAATGTAAATTTTGTGACAGTTTAAAATTAGCCAATCAACAGCCAGAAAAAGCTTTAGTAAAATGCAGGTATTCTATTGGACTAGGATTAGCCAATCAGAGACTTGAAATACAGAAGTTTACGGGTTTGGACGGTTGAAATATGTTCAGTTGCCTGCAGATCTTGATAGTAACCGATGGAAGATCTGTTCTCTAGAGAAATATTACGATTCGTGTGAAACGTACCTAAAATAAGTATACGCGTTAAAAAAAAGTGCAAGTATTAAATAAGAGAATCTCACAGCTCTTGATATCAGTGTAGTGCTATTTAATTTGTGTCAAGGATTAATAAAAAGAAGTGAATTTAAACTTAAAATCTGTGTAAGCTTACATTCTTGTCGTACCACGCCCTCTCTAAGAGAAACGTGTCTCCAAAACAATACTGACGTAGCCGAGGCAAACATTAAACATAAATAATATCTATAGAAGCAGTTTAATAACAAAGTTAATATATTTTGTTTAAACTTGGAGCGTAATAACAGCAAAAATACATCTTCAAATCGGCTTTTAATACGTAGCAGCATATTACGTAACAACAGTAACACTACTTCAAATTGACGTCCATACGTGGAGCTAAATAAATAAACAACGTAAAGAACAACACAATCGAGAATTCAATAAAATTTCTTCTTCATCTTCCGAAGAAAGCCATGCTAAGGACTTTTACGCCCTCTACCGGGGTTGAATCCGCGACTTCCGAAACCATAAGCTAGCATGGTACCCCTTGACCAAGTTTAACTGATACAGGGCATATATGGTCTAAAATGAAAGTACATTCAGTTCTTGTCAATTGCCTAATGCTTTCCATGCTACTGCACGAACTTGGTAAAACATGTATTTGAAGGATTTGTTTTCACATTTTTTTAACACCGCCAATGGAATACCATAGCAGCCGCCACTGCTAAATAATCATTTTAAATAGAGCGAAATTGTCCAATGCCCTGCGTGCGACATTTTTAAAAATCTGATGTGCTACACTCACATGACTTTCTCTACTCTTGTACAAACTATTTTTACAAACGCTTATTCTCCATATGGTTCATGTTAATCGAGATGTTAATCTTATTGCTAAGATGTAATAGAAGGGGAATATGGTAGGCTTTACGCGATAGTCAAATCTTTTAAGAGCTGGTTGCTATGTGGCGCGTTCCATTCTCTTTGCATGTCCAGGACATAAGAAAATGAATAACGAATTCCCATTTGAGAAAAAGTATTGGAAAATTTAAGGGAATAACAAGCAATATCTCGAAATGGTTCACTCTACAACAAAAAATGCATATGACATAAATTGTGTATTTTAACGCGATCTACATTTTTTGTATAGTAAAATTTTGTCTATCTCTTATGGTTTACCTGTTATGCAAAAGTCGTTCACAATGAAGAATACTTTTGGAGACATTCCCAGAAAATTCGAGATATACATTTCATTTGTCATGAAAATATCTTAAACATATGATATTTTAATCAAAATCATTAGTCATTTTTGAGAAAACTAAAATTTTCGAAAAATGTTCCATGTAAAGGGTAATCTGGGGTGGGGGGTAAAAACCTTCGAGTCGCATCTCTGGAAGATACTGAATCTAAATACCAAGTTTGGTGTTTATCCGACTGTTCGTTTCTGAGTTATGCTGTTCACAGGCACACATACACACACAGACAGACACTCACGGACATGTTTCTAAAAAAGCTTTTTTAGATTCAGGGGGTCTCAAAACATGTGTTTCCGGTGAAATCTCGGTATCGAATTTTTGGGTGGAATACAATACTTCCTCTACTTACTATACGTAGTAGAGAAAGTAAATATATCCTTTTCTACAGACATAGTTTATGTGACCAGGTACAAAATCCTTTCAGATAATCCTAATAGAGGGTGTGCAATCCAAATACCAAATTAAATGCTCATTAGATATAATTCCTCAGCAACATTCCTTGATCTAGAAACTATAACTAATTGTTGGCTTGTTAAATAGTACCGACTATTTAATCTTCTTTGAGCAAAACCAATGTAATATTGCCAATACTCTAAAGAGAGAAAAAACAGTGGCCGATGTACTACCGAAAAAAATCAGTTCTGTTTGCGTGCCCAAAAGTAGATAAATATACATACGAAAACAAATATATGGAACCGTTTTCTAAAAACTCATTTTTTGGTTTAAAGGGACTCAAAACGCGGAGAAATCTCGATATCGAATGGAACACAGTACTTCCCAACCTTAAGGTAAGCCGTAGAGAAAGTAAACAGAATACAGTTTTGCAAAAACAGTTGCCTCTAAAAATGGGGCAACATAGGGAACAAAGTGTGAAATGAAAAGGAGAAAAATCTTATGAGTTACATTCACATGAATATCTCTACCCATTATCATTTATTATACATCTCTTCTACAAAATATTCTTACGAAAGCTTATTCTTCTATGAAAATTAAATTAAATTCAGTTTTGTTTATGGACGCTCTTTAACTGCTGTGGTTCTTAGCGTCCCATTCTGTATTGGGCTCGACCCGAACAAACCGAACCCGCAACCTCAGAAACTTGAGATGACCACTGCACCACAGAAAACGACGAGAGTGGAATGCTCCACATAGTAACCAGCTCTTAAAATATTTGACTATCGCTTAAACCCTACCATATTCCCCTTGCACCTACATGAAAATGAGAAATAAGATAGTTTCTGCAAACGTTTATCTCGATTAATATGAAACATATGGAGAATGAACATTTGTAAAAATAGTTTGTACAAGTGTAGAGAAAGTCATGTAGTAGAGCAAATCAGATTTTTTACTTTCTCTACTACGTATAGTAAGTAGGGGAAGTATTGTTATTCCACCCAAAAATTCGATACTGAGATTTCACCGGAAATACATGTTTTGAGACCCCCTGAATCCAATAAAAGCATTTTTGGAAACATGTCCGTGTGTATGTCTGTGTGTCTGTGAACAGCATAACTCAGAAACGAACAGTCGGATAAACACCAAACTTGGTATTTAGGTTCAGTATCTTTCAGAGATGCGACACTAAGGTTTACAAGAAAATCCCCCCACCCCAGACTACCCTTTACATGGAACATTTTTCGAAAATTCCAATTTTCTCAAAAATGACAAACGATTTTTATTAAAATATCATATGTTTAAGATATTTTCATGACAAATGAAATGTAAATCTCGAATTTTCTGGGAATGTCTCCAAAAGTATTCTTCATTATGAACGACTTTTGCATAACTGGTAAACCATAAGAGATAGACAAAATTTTACTACACAAAAAATGTAGTTCACGTTAAAATACACAATTTATGTCATACATTTTTGTTGTTGAGTGAACCATTTTCGAGATATTGCTTGATATTCCCTTAAATGTTCACTTTTTCTCAAATTCGTTGTTCATTTTTTTTGTCCTGGTAATGCAAGAGAATGTAATACTGCACATAGCAACCAGCTCTTAAAATATTTGACTATCGCTTAAAACCTACCATATTCCCCTTGCATCTACAAAAAAATTAGCAATAAGATTAACATCTCGATATCTCGATTAACATGAAGCATATGGAGAATAAGCGTTTGTAAAAATAGTTTGTACAAGAGTAGAGAAAGTCATGTGAGTGTAACACATCAGAATTTTTTCTTAGGCAGCGCTCGAATGTGCAAAATATCAATAATTCCTGAAACTAAAGATATGTTTAAAACGCGATTTTTGAAACAAGAGAAATGACGTTAAAAAAGCGATATGTCAGATATCTGATGTTTTGTTCATTCCCTAGCAGTCATTTTCAGTGAAATTATTTTCAACATGTTTTGCCTTACGTCAGCCTACGATTTCTGGATTTTTTGGGGGGTAATTACTTCTAGTGTTATTCCTGCTGCTGCTTCTGTAATTTCACCTGCTCTTACATTTTAGTTTGTTCTGATTTCATAATTTCCGCCATTTAGTCTTTATGTAGGTTATACTAGATAAAAGAATAACGTTTTAGATCAAAGAAAGGAGTAGGCTGCCAATATAACATACAGATTAACTCTACAACGAATTGCGATAAATTAAAGTATGACGATTTGTATTGTGAAGAGATAATGCGAGCGCCGTAGAAATTAATATGTAAAAGGACAATGAAAAGTAAAACCTAATCCAACCAAGTCGAGTTGTTAAACATATGCAAATACATAGGCCATGTGATTTGACTTGACACCAACGTTGGTCACACTGAAAATTATCGCACTAATGTTAGAAGTTCTACCTTTAGGCCATGCTGTCCAAAAAGGTTATATAATACATGTATTCTACAAGTAATAATACTTTAATTTGGTTTCGGTTATAATAAAATATAATCCCACATGCGACTCACTGACTTTAATCACCTATCTAGTCTAGAATACTGTACACTGTAACAATAAGTGTGCTCCTTATTTTGAAATTGAAAATCTAGCAACCCTAAACTGAAGAATAATGAAATTAAGTAAATTAAGACATACCTTAAAATATTTCGAAAATATTAGGAATTATCAACACGTTATGATTGTAACTTTATGTATACTTGAAGTTCAAATGGGAACATTCTATGTGGTATTCATTGATTCAGAGTGTTCTGTTGCATTGTAGTAACCCGAAATGATTCACGTGTACAACGTCGTAAAAGCGTACACAAACACGGATTTGCACTCTTTTATCTTTAATTCGACACGAAGTACATAAAACTTGTTTTGTAAACACTAAGCCAATGAACTGATTTTACCTTGCCTGAAGAAGATAACCAACTGATGGCGTCTTTACGCACTCAAGTACAGCACTACAATGTTATTATAAATGGGCCCAGTATTTGTCTTATGTACTCAAGCATCAAAGGTCAAATGGGTCGTGTTTCAAATGACCTTAACTACAGAAGGTCCGACTATCAGCTGTTTATTGCGTGCTTTTGACGCCTCCTGCATGAGCTCTCCTAAAACCGCGTTTGTTTTTTACTTTCTCTACTACGTATAGTAAGTAGAGGAAGTATTGTATTCCACCCAAAAATTCGATACCAAGATTTCACAGGAAATACATGTTTTGAGACCCCCTGAATCCAAAAAAGCTTTTGGAAACATGTCCGTGTGTGTGTGTGTGTGTCTGTGAACAGCATAACTCAGAAACGAACAATCAAATAAACACCAATCTTGGTATTTAGGTTGAGTATCTTCCAGAGATGCGACACGAAGGTTTTCAAGAAAATCCCTCCACTCCAGATTACCCTTTACATGGAACACTTTTCGAAAATTTTAATTTTCTCAAAAATGGCTCTAACGATTTTGATTAAAATATCATATATTTAAGATACTTTCATGACAAATAAAATGTATATCTTGAATTTTCTGGGAATGTCTCCAAGAGTGTTCTTCATTGTGAACGACTTTTGCATAACTGGTAAACCATAAGAGATAGACAAAATTTTACTACACAAAAAATGTAGATCGCGTTAAAATATACAATTTATGTCATATACATTTTTTTGAGTGAACCATTTTCGAGATATTGCTTGTTATTCCCTTAAATTTTCCAATATTTATACTTTTTCTCAAATTCGTTATTCATTTTTTTGTCCTGGTAAGCAAATTGAATGGAATACTCCACATAGCAACCACCTCTTAAAATATTTGACTATAGCTTAAAGCCTATCAATTCCCCTTGCATCTACAAGAAAATTAGCAATAAAATTAACTTCTCGATATCTCGATTAACATGAAGCATATGGAGAATAAGCGCTTTTAAAAATAGTTTGTACAAGAGTAGAGAAAGTCATGTGAGTGTAGCACATCAGATTTTTTAATAATGCAGCGGTATGTCATTTGTTATCTTTTCTTTTTGCTAAAGACGAATTCAGGGAGGGCCCTGGTGAAGTTAAAAAGTAATGTAATTATTTATATTTTATTTACTTAAACCAGATGACATATATTCGTTCAGTCAATGAGTGAATTCATCTTAGCAGTGGACTACATCTCAAAATATCTTCCACTAACTCTAAAAGAGATAAAAGTAACAGACAGACCGAATCAAATGTGCTTTACATTTACTATTAAATAATTACTGAATATGAATTAAATTCTTAAACAATGAGGATCAGTAACTTATAAAAGGCTGATTTAATCAAACTACTTAAGTATTAAGTTTAAAAGGAATATTTATTTAGTAAGTGTTATTTCATAAGTTTTCTCAAAATTTAAATTAATCTTTGCTTCAAAGGATAAGTCGATGATCACTTATATGACGTTTGAAAATCTATTAAGATAAAATGCTCTGAGATGGCTTAGACCATTACGTCTGTGGCCCGCATTTGCAAGGTCCCGTGATCGAACCCCGGCGACCGCCCACTAACCCATGGGTTTTTCGTAGTTTGCCCGGGTCGCCAGGCGAATGCTGGGGTGGTTCAACTTCTACCACGACTTTCCTTCCTTTCATTTCCTGTGCTCTTCATCTTCATTGTCATTTGTTTCAGGTCGGTACTTTGCGCTCTGTAAAGGTTTCTTCCCTGGCGCCACTGCAATACTGCCCAGTTAGGTCTCTCCTCAGCTGGGGCTCCACTCCGGGGGAACCTGGAGATTGGTGGCATAGGGACCGTGCGGCGTCGGATGCATTCTATCTGGAAACGTTAGGGACCCCGCCCATCGGCTCCGGTCACCCTTCGGGTCTCTGCCCTCATCCTTCCCTCACAGGGGTCGCGTTGAAAGCACAAAGAGCCAACTGGCCTTCCCCGGTTCCGGGGGTCCCTCCGTGATTCGTACACACCTTTACCCTACTTAAAGGAATCCTGGATCAGCCTCTGCTTTTTACCCAAGGTCTTTCGAGGTGATGGGTGAATGTAATGATTTGTCTGCGTATTGCGCCTTCAAAAGCTTTTTGTATGTCCATGGTGAAAACAATTTCTTCTGGTGAAGCTTCCTGAATTCAGAAAAACAAAACGCTTTTGAGAAACTATCGTGGTTGCTAACCAACCCTTGCAGACAAAACTCTGATGGGAACACTCACACGACTTTGTCCACCCATGACAAATTCACGTATGAATATGTGTTATAAATATTATAGTATACACATGACAACAAATTCTTCTATGCAGTTACGTTGTTCATGATACACTTTTAGCTAGGAATGATTTCATATTGAGTAAGAAACGCTAAGTTGCGTAACAGTATTCAAATGTATAGTACCTACTTGAGTTAAAAGCTCTTGCTATGGAAAGAAAAGAGAGGAGTTGCAAACTCTCAAGCATGTCCGTTAAGATGATATGTTTGAAAAACAGTAGACACACAACATGGAATATTTGGAAAATGATTTTGTGTTTTAAGAAACTCCATTATTACTTTCTCTACTTCGTATAGTAAGTAGGGGAAGTGTGTCTGTGTGTCTCTGTGAACAGCATAACTCAGAAACGAATAGTCGGATAAACACCAAACTTGGTATTTAGGTTCAATATCTTCCAGAGATGCGACACGAAGGTTTTCAAGAAAATCCCCTACCCCAGATTACCCTTTACATGGAACATTTTTCGAAAATTTTAATTTTCTTAAAAACGGCTCTAACGATATTGATTAAAATATCATAGGTTTAAGATATTTTCATGACAAATGAAATGTATTTTCTGGGAATGTCTCCAAAAGTATTCTTCATTGTGAACGACTTTTGCATAACTGGTAAACCATAAGAGATAGACAAACTTTTACTACACAAATAATTTAGATCGCCCTAAAATACACAATTTATGTCATATATATTTTTTTGTTGAGTGAACCATTTTCGAGATATTGCTTGTTATTCTCTTAAATTTTTCAATACTTATTTTCTCAAATGGGAATTCGTTATTCATTTTTTTGTCTTGGATATGCAAAGAGTATTAATCTGTGGCAAAGAGAATGGTGCTGCACCTAGCAACCAGCTACTAAGATATACGTCTATGCTTAAAGGCTACTGTATTTCTATATTGCCCTTGCAAATACAAAACAAGGGGAACATAGTACGCCTTAAGCGATTGTCAAATATTTTTAGAACAGGTCGCTATGTGTAAAATGTAATTCTCTTTGCATGTCAAAAGATCGTTTCTGCAAATGTTTATCTCCATTAATATGAAATAGATGGAGAATAAGAGTTTGTAAAAATAGTTTGTACAAGAGTAGAGAAAGTCATGTGAGTATAACACATCAGATTTTTTTTCCTGTAGTAAGAAAAATCAATATATACATTTTATTAGTTATGTAAATACATGTCGTATTTTAATTAAAACAGAACGTTAAGAATCAGTTTTGAAAAAAAAAAACATGACTTTCTGTACCCTCTATCTCTTATTAGGAGGTATAGTGGGGCCCCCGGGAGAGAGGGATGAGGTGAGAGGAGACACAGGGCGGCTGGACCAGGAGGCACGACATGCAGAGGGCGGGGTCCCTACCATTTACAGATTTAAACTCCCCGGATGGGCACACGTGCAGCCGGCTCGCCTCTCCCCCTGTGGGCTTACACATCCCCTGAGGGGGGGCCGGAACTCGGAGACCGCCCCCATTCCGAGGGACGAAGGTTTCCACACAGCAACCTTGTCCCGTCATGCACACGCCGAGACATCCCGCCGACACTTGCAACCCTGAAAGAGACCAAGCGGATGAAAGGTGAAGTGAAATGAGAATGGAGGTGAAATGAGGGACAGAAAATTCGGGGGACTTAATGATTCGGCTAGCGATACGGGGAAACATCCGAAGAAACCCATGGGTCAGGAAGGTCGGCCACGGGAATCGAACCCACGACCTCCTGAATGTGGGCCACAGATGTTACCTCTTGAGCCATCCCGCTCGGTTATAAATACAAAGGAAATAGCGATAGTCAAATGTTTTAGAACTGGGAACAGAACACCGGTATACACTGGCCTTAAAATTCCACATTCTATCCATGATATCGCGAAAATCGACAGGACTTTAAAAGCACGGCAAGTATTGAACAATCCGAAGTATTAATAACGGATATCTCGGAAATGCCTGATGCCAGGAAAAAATTTATTGAAATAAATGAATCTCTTGTGCCAAATTGCCCTCCCCGGAGAAACCTACTCTAGGCGATGACGGGTTCCACTAAAGGAAGATTGACATGTACGGGAACAGAAGCGAAACGACTATGGTAGTGGCTTGTCAAGGAGACGACAACAACAAGAAGAAGAAAGCGCGCAGTTAAGTTGAGTTGTCAGGCGATGGTGATCTTCGACTGCGCAGGCGCCGGATTAGTTGCAGCTCTCCTCAACGTGCACTCCACAAGGCTGATCAATCTTTCTTCGACAGCGAGATAGGTCACGAGGGAAACAGCAGGACAGCGTTTAGTCAGAAGGCATTCCGGACGGTATTTCTAAATTCTTTTTTGGCTTAAGTGATTCAAAATTCTCTTTTGTGATTATTCACCGGGGAAAGGTTGATCGTCCGAACTATACATTTATTGTGGTTTAGATTTCAAAGATATTGCTAAATGTGAGAGCAGGAAGCAAGTACGTAATTATTGTAATTTAAATTAATGTATTGAAGCCGTTAAAAATGTAAATAATTGTGAAAGAATAAGGGTTTCTAAAAAGATAATTACGTGTGTGATTGAATGCATGTTTTTTAAATTAAAGAAATTCGGCTTGTTAATTAATTATGTAATATATTTTTAAGCACAAATCTGCCATTATTCCTTCGTTCAATCCATTTCCTTTTGGGTTAGAAAAACACGTTTCACTCTTTAAAACACAATTTATTTTAAAGAGATTTATTTTTTATGCAGTACGTTTTAGTCCATCCCTTAACGTTTACCAGTTATGCAAGATTATATAGATAAATTTCCTTCTGAATGAAGCTATTCCAAATAAATTTTATTTGTTATGTAAATATTTTAATAGGTATATGATATTTTAATTTAGAAAATCAAAAAACTCTAAAAACTTCCGCGTAAAAGGTAGTTTGGAATGGGGGATTTTCTTAAAAACCTTCGTGCCGTATCTTTGGAAGATATTGAATTTAAATACCAAGTTTGGTATTTATCTGACGTTTCATTTTTGAGTTACACTCGTCACAGATAACCTGATCATGTTTCTGAAATTATTTTTTTTTAATTAGGTGGCCTCAAAACCTCGGTAAGAAATTTTTGGATGGACTGCAATAACTTCTCTACCTACTGGATATGTGGCAGAGAAAAATTAGGTTTAGCATCTTCCTTGAAAGATGCTAAACTTAAATATCAAGTGACCGAGCGAGATAGCTCCGCGGTAAAGTGCGAGGCTAGCATTCAAGAAGTCTTGGGTTCGATTCCTGGGGCCCGCCACTCTGACCTGGATTTTTCGTGGTTATCGCTGGTTGGCAAGGCGAATGCTAGCGTTGTTTCTCTTCTACTTCGAATTTCCTTTCCCTCTTTTCCTAACATTTCACTTCCCCTTTCATGTTTCAGTAGGCTTAGAGATTGTCCAGTGTCGGTCGGTTTTGGATGGAGCAGATGCTTGCTTGTTGGAAAGTTCTTTTCGACCCTGCTAGATGGCAGCCTCTCTAAGCCGCCTCAGATGGGTCGAGTTCTCCCAGCGTTTTCTTCGCAGAGAGCATCCTTTTCTTCGCAGCCCGCCGGTGTGACCAGTTTGGAATCTTTAGGGACCTCTGCGCGTCTTATTGGCCGGCGGCCTATCGCTTCCTGCGGTTCCTTCATCTCATCCGTTCCTCCCAGGGGTGATAAGCACAAAAGATCCGCGTTGGGTCGAGGTGTACCCTCCGTGTGTTCCCGGTGAAATCTCTATAGGTACCTCTGCCTATTATTGATCGAACCCGGGACCTTCCGAATGCGATTCTCACACGTTACCGCGGAACCAACTCCCTCGGTACTCCTAACATAACTCTTGCTCATTTTCTTTGCAATGAAGTTTGTGACTATGCCTCCTAAACCATGTCCAAGATGAATGCTTAGAAATCTTATTGAATTTCCTAGCATAGGATTACTTCTGCTAGGATATAGGGTATACAATGAAGGGGGACACCTCGCACTGTGATTACCACCCCCAAGAGGACAGACAGACAGGCCACAGAGACGCGCGGAAGTCCCTAACAGTTCCAGGCACGAAGATCCGTCCCACTATTGGAGCTGCCCAGAGAGGATGGTGAACGACCCGTCAGCCAAGCAGCCCTCTACTGCCCGGCACTGCTTCAAGCCACGAAACCTAGAAGCACGCCTGAAACATAAGAAAGATACAGAATCAAAGGAAAATGATGCAAAGGAAATCGTTGGTAGATTAGAAGCCACTCCAGAATTCGCCAAACGACAAGGGAAAACCACGAAAAATCAAGATCGGAGTGGGCGGTAGACGGGATCTAGGGATCTCTCGAATGCGAGTTTCGCACGTTACCGCAGAGCCTTCTCCTCGGTATTATTTCTGCTAAGACTAAAGTTAATATTTTCAGTTTTATTATTATTATTAATTACCAAGTTATTAGCACCGGACCATTTATTTATTTTAACCGAGCAAGGTGGCGCCGCGGTAACGTGTGCGACTCCATTTGTAGGGTCCAGCGTTCGATCTCCGGCGACCGCCCACTCTGAACCATCGTGGTTTCCCCGAGTCGGCACGCCAATGTTGGAGCGGTTCATCTTCTACCACGACTCTCCTTCCTCTCAATTGCTGTACCCATCATCTTCCTTGTCATCTGTTTCAGGGTTGAAGGCGCGCTCTGCGGGCTGCGACAGGTAGTGGCTGTGCGCTCTGTGAAAGTTTTGTCCTTACGTCGTCCAGGGACTGCTGGGCTGGAGTCCGCCTCTGGGTGCTCTCGGGCGGGAGCTCCTTCGGGGGATTCCCGGAGGCTCGGGACTCTATAGAGTGGTCTCGGGAGTCGTTGGAGGCGCTCAATCTTGAAAAATTAGGGACGCCGTCTGTGCTTGCGCCACAGATCTGGTCACCCTTCGGATCTCTCCTCTTACCCCTCCCTCCCAGAGGTCACGGTAGAAGCACAAGGGACCGGCTGACCTGCTTGCGGCGCTTGTCCGATTTTGGCACCCCCTCAGTTCGTCTTATCTTTATATTTTATTTATTTTAAATAACTCTAAATTGTAATTACCATCCTATTTTAAAACATATTAACCTTCCCTTAAAAACATATTACGGATGCCCTTGCTTGGTGCTTAATTCGTCTGGTGCATTGGTAGTTTAGTTAACATCCAAGCGTGGCTGTCCTTTACGTAACTTTCTGAGAAGTCAATTGTGTTACCCGAAATGATGACATGAAAGTCTGGCGATACATGTTTTTCGCGAAATTAGTGTTCTTATCTATTACCGAAATTGTTTGTTTGAATTCCATAGTTCTGAGAAAGCATGATTAAATGATGTAATGGCTTCTCTCATGGCTAGATTTTTAATTCGCTAGTACCAGATTCTGATTCTGTGCCAATGAACTTGTCATACATACTCTGTATAGCTTCATACTGATTGCGAAAATAAATATGGTCACACATTTCGTTCCTGACAAACGCTGTACGTTTGTAATTAAAACTTTCATAACTTGATGAGGCAAAGCAAATACCAGCGAACTTCTATCCGGCGATGGACAATTTAAATCCAAATGATAATATATGTCACTTTAAAGGTATGAGGAGCTAATAACAGAAAAGGGTATATGCAACACTCACGTGTCTTTCACTAGCCATTACAAATCCACATGTATTCCTCAGGTGCTGTTCCAATAAAATTATTCTACTGTCAATGATACGTTATTCATGAAATTTGCTTATATGTAAAATACAGGTGAGCCAAAAAACTGCGAACCGGCTGCGCGGTGTTTTTCCCGTCCACTTCCTCGGCGCTCGCTGCCGTCTGCCGCTATCATAGAAAGACGCGGATGAAACCATACAACATTTTTAAAACTACTTTTAAAGGCTTTACTTATCTTTATGAAAGGAGATGCTGAAACTGGCCACCGCAGTTGTCCATACATTTTGTCACCTCTTTAGGAAAGTACCCATCACTCGCTGGCAATTTCTTGGCGGATATTTTGTTTTAATTCTTCCAGGGTGTGTGGGTTTGTCTTGTATACTTTGTTTTAAGTTACCCTAAAGATAGAAATCGCAGGGGGGTTAGGACGGGGGACCGAGCGAGCCACAAATCTTTACTAATAATTCTGTCCTCAAACGCATTTTCAATTTTTCTCATCGAAATATTGATCGTATAAGCTGTTGCAGAGTCTTGTTGGAAAAAGGCAAAATCACGCTCCCTGGCTGTTAATTCTCTAAAGGGGACAAAATTGTATTCACATATGTACGGCCTTCAACTGTTGACTCGAAAAAAAATTGGCGAGGGATTGTAAATATTGTAAGTTGGTAAGTAAAGCCTTTAAAAGTAGTTTTAAAAATGTAGTATGGTTTCATCCGCGCATTTCTATGATAGCGGCTGACGGCAACGAGCGCCGAGGACGCGGGCAGAAAAAACACCGTGCAGGCGGTTCGTAGTTTTTTGGCTCTCCCCGTACAACGATACGAGTTTAGTAACATACAACACGCGGAAAAAAACATCTAGCTGTTTATGTTACAAGTCGTAGTATTCGGTTCCATGTGAAAGAGAAGAAAGAATCGTAAGTACTACATTCACGTACCGGGCGAAATGGCTGGTATTCGGGAGGTCTCGCGTTCCATTCCCGTTGGGCAGGTCACTCTGACCATGGTTTCCCGGGTCGGTAGACGAATGCTGGGGTGATTCCTCTTCTATCGCGAATTTCTTTGCCCATCATTTCCTATCATCTGTTTCTGGCTCAGGCGGCCACGTCCGCAGCCCCATTTGGGAGGACCCGGGTTCGAACTCCGCCGACCGCTCACTCTGACCCATGGGTTTTTGCGGGTTGTTCCGGTCATCAGGTGAATGCTGGAGTGGTTTCTTTCAGCCCCCGAATTTCCTGTCCCTCCATTTCGTTCCATTCATCCTTCATCCCGTCGATCTTTTTCAGGATCGCTAGTGTCAGCGATGACATTTCAGTGCAGCGTGGCAGGAGAAAAGGATGTTCTCTGTAAACTCTCCGTCCCTCGGATTTCGGTTGGCTGTCGGGTTATCCGGAACCTCTTTTTGGGGCGGGGTCCCCGGGGTGTCTATAGCTAGAAACTTAGGGACCCTGTAATTGCTGTACTGTCGCTCCTGGATCCGGCCACCCGGTGTGCCCTCTCGCCTCATCCTTCCTTACGGGTGTCCCCTCTAGATCGGTGCCGAGTCGCCTCTGTAACAGTAGATAAGATTTCATCTACTTCAGGGTTGAAGGATCAAGCGACGGCGTTCTGTGTGTTGCGGTTGGGCGGTGGACGGGCGTTTTAGAAAGGTTTATCCCTGGCGTTGGTTGTACTTCTGGGGACCCGTCTTCTGGAGCGGCACTTCGGGGCTTGTGGTCAGGGCTGACTGGCGTGGAATGCACTTAATCTGGAATTGTTAGGGACCTGTCCATCTTGCGGATCTAGTCACCCTTCGGGTCTTCCCCTCAGAGCTGGCTTTTAGTATTGGAAAATTTAAGGGAATAACAAAGCAATATCTCGAAAATGGTTCACTCTACAAAAAAATGCATATGACATAAATTGTGTATTTTTACATGATCTACATTTTTTATGTAGTAAAATTTTGTCTATTTCTTATGGTTTACCAGTTATGCAAAAGTCGTTCACAATGAAGAATACTTTTGGAGACATTCCCAGAAAATTCGAGATATACATTTCATTTGTCATGAAAATATCTTAAACATATAATATTTTAATCAAAATTGTTAGAGGCATTTTTGAGAAAATTAAAATTTTCGAAAAATGTACCATGTAAAGGGTAATCAGAAGTGGAGGGATTTTCTTGAAAACCTTCGTGTCGCATCTCTGGAAGATACTGAACCTAAATACCAAGTTTAGTGTTTATCCGACTTTTCGTTTCTGAGTTAATCTGTTCACTGACACACACGGACACACACGGAAATATTTCCAAAAAGGTTTTTTTTTTTGGATTCAGGGGGTCTCAAAACATATATTTCCTGTGAAATCTCGGTATCGAATTTTTGGGTGGAATACAATACTTCCCCTACTTACTATACGTAGTAGGGAAAGTAAAAAACAAAGCTTTTCCATGTGTAGATAGTGGGGAAATTTTCTTGAAAGTCTTCATGCCACATCCTTGGGAGATATTGAACTTAAATACAAGTGAGGATCTTTCTGACATTTTGTTTTTGAGTTATGCTATTCACAGACAGACACATACCCACATACACACACAGACCTCTTTCTGGGACAATTTTTTATTCAGAGGATCTCAAAACGTGTATTTCTTCTGAAATCTCAACTTCAATTTATTGTGGAATGCAATACTTCCTTTATTTACTGTAGGTAAGGGTTAGAGAAAGTAGGTAAATAAGAAATCTGAAATACATTATTTCTCTATCCGGGGTGGTTACGGGTTTGAGTCCCATTGGTCCAGCAGAATGTGGATTTGGTTCATGAAACTACTGGTTGTTCTTCAGCTGTACACATAGTTAGGATGACCTTAGTTGCAGAGTCACCTTCCTGTACCTACTATTTATTATTATTTTTTATATTTTTTTTATTTTGAAGTCTTTCTACACAACTGTAGGCTGCCAAAGAGAATGAGGCAGTATTTTTAACATTTAAATGATTTCAGTCAAATTATATAATATATAAATTCAATAACAGTCCGCCTTAAAGCAATATGTGTGTGTAACAACATATAAAAAGTGTATATTACAGTCATTGTATACGTTTATATTATATGTTTATATATATATATGTTATGTGAATGTATTACGTAATTTAATAATGTAGGAACTGTAAGAATAATAGGTTAAAAGTTGTTAACAATGTAGCGGTAAATGGTTGGGCGCCATTTGTAGCGGGAAATGGCGGTCGACTCTTGCAGCGTGCTGTTGTAGTATTTTTCTTCCTCGGCTAGTGATGCTCGTCGGTAGTTGAATATTCCATTCCTACCTAATTGCTAAATCTCTTTTATCTCAGGTTCTAGTGGGTGAGGCAAGTTAAAAATACACTGCAAGTTTTCCCTTTATAATTGATGTTTATTCCATTATTTAAATAAATATGGGCGGCTAGCTTTTCCCATTTACTTTATCCCACCACCTGAATATTTATCAGGAGCCTATCTATCTTCACACGCATCCCCCACCCTTATATGCACCCACGTGCATCTGTAGCACCTTGCGTTGGCGTACCTTCTTGTTGCGCTGACCTGGTAATAAGTAAGAGTGCCCCGCTCGGCAAAATCTGGTCTTATATAGGGTGGCTTACCCACGCTATCTTCTACGTTTGAAAATGTAACGATGCTTCCCATTGGCCCTCAGGCCGCGTTACCCATGCATGTATGAAAATATGAGGTTTCAGAACCTTGCGCTTCAGCGCCATCATGTAGCGTCATACCACTCTCTGCCAGGCACGGTCGTTATGAGTTCCAGGAATTCCCATTCAATTAGCTAGCGCCCGTTACTTACAAATACCTCTGTACAAAGTTACATGTTGAATGTTTTAACATTCAGTGAATTAAATTATTGCTATACAATTCTTATGTGTATGGTCCCCTTTCATATGTACAATGTATAATATGTATGATATATCCCCTTTCAAATGCCCCGCAGCTATGTTGCTAAAATTCCAACATGGACATTTTCGGAACATAGATGAATGTCCCCGAAAAAAAACACAATAAACAGATAATGTACAAATAAACTGCTTAAAGCTAACATGAAAAGAAGTAATGTACAATAATTAAGACATTGATAATTTCATTTGTGCTGTAATTCGAAGTATCTTCACATTATTTTTTTTAAGTGTCCAGCACGACTGGTGTTTGTTTGTGTGCGGTGTAAGTTACACAAGAAAAGATAAAAAATGCACTTTTTGCTCTTCGTTTTCGGAAGTAGTTTCACTATAGTTTGCTGTTCCTACTTTACCGAAATCTGGTATTTTGGGCTCTTTTTCACTGTTGCACTTATTCACTTTCACTAGCCCATAGTTTGCCTGTATTTCTAGGCCACTTCACACGCATATTGGGTGCCTTGCTTATCGCTAGTTACAAATGATTAGCTAATTACGATGCTAAAGTGTCAGCCGTGGTTCCTGCTCTCTGAGGTGACATGAACAATACGTCATAAGTGTAACAAATGAAAGAAAATGTTTAATCACTTACAATGGACTTTCAAATTTAAATGCATTATTTGTTTTTGTTGGATGTTACGGACTTTATCACAACGCATTAAATTTACTGTTTTCCTACTTGACCGCTTCAGACATACAAATTATTGAAATGAGCCCTTATGCTTGGAATATCAAAATTAATTTACAAATTACAAATATTAAATTCACATATTATTATTGTCTGCAAAAGTTATTGGTATACGTAAATGAGCGTAACTGTTCGCTTAAATTACAGCTTGTTCGTATTTTCAAATTCTTTTCACTCGCCCGTGGCAAATTTATTACTTTAACATAAAACGTAGACTGGTCAAAATGATCAATGGCATAATACATAAATATATAAATATACACAAATATTCCTATTATATACATACAAATTATGAGAATTGTTTGTTTTTTTTATGAAATTTTAGCGAGTTGGAACAACTTGGTTACGTTTTGAACGGCTTTAAAAGTTGCCGATGATAAGTACCCCAAATTTTGTCATCTAAACCCTTTAACTGATAAGTGTGTGGACCAAACTGAGCTGTTATCTCCGCTGGCCCTCTGTACAGTAGATGCATTTGATGATCTTCGTTGTTCCAGGCTGACGATTTCTTTTTATTATTCTCATTATTCCTTAATAACGAAACCTTCAAAGTGTGTGTCCATCGCTTCTTGTGCCGTTCTTTTTTTGTTATCGCTGATTTCTCATTTTTTTCTTCTTTTCTTGCTATCTTAGCCGCGCGGTCGTGGTCGTCTTGTCTGAGTCGCGAGCTCTTTGTCGGCTTTTAATACTTGACACGGGTACTGGACCGGTTTTTCCTCCCCTGGTAAGCGGTCGGCGTGCATTGTATACAGATTAAAGTGTTCCGACCTTTCGTTAATTGCTTGTGTGTGGACATAAAGTGTTTCTTCCCGATCGTCGCCTTCTATGATAATTTTCTGTGATTCCTGATTTGCATTGATAATGTCGATCATAAATTCATTTTGTACTGTTATTGTTTCCACAAAGAACTCTTCCTCAACGATTTGTCTTTCCTCGGCAGTGGGACCGCTGTGTTTGTTTAACTTTTCTTCGTCGAACGGTACTTGGATGGTTCCCTGCTCCAACGATATGCATTTCTCCTCAAAATTTATAACAGCTCCCCAGGCATAAAAGCAATCTGCTCCAATAATTACACTTTGTTGAAGCCGTGGCACTATTAGGAAAATTACATTAAAGACTTTGTTTCCTAATTTAATGGAAAGCATGGCTTGGTGCTTTACGCGTTCTGCCCTTTTTGAAATTGCCACAGTACAATACACATTTTTGATGGGTAACGACATTATTTTAATTTTTCTGTTTAGCAATTGTTGAAAATAATCTTCCGAGCACACAGAAGTATTTGCTCCAGTGTCTAATAGTACCGTTGTAGTTATATCCATTATGTCCACCGTAATTCTTGGCGATTCATTGTTGTTCTGATTTCCTGAGCTCTTGTTGGCATTGTTGTGGTCCATGTCATTGTTGCATTTTTGAATAGAAGCAATGGGCCCTGAGTTTGACGGTTTTGTTCTTTCCGTGGTATTTAAGGTGTTTACCTGGCCCCTGCAAACACCTGTGCTTGGTTTCCCTGATTCTGATTGTTCCTATTGTTAGGCTGTCCATTGGATAATTCCGGGTTTGATCCCCATCTTCTCCCGACGTTGGTGTTCTCAATGACCTGTGAAGGTACCGGACTGTGTCTGTCTGAACCATTTGAATACCTCCGGCGTCTGTCACGGTTTCCTGGGTGCACATTTCTGTCGGTCGAGTTTCTGTATCCATTGTTGCGGTTCTCTGGATAATAATGGCTCCGTCCTGAATAGTGAATATTATTTATATTAGCTGCTCTTCCCTGTGGCCTTTGTTGTCTGTTGGGTTGGTATGGTTGCTGTCTACTCTCATACCTTGGTGGCTGAAATCTATTCCATGTCCTTAGTGACGTCGGGTGCCGTTCATTGTTGTAAGGCGGGGCTCTTGCTCCGGTCCCCGAAAATGGCGGTGACTGGCGGCCATCTTGCGTATAGTTGCTCCTCGGTGTGTGCCACGTGGTGCTTGTGCTGGGCCTCTGGTCGAAAGCTGTTATGAGCTCCAGCGTTTTGGAAATAGTTTGCGGTTGTGCAACAATTAAACCGTTTCTGATTTGCGGATCAAAGTGGTTTATGAGTAGGGCAGTTACTTCCGTGTCTGACAGTGGCGGCTCTGTTTGTTTGCTCTTCTGCGCCAATTTTAGAACGTAGTCGATCAAGCTACCGTGAATATTGTGATTGTAGCGGCCATTGTTGAGCTGTAACCTTACTTTGTTGACTTCTGTTGGTCCCCAGTAACGAAGTAGAAAAGCTTGTTTGAATTCACTGTACGATAAAGCATCCCCCAACGTGAGACGTAGCCAGTTTAATGCACGCCCTTTTAAACATTTACGCACAACAGTTAACTTCATTTCGTCTGGAGTGGCTTTAAGTCGAAAATATTGCTCCAATTCGCTAATAAACTCTTTAGGGTGATCCCCTTTAACCTCATCAAATATTGGAGGTGATAACTCATTAAGCAAGTGTGAATTTAGACTACTGTTAGAATGAGAGCATGTGACCGAAGGTGTTACACTTCTAGCATGCACATCCTGGTTACATAAATTGTGTACATTGTTGGTGGCCTCGCCCGGTAACAATGGAGTGCTGCCGGGGTCCGCCGATCTTTGGCATTCACTAAGTGAACTTGCATTTGCAGTAAGTTTTAGTTCTAATCGTTCTACATTATTCCTCAATTCAATTATGTCTTTGTCATGCACTGTATTCATTGTTTGGACCACATTTCTGAGTTCATTAATTTCAAATGAATTGGCAATTTGGGATGAATTTACAATTGTCTTAACCGCTTTTAGTTCAGAATCTACCCTTGCTGCTAATGCCTGGTGGTTGTTTGCTAAGGTGTCTTTTACCTGCCCTAACTGGTTTTGCAATGCCTCGTTCTGAGCTGTTAATGTGTCTACCTGAGCAGTGACAAATTCTGCCAAAGTGGCTATTTCGCCTTTATTTACAAGCAATTCTTGTTTTAATGTTACAATCTCTGATTTTATCTTTTCCTGCCCTAAACTGATCTGCTCTAACATTTCCTGTACATTATTTAATTGTTGATAGCTATTTGTTATGATTCTTTGTTCTAATTGTTGGTTCGCTTCACTCAGTGTTGATGTTAACAAAGACTGCAGCATCTGCATTACACTGGCAGAGCTGTGTCCAGAATCTCCTACCATAATTGTGGCCTCTGCTGACGTGGTTTGTGTTACAAAAGTATGTGGCTCAGGTAAAATGTGAATATTTTGCTGGCCCAGAGGCGGAGCACTGGCTTCTCCCTCTACATGTGTCTCAGCGTTGGATTTTTCAGCCATGGTTACAATTTTGTTGTTTCTGAGCAACATGCAATGTTACATTTCAACAATTAAGCCTGATATAGTTTATAAATTATACTTTGGTACTTTACTCAGTGTAGACTTGAAGGTCTGGAAGTTCTGGAAGGTCTCGGTGCGTGGGTGGTGACTCCCTCGATGCTGGTGTGTGTGGACTACTTGACCACGTGGTGATGCCTTCTTTAGTGAAACCACGTTGGCGCCATTTGTAGCAGGAAATGGTTGGGCGCCATTTGTAGCGGGAAATGGCGGTCGACTCTTGCAGCGTGCTGTTGTAGTATTTTTCTTCCTCGGCTAGTGATGCTCGTCGGTAGTTGAGTATTCCATTCCTACCTAATTGCTAAATCTCTTTTATCTCAGGTTCTAGTGGGTGAGGCAAGTTAAAAATACACTGCAAGTTTTCCCTTTATAATTGATGTTTATTCCATTATTTAAATAAATATGGGCGGCTAGCTTTTCCCATTTACTTTATCCCACCACTTGAATATTTATCAGGAGCCATCTATCTTCACACGCATCCCACCCTTATATGCACCCACGTGCATCTATAGCACCTTGCGTTGGCGTACCTTCTTGTTGCGCTGACCTGGTAATAAGTAAGAGTGCCCCGCTTTTTTTTTTTTTATTTAGAAGGGGCGGCCCCACACCCGGCGCCCCCGGTGACGATCATCCTCAGAGGCTACATCGTCTCCCCGTGCTGTTAGTTCTAACATGCAACTAGGGGGGGGGTGCTTTGTTAGTAGTGACGTGCTAGTGCGTGGAGAAAGATGTGAGTTAAACATGGTCGGGTTCCGCGGAAGCACCCCGGTTAGTAAGTTAAACTACTCATGCGAACATGCAGAACATGCAAGCGTGCCTGGTTGGGTTTACCGGCGCCAGCCATGGTAAGCCCTGGCTGGTGCTCGGGGGTTAGTATGGGTTAGGTTGGCTGGGAGTGACAGGGATGCGTTAAGAGCTACGGCTTAAATATTAAATGGTATGGCGCGGGTGTTAGCATCATGCAAGTGATCGTAATGAAAGATCGGCAAAATCTGGTCTTATATAGGGTGGCTTACCCACTCTATCTTCTACGTTTGAAAATGTAACGATGCTTCCCATTGGCCCTCAGGCCGCGTTACCCATGCATGCATGAAAATATGAGATTTCAGAACCTTGCGCTTCAGCACCATCATGTAGCGTTATACCACTCTCTGCCAGGCACGGTCGTTATGAGTTCCAGGAATTCCCATTCAATTAGCTAGCGCCCGTTACTTACAAATACCTCTGTACAAAGTTACATGTTGAATGTTTTAACATTCAGTGAATTAAATTATTGCTATACAATTCTTATGTGTATGGTTCCCCTTTCGTATGTACAATGTATAATATGTATGATATATCCCCTTTCAACAATGAGGTAACAATGAGGTAACCTTGAGGCAATAATGAGTAAGAAAGTTTAATAATGCTACTAGTCATTATTGGAGCAACAATAATCTATATTTTGAGACAGTTTATAAATAGCCAATCAACAACCAGAAAAAGCTTTAGTTAAATGAATGTATTCTATTGGAGTAGGAATAGCCAATCAGAGACTTGAAATACAGAATTTACAAATTTAAGCGGTAGAAATTAAGTCTGTTGCTTGTAGACAGCGCTCATAATTGGACTTGTTGCTAGCAGACAGTGTTACTAATCAGATGTAAGATGCGTCCTCGAGAAATTTAATACGTATTCGTGTGAGACAAAAATAGTTTACGTGTTAAAAAGTGCAAGTAATTAATAAAAGAATCTCACAGCTCTCTGTATCAGTGAAGCGTTATTTAAATTGTGTCAAGGATTAATAAATGTAGTGAAGTAAAAATTATAATCTGTGTAAGCCTACATTCTTACCCGCACTAGGCCTTGCAAAGAAATCCATGTCTCTAAAATTAATACTGATGCAGCCGAGGCAAACATAAATATATAATATTTAAAGAAACAGCACAAATACAAAGTTCATATTTTTTAAACTTGGGGCAAAGGCTACCGGGTACCATACGTGCGGTCGCAACTACTTCAAGTTCGACTCCCCAACAGTTGAACTACAATACAATTCCTACTTCAACAAAGAATATCACTTCAATATAATTATATAAAACAATAACAGAATTATAATGTTAAATAAATATTCAACAATTGAAATATAGAAGATTATCAATGCTAAGCAACAATGAATGTCTAAAAATAGGAAACAGAATGAAATTATCAGTAAGCAAATTGAGATATTTTCAAAACCTTGGGCTAAACGTGTGACTTCCAGATACTGTATAGTATAGTATTTTATTGTGCTAAGAGTTTTACAAATTTGATTGTCTACTGCATTTTGACCCTGGTCACTTATTCAGTAGACAATCACTACAGTTTATTTACATTTTACAATTTCTTGTCAATAAATTATCTTGCTCTTTTTTTCAGTTTTTTTTTCATGTCCCTTTTCCACTTTTTTTCACTTTTCATTTATTGATTACTTAACCATCACACATTCACTATAGTTTTCCATTCAAAGTAAGATGCACTACCACTTACTTTTCTCTTTCCACTGTCCAAAGCCATTTATTTTTTAATTTACACAAAAATTGCCCAATGCTTCTAGCACCCTTGCACATCATTTCGATCATAAGTGTATTTCTATCCCCCTTCAACCACTTCTTATTAAAAAATTGTTTTCTCCAATTTTCTGTTCCTTGGCACTTAAATACTATGTGTTCAATGTCTTCATTACCACCACATATCGGACATTGGTTCTGAGGAATACCCTGTCTTAGCCCTTTTAGCCTCCATGCTCCAGTTCTTAACCATGCAATAGATTCTCTCTCTTCTTTATTTACTATGTCTATATATTTTTCCCTACCCCATTTTTCATTGGCCTATAATAAACTAATGAGCTCTTTTCGGCAATCTCACTGAACATGATTTGTATTTCTATATCTACCAGTCTTTTCCTTGCCTTTTTCCAAAAATGTTTTACGTTATTTTCTCTCCTTCTCCATATATCTCCTAACCCATTTTTCTCCAAAATATTCCGTAATTTACTTACCCATCCATCATTCATTAAGCTATTCTCTTGGTATTCAATACATTGTCTTAACACATTACTTTTTTCTAGATTTAAAGTTCTGAACCAAAATTTCAAAGCTCTTTCCATTATCTTCCCCTTAGTTGCCACCCTGCCCATCTTTAATTGTGCTACCTGTCTTACTATTGGTTTCGGTAGCCCTAGTATTTCTCTACAAAACATCCTGTGCACCACATCTATACATTCCCATCCTCTATCTAATCCCCATATTTCTATACCATACATCATTTTTGCCTCCACAACCATCTCATAAACTTTTTCCAGCCATTTAACATTTATATTAGGTACTTTATATTTGCAGCTTCTAATTGCTGGCATCGCCCCTTTACCTTTTGCCAATGCAAACTTCTTTTGTTTCTCCCATTTATTACCTCCATCTATTTTACTCCTAAATAGATACAGTCACGCACTACCCTGTAATCTTTATTCTCTCCCTTCCACTTTTCATATTTGCCTAATTTTCCCCCCTTTTTGAAAACCACAATCTGTGTTTTCTCTTGATTCACTTTTAACCTCCATTCTTTACAATATACATCAATTGTTTGTAATGATTGTTTTAAACCACTTACTGTAATAGATCCTACCACTAGGTCATCTGCAAAAAGAAGTCCTGGAATTTGGATTGTGTTAATTACTGGTGCACAGTTATTATTCCTTCCAATTTCTAGTAAGACATCATCTATGTATAAATTAAATAAAACTGGACTTAACTTACATCCTTGCCGAAGGCCTTTCTTTTGTGGAATTTCGTTTGTTACACAGCCTGTCTCCACCCTTACACAGCAGGTGTTCTCAAAATACAGTGGTTTAAGAATATTCACCAATTGCTGACTTACTCCCTTACATACTAATTTATGCCACAGAAGTTGTAGCTCAATTCGGTCATAAGCCTTCTCTAAGTCTACAAAAGCCATATACAATTTATCCCTTTTTTCTTTTAAATATTTGTCTGCTAATGTCTTTATAATAAATAAATTATCAATTGTTCTCCTTCCCTTGCGAAAGCCCATCTGGAATTCCGAAAGGATATTATATTCTTCAACCCAAAATTGTAGTCTACTGCCAAAATGCCCACAAAAAGTTTTCCTGTATTAGATAATAATGTTATTAGTTATTAGGTTTATTGACATTACCCTTGCCTTTATATATAGGATGGATGATAGCTTCTCTCCATCGTTTAGGTACATAACCCTTTCTAATAATTACATTAAATAAATCTAATAAAATTTTCACTCTCCCTGTTTCATTACACCACTCCTTAAGAAACTCTGTTGGGATGCCATCAATTCCAGTAGCTTTAGTTTTCTTCAGTAACTTAACTTGTTTTATTATTTCCTCACTCCTAATTTCACCATCCAATATCTCTACAAAAACATTCCGTATTTCCAAAAATTCCGTACTTCCTATACTCCTTTCTTCCCCATATAACGTTTTAAAATACTCCATCCATTGTCCTGGCTCAACATTGGGTTTAGTTACACATTTATTATAGGTCGACTTAAGAACCTGCCATACCTTATTAACATTATTTTCATTTAGACATTTTATCAAATTCCTTTCATTGCATTCCCTCCAGTCCTTTTTCTTTTGCTCTAACAATAAATTATGTGAATTCCTCCCTTGCATATAATCGTCCCTAGATTTTCTATCACCTAATTCTCTCCACCTAACCAACAGTTGTTTTACTTGTCTTTTTGATACCCTACATTCTTCGTCAAACCAGCCCTTATCATATATGTAAACCCTCTTTTTTGTTTTCATTTCCTCTCCCGCCCTTTGCATAACTGTATTAAGGATATCTATTGCATTCTCAATTTGATTATTCTTAACCATGAATGTTACTCCACATAGACATATCTTTCCATAATTCAAGTCAAGAGTCTGTTTAAATGTGTCACAAAATTCTTCTTTCCATTTATAGCTAATATACTCTTTTTTACAATAGCTTTCCGCTCTTATATTGTGTTTTACTCGTGCAGCGTGTATCATAAAATCCACAATCAGTGGATAATGCCTGCTAGTTGAGCTTAAATTTAATACCTTAAAATTACTTAAAATATGTCCTAAATTCAGGGGCCACAACACAAAATCTATTACACTCTGCCCATTATTGCTAACAAAGGTAAATTCTCCTTGTTCATCTTCCCCACATTTTCCATTCAAAATTTCTAAAGCATTCAACTCACAAAAATCAATAAATTTTTCACTCTCTTTATCAACAAATTTGTACTTGCTTTGCCTAAGTTTCTCACTTTTAAACACAATTTCATCACTCATCCAATCATTTCCAACATATGTATCACTTTCCCCAATCCTGATATTAAAGTCTCCCATTAGTATTACCTCTGCAGTTACAAATTTCTCCTTCAGCCTATCTACTTTTCTTATTTGATTAAGGAGATCAGGATTATGAAACCGCGAGGATGCAGGGGGGTTATATATTATTCCTACACAGAGTATATACTTAACATCCATTATAACCCATAGTATTTCTTTACTACTAGACCATGTTTCTTTAATTTCCTTACTTAAGCTGTTCCTTATAAAGAAACCTATACCTCCAGATACTCTTCCCTTTCTAGCTATCACCTCTCCTTTCCTACCAATGTATTCAAAGTCCTTTATATTTATCTGTTCCTCTTTTAACCACATTTCTACTACCGCTAAATAATCCACTTTTGCCAACAGCTGTTTCAAAACTCCCACATATAACTTATTTTTTAAACCCTCGCAGTTCCAGAAGCCCATTCTCCTTGTTGTCCCTTTTTCCTATTGTGAACCTGCTCTGTATCTAAAACCATCTAATCTTTTCCTACTTCTTAATTCAATTCCTTCTTTCGGCATTAACATTTTATTTTTATCTGATACCACAATGCTCCCATGTTCGGATGAAACAATACTATCTTCTTCTCCCTCTTCCGTATTCTCCCCACTACCTTGATACCATATCTTCTTTCTCCCCTCCATTAGCGCGCACGCAACTTCTGCCTCTCCCCTCCTTGGTGAAACAATTCTCTTGGGTGACATCACTTCTCTGGCTCCTCCCTCCGCCACTGTTGTCACCACCATTGCAGTCCTACCGCGCCGAGCTGCTTCAGCTGTTTGGGCCCTCCTTCCATTTGACGTCATCACAAGGTCATCAACTTTTTCCTCTCTGCTGTTGTCTACGCTGTTTGGACTGGCCTCGCCATTACGTACTTCATTCTCCATATATAGATACTGAACCTCTGAGCGCTGTCATAGCAATAGCATATAATGTATTTCTCTGAATGTCGAAGGTTTTTTAGGAAGTCAATCAACAGGCAGGGAGGTTACCTTGGGCAGCAACCATCAGTCTTTGACCTCAATTGACTTCAAGTGGTATTTATCTTTGAAGAAATCTATGTTGGTCTGCAGATCTCTTGCTCTCGTCATCCACTTCTATAGGCTGGTGTTCTTGAAATTTAATGTCCTTTAACCAGATTAGGTTATACTGTTGCTGCTTTGTTTGTTCTGTAGGTTGAACTTGGGTTACACTATTCAGGATATTCTGATATTTACCTGGCAATTGAGGGAAATCATGAAAAAATACCAATCACATTGACTGATACACTGAATTATGAACCTGCAACTTCATGAATGATACTATTGCCTGAGTCATGCCCATTCCCCCAGAAAAAAATTTCGGGGAGGGTTTTCCATAACTAGATCTAAACTTAACAGTACCCCACACGGTTACCATGTACCTACTCCGTAGTATATAGATGTTACATGGATAAGAAAATTGCTTGGAGACATTATATAGACAAGAAAAACTCACCAGTATGAAAATATTTCACTTTACAGCATAAAACATGGAGACTGCTTCGAAAACCGGAATGTATGGTCACCTTGTAAGGCGACGATAATAAGTTTCCCTTTTTCTTGTAAAAGTGCTACTAGCTATAGACCTACTGTTATGTAGCGACATTTTCCCATATTGGTTTGCTATGAATTTAAATAAATAAAACTGTCAGAAGTTTCGGGGGGGGGGTTGAACCCTAAACCCCCCCTCTAAATACGGCCCTGACAGGAGCCATTTTGTTGAGTCTTGAATTTCTTGTTTTTCATCTTAAAATGCTTTTTCTTGTATGCCTGCTTCTTTATGTCAAATTATGGAATATTTGTTGTGCACTTGCGTGCACACACACACACACACACGCACATATAGAAGATAAGTCCTTTATCAATCTCCTGTATCTCTGACCAAATATCTTTGCAACTTCTCTCCTTCATTCCTGTTTTCCCTTCTTTAGCTATTTCTTTGATAACTGTTTTCTTCCATGTGTTTCTCAGTCTTGGTCTTCCTTTCTTCTATTACACCGGGAATCCAGTCCAGAGCCATTGTTTCCACTGCTTTATCTTAGTTCCTTAGTGTTGGTCCTATCCACTTCCACTTTTTTTTTCTATTGTAATTTGTTTTTGATTTGTTATTTTGCATAATTCTAAATCTAATTGTGTTCTGGGCATCTTATTCTTATAAATCTTAAACATCTATTGACAAATCTTTGTAATTTGTTTTGAATGATTTTGACCTGTTTTCCACATTTCACAGCCATATAATAAAACTGATTTTACATTACTATTGAAAATTTTAGTTTTAGTATGTCTTGATTTCCAGATTGGATATAATAGGGCAAAAGTGCCCTTTGCTTTCTTTATTCTATTCTTAATTTCTTCCAGGACTCCACCATCCACATCGATTATTCTACCTATGTATTTGAATTCCTGAACAGTATCTATGTTTTATTATCTATTATAATTTTGTTTGTTTTCTTACTGTCCCATTGCTTTAGTTTTCTTTATATTAATTTTCATGTGAGTCTCCTTTATTACTTCTAATAAAGTATTCACTTGAATTTGCATATCATCAAAATTATGGGAAAGTGAGCAAACATCATCTGCAAAGTCTAAGTCTTCCAGGTTATCATTCAGTCCCCATCTTATGCCTCCTCTAACACTGCCCACGGCCTTTCCATAATGTCATTCATAATAATAAAAAGTATAATTGGAGAGAGAATACAACTGAGACAGATATTAAGAGTATGAGAACTTCAGAAGGGAGATATTGTTTTGAAATCAAAAGAGATTAGAATTCAAAATGGAGGCTTTGTTTAAAAAGCATCAAACATTTTTAAGTTTTTGTTGAATTTATGTTAAGTTAATAACTTAAAAATCTGATGTTTCACTCACATGAATTTTTCTACTCTTGTACAAAATATAATGCTTATTCTCCATCTACTTCATGTTAATCGAGATCTTATTGCAAATTTTCTTGTAGGTTCAAGGGGAATATGGTAGGCTTTAAGCGACAGTCAAATATTTTAAGAGCTGGTTGCTATATGGAGCATTCCATTCTCTTTGCATATTCAGGACAAAAGAAATGAATAACGAATTTCCATTTGAGTAAAAGTATAAGTATTCGAAAATTAAACAAATACCAAGGAATATCTTGGAAATGGTTAACTCCACAAAAACAAAAATGTATATGACATAAAGTGAGTGTTTTAATGAGCTATACATTTTTTGTGTAGAAAAATTTTGTCTATCTCTTACAGTTTACTAGTTATGCAAAAGCCATTCAAAAAGAAGAGGACTTTTGGGGACATTCCTAGAAAATTGAAGATATGCATTTTATTTGTCATAAAAATATCTTAAATATGTGATATTTTAATCAAAATCGTTGGAGCCATTTTTGAGAAAATCAAAATTTTCGAAACATCTTCCATTTATAGGGTAGTCTGGAGTGGGGAATATTCTTGAAAATCTTCTGGTCACATCATTGAAAGATACTAACCCAAGTACCAACTTTGGTATTTATCCGACTTTTCATTTTTGAGTTGTGCCGTTCACAGACTCACAGACAGAAACAAATACGGATCTTTTTCTAAAAGTGATTTTTTAATTTCTGTACTATGTATAGTAAGTAGAGGAAGTATTATATTCACCCAAAAATTTTATAGCGACATTTCACTGGAAATACAGGTTTTGAGACCCCCTGAATCCCAAAAAAGCATTTGTGGAAACACGTCCGTGCGTGCGTGCGTGCGTGTGTGGGTGTGTGGGTGGGTGGGTGGTTGGGTGGGTGGGTGGGTATGTGGGTGTGTGTGTGTGTGTGTGTGTGTGTGTGTGTGTGTGTGTGTGTGTGTGTGCGTGAGTGGGTGCGTGCGTGCGTGCATGCGTGCGTGCGTGCATGCGTGCGTGTGTGTGTGAACAGCATAACTCAGAAACGAACAGTCCGATAAACACCAAACTTGGTATTTAGGTTCAGTATCTTCCAGAGGTTTCCAAGAAAATCCCCCCACCCCAGATTACTCTTTACATGGAACATTTTTCGAAAATTTTAATTTTCTCAAAAATGGCCCTAACGATTTTGATTAAAATATTATATGTTTAAGATACTTTTATGACAAATAAAATGTATATCTTGAATTTTCTGGGAATGTCTCCAAAAGTATTCTTCATTGTGAACGACTTTTGAATAATTGGTAAACCATAGGAGATAGATAAAATTTTACTACACAAAAAATGTAGATCGCATTAAAATACACAATGTATGTCATACACATTTTTTTTGTTGAGTGAACCATTTTCGAGATATTGCTTGTTATTCCCTTAAATTTTTCAATACTTTTCACTAATGGGAATTCATTATTCATTTTTTCTGTCTTGGATATGCAAAGAGTATTAATCTGTGGCAAAGAGAATGGTGCTGCACATAGCAACCAGCTATTAAGAGATATGTCTATGCTTAAAGGCTACTGTATTTCTATATTGCCCTTGCAAATACAAAACAAGGGGAACATAGTATGGCTTAAGTGATAGTCAAATATTTTTAGAACTGGTCGCTATGTGTAAAATGTAATTCTCTTTGCATGTCAAAAGATCGTTTCTGCAAATGTTTATCTTGATTAATATGAAATAGATGGAGAATAAGAGTTTGTAAAAATAGTTTGTACAAGAGTAGAAAAAGTCATATGAGTGTAACATCAGGTTTTTTGTATTAAGGGGGCCTCAAAACATGTATTTCTGGTGTAATCTTGGTATCAGATTTTTGGGTGCAATGCAATACTTCCACTTCTTACTATATGTAGTAGAAAAAGTAAAAAAATTGTAACATTTCTTTATTTATTCTAGATAATATATATAGTTTGGAAAGTTGAAATGTCCAGAATATTGAGAAAAGAGGCAAAAATATTATTTTAATAAATTACATAGCTGGTTATGAAGAAACTCATCATTGAGAAAAAATTTTAATCACTTAAATTGTAATGTAGAGGGGTCAGACAACAATATTTATTGATTGGTAACCAAGGTCATGACGAGTACTACATAAGCTTTTGTTGGAGAGTACGGGACATCTTAGCATCGTTTGCATACAGAACCACGAATAAACAAAATCACAACCCATATTCTGGACATTCATCAGAAGTTGTAGTCTCTCAGAGAATAAGTCATCGAGTGAGAAAATAATTAGTGATTGTGAATCAGTTATTATTATGGTGCAATAATACATTTTTCAGAATAAATTGAAATTTTCTGAGAATTTGCAATCTTATTTCACAATACCTTCCCGTACCACAATCCGATATAAAATATAAAGCATTCTCATAGCTTGTGCACTGCAAAATATATGACACAGCAGGAGAGGCAATGGGGGAATAAAATCAGAACCCTGCGAGAGAAACATTGCAGAGATACATGCTCCATATCTCCAACTCTGGTGAGCACACTAGATTTAAAAGATAGCACCAAAACCAGCCACTCAGCACAAACAAGAACTACTATCATCATTAATTAATTTAATATAAAACAATTCTGTCATACAACTGTTTCACTCATATATACATATGATATACAATCCATTAGTATCAAGAGCCATAGAGCCTATGACTTGTCTTGACCTGAATTGAAATTATTGTGAACATTCCTCTCTTTAAATGTCTCATGCACCAAGTTTGGAAACCACTGATCTAACAGGAACAGTGTTGGGATATTTAGCATCAGAAATTACACTGTAAACACAAAGGATTGAATATTTTCCACAGATGAACACGTAAATATGCAACAAAAAGGAACGGAGCGGGATGGGAGATACATTTGGAAAGGAAAACAATAGTTTTATTAAATTAGTCAATATGTGTTTACATATAGCAGGAGTAAGGATGCCTACCAATAAACAAAAACATATCAATTGCTATAAACACAGGATGTAAAAACAGCATCAACTTTTATTCACCTCTTTGGTATAAATGCTCAACATGTTTTCCAATACGAAAATATTACAAACATTTTATCAAAGTTAGTACAGTTTTATTATTTAACATTTTGTTCAATAATTAAAGAGCTGGTATAATAACCAAAGATCATAACAGCACAGTATACATACATTCACTGACTCATTACTCATAGGAGAAAGATTTCCTATCTAATACCATAAAAAACCTGAGAGACATTTATTTACACTCTTTCCTTCCTGCTTCAGTTAAATTGTCACATACTGTCTCACAATACTTTCTCAGTTCTACATTAAACTCTTTAAAAACTTGATGCTGACATTTCAATTTCTCCAGTAAGAAACTTGAAAAATAAACTGAGTTTTATTTATGGACGTACTTTAACTACTATGGTTCTTAGTGTACTGTTCTGTACCTGGCATGAAAGACCACAAATTTTGCTCAGAGGCCTCTTTATAAGGCTTGACGTTCTTTTATGTGCCATGAATCTATGACATGGGATCACCGACTTTACTTCCCTTTCAAAGGAAGCCATGCTAAGAATTTTTACGCCCAAAAAAATCCATCGCCCTCCGCTGGGTTTGAAAACCCGCAACCTCAGGAACTAGAGGCTAGTACATTACCCCTAGACCATGGAAGATGACAGAAACTTGAGGTTTACTCAAGCTGGGACACTTCACAGCATAGAATATTTATGCTGAACAAATTTAAGTCACGAGGGACATGCTACCATGACACCCAATACAGAACAACTCAATGCAGTTGGTCACAATGAGTATTTTTTATAACTTGTGAATAAGAATTAACTTCACCAACATCCAGGTGTGAAGCTAAGGTACTTATGGACTGGACCTATTCTAAAGGGCTCAAGGCATGGGCAATAACTCCACTGAAGTTCCCATTGTCACTGGAATCCACACCCTATTCCCAAGGACCCCCCTCAGCGATTACTCTACCTCTAAGTTACACCCCCCCCCCGTATAGCACCCGGTATTTCCCAGATTGGCGGCGCAGTGGCCGAGTGGTTAGACCGCTCGCCTCTCACCGAGGCAGCCCGGGTTCAGTCCCAGGGACCCGCAAGTGGGATTTGTGGTGGACAAAGCAGCATCTGGGCAGGTTTTCTCTGGGTTCTCTGGTTTCCCCCGCCATTCATTCCACCAACTGCTCCATCATCACCTTTCCTTTCATCCATTTCACCATCATTTCCTTTCATCTACTTCCTTCCTCCCATACCAGGCATCGGGCTGATCACCCATCCTGGATATTCTGTCTGATCCATGAGTGTCTGCTCCTTGATGGGCCTCTGACCCCATGAACCTGCCTGTAAGTCCTGGGGGGTGTAAGTCCTACATATGAGGAGGTTAAACAGATAATGAATGAATTTCCCAGATCGTTACAATATCAGTGTACTGAAAGCCATAATTGTCAAGAGAAAAAATACTAAAAATTTTAAAAATATTTAAGAAGCTTGAAAATAAACCTAATGTCTGCATTTTAACTGTATTTGTGATTTGTTAAATTCAAACAAATGAAGTCTAAGCTAGTTTTTCAATGTATTAACATTAATAATTCTTTTCTTAAGTGTTTTATACACAGAGCGGGACGGTTCAGGCAGTAACGTCTGCATTTCAACCAATCTGACCAAAGGTTTTTTCACAGTTTTCCTTGGTTGCTAGGTAAAGCTGGATTGGATAATTTGATCTACTATCCGTTTCATCTCTACATTTCATTTCTTTCTTCTTCACTGTCATACCAAGTATTGGACTGATCACCCATCCTGGATATGCTATATACAGAGTTTGTTTGCTCCTCGACAAGCTACTGATCCAAGGCATTGGCTTGTAAGTCCTACAACAAGGAGGATAATCTGCTAAGGAAGAAGAAGTATTTTATAAAATAATCACTGGTGTAATAAAATATGTTTCAGACAAAAGTTGTTTGCTTTTATGCATGAAACCAAAATCTGTTAAAAAATTGGGGTTCCCATTTAAAATACTTGAGCTGACCATCACATGATTATGAATATATACATTAAATAAAATGTAACTAATACTATTATTTTTATCCCCTCAAATGAAGAAACCTTAACACAGGTTTCTCTCTTGACAATGTGTTACTTTCAAGACAATCAAATATAAAGTTTTAAAAAAACATCCTGTATATGTAGAGGTTAGCACAAAGGCATGATGTCCTAAAGCAAGGTCTCTCTCCAGCATTCTCTCTGAAAATCTCACCAAAAGCAACCAAAAGAATATTCTGCTCTGTGATGCACAGAGATACTAAATTGATAGATGAATTAGTTAATGGCAAGGATGTTGAATGTATGATCATAAAACCAGAAACAATAAAATATGACCAACCCCTGAGGCAGTATTTTTAACACTTAAATGATTTCAGTTTAATTATATAATATAAAATATAATAACAGCCCGCCTTAAAGCAATATGCGTATAATATAATATATAAAATGCATGTAACAGTCATTGTATTAATGTTTATATTATTACGTACATGTTCAATAATGTTATGTGAATGTATTATGTAATTTAATAATGTAGGAGCTGTGAGAATAATAGGTTAAAAGTTGCTAACAATGAGGTAACAATAAGTTAACCTTGAGGCAATAATGAATAAGAAAGTTTAAAAATGCTACTTGTAATTATAGGAGCAACAATACTGTAAATTTTGAGACAGTTTATAAATAGCCAATCAAAAACCAGAAAAAAGCTTAAGTTAAATGAAAGTATTCTATTGGAGTAGGGTTAGCCAATCAGAAACTGAAATAGGGCAAATTGTACAAATTCAGAAGTCAGTTGCTTGTAAACAGAGTTCCTAACCGGACACGAGACATGTCCTTAGGAAGTTTAATATGTATTCAGTAAGAGACGAAAATAGTTTACGTGTTAAAAAGTGCAGGTAATTAATAAAAGAATCTCACAGCTCTCTATATCAGTGAAGTGTTATTTAAATCGTGTCAAGAATTAATAAAAGGAGTGAAGTAAAATGTATAATCTGTGTAAGTCTACATTCTTAGCCGCACTACTCCCTACAAAGAAATCCATGTCTCTAACAATAATACTTTCACAGCCGAGGCAAACATAAATATATAATATTTAAAGAAACAGTCAAATTACAAAGTTAATATTTTTAAACTTTGGGGCAAAGGCTACCGGGTACCATACGTGCGGTTGCAACTACTTCAAGTTCGGCTCCCCAACAGTTGAACTACAATACAACTCCTACTTCAAATTGACTTTCCATACGTGAAGCAACAACCTACTTCATCCCTGGATGTTTCTATCTTTTGATATGTTGATTATGTTCAAACTCTGGTCATAAATCCAGAATTTAAACTTGGAAATTAATTGCATAATCCAAATCTAAAGATCAAAACATTTTTAGGGCAAAATAACCAAAATGGAAAACATATGTACATAATCTGGCCAAACATTAAATAAAAACTTGATTGTAATAAGAACTCTGTTATGTTACACAGATATAAAAACCTTCTTGCTAGAATATGGTATCATTTTCTAGGGAAGTTCAACACCAGCAAAAAGGAATATTACTAATGCATAAAAGAATCATTGGAATAATGACAAGGAAATCTTGTAGATTCTCTCAATATAAACGACTAGATATTCAATCTCTGGCATATGAATACATTCTGGAAATACTTTCCACAGCAAAATAGATCTTTCTATCAATTTTATCATTAAATTCATACCCACAGCACTAGATCTATAAAAAGAAATATGTTCACATTTTCTCAGAAAGCCAAAATTGATGTACTTCACTATCTATAAAATATATATAATGCTTTGCTAAATAGAATAATCACTGAAGAAAAATTCAAAACTTTTAAAACTATGTAATTCTCATATTAAAACTGTTTTTACAGTGTGAGTATCTTTTGTAAATAGTACATAATTCTTTGATATGTTCTCTATCAGGTGTGCCAAATGTGCAATATTGATCAAAAAGAGCAAATAAACAATATAATACAATCAGATGTCTGCTCCTGTCTATTACCCATTGGTGCAGTCATTTGTTCCCATACATGTCTCCAATTGGAATGCCTTCTGAATGTTGTTGTATTAGTTTTTATTGCAACATGCCCCTCTGTTATCATCACCAAGACCTCCATCTACATTTGTCGTGACAAAACAATTGCCCACATCTACTAATATTTTGATACATTTTTGAATTGTTTTGTGGTCTTCTTCAGTGTTCAAAGTTACGTCTGTGTATAAACTTTTAATAAAAACTTCCTGTTTGAATCGAAGTCTTTCCCTTGATTGTGTAATGTGTCCATGTGTTTCTTTAGTGCGGCAGCTTATTGTAACTTAGTACAGAAATGAATGTTTGCAAACTTCAGTATCTTTCCCTTATGAAGAAAATCAAAGAGAAGTTAAAGCTTCATCTATTACCTGAGTAAAACCTTACTTAAGCTCCATCCAGCAAAGTCAAGTACATATAAGGAAATTTAACAGTTAAATTAATAAGCATTTGTGGTTGTTTGAATAGGGAGGAAAAACAAAACAAGAACAAAATACTGCTCGCTTTTGTTTCCCTTGCCTCCTATTCATTGGAGGCTACACTTCTTAGTCACATATACATTTTTTAAATATACAAAAGTCTACTGCAGCATCTGTGGTTCATAAGTTCACAGTCTGAAAGGGGCCAACCTGTGAAATGGAAATTCTGTATTTCTAAAGCAACTAGTTTAATTTTATTATTTTCTATAAAAACTTCTAGATATTCAGCGTAATTTCTTGAGTAGTCCCTGAGAAAAAAATAAGTAAAAATATACCATTTCCTACTTTTTAATGACCTACAGAAAAATCTCCTTGCAGTAGATTCTAAAACTTTGGAACTAAATTTCAATTTTGTCTTCCAAACTTATTAAATGAGTTGCAAATAAAGCATGAATTACTTTAGAAAACAAATTCAAAGGTGTACACTTCTTGTTTTCTACATTTTTAATTAATAAAAATTATATCTAAAGACATGCACTTTGCCATTTTTGCTTCCCTGAAAATTTTCCGGCTATAAGGTTTGTTTATTATTATTGTATAACTTCTCAGTGAAATGTTAAGTAATTGACACTGTAAGGATCATTTTGAGTAATAACGAGCAATGAAAACAATAATGAATAAAATAAATCACTTTTAAGGGTAGGGAGGTGATTTTATTTCAAAACAATGCACCTGTGTTGTCTTGCACTGTTATATACCTATCCATCTTAAAATTACTAAAATTTATTACTGTAGAAAATCTTTATTTTCAGAATTTCAACATGGGTAGGTCCCCTTAATGAAATAAGCTCAACAGCACTTTGCTTTTATCATTAACTGCTCCTCCCTTGAGCAATTTGAAGATCCTTACCCAAACTGTGCTAGCTCTTCACACATTCAGGAGGGGGAGGATTTGGAACTGTCCTCAGGAGCTGTTGGAACTGTCCCTTGATCATCTCAAAGATAGAAGCTTCTTTTATTTCAAACCCAAACTCTTTACATGTTTCCTCAAGTGCTGGCTGCAGATGAGGAAGGACGCTGTGGTCCAAAGTTGGAAACAGATGATGCAGAGAGTGATCACCAAATGTAACCAATACAAACAGCAGTGATGCTGATATGGCAGGTCTATCTCTCACAGCATCCAACTGTGCTAGTCCCCAATCCAGATCTTTCCTGGAACATAACATCAGAGTAAGTTCATCATACAGCCTAAACTACTTTTTAATACTATTTACTTCAAATAAGCAGAGGAAGTCTGTATTCCACCCAAAAATTAAATGTTGGGATTTCACCGGAAATACATGTTTTGAGGCCCCTAAATCCAAAACATCCATAAGTCTGTGTGTGTGTGTTTGTCTGTGAACAACATAACTAAAAATCTGATGTGATACATTCACATGACTTTCTCTAACGTCTATCTTTAATAATGGTTACACAAACTATTCTTACTAAAGCTTATTTTTCCTTCTACTATATTTTAATCCAAAAAAACAAAGAGATACAAAGAGAACAGTGATAGTCAAATGTTAAAGAACTGGACACTATATGCTGGTTTTAAAATTCCCTACTGTTTCTATGCAATTGCGAGAAACAGTTGAATGTTGACAGGACTTTAAAAGAATGACCAAGTAATGAAGAATTCGAACCATTAATAATGGATACCTCAGAAATGGCTTATGCATCAAAAAACTTGTTTGAAATAAATTGTGTGTTTTAAGGAGATCTACATTTGTTTGTGTAGTAAGTTTTGACCAGTCATGTAAGATTATACAAAATTCCTTCTGAATGAAGAGGATTTCAACGGCTATTCCTAGAAAATTCAAGATATAGATTTTATTTGTCATGTAAATATCTTTAATATATAGTATTTTAAACAAAATCATTAGATCCATTTTTTAGAAAATCAAAACTTTCGAAAAATGTTCCATGTAAAAGTAGTCTGGGGTAGCGGGTTTTCTTGAAAAGCTTCATGTCGCATCTTTGGAAGGTACTAAACTTAAATACCAAGTTGGTGCTGATCCGACCCTTTATTTTTGAGTTGTGCTGTTCACAGACACAGATACATACACATATGGACATTTTTCTAAAAATGTTTTTTTTATTCAGGTGACCTTAAAAAAAGGGAATTTACGGTGAAATCTCAATATAGAATTTTTGGGTGGAATGCAATACCCTCCCTATGTACTAGACACATTGTAGAGAAACTAAAAATGAAAAGTTTGAAGTACCAAACTTGATACTTAGGTTCAGAATCTTCCAAGGTTGCAACATGACGATCTTCAACCAAAGCCCAACTTTAAAGTACTCTTTAATGAAAGATTTGTTTTAAAAAATTGCTATTTTATCAATAATCGCTGTGATGATTTTGATTAGAATACCATATATTTAACATACATATTTACATTACAAATAAAATGTATATCATTGAATTTTCTAGGAATAGCCTATGAATCCCTCTTTATTTGAAAGAAACTTTGTATAATTTTGTGTAAGTGGTAAATCATAAGAGACAGGCAAAAATGCACTACACAACAATGTAGATCTCTTTCTAACACGCAGTATTTTTAAATAAGTCTTCTTGTGGCCTGAGCCATTTCTGAAGTATCTGTTAATATTGGTTTGGATATTCAATATTTCTTAATTTTTAAAGTCCAGTCATTATTCACTTGTTTCTCACAATGTCATGGAAAGAGTATGGAACTTAAAACCAAAGCAACCCGCATTTAAACACCTGACTATCAACTCTGTTTCTTCTCTATCCATCTTGTGTCCATAATGAAATGTGCAATGAAACTATGTCTACAAAAGTTTATCTCAATCAAGATGAAGCATATAGAAAAAAATCTGATGTGTTACACTCACATGACTTTCTCTACTCTTGTACAATCTAATTTTACAAACGCCTATTCTCCATATGGTTCATGTTAATCGAGATATCGAGATGTCAATCTTATTGGTAATTTTCTTGTAGATGCAAGGGAAATATGGTAGCTTTTAAGCGATAGTCAAATATTTTAACGCTGGTTGCTATGTGGCGCATTCCATTCTCTTTGCATGTCCAGGACATAAAAAAAATGAATAACGCATTTGAGAAAAAGTATAAGTATTGGAAAATTTAAGGAAATAACAAGCAATACCTCGAAAACGGTTCACTCAACAAAAGAAATGTATATGACATAAGTTGTGTATTTTAACGCGATCTACATTTTTTGTGTAGTAAAATTTTGTCTATCTCTTATGGTTTACCAGTTATGCAAAAGTCGTTCACAATGAAGAATACTTTTGGAGACATTCCCAGAAAATTCGAGATATACATTTCATTTCTCATGACATTATCTTAAACATATGATATTTTCATCAAAATCGTTAGAGCCATTTTTGAGAAAATTAAAATTTTCGAAAAATCTTCCATGTAAAGGGTAGTCTGGGGTGGGGGGATTTTCTTGAAAACCTTCGTGTCGCATCTCTGGAAGATACTGAACCTAAATACCAAGTTTGGTGTTTATCCGACTGTTCGTTTTTGAGTTATGCTGTTCACAGACACACACACACACAGACACACACACACACAGACACACAGACACACACACAGACACACACACGGACATGTTTCCAAAAATGCTTTTTTTGGATTCAGGAGGTCTCAAAACATGTATTTCCGGCGAAATCTCGGTATCGAATTTTTGGGTGGAATGCAATACTTCCCCTACTTACTATACGTAGTAGAGAAAGTAAAAATTCTGATGTGTTACACTCACATGACTTTCTCTACTCTTGTACAAACTATTTTTACAAACTCTTATTCTGCATCTATTTCATATTAATCGAGATAAACATTGTGCGTGCGTGGGTGCGTGTGTGTGTGTGCGTGTGTGTGTGTGAGTGAGTTTGAGGTTTTTTTTTTTATGGATGCTCTTTAACTACTATGATTCTTAGCGTCCCATTCCATATTGGGCGTGAAAGACCGGTAATTTTGCTCAGAGGCCTCTTTATCAGACTTGAGGTTCTTTTACGTGCCGCAAATCTAAGACACGGCACCACCGGCTTTACTTCCCTCCCGAAGGAAGCCATGCTAAGGATTTTTCATTCATTCATTATCTGTTTACCCTCCTCTTATGTAGGACTTACACCTCCCAGGACTTACAAGCTAAGGATTTTTACGCCCGAAAAAATCCAGCGCCCTCCACCGGGTTGAACCCGCGACCTTGGGGAACTAGAGGCTAGCACGGTACCACTAGTCCATGGAGGACGACATGTGTGTATGTGTGTGTGTGTGTGTGTGGGGGGGGTTGTGAATTGCATAACTCAAAAATGAAAAGTCAGATAAATATAAACTTAGTATTTAGATTCAATACCTTCCTAAGATGCAACAGTAAGATTTTCAAAAAAATCCTTCCCACCCCAATATACCATTTACATAGAAGATTCTTTGAAATGTTTTATTTCCTAGAAATGGCTCTAACAATTTTTATTAAAATACCACATATTAAACATATTTACATGGCAAATAAAATGTATATCTTGAATTTTCTAGGAATAGCCAATGAAGTCCACTTCATTTGGATGAAATTTTGTATAATCTTGTATAACTGGTAAACATTAAGCAATAGACGAAAACCCACTGCACAAAAACTGTAGATCTCTTTAAAATATAGAATTTATTTCAAATAAGTTTTTTTGTGGCATAACCCATTTCTGAGATATCCATAATTAAAGGTTTGAATTCCTCATTTCTTGGTTATTCTCTTAAAAGTCCTGTCAACATTCAGTTCTTTCTTATGACTGCACAGAAACAGTATGTAATTTTAAGGCCAGCGTATGACATGCAGTTCTTAAACATTTGACTATTGCTGTTCTCTTTATATCTATAATGAACTGTGCAATGCAGCTATTTCTGCAAAGGTTTATTCAGATTAAAATGTAGTAGACAGAAAAATAAGCTTTAGTAAGAATAGTTTGTATACCAACTAATTAAGGTAGATTTTTTTCTGTGACATCAGCCATTTCCAAGATCCCCATTACTATGTGTTACAATTTTAAATACTTTTGTCATTTTTTCCATGTGCTGTCATTATTCAGCTGTTTCTCACAATGTCATGGAAAGAGTATGGAAATTTAAGGCCAGCATAACATAGTGATATATGACTATCAATTCTGTTTTCTCTATATTCCTTGTACGTGCAATGAAGTGTTTAATGAAACTATTTCTATGAACATTTATCTCAATCAACATAAAGCAGATAGATAAATAAGCTTGTGCAAGAATAGTATGTTGAAGCTATATAAAAATAAATGATAGTGGGTAGGGAAGGTATGTGAATATAACACATCAGATTTTTTCATTAACTTTATATTGAAACACTCACATTCACACCCACATTTATATTACCAGACTCTACAGAGGATAAGCAATGATTCTGGATAAAGAAAAATTCCCCAGCTCAGCTGGGAATTGAACTTGGGAGATCTTGGTTGAAAAGTTAGAATGGTAGCAACTTGACCACAGAGGTAGTCTAGAAAGAAATTGTTTTTAATCAGAGAAGGAGGAGGTTTATGACATTTGAGGCAGTACTTTTAACACTTAAATGATTTCAGGCAAATTATATAATATAAAATTCAATAACAGCCCGCCTTGAAGCAATACGTGTATGTAACAATATAAAAAGTGTATATTATAGTCATTGTATATGTTTATATTATTGTATACATGTTCAATAATGTTATATGAATGTATTACGTAATTTAATAATGCAGGAGCTGTGAGAATAATAGGTTAAAAGTTGCTAACAATAAGGTAACAATGAGGTAACCTTGAGGCAATAATGAGTAAGAAAGTGTAATAATGCTACTAGTCATTCTTGGAGCAACAATAATGTAATTTTTGTGACAGTTTATAAAATAGCCAATCAACAACCAGAAAAAAGCTTAAGTTAAATAAAAGTATTCTATTGGATTAGGAATATCCCATCAGATACTTGAAATACAGAAAATTACAAATTTTAGGCGGTTGAAATCAAGTCAATTGCTTGTAGACAGTGTTCATAACTGGACGCGTTGCTAGCAGACAATGTTACTAATTAGATGTGAGATGTGTTCTCGAAAAATTTAATACGTATTCGTGTGAGACGAAAATAGTTTTACGTGTTAAAAAGTGCAAGTAATTAATTAATAAAAGAATCTCACAGCTTTCTATATCAGTGAAGTATTATTTAAATTGTGTCAAGAATTAATAAATGGAGTGAATTAAAAATTATAATCTGTGTAAGCCTACATTCTTCAGTCGCACCACAACCCTGCAAAGAGAAACATGTCTCTAACAATAATACTGACGCAGCCGAGGCAAACATAAATATATAATATTTAAAGAAACAGTCAAATTACGAAGTTAATATTTTTTAAACATTTTTGGGGCAAAGGCCACCAGAAAGCACATTTGGGGCGAAGGCTACAGGAAACTTTTTTACTATATGTGCGGTTGCAACTACTTAACTAGTCGAAATATAATACATCTTCAAACTGACTTTCCATACGAAGTATACCAACAACCTAATTAAAATTGACGCCCGAAACATGGAGCAAATAACGTATAGATACTATCTACTTCACGTTAAGATTACCTGGAAGCATCACCATCATGGAAGAGCTCAGGATGATGATGGCCAGCATTCAACCCAATCAATCCAAACCAAAAGCTGGATGACAATACAATCCACATCCACATCATGAGCACCAGGTACAGCTCGCACTCAGCAAACAGATACATAACTGCAGGAAGAGCGAAGGGTATCAGGTTGTCCCACTGTAATGCTTCAGGGTGTCCTGCCACAAACAGAGCCAGCCTAGAAGATAATTCATTTCCTTTAAGGGTGTTCAGCATTACAATTGCTAATCGCCATAAATTTAACAAATATATTTGAAATTTTTATCACAGACCTTTTCAGCCTATTATAGAAAAAACATCTTCAGAAAATGAAAGTTGAATTATATTGTAGCGAACCATAAGTTGAGGTTTGAACATGGAATCAGAGATTGCATTAGATTTACCAATATGTGGTAAGATGGTGAAATCTAGGTAGCCTGGCTTTGTAGTTCCCAGGGGTGCTGCACTTTCAATGGGTCAGAAAGTACTTAACAGCCACAAATTCAGGTCACAGTGGCAGACACTCACTCAATGACAACTGATCTCTCACACAGAGAAGCTCTGAGCAATAGGGATATGTCACCCCTAACATAACTCAGTTAGGCATTTAATTAGTGCTAACCTCAAGATATACCAGCAGACGTCAGATAAGTTGAACTAGACATAAGTTCTGCTCATGCTATCCTCACCTCCCTCCCAGAAACCATGTAAATTAATTGCAAGTACAGTAACTAGTTTTTTATACAACCCCGGGTTATTATTTTATGCCTCTTCCCTGACTCATCCCCATGCATCCTGTCTACCCAGCCCAATACCAACTCGCTCTCCCCATCTGAGACTACTGCCCTCCTGGTTGTAAGCATCTCCAGTGGCTAACTGTCCCAAAGGTTGCTACAATATATGAAATACCCCATGTGATGAAAATTAGAAAATTTTAAACCTTTAATTTTGTATACTATACTTCAAATAAATTCTTATACAATCAAAGCTTAAATTATGTGTAACATTAAAACTTTTCCTGGAAAAATTAATGAAATATGTGACATTTAATTTTCTAAAATTCAACCATGTGCTGAATTATTAAATCCTAAATTCCAAATTAGATTGATATCATGGAAGGTAAGACCTTTATTCATTTTTAAGCAATTGATTTCATCAACATTATCTACCATAAAACATAAACAATAGAATTATTTGCTCAGAGTACATTAATTATACAACATAATGCAAATACATAAGATTTTTTTTTTTCACAACTACAAGCTATTGCTAGATTTGTTTACAATTTCAAAGTACCCTTCTACTGAGTACAGAGACTTGTCTTTCAACCACTCATCTAAAAAGATTTAAATGTATTCTTTGAGGCAGTATTTTTAACACTTAATAATTTTAATTAAATTATATAATATGTAAATTCAATAAAAGCCCGCCTTGAAGCAATATGTATGTAATAATTTGTAAAAATGTTTGTAACAGTTATTGCATATGCTTATATTATTGTAAACATATTTAATAATGTTATGTGAATGCATTACGTAATTTAATAATGTAAGAGCTGTGAGAATAATAAGTTTAAAGTTGCTAACAATGAGGTAACAATGAGGTAACCTTGAGGCAAGAATGAGTTTGAGAGTTTGAATGCTACTAGTCATGATTAGGGCAGCAATAATGTAAATTTTGTGACAGTTTGAAAATAGCCAATCAACAGCTAGAAAAGCTTTAATTAAATGCAGGTATTCTATTGGACTAGGATTAGCCAATCAGAGACTTGAAATACAAACAGTTAAAAGTTTATACGGTTGAAATATGTTTAGTTGCCTGCAGACCTTGGTAGTGACCGGCTGGAAGATGTGTTCTCTAAAGAAATATTATGTATTCGTGTGTAACGAAAATTAAGTATACGTGATAACAAAGTCGAAGTTTTAAATTGAAGAATCTCACAGCTCTTAATATCAGTGTAGTGCTATAGAATTTGTGCTAAGGATTAATAAAAAGAAGTGAATTTAAACTTAAAACCTGTGTAGGCCTACATTCTTGTTGCACCACGCCCTGTCTAAGAGATACATGACTGTAAAACAATACTGACACAGCCGAGGCAAAAACAAACATAAATAATATCTATAGAAGCAGTTTAATAACAATGTTAAGTTAATATTTTTTTAAAAACTTGGAGCGTAACAACAAAAATACATCTTCAAAAATTGGCTTCTCATATGTAGCAGCATATTACATAACAAACAATATCTTCTTCAAATTAACGCCCAAAGCGTGGTGCAAATACTGCAAACTACTCCTACAACAAAACAAACAATCTTCTCAAATTGGTTCCCAAACATGAGGCAAACCTTCAACAACAGTAACTCCTACGTAAACAATACAATTTCTTCAAATTCGCGCCCAGCGTGGGACAAGAATAGACAAGAAATTGCGACAACATCTGAAAAGAAGAGATCAACGAACAACGTAGAACTACCAGAATTGACGAAACTACAAGATTACATCTCAGAACTTCAAAATCATCAACAGCATCCAAGGACAGCAACAATTCTTTCAGGAGTAAGGGGCACACGGTCAACAATTCAACAATCTACGTGGGAACACTGAGTATAAAGGTTTACTAACAGCCAGAACAAAAGGTCAGGAAATTCCATTGTACATTATAATAATTGTCAAGTTTAGAAAATTTATTGTTATTAAGAAAATTTCATGTTATTAAGAAGTGGAAAATTAAAATTAAGCAATTCAAAAACAAATATAAAAAATAAAATGGAATGCTGAAACTCTGAAAGAAACAGAACAAAAATTGCACCATGAGAAATATTTTAAAATGGTAAAAATATAAGGAAACAAGAATATGAAAAAATAAAGTTTAGAAATGTTCATGCTATTCGCACACACCTGTACTCATCCATTTAAACATCACATTTGGGCAGCTTAATGGTCTGAAGGGCAAAATAGCAGCTGTATCTTGATTGGACAATATTTGAGTGTTTTTTCAATGGAAATATTAAAAGTGCATTTCTTTTTTAACAAAATCATTTAAGAAATTTAATGTTGGGTACACCTAAGTCTATACATTTAGATATACACTGAACAATATTTATATGCAGGCTGCGTCAGTATTTGTTAGAGACACGTTTCTCTTAGCAGGGTTGTGGTGCAACAAGAATGTAGGCTTACACAGATTATAATTTTACTTCACTCCTTTTATTAATGCTTAATATGATTTAAATAACACTTCACTGATATAGAGAGAGAGCTGTGAGATGTTTTTATTAAATACTTGCACTTTTTAATACGTAAACTATTTTTGTCTCACACGAATATGTATTATACTTCTCGAGGACATATCTTGCGTCCGGTTAGGAACACTGTTTGCAAGCAACTGAATTGATTTCAACTGCGTAAACTTGTAAATTTCTGTATTTCAAGTCTCTGATTGGCTATTCCTAATCCAATAGAATACCTTCATTTAACTAAAGCTTTTTCTGGTTGTTGATTGGCTATTTTTAAACTGTCTCAAAATTTACATTATCGCTTCCAAGAATCACAAGTAACATTATTAAACTCTCAAACTCATTATTGCCTCAAGGTTACCTCATTGTTACCTCATTGTTAGCAATTTTTGACCTATTTCTTACAGCTCCTACATTATTAAATTACGTAATACATTCACATAACATTATTACACATGGATACAATAATATAAACATATACATAGATTGTAATATACACTTTTTATATATTGTTACATACACATATTGCTTTAAGGCAGGCGGTTATTGAATTTATATGTTATACAATTAGACTGAAAGCATTTAAGTGTTAAAAATACTGCCTCAAAATGCATAATGAGTGAACTGAGGATTCGTAGGTATGACTTTTGTTTCAATGCATTTAATGTTTCCAAGCATAACATAAGGCAGAAATCACTAAGCTTAGTTATCTGCAGTATGCTTAAAAACTTAAAAATGGAGAACTTACTTTGTCCCAAAGTACTACCTACTGCTAATAGTTCTTTTGTGCTACAAAGTACCAATGCCATGAATAATCCACAAGTGGTTTTGAACATAGTGACCATTTTAAGGCAACATACAGCAATGCAAAAGCAATTCCTGGTACCTTAGAGCTAAATTCACTTAATCCATCAACCAATAATACAATGATAACCAGATAGTTTTTATTTCAGCCTGAAGGGGAAAAAGTGCACATTTAAATTGTAAAGTTGCCTCCCATAGGATAAATTGAAAGTTCAAATGTTTCTCAACTGTATGCCAAATTTAAGTTACACGCGAACAGACTAGTGCAACAAAAGTGCTATGAACAATTGACAAAGCATCCAATGACAGACTGCTGCTACTACTCTCCAGACGCACTGCGCTAGAATCCCATACTCACTGCTTTCTAAGTTGTTTTATTTAAAATTAACTATACAGTATCCCATCTTTGTTTGATGCAAATGTATACAAAAAACTGCAAGGAATTTATTTATAATTTTTATAGAAATTTAAACATGCAGATTAATAGGGATAATAGTTTTTAAATGTTTGGCTTTTAAAAATTGATGTAAATAATTAATTATATAAATTATAATAAATATTAAATAAAATATTACATATTAAACTTTGCATTGCACTTTATAACATAATTTTATCACTTATTGCCTGTGAGAGATTCTAATTTAAAGGTAGAGAGGTATGCCGGCTTCCACAAGCTGAATTCCACAATATTTTTTTAAGATATTGTGATTTAAAAAAACTAAGTATTTAAGACATAATTCACTCTGTTTTTGGTAATCCATGTAGGAAATTTGAAGTAAATCGGAGACATGATGGTCAAATTTTGTGAAAATTTGTGCGACTTGACGTGGAATAGACTTCTCCATGAGGAGAGGAAGGCTTCTGGGGGTGATCCTACTGTTATTAGGATTTAATATCTGGTCATGCAAGGAACCCTACTTGTGTCCAAGCCTGCCATCCCAGATTTGGTTGCTTTCTGTTTCCAGGAGCACAATAGGGGACTGTGCACTTAAGTGCCGAAATCTTCCTCAATTTCCTGATTACCATAACCTCCTTCCTCTTCTATGTGGACTCCAGATGTTACAAAGCACATTAAGCTCTCAAAAACAAAAACTCAAGACTTGACATTTAAATCTAATTTCTTTACCATTTAACTTTAGGTTTCAAGTAAAGCTGCTGGCTCTTGTTGAGGCAGTATTTTAATACCTGAATAATTTTAATTGTATTTTATAATAAGTAAATTCAATAACAGCCTGCCTTGAAATAATATGTATGTAATAATTATTTGAATTGTATGTAACAGTCATTGCAAATGCTTATTTTTAATATAAACATGTTTTAATAATGTTATGTGAATACATTATATACTTTAATAATGCAAGAGCTGTGAGAATAATAAGTTTTAAGTTGCTAACAATGAAGTAACAATGAGGTAACCTTGTGGCAATAATGTGTTTAAAAGTTTGAATATTACTAATCATGATTAGAGCAACGATAACGTAATTTGTGTGACAGTTTTAAATTAGCCAATCAACAGCAAAGAAAAATTTTAAGTAAAATGCAGATATTCTATTGGACTAGAATTAGCCAATTAGAGACTTGAAATACCGAAGCTTACGGGTTTTGACCGTTGAAGTTACTCAGTTGCTGGCGAACCTTGGTAGTGAACAGACGGAAGATGTGTTCTCTACGTGAGAATAGTAAAAATATATATATATATATATATATATATGCGCTAAGTAAAAGTATTAAAGATTCTCACAGTTCTTAAAAAGTGTTGTGCTTTATAAATATCTGCAAGAATTAATTAAAAGAAGTGAATTTAAAAGATGTCTACAATCATTGTCATACCACACCCTGACTAAGAGAAACTGTCTCTAAAGTAAGACTGACGCAGTCGAGGCAAATTCAAATATAAATAATATATAGAAGCAGTTTTTAATAACAAAGTTAAATATTATAGTGTAAAACTTGGAGTGTAACAACAAAATTACATTGTAAAATCAGCTTCTCGTATGTTGCAGCATATTGCGTAATAACAGTAACTATTACGTAATCAACAAAATTCAAACCGACGCCCAAAGCATGTGGCTAACAACAACAACAACAACAACATTTCTACTTCAAGTTGGCTCCCATATGTGGGGCAGTTAAAATTACGTAACCAAACAAAACAAAAGCAGCACAACATAACCATTCTTCACTGTAAGAGCCACAATCAAAGACCACATGAAGCTATTACATACCTTGTGATAACATGGCTATGATATATAAAACTGTACACGAAAGGACTGGAAACCCATGCACCATAGCGCGCCCACCATGGTTTGTTGGGGCTAGGTAGCAGCTGAAGAAAAGGTTCCAACATTGAGATCTCCAGATCCAACACAGTGTTAGTGAACAGATGATGACTCATAGCATGACTCACTCGCCAGTTCCTGCAACATGACCTGATGTTTAGGAAACATTCCTGTAACTTCAGATATGCTAAAATGAACACATATGGGATGTACTAAAACTTGGGTAGAACTTCAGGAATTGATGCAAGTTACACTATACATAAGCATGGTACCTTAACAATTAAAAAGAATTTGATGTGATACATTCACATGACTTCCTCTACCCTCTATCTTTATTACTGGATATACAAACTATTCTTACTAAAGATTATTTTTCTATGTACTACATATAATCCAAATAAACCTTTGCAAAAATGACTACATTACACATTTCCTTATAAACACAAAAGGGACAGTGATTGTCAAATGTTTAAGAACTGGATGATATATGCTAGCCTTAAAATTTCAACTGTTTCCATGCAGTCACGAGAAACAACTGAAAATCAATGGGACTTTAGAAGAATGACAAGTATTGAACAATTCAAACATTTAATAACAGACATCTCAGAACGTTTATGCCACAAAAACTTTTGTGTGGTACATTTTTGTCTATCGCTTAACGTTTACAAGTTATTCAAGTTTATACAAAATCCTTCCGAATAAAGACGACTTCTTAGGCTATTCCCAGAAAATTCAAGATATACATTTTATTTCTCATGTAAATAACTTTACTATACGGTATTTTAATAAAAATCGTTTGAGCCATTTTTTAGAAAATCAAAATTTTCGAAAAATGTTCTATGTATAGGGTAGTTAGGAGTGGGAGATATTGTTAAAAATGCTGTTCACAGACACGTACATGGACATGCTTCCAAAAATGCTTTATTTGGATTTAGGGCACCTCAAAACATGTATTTCCAGTGAAATCTCAGTATCGAATTTTTGGATGGACTGCAATATTTTCCCTACTTATTATATGTATTATACCAGCATGATTTTCTCTGCTCACCTTTCAATAAACTAGTCTTACAAAAACTTATTCTCTATCTACTTCTTGATGGCCAAGATAAACTTTTATTACACATTTACTCCAATTTACATATAAGAATGGTATGGTAGGTACAGTTGGTAGAGGTTTGGATAAAAAAAATTGATTTTTGTTTTCTGTTGCAATGGATTATATATGGCATAAGGAACATACCTATGCTTCCTTTTCTTTTATCTTTAAAAGGATCTTATGGTGCAGAGATGTTAAAATGTGTTCACCATCTTGTTTTCTGCTATTTCCCTAAGCTTTATTTTTACTTTCTCTACTACTTATAGTAAGTTGGGGAAGTATTGTATTCCACCCAAAAATTCGATACCGAGATTTCACCGGAAATACATGTTTTGAGACCCGCTGAATCCAAAAAAAAAGCATTTTTGGAAACATGTCCGTGTGTATGTCTGTGAGCAGCATAACTCAAAAACGAACAGTCGGATAAACACCAAACTTAGTATTTAGGTTCAGTAGATGTGAGACGAAGGTTTTCAAGAAAATCCCCTCACCCCAGATTACACTTCACATGGAACATTTTTCAAAAATTTTAATTTTCTCAAAAATGGCTCTAACGATTTTGATTAAAATATCATATGTTTAAGATATTTTCATGACAAATGAAATGTATATCTCGAATTTTCTGGGAATGTCTCCAAAAGTATTCTCATTGTGAACGACTTTTGCACAACTGGTAAACCATAAGAGATAGATAAAATTTTACTACACAAAAAATGTAGATCGCATTAAAATACACAATTTATGTCATATAAATTTTTTTTGTTGAGTGAACCATTTTCGAGATATTGCTTGTTATTCCCTTAAATTTTCCAATACTTATACTTTTTCTCAAATTTGTTATTCAATTTTTTTGTCCTGCTAATGCAAAGAAAATGGAATACTCCACATAGCAACCAGCCCTTAAAATATTTGACTATAGCTTAAAGTCTACCAATTCCCCTTGCATCTACAAGAAAATTAGCAATAAGATTAACATCTCAATATCCACATTAACATGAAGCATATGGAGAATAAGCGTTTGTAAAAGTATTTTGTACAAGAGTAGAGAAAGTCATGTGAGTGTAACACATCAGATTTTTTTAAAATTAAATGTCCCTCAAACGGACAAATAGTTAACCAATTGTCTTAAGCTACTTATAATAAACAAATTGGCGGAGTTCTGATCTTTATTTTCAAAGAGAAGTGTACCTATAAATGAAAGTAAAATTTTTTAGATATTATTATACGTTATTTAAATATTTTATAATTAAAAGATTTAAAGCTAACTAAAAATCTTGATAGCAGTATACTCAGAAAATTTCTTTAATAGACACTAAAAAGTTCATTGTCCTAGATGGTGTAATTCTAGAGAAAGCTTTCGTTTCAATTGCAAAAAAGTATAAAAATACCATGCAATCTCTACCAGTGTCCTTAAGTGAGAGCCAAATTTTAAAAAGTGAGTGGATCACTATGTGACAGCTTTGAAATTCCATGCTCTTTGCACAGCCATGAGAAAAAACAAATAGCAGCTTACCACTTGAAGAAAGTAAAAGTAGGTATTTTGAATATAAACGAATAACAAAGAAAATCTCGGAAATGGGTGATGCAAAAAAAAAAAAGACCTACACTTTTTATATAGTAAGATTTTGTCTCTCTCTTATCACTTACCAGTTACACAAAAGTAATTCATATTGAAGAGTATTTCACAGTCTATTTACAGAAAATTCAGGATATGCATCTGATTTGTCATGCAAAGATCTTAAATATATGGTATTTTAATTAAAAGTGTTTTGCTGTTTTTAAGAAAAAGAATAACAAAAATGTTCCATGTAAAGGGTAGTTTGGGGTGGTGATATTTTCTTGAAAATCTTTGTCTATCTTTGGAAAATACTGACCTTAAATAACAAGTTTAATATGTATTTGCCTTTTCGTTTTTGAGTTAAGTTGTTCACAGACTAAGACACACACACACACACACACACACACACACACACACACACACACACACACACACACACACACACACACACACACACACACACACACACACACACACACACACATCACACAGATTTTTGTTTTGGTAAAATATTCACAGAGCCTCAAAACTTATATTTCCAGTGGAGTCTAAGTATCAAATTTTTGTGTAGAATGCAATAGTTCCTCTGCTTACTATAGATCAGTAATAGGGAAAGGGACCCTGGGGTAGAACAATGGTTTTGTTTCTGGCTCTTGTACTGAGGGTCCGGGGTTTGGTCCTGGTGCTGGGTGGCGATTTTAAGCAAGCCCTTTCCATGCCTTCACCTCTGACTTGTTCATATGAAGTATCCCCAAGGCCCAACATGGTTTGGAGTCCATGGTAAAAGCTGTAGGTCTTCTGATTCCACCATCATCCTCATCATCACTGTACCATTGGAGGCAACGGTTCCACCTGCTGGTTGCCTCCACCAAAATGTGTCCAGTCATCACTTGGTGGAATGAGGTTCCCCCAAGGGTCATAAGGCATATATGCGGAGTGTTAGAAATGACAACATAATAGAGAAAGTAAAAATGAACAAGTATTGAAAGTTCTAAATCAGTAACAACAAATATCTCAGAAATGGCTGATGCCACAAAAAAAAAGTTATTTGAAATAAATTGTGTGGTTTAAGAAAGTCTGCATCTTTTGTCTCCTCCTTACAGTTACCCAGTTATACAAATATAAAAAATTCCTTCTGAATGAAGAGGACTTCACAAACTAATCCCAGAAAATTTAGGATATACCTTTTATTTATCATGTAAATACCTAGATATACGGTACTTTAATCAAAATTGTTATAGCCATTATTGAGAAAACCAAAAATAAGGAAAAGCTTTTTATGTAAGGGATAGTTTGGGGTGAGGGGATTCTTGAAAACCTTTGTGTTATATCTTTGGAAGATACTGAACTTAAAACCATGTTCTGGTATTTATCCAATCTTTGTTTCTCAGTTATGCTATTCCCAGACACACCCATATACCATCCACTGGCATTTTTACTTTCTCTACTATGTATAGTAAGTAGGGGAAGTATTGTATTCCACCCAAAAATTCGATACCAAGATTTCACTGGAAATACATGTTTTGAGACCCCCTGAATCCAAAAAAAGCATTTTTGGAAACATGTCCATGTGTGTGTGTGTGTCTGTCTGTGAACAGCATAACTCAGAAATGAACAGTTGGATAAACACCAAACTTGGTATTTAGGTTCAGTATCTTCCAGAGATGCGACACTAAGGTTTTCAAGAAACTCCCCCCACCACAGATTACCCTTTACATGGAACATTTTATGAAAATTTTAATTTTGTCAAAAATGGCTCTAATGATTTTGATTAAAATATCATATGTTTAAGATATTTTCATGACAAATGAAATGTATATCTTGAATTTTCTGGGAATGTCTCCAAAAGTATTCTTCATTGTGAACGACTTTTGCATAACTGGTAAACCATAAGAGATAGACAAAATTTTACTACACAAAAAATGTAGATCACGTTAAAATACACAATTTATTTCATATACATTTATTTTTGTTGGGTGAACCATTTTCGAGATATTGCTTGTTATTCCCTTAAATTTTCCAATACTTATACTTTTTCTCAAATTCGTTATTCATTTTTTTTGTCCTGGTAATGAAAAGAGAATGAATACTCCACATAGCAACCACCTCTTAAAATATTTGACTATCACTTAAAACCTACCAATTCCCCTTGCATCTACAAGAAATTAGCAATAAGATTAACATCTCGATTAACATGAAGCTTATGGAGAATAAGCATTTGTAAAAATAGTTTGTACAAGAGTAGAGAAAGTTATGTGAGTGTAACACAACAGTTTTTTCTAAAAATATACCTTTTCTTTTTTATTTATTCGGGGAGCCTCAAAGCATATATTTCCTGTGAAATCTTGGTATAAAATTTTTGGTAGGAATGCAATACTTCCTCTACCTTCTTAATAAGTGGAAAAAGAGTATAAAAAGGAGAGAAAGACAATTCAAATTATTTTAAACTTTAATGAATTTATAAATTTATATAAATAGTAGTGGCTATCTACTGAATGAGTGGCCAATAGACAGCCTAATTTTAAATGTTCTTAGTCTAACTTTTCTTTTCCAGCTTTTCTTAACTTAACTAAATAAATAAAATAAAAGTAAGAGAATTGTGTTATGTACAACTCCACCGGTACTTTACTCTTACAATAGCAGATTTACTTTTAAAAGTAGTATACTCGGCACATCAGATAAAACAGCCTTGCCAGTGTTGCCAAGCCAAAACAGTACAGGTGTTTGGTAGTCTTCCACATGTTGTGTACTCTGGATCCATCCTTAGTCTAATTCTTATGTCAACAAACACACTGTGCCCATCCGCCAGGTGTCTGCAACCATTGGCGCTTCCTATCCTGTTCTATTGCTTCTCCCCGCCCATTCAAAATGGGGAAATAAACACAAACATATGTTGTTAACATTTTTAAACTCCACATTATGTGTACATACAAAGCCCTCTCTTCGTGCAAAACCTGTGTTTTATTCTCTCCACTTCTTAAAGGTTTACCCTTTTGATGCTTTCTCGCTAACGAGCTAATCACTGGCATTGCCATGATGGTACATTAAACTATGACCACATGGAAATGTAGCAGATGCCGAACTACATAATCACATGGTATCAAAAGAAAAAATCTGATGTGTTACACCCACATGACTTTCTCTACTCTTGTACAAACTATTTTTACAAACGCTTATTCTCCATATGCTTCATGTTAATCGAGATGTTAAACTTATTGCTAATTTTCTTGTAGATGCAAGGGGAATTGATAGGCTTTAAGCGATAGTCAAATATTTTAAGAGCTGATTGCTATGTGGAGTATTCCATTCTTTTCATTACCAGGACAAAAAAAATGAATAACGAATATGAGAAAAAAGTATAAGTATTGGAAAATTTAAGGAAATAACAAGAAATATCTCGAAAATGGTTCACTCAACAAAAAAAATGTATATGACATAAATTGTGTATTTTAACGCGATCTACATTTTTTGTGTGGTAAAATTTTGTCTAACTCTTATGGTATACCAGTTATGCAAAAGTCGTTCACAATGAAGAATACTTTTGGAGACATTCCCAGAAAATTCGAGATATACATTTCATTTCTCATGAAAATATCTTAAATATATGATATTTTAATCAAAATTATTACAGCCATTTTTGAGAAAATTAAAATTTTCGAAAAATGTTCCATGTAAAGGGTAGTCTGGGGTGGGGGGATTTGCTTGAAAACCTTCGTGTCGCATCTCTGGAAGATACTGAATCTAAATACTAAGTATGGTGTTTATCAACTGTTCGTTTCTGAGTTATGCTGTTCACAGACAGACACACACACATACACACACACGGACATGTTTCCAAAAAGGCTTTTTTGGATTCAGGGGGCCTCAAAACATGTATTTCTGGTGAAAGCTCGGTATCAAATTTTTGGGTGGAATACAATACTTCCCCTACTTACTATACATAGTAGAGAAATTAGGGGATGAACTCTATAAATTCAGTGGTACTTTGAGCTATTAGTTCTGCTATTATTAAAAATGTTAATCTACAAATAGAGTAATATTAGATATAGTAATCATATTTGTTTGTTATTGCTTAATAAAGTATTACACTGGGAACTATATTTCAAGTGAGAAACACACCCTAAAAGGTGCTCTTAGACTTGCAATCAATAACAGAGGACTGCAACCACATATTTTCATTGACACCAGGATTGAACTAAGGCTGGATACACTATAGTGCAAAATGAAATAAGTTAAAATGGAAAAGAGAAAACAGGGGGAAATAATGAGACACAAAGAGCAAAGAATTATGTAGCTAGTTTTGCAAAACTGTATCCCCAAATGCAAAAAAACAAATGAATGCTACTGCTGTGTATCCCTTGTCATGTTGCAATGCTGTTGCCATAAAACTTATAGTATTTTCTCAACATTGGCTCCACAACAGACTATGGCTAATTCAGACAACCCTCACTTCCATACAGCAAGGTTTGATGAGGTTTAATGCATTATTAAACTACTTAAGTGACAAGATAATGAAGTCCAATATTAAAATACTTCTTTGTTAAAACTTTAATGCTTAATCCATTAAAGCCCTGTTTTATTTTATGTTGGTCATTTACAATTCAGTGACAACATATGAGGCCTCAAGAGCAAAACTTGTCTTATCCAAAAATTAAAAAAATTGAGTTAGACATGGGATTCAATACTTCTTGCAGTTCTTTATGAACTGGTGACTTCAGTTTTGAACAAAACGCATCTAATACACCTTCAAGAGAGCCCGAAAACTGCTGCTCAATGCAAAACTCTTCAAATCCATGGTGGCGGTTGATGCAGAACTCGTCTAATCCATCTTACAATTCAGAGCAAAACTTGCCTTATCCAATACTTGTTCCACTACAATTGTGCTGTGTGAAGAGCAAAACTCGCCTTATCCAACACTAAGAAATATAGCAGTTTCTCTTCTCTGTTTCCCTACATTGGCAGTCCTGTGTGATTCCAACTGTTTTTAGTTTAGTTTTGACTAGTCTAAGGTGCAGATGTGTTATTATGAAGTCCTCTGATATCCCGAAGTTGGTAGAAAGGGTAGAACTAGGAAACGGGCATCCCATGAATCGTAACATGAAAGAGAGAAGAGGGAAAGGTATGTATGATCGAACTACAATTAAGTAGCATTCTTCTATTGTTGAAAGATATGACTCATATAGGAAAAAGCAGATGTGTTTACAATACAGTCTCAATTGTTAAAGGCATTCAGCAAGCCTCGACCCACGCTTGCCTGCCTGCAATGACAATGGCAAGTCATTCTAATGCAGTAACTTGACACAGAGGGACATAAGGAAATTCCACGAAGCCTTCTACAGCTGCAGTTCTAAAATTAAACGGCTGTGTTATAGTACTGACTTACTGTTTAACTGATATACCTAAACGGCAGCGTGCAGTCAAAGATGATTCTTGGAAGGGTTTTACAACAAAGCATCACGTGAGACGTGTACTAGGTCTGCCAGTTCAGGTGTGTCAGAAAACTTTTCTGGGCATTTTGCAAATATCAAAAGACAGAGTACAAAACACACCTTGAAACTGGAGTGACACCAAAGGAATTCCGAGGTGGAGACTAGGTGTCGCAAAAAAATAGTAATAAGAGAGAATCTGTAATTAAATTCATACAGAAGTTTTGTAAGAGAACATATATTGTTACATATAATGTTTATATGTTTATAGCACCACGTTATGGAGCCAATGTTGATGTGGTATTAATGTTATGTTGACTTCTGCGTTGCCATCTTGTGTGACGTCATTCGTTGGTCTGGTCCGTATAGCTCCATCTGGCGTAGCAATTTGTATCATTTTTGAAATAAGTTATTTTAAATGTCCTCCGGCTAGCTATTTGGGGTCGAACATGTTTCTCATGCAGGGTGTGAATCGGAAAGGAATCTTTTGTCTAGAAATGATACTGATGAAGAAATTGGTTTTATAACTTTTATTGTCGAACACGTTCACTAACACATTTACATATTTATCTGGATACTCGCCATACTGAAACTGTTTGTAATAACTGCTTATCACTTTTAACTCACGTACTTCAACTTTATATATTCAACTGTATAATACTTTATAAGATTTCTTGTAATTCTGCTACGCGTAACTTGACGAAATGAAGGACTGACTGACGATATGTACTGTACTAAGAATTCCGTTGAACTGGGAACGATGTGTAATGTTTTGAGAATCTTGTTGCACTGGAGACACGCTACCTCTGACCCACACTATTTATAGGCTTGCCTCAAGATACGCCTAAAGATTATAAATGAACTGCTATTGGCTAATAAAACGCGCCAACATTAGCGTCTATTTTACTATCCAATAAAAACCACTAATACATATTTCTTTTAAGGAACATTCTAGAAGCTTTTACCGAAAAGGCGCGAAACATTACGTAACTTCCTGGTTCCCGGTAACGATAAACAACTCACTCCACCGCTGCATTCTTGCGTTATTGTTAACAGTTTCAGTAAAGCCATATATTATTATTTACCAATAATAATTACAATTAATAAACATCTGAAATCAATGTCACATAAAAATACATATTCATATTACAATCAATATTTACATTAAAGTAATTTGTGATACAAATTACCGTATCAGTTTAAAGTGCTTGACATCCATTATTGTAGGAGAAAAACATCAACCGGCAATACTTACCAAGGGAATTAAGCATTAATAAACTGAGACCTACGTATAATGCAGAAGCATCTAATTCACTGAAAGTATCTAAGAGTTTCTTTTGTAATAATAATTTAATATAGTTTTCAAAAGCCCTGTTTCCGATGTATGCTCACTTTGTCTTTCTTATGATGAGAAAATAAAATTGGAAACAGATCGAACTAAACGTTCTGATTTGCTGATAGCTAAACGAATATATAAAACTTAGAGCTAAGGTATACTTTGATCTCCTGAAAGAAGATGATAAAGTAGCAACATTTTCATTTGACTGTCAGAAAAATATGGTACTGTCAAAAGTACAGGATCAAGCAGCATACTAACAGCAGGCAGTTATACATGTATAACTTCTCCATTGTGCAGGGTTCATCCAAGACAACACTGAGAAAACAGCATGTTTGTAATTTTGTTTGGACAGAAAGTGAAGGTCCTAAAGGTTCAAACGAAATTGTGTCAGCAGTTATCCAGTCATTTGTGCAAATCTGATTTTTCGGGGTTAAGAAAGTTAATTTGCAGATGGCTGCTGTGTGCAAAATAAAAACACCACTATGATAGGCATGTATAATAAATGGCATACTATTCAAGCACCACAGAATGTGTAGGTGATAGAAATGATATTTGCTATTTTTGGCCATTCATTTATCCCTCCCAATCGTGTTTTCAGGCTAATAGAGAAAGAAATAAGAATGAGAAACACTATCAATAGGCCTGAAGAAAATTTGGAAATCTATGAAAATCATGGAAAGGTAATCAGGCTAGCGATAGATGCATCTGTAAAAGATTGAAAGTATGCTGCAAAGGAAACATTGTAGTCACCAGGATCCTGGCATTTTAAATTAAAGGCATCTAAACATATTATTTTACAACATTTTACCTCAGGCAAAGTTCTAGTGAAAGGTGGGGCAAATTATCGGTCTGATTTGTGTGTAGGCAAGACCATTCTGAAGCAAGGCAAAACCTTAGAAATGCTTATTGGAAGGAATTTAGATGTAGGTGTAAAAGTAAAGGAGAAAAAAATTAAAGCTGTGAAAAATGTATTAAAAAAACATTTGGTGATAACTGGGAGGAAAATGAAAGCCTGTATTTTACAACAATTTAATATCTAACAACAATATGTCCAATAACGATAAAGAAGTACATGCTGTTTGTGAGAACTTCTTGGATAGTGAGGAAGGAGAACTTAGAATTTGATATGTTTGTTTTTGAACATTAGTTATTAGTATTACATTTTAAACATAATACGTAAATTTTACAAGTCATAAGATATGTGTGATATGAAAACTGGTCAAGTTTAGTGAGCAAACTATGAAAGGAGTGATTCATTGATATCCTTATGCGAAATTGGTGAAAAAAATTGTAATGAAATCAGAAATGGTTATAATTATACAAACATTGCAAGAAGTCATTTATTAACATTGTCAGACACAAATATTGAGAAGTAAATTGAAAATATTTGCACTTAATTATAATTTAGTATTGTGTTTCCACCAAAAGTCGCCAAATCCACTACCGTTGCGTGCAAAACTTGCCTTATCCAAAATTAAATTTTGATTTACTGCCATATTATTTGAGAATCATTTTCAAGAGAATACATGCATCTTTAAGGGTCTAGTCCGGACATTATTACATTAAAAGAATTTTCAAATGTTCTGCTGTTTCCTAATTTTAGTTTTTCACGTTTTCTGAAAATTCGTTTTACCTGAATAAGGCGAGTTTTGTTCTTGACGGCCTCATATGTTTACACTAGGATGCACTACCTGTCCTCTGAATCAACTGTGTTTATGACTTTGACCCCATATTCTGGCTTTTATTTTGGATATGGATAAGATTTTGGTTTTGCTATTTACATAAATATGTACCATATTTATATGCATTTTATATAGATAGATATATGTGAGTTTGCCAGTCATATGTTCTTTTTAAGAAACAGTACAAGTATTTTCCTTTTTTATTCCATGTATGTTATAATGTAGGTACTGTATGGCAAATATTTCTTGCTTTGCTATTTAGTTAAAAATTGTGCCCTGCTTTCCTTGGAGGTGATGCCACAGAAAAAGATATTGTAATATTGTATTCTTTCATGATGATGCGCAAATTCTCATGTTGTTCAAAACTAGATGGCAATACTGCTTATCAGCTTATCAAAAACACATTGCTGTGCATGGTTCTTCACTAATAATCATTTTCTTTAGACCTCAAACTTAACTAAAAGTGAATTTACATGAATTTTGCTCTGATTTTAGCTTGGCTTTTATTTCAAGCAGAATCTAGGAATTCAATGGACTTAGAAATGAGTTCTTGACTTATTTCAGTTACAATAAATCATGCACACAATTTTATGTTAAATGTAGCTAAAAATAACTGTAAATATGAGAATGTATCAGTTTCAGCTCTTGTGTACTAATATATGTGTAATTGGCAAATAATATTCTGTAAAAATTGTGTAATACAAGTTTTCTATAAGTAATAAACTTTATTTTGGTTTCAATTAAAAGAATATAATCCCACTTTGGACTCCACTATCTGTAATCACCTATTTTAGTCTAGAGTACTGTACACTGTAACAATAAATGGTTCCTTATTTTCAATTTGAGAACCTGGCATCCATAATTACTTGTCTCATTTAATTATTGATATACATGCTAGTTCTGCAGAAAGTTAACATGCTCCTACTCTCTTTCTGTGAATGCCGTGTAGAACAAACATGATATGCATTCACAGAGAGTCAATAGGAGTCATGGCAACATTCTACAGAACTACAGTGAAATTACCGAAGATACACCATTTGTGTTCCTCGTATTGGATACTTGTTAAAAGTATCTTCATGTTTTCAACTGTCTCTTTCATTTGAACTGAATGTGCGACAGGAATGGACCCATACACATTCCCACTATGCAGTAACATGCCTTTCAGGCTCCTCTTTGATGAATCTATAAAAAAGTCTCCACTGAGTAGGATCATGTTCAATGTCATAAAAGTGCATTAACTCGTTTATGTTATTGCAGTAAACCAAGGACTCGATCTGTGAGAAAAAAGGAACTAACTCTTGTTCTCTGTGTCTGTACCATGAGTAATGTGTTCCTGGTTCTTATTTTTAAGACGGGAGCCTAGTAACTCTGCAGATTCCTTAGACAAATTCAAATCAGGTACTAGATCATTCAGTTCACTCTGAGAGAACAGTTGTGGAGTCACGTCGTATTTAGGGTGGTAGACATCATCAGAATTGTCTTTGGTGATTGCATGAGGTCCACTTTCAATACCATCTTCTTCCAAGTTCTCTAAAACAGCTGGAGGAAGAGGAGCAGGCAGATCTTCTCTGTGTGATGGCTGAAGGAATACTTGGATACACAATGTGTTTCTTATTTTTCGAATTGCACCCCTGAACATTAACTAAACAGAAATAACAGTCTTTAAGGTGGTCTTTAGGCTCCCTCCACACCATAGGAATTGCAAATGGCATGCATGCTTTCTTTCCTTTTATCCACAATCTTAACCTCTCAAAACAATAGCAGAAAATTGTCTTTGGAGCCTAGGCCTTGCCTTGGTCACCAAGTTTCATTTTAAAATAAGCATGGTACACTTTTTTCACAAAGTCTGTTATATCAGTTCTCTGCTGAAGCACTTATAATTTCCACAAATGTAGCAGAAAACATTTGGATTGTTCACACACTTGCTTGTAGACATAATGTATTTATAACTTCAATCACGATATAGCACTGGTAATGTAAGCCTCTGATATGAACAACAACAATGCCTACATTACAAATAGCAACCAGCATCTACAGGTGTAACAACCTAGAGACGTATAAGTCTGTATTGAGAAATTTCCCTCCAAGAAGTGATAAATTTCCCTTCATCAATACTCGTCATCTACTGGCTCAACTCTATATTTTTGAAGTGAAATTCTGAAAAAACTGTACATGATAGAAAAAAACTAAAAGCAATTCTGAAATCAGCATAAAAAAGTGAGTGAGAATCACTTATTAGTTTTCAGTCATCCAATATCATGCGGACTAGTGTAATTGAATAATCTCAAAAGGTCTGTGGCCCCTCAGATCACCTGACCTAACCTTGCCAGACTTTTTCTTATGGAGGCATCTTAAAAATAGAGCATATAAGAATAGACCTTGGACAACTGCTGAACTCTGTGAGTCCATTAGTAATAAAATAAGCAACATTGGTGAGGATACTCTTCGTAGAATGTTCATAGAATATGGTGAAACAAGTACAGATATATATGGATGACAGTGGAGGACACTTCAAACATTTGCTCTAAGGAACAATGAACAATGTAATCTCCCAATTGTTTATTATATTCTCTCAAAGTTGCACATGTGTCCAATTATTGGTTCAAGAGCTATGGCCCTTAAAGTTCAGGTTTATATAGGTCACACTGTATTAAAGCTATAAGCAGGTATAAATGAAGCAAGTAATGTAAGCACGCAGTATCAAATCACAAAGAAATCATTCCTGAATACAGCATTCTATATCATCGTAGCCAAGATGATACTATGCAGTGACTGGTTACAAAAGCATTCTGTAGATCACTGTAGCCAGGGCTGCTGGGGGGGGAGGTGCAAGTTGTGCCATCAGGAGCATTTTGGGGGAAATTCAGAATTCAACATTTTAGGGAATACAAAAACTTTGAAGTAAGGTAATATAAACACCTTAATTACAATTTTTAAATGAGTATTGTAATTGTTAATTCAGATTGTATCTTTAAGTTTGTTAGTCTAAATGTGCTATACATAAAATAAAGTAATTTCAAGTACAATTCATACTGTATGGTATAATGTGGCATAAAAAATCATAATTTTTGGAAATGTATAAAAGGAACCATAACATTATAGGCAGGTATGTAGTTGTTCAGAGCATATAGCAGGATATAGCATTATTACACTTATTATATTGATCTAGTTAGATAGACACAATAGATACATTGAAATACCAAGTTATAAAATATACCACCTGTCAAATATTTTTGCTTGATATTTTTTGCTCTAAATATTACGATCTTTTATTGATTTTAACTTTTCAATTATTTGTTTAAGCTTTTATTGTGTACTGGTATCACAATAGCTACTGCAGTACTTATAAGACAGCCCCTTTACAAAGCTTTCCAGCAGTATAAAAAAGAAACTGAATAGTGTAAACTGAGCTCTCAGAAAAATTGGGGGGAACGTGTCATAGTCTTTGGAGGGGATGGACATCCCTGATCATAGCTGAGATGGTATCATACACTAGCTGCTTGAGGAAGCATGTGGCAGTGAAAGCGTTAAAGATATTCATTCTCATGTTATCCCCCATTTACATCAGTAGTTAATCTGCTTGACTAACTTACCTTGAGGACATGAAAGAGAGATCAAAGTAGTACATCCTGAAATTATCACGCTGATGGAAGAAGTTATGAGCACTTATGACAGTAAGTGCTAGCAGCAGACCACTTAAAGCTCCTAGAACAAAGCTCATAGTTGTAGCACTTAGCACAGCACTGGTCATGGTGGCCAAGAGCAGTGTGTCACTAATTGCCTTAGAACGCCATGTTGTGCTGGTCCAGCTGCCGTTCTCCAGGGTTTGTTGGACCTGCATTAAATAACACATTTTATTACAACTTATTAATCTTATAATGTCTTATTAATAATGAAAAAACTACCTTTTCCAGCTGCTCTATCAGCTTAGTCATTGGGTTAAGTGAGTTTTACATCACAAGACATGAGGCCTTCTCTCTCTGCCAACCTGTCTACTTTTGTGAGAGTTTATTTTTATTTGCAGTCTGTAGTTTTCAAATAACATAGGAAAAGTTAAAGAGAAAAGAGACAGAGTAAATAATAACCCCATCTTCAAAAAGTAGGTCATAATGGACCATGTGAGCCATGAATGGCTCCCCTTTCACAGAAACAGTGATTGCTGATTTAAGATCCAGTGCTAGCAGCATTTTCATTTTACCACCAGAAAGGACATTGTTGGACGGCATTGCACAAGATGATGTGGTGATAACACATCATTGGTGATGTGTACAGATGAGCTGTGATATATGGTTCACGTGGATGGTCCTTGGGGTTTGTCATAGTGGAAAAGCAGCAAAGGATGAACACATGGAGTCTTTGGTAAGCCAGCAACAAAGGAACTTCTTGTAACTCTGCATGGGGAAGTGGCACACTCACATCCATTTTCGGCTTATTCCAAATTTATATTTAACATTCCTGGTCTGTAAGTACTATTTCAAATTATAATCTCTGGACGTGTTGTAAACATTTATCAGTGCATAGGAATAGAGTGAGCGGTTTAAATTGAGAAAGGCAGAATTAAAAATTAACTACGAGTATAAAGCAGCAAGAGAACTAAAGACTAAGCTTTAATTTTAAATCATCAAAGGCAACAAGAATAATTATGAACTTGAATTGTGAAATTATTAATGACATTTCAAGTTAAAATGTATATATTATATATAGCTGCAAGTTAATCTAATGTTCCATTTTTATACGTGTTAAACCTCTGTTCTTATTTCCTTTACCTGCAGTCAGAGATATTCAAAGAAAACCTTTCACCATCTCTGGGGGTTTAATTTACATTAGTTAATTAAAAATAAAGTAAAATGGGCCCAACAATGGTAGGAATTGAAACAGTGAAATTAAGCATAGTTTATTGAGAAGTATGATAAGTGTTACAAAATATATAATAAACGTTACACATGTCAAAATATCTATACATTCATCCCAGATGTAAATTTCATACAATACCTAGAACAATTGCTTTTAAATTAGTATTCTAACAGATAGTTTGCTTACCTTTCGCTTAAGTGTGTGATAGAAACCATCGTCTTTGAATGTGTAAGGTGAGTTACGTGGGGTTCTTGCAGAGCGCACTAGAAACTGTTTCAGCAGCTGCTCGGGTTTCCTGTTTACGTGATAGGTCTCAAAAGCCTCTGTGATGTCAGTCCCCTGTAAGGATAGAGCAATAACAATATAGCCAGTAATTTTCCCTTAATAAGTCTTAAAAGTAATGTTATTAACTTACTCTCAAAAGTTTTGCAGTTTAAGAATTGAATTACATAACTTTAAGGTTTCTATTAAAATAAACATAGCAGAGTATCCAATAGCCACACACTGGTCATTTGCCTGAGCTGTTTATTATTTTAATCATAAGTAATAAAAGGAGGAAATTAAGCCAATGAAGTGGCAGTTGGCAGCAATTATGGTTAGATCACAAAAAAGAGTGTTCAGCTGTTACTGCAAAAAAGAATTATAATTAATTAACTGCTGTTAACTGTTAAAATAACTATTTAACTGATAGAAAATGCATTAATGAACTAATACATTCTCCTAATTCATTTCCTACTCCATCATCTTATTCATCTTCTTTCTTCCTCCTCCTCCTTCTTCACCTCCTTTTTTCCCCTCCTCATCCTATTTCCCTTCCGTTTACTTGTTTTCTCCTCCTTTTTGTCCTCTACCACCACCACTACCACCACCACCATCACCACCGCCTCCTCTTCCTCATTCCTGTTCTTCTCCCTTTTTCTTCTTCCTCCCCTCTACTGCTCCTTCTTATTTTCCTCCAACTTATTTCTGCTTTCTTCTCCTTCTTATCTATATGTTTATCCTCCACATCATCACCACTATTCTTGCTTTCTTCTTCTCTTCTCCTCTTTCTCCTCCCCTTTCATCTTCTTTTCTTTATGTTTATGCTCTGCTGCTGCCACCATCACCACCATTCTTGTTTTCTTCTTCTTCTCCTTCCTCCTCCTCTTTCATCTTCTTTTCCTTTATGTTTATCCTCCCACCACCCCCACCATCCTTGCTTTCTTCTCCTCCTCTTTCACCTTTTTCCTTTATGTTTATCCTCCACCACCATCATCATCACCACCATTCTTGTTTTCTTCTTCTCCCCTTCCTACTCCTCTTTCATTTTCTTTTCTTTATGTTTATCCTCCACCACCATCACCACTACTACCACCACCGCCACCATTCTTGTTTTCTTCTTCTCCTCTTCCATCTTCTTTTCTTTATGTTTATCCTCCACCACCATCACCACTACTACCACCACCGCCACCATTCTTGTTTTCTTCTTCTCCTCTTCCTACTCCTCTTTCATCTTCTTTTCTTTATGTTTATCCTCCACTAATGCCACCATCACCAGCATCCTTGCTTTGTTTTCCTCCTCTTTCATCTTCTTTTCTTTATGTTTATCCTCTGCCACCATCACCACCACCACCACCACTACTATCACCACCACCACTACCACCACCACCACCATTCTTGTTTTATTCTTCTCCTCCTCCTCCTCGTTCATCTTCTTTTCTTTATGTTTATCCTCCACCACCGCCACCATCTCCACCATCCTTGCTTTCTTCTCCTCCTTTACCTCCTCTTTCATCTTCTTTTCTTTATATTTCTCCTCCGTCACCACCATTCTTGCTTTCTTCTTCTCCTTTTCCTCTTCCTCCTTCTCTTTCATCTTCTTGTTTGCCTTCTGTTTCTTCAACCTCTCTTGTTCCTCAATGCCTTATTTTTGTCGCCATCCTCCTCCTTCTTCTCCCACCCTTCTTCTTTTCCTCATCCTTAAGCTCCTCCTCCACTTTCTTCTGCTTCTTCTCCTCTTTACTCTCCTTCTCCTCCACCACCAATCTCATACAGTTTCCATTTGAGTACCTTATGTGATTGTAAGACAAAATGCCTGCTCTTCCTTTCTCTTGCATTTCTTACCTATGAATCACCAAAATGGCAATACATCACACATCATGCGTAATTGAGTTGCCTGTCTCTAGTCTACAACAATTATTTATTTTTTGTCCTGAATGTTTTAAAATCTTGTACTGCTATCTTATTAGGTACTAGCTGCTATAATCTATTGTGGCATGGGTGTCTTTTTAAACCTGAAATGGTAATCTAATTTAATTTACTTACCCGCATATTTTTTAATTAATATTGTACAATGATCTAGAAGATTTGTATGCTGAAGCCTCCCCTTTAACCTTATAACTGTAATTTTGTAGTCTTGTTACAGACCCAACAAAAATCTCATGTCCAATGGTTATGAAATATTGGTAAATGTTGTATTTCTAATTTCCTTAATCTCGCTCTTCCAAATTCTTGAAATAGCATATAACTTGTATGTTTTTAGCAATGAAAGAATTATCAGAATGGTTGAGTAGTTTTTAGATAATCGAGCAAATAAACTTTAAAACTCTTGCACCTTCTCTTTGGCCGTGTAGTAATTTAATGGCATAAAAGGTTCACGATTTTTATCTAATACAGTTTTCATCAATATTCAACGGAATAGGTGTGAAACTGGTCAATATGAAGATTTCAAAAAAAATTAAATTCAGTTTTATTTATGGACCTTAGCGTCCATTTTATATTGGGCATGAAAGACCGGAAATGTTGATCAGATGCCTCTTTATCAGGCTTGAGTTTTACGCCCGAAAAAATCCATCGTCCTTCGCCGGGTTTGAACACGCGACTTCGGGAACTAGAGGGTAGCATAGGAACCCTAGACCACGGAGGACGACTATGAAGACTTCCTATCCCCAGACCACCGATTTAAACATTTTCATGATGGCGCGGTTATGGTTATCTGAAAGTGAGGTGGAGGATTTTGCACTTAAGTGCACATTTGCCTATTGTGCTTCTGGAAACCTCCAGGAGGAAGGGTGAAATGAGGGGAAACAGAAGGTGACCAGATCCGGAGCGGCAGATTCGGAACAAGCGGGGTCCCTAACGTCTCCAGATATTATCCTGACGCTGGTGGGAACTCCACGAGAGGTCTCTCTGAGGGCGCGTCCACACCGTAAACCAGGGCAAAGCAAAGCAAACTCCACCATCATCCACTCTCTGATCCTTCGAACCGAAAACATAGGTAATGAAATGACAGGAAATGGGGGACTGGAAAATTTGCTGCGTTATATAATCCATCTCAACGTTCGTCTACCAAAGAGGGAAAACCGCGTAAAGACCCAAGGTCAGCGTGGCCGGTTCCACGGGAATTGATCCCGGGAATTCCCGAATGCGAGACATCTCGCTCGGGTTGGAGATGGCAGAGATCCGTAACTATTAACATAAATAATCTTCTTTGCTCTTAATAATAAATATCGATTGAACAATTTCTGATGTTATGCTGGACAAAATTTGCTCTTTTATTATTTAACACGCACTAATAATAAACCTGACTACAATACACAAGATGAACCATTTAAGTTGAGACTACAAACTCTTCAAAACTAAGCTTGCGGAAAGAAATGTTTTAATAAAAGTGCTTGATATTATGGGGGGTAAGCAAATGCCATTAGTCGTGTTTTACTTGGAGGACGTTATGACGATCATTTTAGGGTCAATTTGATTTTTTTTTAATTGGAACCTACATTTTGTATGTTGTTTTATCATTAGAAAATGGTTTATAAAAAGCTGCTTAATTTGTGATGAGGAATAAGGAAAAAAATAAAAAATGTTGTTCCCAATTACGAAACGTAACTAGTCTCTCAAATGATCACCCATGGATAACCCAACCATTCATTGCTCTCTTCGTACACGGCCATTCAGAATTTTCGCTGTTATTTACGTTGATGTAAGAACAATTGCAAAGCGCTTTACACAAATGTGGTTTAGTTTTTTATGAGGATTGAGAAAACAACTTAAAAAATCTGATGTGTTACACTCACATGACTTTCTCTACTCTTGTACAAACTATTTTTACAAACGCTTATTCTCCATATGCTTCATGTTAATCGAGATATCGAGATGTTAATCTTATTGGTAATTTTCTTGTAGATTCAAGGGGAATTGGTAGGCTTTAAGCTATAGTAAAATATTTTAAGAGCTGGTTGCTATCTGAAGTATTCCATTCTCTTTGCATTACCAGGACAAAAAAAAAAGGAATAACGAATTTGAGAAAAAATATAAGTATTGGAAAATTTAAGGGGGTAACAAGCATATCTCGAAAATGGTTCACTCAATAACAAAAGTGTATATGACATATTTTAACGCGATCTACATTTTTTGTGTAGTAAAATTTAGTCTGTCTCTTATGGTTTACCAGTTATGCAAAAGTCGTTCACAATGAAGAATACTTTTGGAGACATTCCCAAAAAATTCGAGATATACATTTTATTTGTCATGAAAATATCTTAAACATATGATATTTTAATCAAAATCGTTAGAGCCATTTTTGAGAAAATTAAAATTTTCGAAAAATGTTTCATGTAAAGGGTAATCTGGGGTGGGGGGATTTTCTTGAAAACCTTCGTGTCGCATCTCTGGAAGATACTGAACCTAAATACCAAGTTTGGTGTTTATCCGACTGTTCGTTTCTGAGTTATGCTGTTCACAGACACACAGACACACACACGGACATGTTTCCAAAAATGCTTTTTTTGGATTAAGGGGGCCTCAAAACATATATTTCCGATGAAATCTCGGTATCGAATTTTTGGGTGGAATACAATACTTCCCCTACTTACTATACGTAGTAGAGAAAGTAAAAAAGAACAATAAACAATTTTAATGCATGCCATTAAACAAAGGAATGAAAGCTTGGCATAAGTAGAGGGATCGGAAATGTAATGGATCTGCATTTAGATAATGTTTCCTCTATCGAATTTTGACGTTGGCTTGGCTAAATTGGAAGTAGGTGAAAAAATGCCATTGGTCAGTTAAAAACTAATGAAATCCCAATGTGCAAAATCGACTTTCACTTTGTGATCGATATGCATTCTCGTTCTCGTTACCGGGGCTGTTGTGAATCAAAATTTCTTGCTTCCCGTTCTCGTTTCCGTTCTGGTTACCGTTACCGGGTGGTTGTGAACCAGCCTTTATAGTTGTATACCCGGACCGCTCGACACCGACCTCCCGATAACCCTGAGCTATAGCCGCTGTTACAATATCGTAGTGCTATAAGTCGGATCCGATTTTACTTTGTTTTGCTTGTCTTCTGTTTTCTTAGTTGCTAAATCGTTGCCATTCTACATATTTCTTGAAATGAAATATCCACGGCTTTTGTCTTATTTTTACACGCATTCTCTGTGGAACGAACGATGTTCCTTCAGTATTTCAACATATTTGCTTTCCAGTATACGAACTTTGTAAAACAGGAATTGCAATTAAAAGATGTCTTATAGCCTGTATGCCTCGGTAAGAATACGACGTTTCAATGGCGAAAGAATTATCAAAATAGACTGACCGATTCCCGAGATTCGGTATACACACACTTATAAACTTTATTTATAATATAAGTACAGGTTTTATTTATTTGTTGACATTTTAAGCATAAAATGTTATTTTCCTTTCACTCCTTTTTACAGTTCAGGATAATGAACTATAGAAAGGAACTGCTACTGTTTTGTAAAATTCAACTGTGGAACAGCATTTTTTTTAAACTGGCTCTTGCTTTTCTTCCCATAATTTGATTTAAACGTATTATCTCTTTATTACCTCTGGAAACTTCTCAAGGAAGAAGATAATTACAGCTATTTACCTTGAAGGCACTTTTACTTTGTATTTTCATGGGAGGACACAAATTAGTAAACATTAAAAGCATTCTGCGGAAATATTCAGGTTGAGATCCAATCAGTTGTATAACATATTCTTCGAGGTTACCAAGGGTAACCTGTTCAAGCCTTTGTAGCATACAGGGAATTTGTATGTCACCGACCTTGGTCAAGGTTATCCAGATGGAGCCTCCGGGATGCCTGTCTATCCACGTAGAAAGATCGTAGAGGTGATCATGCACCCGCCATAGTCCTTCCGCACCGTCCTCCCTCCTCTTGTCTTCCAACCAGAGTTCGGCAGCCTTCAAGGGCAGATCCCTCGAGCGCGGATACTTCAGGCCCGGCAAACTGGAGCTTGACTTACGTTCACCTCCCATATTTTGCTCTGAACAACGAGAAAAATGTGTTGTGTTGCATTCACATGGCCTATTCTACTCACTCTTCTACAAACTATTCTTCTAAAGCTACTCGAAATTAAAAATTAGTTTTATTTATGGACGCTCTCTAACTGCTATGATTCTTAGCGTCCCATTCTACGAAGGGCATCCAATAAGTAAGTTTTCCTATTTTATAAAAAAACATTACACACAATTGATCATGTTGAATTAATTTTATTTACATTGTACAATCCTTCTGTTACTTTTCTACATAGTCAACATGTTTTTCTAAACTTTTTGGGGACGTGACACAAGTTTTTCCAAGCCAGTGTTGTACCAGGTCTGGTCCTGTGCTCGCAACCAGCTGTTCACTGATTTGACTTCATCATCGGTGTTAAAAGTGCTTACCTTTGAGTTGGAGGAACATGTGAAAATCACTTGGGGCAAGCTCCGGTGAATACGGAGGATACGAGAAAACTTCCAAGTTGAAACTTAACCCAGGCGGAGCTCAGAATGAACCAGAAGTCGGGTCCTGTGCTCGTAACCAGCTGTTCACTTCTGATTCATCTTCGTCACGGTGTTAAAGTGCTTACCTCCAAGATGACCTTTGAGTCAGGGGAACATGTGAAAATCACTTGGGAAAAGATCTGGTGAATATGGAGGATGCGAGAAAACTTCCCAGTTGAATCTTCTGAGCCCCGCCTGGATCAAGATTCAACTTGGAAGTTTTCTCGTATCCTCCGTATTCACCGGAGCTTGCCGCAAGTGATTTTCACATGTTCCTCCATCTCGAAGGTAAGCACTTTTAACACCGATGATAAAGTCAAATCAGTGAACAGCTGGTTGCGAGCACAGGACCCGACCTGGTATAACACTGGCTTGGAAAAACTTGTGCCACGTCCACAAAAATGCTTGGAAAAACATATTCACTATATAGAAAAGTAACAGAAGGATTGTACAATATAAATAAAATTAATTCAACATGATCAATTGTGTGTAATGTGTTTTTGTTTTGTTTATGAAATAGGGAAACTTACTTATTGGTCACCCCTTGTATATTGGGTGTGAAAGACCGGAAATTTTACTCAGAGGGCTCTTTATCAGGCTTGAGGTTCTTTTACGTGCCGTAAATCTACGACACGGGACCACCGGTTTTACTTCTTCCGAAGGAAGGCATGCTAAGGAGTTTTACGTCCGAAAAATAAAATCCATTGCTCTCCGCCGAGTTTGAACCCGCGGCCTCGGGAACTGGAGGCTAGCATGGTACCCTTGTTAATCGTGATGAACTTTTATTTTACATTTACACATTTCGTTGTAGGTATAAGAAGGATACAGTAGGTTAAAGTGATAGTCCATTTTTTAAAATCTAAGCAATGGCCTTGAAATTCCATCTTTCTTGCACTGCAATGAGAAAAAGTGAGTAGCGACTTACCGTGTGAAAAAAGTAACAAAGAATATCTCCAAAATGGTTAATGCCACAACAACTTTTACTTGACTTAAATTGTATGCTTTAACCAGAGTATAGTAAGCTTTTGTCTACTCTTAGGTTTAACTACACAAAATTCATTCCGAATGATGAGGACCTCAAAGGTATTCCCATAAATTCAAGATGTACATTTTATTTGTAAGGTAAATATCTAAAAGTGTGATACTTTAATCAAAATCGTTAGAACCATTTTTGAAAAATCCCAAAACAACGAATTTTTACTTTCTCTACTACGTATAGTAAGTAGCGGAAGTGTTATATTCCACCCAAAATTTCGATTCCGAGATTTCACCGGAAATACATGTTTTGAGACCCCCTGAATCCAAAAAAAAGCATTTTTGGAAACATGTCCGTGTGTGTGTGTGTGTCTGTGTGTTTGTGTGTGTGTGTGTCTGACTGTGAACAACATAACTCAGAAACGAACAGTCGGATCAACACCAAACTTGGTATTTGGGTTCAGTATCTTCCAAGGATACGACACGAAGGTTTTCAAGAAAATCCCCCACCCCAGAGTACCCTTTACATGGAAGATTTTTCGAAAATTTTAATTTTCTCAAAAATGGCTCTAACGATTTTGATTAAAATATCATATGTTTAAGATATTTTTATGACAAATAAAATGTATATCTTGAATTTTCTGGGAATGTCTCCAAAAGTATTCTTTATTGTGAACGACTTTTGCATAACTGGTAAACCATAAGAGATAGACAAAATTTTACTACACAAAAAATGTAGATCGCGTTAAAATACACAATTTATGTCATATACATTTTTTTTGTTGAGTGAACCATTTTCGAGATATTGCTTGTTATTCTCTTAAATTTTTCAATACTTATTTTCTCAAATGGGAATTCGTTATTCGTTTTTTTTTTTGTCTTGGATATGCAAAGAGTTATAATCTGTGGCAAAGGGAATGGTGCTGCACCTAGCAACCAGCTATTAAGAGATATGTATGTGCTTAAAGGCTACTGTTTTTCTATATTGCCCTTGTAAATATATTTTCCCCTTACATCTACAAGAAAATTAGCAATAAGATAGAGTCTGCAAATGTTTATCTCGATTAACATGAAGTAGATGGAGAATAAGCGTTTGTAAAAATACTTTGTACAAGAGTAGAGAAAGTCATGTGAGTGTAACACATCAGATTTTTTTTCTAGTGATGAGACATTACCACTATTTCTCGTCGATACTGATTTTTGAGCACCGATACTCAATACTCGATAATTTATAAAAAAAAATCTGATGTGTTACACTCACTCAATCTACTCTTGTACAAACTATTTATACAAACGCTTATTCTCCATCTACTTCAAGTTAATCGAGATAAACATTTGCAGAGTCTATCGTATTGCTAATTTTCTTGTAGACGTAAGGGGAATATATATTTACAAGGGCAATTTGGAAATACAGTAGCCTTTAAGCACATATATATCTCTTAATAGCTGGTTGCTAGGTGCAGCACCATTCCCTTTGCCACAGATCAATACTCTTGGCATATCCAAGACAAAAAAATGTGATGTGACGCACCCACGAGACTTCCTCTACTCACTCTTCCACAAACTATTCTTACAAAAGCTTCTACTTCTTGTTAATATAGATAAAGGTTCGTTACACATTTCATTGTAGCTATAATAAGAATACAGTAGGCTAAAGCGATAGTCAAACCTGTTCAAAGTCGGTCGCTATGTGATGGCTTTGAAATTCTGTCCACTTTGCATGAACGTTAAAAAGAAAGAAACGAAACGAAAAAAAAAATACAATGGCGATTTATAGTTGAGAAAAGCATAAAGTATTTGAAAATTCAAACCAGTAACAAAGAATATCTTGGAAATGGCTAACGCCTCAAATTATTTATGGGCGTTCTTTAACTGCTGTGGTCCTTATCCCATTCTATATGGGGCGTGAAAGAGCGGTAATTTTGCTCAGAGGCCTCTTTATCAGGCTTGAGGTTCTTTTATGTGCCGTAAACCTACGACACGGGATCACCGGCTTTACTTCCCTTCCAAAGGAAGCCATGCTAAGAATTTTTACGCCCAAAAACAAAATCCATCGCCCTCCGCCGGGTTTGAACCCGCGACCTCGGGAACTAGAAGCTAGCAGGTAACCACTACACCACGGAGGACGATACTTGACATAAAGAGAGGGGGGAGGGGGTGTAGTGAGATTTTGTCTTACGGTTTAGCAGTTATACAAAAAAATCAGAATAAAGAGGACTTCAAAGGATATTTCCAGAAAATTCAGGATATACCTTTTATTTGCATGTAAATATCTTTAGTATATTGTATTTTAATCAAAATCGTTAACAGCCATTTTAGAGAAAATCAAAAATAGCATAACATTTTGCATGTAAAGAGTAGTTTGGTGTGGGCGATGTTCTTGAAAATCTTGGTTCGCATCCTCTTTACATTTTTTACTTTCTCTACTACGTATAGTAAGTAGGGGAAGTATTGCATTCCACCCAAAAATTCGATACCGAGATTTCACCGGAAATACATGTTTTGAGACCTCCTGAATCCAAAAAAAGAATTTTTGGAAACATGTCCGTGTGTGTGTCTGTGTGTCTGTGTGTGTGTGTGTCTGTGTGTGTGTGAACAGCATAACTCAAAAACGAACAGTCGGATAAGCACCAAACTTGGTATTTAGGTTCAGTATCTTCCAGAGATGCGACACGAAGGTTTTCAAGAAAATCCCCCCACCCCAAACTACCCTTTACATGGAAGATTTTTCGAAAATTTTAATTTTCTCAAAAATGGCTCTAACGATTTTGATGAAAATATCATATGTTTAAGATAATGTCATGGGAAATGAAATGTATATCTCGAATTTTCTGGGAATGTCTCCAAAAGTATTCTTTATTGTGAACAACTTTTGCATAACTGGTAAACCATAAGAGATACACAAAATGTTACTACACAAAAAGTGTAGATCGCGTTAAAATACACAACTTATGTCATATACATTTCTTTTGTTGAGTGAACCGTTTTGGAGATATTGCTTGTTATTTCCTTAAATTTTCCAATACTTATACTTTTTCTCAAATTCGTTATTCATTTTTTTTATGTCCTGGACATGCAAAGAGAATGGAATGCACCACATAGCAACCAGCGTTAAAATATTTGACTATCGCTTAAAAGCTATCATATTCCCCTTGCATCTACAAGAAAATTACCAATAAGATTGACATATCGATATCTCGATTAACATGAAGCATATGGAGAATAGGCGTTTTTTAAAAATAGTGTGTACAAGAGTAGAGAAAGTCATGTGAGTGTAACACATCAGATTTTTTTTACTTTCTGTACTACGTATAGTAAGTAGGGGAAGTATTGCATTCCACCCAAAAATTCGATACCGAGATTTCACCGGAAATACACGTTTTGAGACCTCCTGAATCCAAAAAAAGCATTTTTGGAAACATGTCCGTGTGTGTGTCTGTGTGTGCGTCTGTGTGTGTGTGTGTCTGTGTGTGTGTCTGTGTGTGTGTCTGTGAACAGCATAACTCAAAAACGAACAGTCGGATAAACACCAAACTTGGTATTTAGGTTCAGTATCTTCCAGAGATGCGACACGAAGATTTTCAAGAAAATCCCCCCACCCCAGACTACCCTTTACATAGAACATTTTTCGAAAATTTTAATTTTCTCAAAAATGGCTCTAACGATTTTGATTAAAATATCATATGTTTAAGATATTTTCATGACAAATGAAATGTATATCTCGAATTTTCTGGGAATGTCTCCAAAAGTGTTCTTCATTGTGAACGACTTTTGCATAACTGGTAAACCATAAGAGAGAGACAAAATTTTACTACACAAAAAATGTAGATCGCGTTAAAGTATACAATATATGTGTCATATACATTTTTTTTGTTGAGTGAACGGTTTTCGAGATATTGCTTGTTATTCCCTTAAATTTTCCAATACTTATACTTTTCCTCATATTCGTTATTCATTTATTCGTTATTCAACATGTCCGTGTGTGCGTGTGTGTCTGTGTGTCTGTGAACAGCATAACTCAAAAACGAACAGTCGGATAAACACCAAACTTAGTATTTAGATTCAGTATATTCCAGAGATGCGACACGAAAGTTTTCAAGAAAATCCACCCACCCCAGACTACGCTTTACATGGAACATTTTTCGAAAATTTTAATTTTCTCAAAAATGGCTCTAACGATTCTGATGAAAATATCATATGTTTAAGATAATGTCATGAGAAATGAAATGTATATCCCGAATTTTCTGGGAATGTCTCCAAAAGTATTCTTCATTGTGAACGACTTTTGCATAACTGGTAAACCATAAGAGATAGACAAAATTTTACTACACAAAAAATGTAGATCGCGTTAAAATAAACAACTTATACTATATACATTTCTTTTGTTGAGTGAACCGTTTTCGAGATATTGCTTGTTATTTCCTTAAATTTTCCAATACTTATACTTTTTCTCAAATTCGTTATTCATTTTTTACTTTCTCTACTACGTATAGTAAGTAGGGGAAGTATTGCATTCCACCCAAAAATTCGATACCGAGATTTCACCGGAAATACATGTTTTGAGACCCCCTGAATCCAAAAAAAGCATTTTTGGAAACATGTCCGTGTGTGTGTCTGTGTGTGTGTGTGTCTGTGTGTCTGTGAACAGCATAACTCAAAAACGAACAGTCGGATAAACACCAAACTTAGTATTTAGATTCAGTATATTCCAGAGATGCGACACGAAAGTTTTCAAGAAAATCCCCCCACCCCAGACTACCCTTTACATGGAATATTTTTCGAAAATTTTAATTTTCTCAAAAATGGCTCTAACGATTTTGATTAAAATATCATATGTTTAAGATAATGTCATGAGAAATGAAATGTATATCTTGAATTTTCTGGGAATGTCTCGAAAAGTATTCTTCATTATGAACGACTTTTGCATAACTGGTAAACCATAAGAGACAGACTAAATGTTACTACACAAAAAATGTAGATCGCGTTAAAATAAACAACTTATATTATATACATTTCTTTTGTTGAGTGAACCGTTTTCGAGATATTGCTTGTTATTCCCTTAAATTTTCCAATACTTATACTTTTTCTCAAATTCGTTATTCATTTGTTTTATGTCCTGGACATGCAAAGAGAATGGAATGCGCCACATAGCAACCAGCGTTAAAATATTTGACTATTGCTTAAAACCTACCATATTCCCCTTGCATCTACAAGAAAATTACCAATAAGATTGACATCTCGATATCTCGATTAACATGAAACATATGGAGAATAGGCGTTTGTAAAAATAGATTGTACAAGAGTAGAGAAAGCCATGTGAGTGTAACACATCAGATTTTTTTATGTCCTGGACATGCAAAGAGAATGGAAGGCGCCACATAGCAACCAGCGTTAAAATATTTGACTATCGCTTAAAAGCTACCATATTCCCCTTGCATCTACATGAATATTACCAATAAGATTGACATCTCGATATCTCGATTAACATGAATCATATGGAGATTAAGCGTTTGTAAAAATAGTTTGTACAAGAGTAGAGAAAGTCATGTGAGTGTAACACATCAGATTTTTTCTCTAAAAATGTTTTTTTTTTGTGTGTATGGATTCAATTCAGGGAGTATCAAAACGTGTATTTCTTGATATCGAACTTTTGGGTGGAATGCAACACTTCTGCTTACTATAGGTAGAAGAAAAATGGCAGATGGGAGGTTTAAAGTTAGAAGTTGTCAAGGAGTAGGATTATTTGGGGGTGAGGAAGAGCAGAAATGGTGAATGGGTGGTGTATAGTAGGAAGGTAATGGCTAAAGGAAAGGCGGCAATGACAGGAGTAAGGTTGTGCAAATACAAATTAGAAATGCCAACTAAATGGATAGAATGAAAGTATGAAGCATTGGTAGGAGCAAGAGTGCTATATGGAGTAGAAATTTGGGGGGGGGTCTGGATTAAGCAGAAAAATAGAGCAGAGCTACAGAACTTTCTGTAAAAAGCTATTAGGGTTACCAAGATCAGCATCAGGGGAAGTAGCGTTAGTGGAGTTAGGAAGAACAAGAAGAAAGGGAGTGATACTGGAAAGGATATTGAAATTTTGGTTTAGATGCCTGAAAAAAAGATGAAGGGGAAATTTTAAGGATATGTACATATGTAACAACAAAAGAGTACGAAAAATAAAAATAGCTGGTGGACAGGGGTAGAAAAAATTATGGAGAAGATAGGAATGGGAGATATTTGGAGAGCAGGAGAAAGAAATAGCAACGGCTTCTGGATAAGAGTAAGAAGCATAGTGGAGGACATAGAAAGACAAGAGATTAGGGGAAGCTTAGAGAATAAAAAATCACTAGGGTTCTATAGATTAGTAAAAAGGAAATGGGGAAGAGAAGGGTATGTGGATTATTGCAATAGAGCAGAAAAAGAAGCGTTTGCATGGATGAGAACAGGATCAATGTGCCTGAGAGGGCTAAGGGGCAGAAAAAGCGAAATTTGTGAACTATGTGGAGTTGGTGAAAGCACAGAGCATTATATGACAGAATGCAAAGAATTAGCAGAATGGAGACAAGAAGTATGGGAGTAAAAATGGGAAAAAATGGATGGAAAAATAGTAGCAATTAAAATGTTAACAAGAAAAGAAAAATAAGAATATGGGGGAGTTCTTAAAGAAAGAAAAAGAGAAATGTATTATAAAAGTAAGAGAGATAAGAAAGGTAGAAGGGCAAATGGAGGAGGGAGAAGATGGGCAATAGGGATTAAGGGTAGCAAGGGAAGCTCAGATGAGCCAGAAGGCCAGGTGGCAGGCAAAAGGAGCAGCATAGCTGAGGAAATTTGTACATAGGCTAAGTTAGTTTATAAGTGGAACATTGTAAAAAGGATTGTGTATAAAAAGATCTGATGTGTTACACTCACATGACTTTCTCTACTCTTGTACAAATTATTTTACAAACGCTTATTCTCCATATGCTTCATGTTAATCGAGATATCGAGATGTTAATCTTATTGCTAATTTTCTTGTAGACGCAAGGGGAATTGGTAGGTTTTAAGCGATAGTCAAATCCTTTAAGGGCCGGTTGCTATGTGGAGTATTCCATTCTCTTTGTATGTCCAGTACATAAAAAAAACGAATAACGAATTCCCATTTGAGAAAAAGTATAAGTATTAGAAAATTTAAGCGAATAACAAGCAATATCTCGAAAATGGTTCATTCAACAACAAAAAATGTATGTGACATAAATTGTGTATTTTAACGCGATCTATATTTTTTGTGCAGTAAACCTTTGTCTATCTCTTATGGTTTACCAGTTGTGCAAAAGTCGTTCACAATGAACACTTTTGGAGACATTCCCAGAAAATTCGAGATATACATTTCATTTGTCATAAAAATATCTTAAACATATGATATTTTAATCGAAATCGCTAGAGCCATTTTTCAGAAAATTAAAATTTTCGAAAAATGTTCCATGTAAAGGGTACTCTAGGGTGGGGGGATTTTCTTGAAAACCTTCGTGTTGCATCTCTGGAAGATACTGACCCTAAATACCAAGTTTGGTGGTTATCCGACTGTTCGTTTCTGAGTTATGCTGTTCACAGACACACACGGACATGTTTCCAAAAATCCTTTTTTTGGATTCAGGGAGTCTCAAAACATGTATTTCCGGTGAAATCTCGGTATCGAATTTTTGGGTGGAATACAATACTTCCCCTACTTACTATACGTAGTAGAGAAAGTAAAAATGAATAACGAATTCCCATTTGAGAAAATAAGTATTGAACAATTTAAGGGAATAACAAGCAAAATCTCGAAAATGGTTCACTCAACAAAAAGATCTGATGTGTTACACTCTTATAAATCTATTTTTACAAACGCCTATTCTCCATATGCTTCATGTTAGTCGAGATATCGAGATGTCAATCTTATTGGTAATTTTCTTGTAGATGCAAGGGAAATATGGTAGCTTTTAAGCGATAGTCAAATATTTTAACGCTGGTTGCTATGTGGCGCATTACATTCTCTTTGCATGTCCAGGACATAAAAAAAATCTGATGTGTTACACTCACATGACTTTCTCTACTCTTGTACAATCTATTTTTACAAACGCCTATTCTCCATATGCTTCATATTAATCGAGATATCGAGATGTCAATCTTATTTGTAATTTTCTTGTAGATGCAAGGGGAATATGGTAGCTTTTAAGCGATAGTCAAATATTTTATCGCTGGTTGCTATGTGGCGCATTCCATTCTCTTTGCATGTCCAGGACATAAAAAAAAATCTGATGTGTTACACTCACATGACTTTCTCTACTCTTGTACAAACTATTTTTACAAACGCTTATTCCCCATATGCTTCATGTTAATGGAGATATCGAGATGTCAATCTTATTGATAATTTTCTTGTAGATGCAAGGGGAATATGGTAGGTTTTAAGCGATAGTCAAATATTTTAACGCTGGTTGCTATGTGGCGCATTCCATTCTCTTTGCATGTCCAGGACATAAAAGAAATGAATAACGAATTTGAGAAAAAGTATAAGTATTGCAAAATTTAAGGAAATAACAAGCAATATCTCGAAAACGGTTCACTCAACAAAAGAAATGTATATGACATAAGTTGTGTATTTTAACGCGATCTATATTTTTTGTGTAGTAAAATTTTGTCTATCTCTTATAGTTTACCAGTTATGCAAAAGTCGTTCAGAATGAAGAATACTTTTGGAGACATTCCCAGAAAATTCGAGATATACATTTCATTTCTCATGATATTATCTTAAACATATGATATTTTCATCAAAATCGTTAGAGCCATTTTTGAGAAAATTAAAATTTTCGAAAAATGTTCCATGTAAAGGGTAGTCTGGGGTGGGGGGATTTTCTTGAAAACCTTCGTGTCGCATCTCTGGAAGATACTGAACCTAAATACCAAGTTTGGTGTTTATCCGACTGTTCGTTTTTGAGTTATGCTGTTCACACACACACAGACACACAGACACACACACACACAGACACACACACACACAGACACACACACGGACATGTTTCCAAAAATGCTTTTTTTGGATTCAGGAGGTCTCAAAACATGTATTTCCGGTGAAATCTCGGTATCGAATTTTTGGGTGGAATGCAATACTTCCCCTACTTACTGTACGTAGTAGAGAAAGTAAAAATGTATATGACATAAATTGTGTATTTTAACGCGATCTACATTTTTTGTACAGTAAAACTCAGCATAACTCAGAAACGAACTATCGGATAAACACCAAACTTGGTATTTATGTTCAGTATTTTCCAGAGATGCGACACGAAGGGTTTCAAGAAAATCCCCCCACCCCAGACTACGCTTTACATGGAACATTTTTCGAAAATTTTAATTTTCTCAAAAATGGCTTTAACGATTTTGATTAAAATATCATATGTTTAAGATATTTTCATGACAAATGAAATGTATATCTCGAATTTCCTGGGAATGTCTCCAGAAGTATTCTTCATTGTGAACGACTTTTGCATTACTGGTAAACCATAAGAGATAGACAAAATTTTACTACACAAAAAATGTAGATCGCGTTAAAATACACAATTTGTGCCATATACATTTTTACTTTCTCTACTACGTATAGCAAGTAGGGGAAGTATTGCATTCCACCCAAAAATTCGATACCGAGATTTCACCAGAAATACATGTTTTGAGACCTCCTGAATCCAAAAAAAGCATTTTTGGAAACATGTCCGTGTGTGTGTGTGTGTCTGTGTGTCTGTGAACAGCATAACTCAAAAACTAACAGTCGGATAAACACCAAACTTGGTATTTACGTTCAGTATCTTCCAGAGATGCGACACGAAGATTTTCAAGAAAATCCCCCCACCCCAGGCTACCCTTTACGTGGAACATTTTTCGAAAATTTTAATTTTCTCAAAAATGGCTTTAACGATTTTGATTAAAATATCATATGTTTAAGATATTTTCATGACAAACGAAATGTATATCTCGAATTTCCTGGGAATGTCTCCAAAAGTATTCTTCATTGTGAACGACTTTTGCATAACTGGTAAACCATAAGAGATAGACAAAATTTTACTACACAAAAAATGTAGATCGCGTTAAAATACACAATTTATGCCATATACATTTTTTTTGTTGAGTGAACCATTTTCGAGATATTGCTTGATATTCCCTTAAATTTTTCAATACTTATTTTCTCAAATGGGAATTCGTTATTCATTGTTTTGTCTTGGATATGCAAAGAGTATTAACCTGTGGCAAAGAGAATGGTGCTGCACATAGCAACCAGCTATTAAGAGATATGTCTATGCTTAAAGGCTATTGTATTTCTATATTGCCCTTGTAAATATATATTCCCCTTACATCTACAAGAAAATTAGCAATAAGATAGTCTGCAAATGTTTATCTCGATTAACATGAAGCATATGGAGAATAAGCGTTTGTATAAATAGTTTGTACAAGAGTAGAGAAAGTCATGTGAGTGTAACACATCAGATTTTTTTTCATTCGGTAATATATAATTAACTATATAACACTCGGAAACATAGTAAGTTTGTGGATTAAGCCTCTGTACTACCCACCCTCATACTTCAGCATATACATGTTTAATACAAAGGTGGAAGGAAAGAACAAATATTTCCATGCACTGTATTATCTCAAGTATTAAGTTTTGTTTCTACTGAATTCACAGATTTTGGTCACCGGAGTAGGTAAACGTAATGGCAGGGAGTGAGCCACCAAGCCACGCTGTTGCAGAAATGTGATTTAGTACGTCAGTTAAATCAGTTTAATTCGCAACTCAGTTAACGCTGCATGTTACATGAGCACCTCTACTCCTTCTCTCATTGTTTTGCATGTTTTCATTTAGACACAAGAGTCTATGGAATATTGCATTCGTTAACCGCAGGAAACGCAATCAAGGTCTATCAAAAACTATAGTCCAGCAACTCTTTGGAGACGCGTGTGATACAATAACTGAAGTCTCGACTACGCTCATTCCATATCAAGCATAGAGTTAAACCATCAACTTTCAATAATGCAAAACTTAAACATTTAAAAGTATCGGAGGTTTATCTCAAAGTAGTAAGCATACTTCGATGCCACCGAGTATCGAGAGTATCGAGGTATCGTAGGTATCGACGTCCCATCCCTAACTTTTTCCATGTAATGGGTAGTTTGTGGTGAGGGGATTTTCTTGAAAATCTTCGTGTCGCAGCCCTGGAAACCGCAGAACATAAATATCAAGTTTGATATGAAAATGTTGAAATAAAAATAAATGTTGATCCTTTATTAATTTCTGTATTTCCAATTAATAATTTAAATTCTTCATGAAGTTTATTAATAATTAAATTTCATAATACTTTATTACGTGAGGGAATTAAGCATAAAGATGAAGGAATTAGTAGCAATCCAATTAAAGTTCTTAATCAATTGATAGGTAGATTTATAAAATTTGATGAAGGGTCAAAAACTGAGAATAAATTGGTTATCATTTTCAAATTAAAGTTTTTAATAAACTTTTATTTGAAGTTATAGATATAGTTTTATGAGAAATTATATAAAAATGTATTACATTAAATAGAAAATTAGTATAATTGAGAAAAAGATAAATATGATTAATCAATTTAGGGGTATTATTTGAGGTATACAGATGTATTAATTATTAATAATTTTAGTTTGACATGCTAATGTTATTTTTTAACTAACTTCTTGGTTGATCTATCATCATTATAAGTAATTACTATATTACTATAATTTGGTTTGAGACCACTACTTGAATTTCAGTCATCTAACGATTCAATATAACCGACTTTTCGTTTTCCAGTTATTCTGCTCACAGACACACACACACCTTTTCCTAAAAATGTTTTTTTTCGGATACAGAGGGCCTCAAAACGTATTTTCGGTGAACCCTCTGTATCGAATTTTTTTATGGAATGCAATACTTCATCTATCTACTAAATACGTGGTAGAGAAAGTAAAAATCAAGCTCTTGGTGAAATATTCCATGTGTATTGGCTTTTCATTTAAACTATCCTTAATGCTAAACCGAGTTCACTTTAATTTTAAACCCTTAATTACTTTTTCTTTCAATCTCGTGTATATAAAATTTCAAAATTTATGTGCATCGTTCGCCTAATAATTAAACATTTTAAGGAGGTACTTTATCTAAAGTACGTTTTGTTTTTTATTGTTTCGTTTATATCCTGCCTTTAACTGCAATGGTCTTAGCTCGTATACCGTTGTCATTGGATTTCTCGTTTTTCTTTGGATTTATACATTAGATCACACATATATTCACACTTGCAGACTCTTGGTAGGTAGGGAATAATCTTGGATACAGAAGAATTATTACCCCCTGTCGGGAATTGAACCCCTCGCATAGCATGTAAAGGGTAGTTAAATTATATTCGAACCCATTCGCGGCCTCTCTCTCTCCTTCGCTACTCCCGCTCCAGCTGCCGGGACTTCGGACTGGCAATGCCCGCTCGAAAGTGCGCCGGCGCCACTCTCATTGGTGCAACATTTAATTGCCTCTGTCGTGCAGTAAACATGGTGCATCACTTGTCTGTGGAGGAACACGTGTTTATTTGCAAAGTTTACATCAAACATCAATCTGCTCGCCGTGGGCGCAGGGAGTTTGTTCAAAAGTTTCCGAACTCTATACCACCTACAAAGTCAACCGTACATACGATCGTAAATAAATTTCAAGCCTCGGGTTCAGTGTTGGACAAGAAACATTCGAGGAAGAGGCCAGTGTTAACTGAAAATAAACTGGATGACATTTGGTGTCGATTCAGCACGAGACCAGCTTACGTTTACTTTTGTACCGATCTCCACAAAATGTTGAAATGTGTCAATAAATTTTCTTAAGTCCTGTCTCAACTCCGTGCTCGCAGCGGTTGGCGAGTTGTTTCATGCTATAGACAGACAGACAAAGTGACACTAATACGTGCTCCTGACTAGCAAACACACATAAATAGTAGTAATTAAATGCTGATTTATACACCTAAATACCACGACCTTTATGCACCTTATTGTGTTCTTACCTCCTTGATTTACAATTAAGTTATAACAATGCTTAAATTACACTGCGCATTAAATAATACAGTTTCAAAACGAGTGAAACTTTGATGTGTTGCATTCACACCTTCATTACGCTGCTATACGGCGTTGCACGGTTACCTTTTTAAGGGGACAAGGTGCTCTAAAATGGTCAAAAATCACATTTTTACTTTCTCTACTACGTATAGTAAGTAGGGGAAGTATTGTATTCCACCCAAAAATTCGATACCGAGATTTCACCGGAAATATATGTTTTGAGACCCACTGAATCCAAAAAAAAAAGCATTTTTGGAAACATGTCCGCGCGCGTGTGTGTGTCTGTGTGTATGTGTGGGTCTGTGAACAGCATAACTCAGAAACGAACAGTCGGTTAAACACCAAACTTGATATTTAGGTTCAGTATCTTCCAGAGATGCGACACGAAGGTTTTCAGGAAAATCCCACCACCCCCAGATTACCCTTTTCATGGTTCATTTCTCGAAAATTTTAATTTTCTCAAAAATGGCTCTAACGAGTTTGAATAAAATATACGTTTAGGATATTTTCATGACAAATTAAATGTATATCTCGAATTTTCTGGGAATGTCACCAAAACTATTCTTCATTGTGAACGACTTTTGCATAACTGCTAAACTATAAGAGAGAGAGACAAAATTTTACTACACAAAAAATGTAGATTGGCGTTAAAATACACGATTTATGATATATACATTTTTGTTGTTGAATGAACCATTTTCGAGATATTGCTTGTTATTCTCTTAAATTTTTCAATACTTATTTTCTCAAATAGGAATTCGTTATTCATTTTTTTGTCTTGTATATGCAAAGAGTATTAATCTGAGGCAAAGAGAATGGTACTGCACATAGCAACCAGCTATTAAGAGATATGTATATGCTTAAAGGCCACTGCAAATACAAAACAAGGGGAACATGGTACGCCTTAAGCGATAGTCAAATATTTTTAGAACAGGTTGTTATGTGTAAAATGTAATTCTTTTTGCATGTAAAAGGATCGTTTCTGCAAATGTTTATCTCGATTAATATGAAATAGATGGAGAATAAGAGTTTGTAAAAATAGTTTGTACAAGAGTAGAGAAAGTCATGTGAGTGTAACACATCAGATTTTTTTACTTTCTCTACTACGTAAGTAGTAAGTAGGGAAAGTATTGTATTCCACCCAAAAATTCGATACCGAGATTTCACCGGAAATATATGGTTTGAGACCCCCTGAATCCAAAAAAAAGCATTTTTGGAAACATGTCCGTGTGTGTGTCTGTGAACAGCATAACTCAGAAACAAACAGTCGGATAAACAACAAACTTGGTATTTAGGTTCAGTATCTTCCAGAGATGCGACACGAAGGTTTTCAAGAAAATCCCCCACCCCAGATTACCCTTTACATGGAAGATTTTTCGAAAATTTTAATTTACTCAAAAATGGCTCTAACGATTTTGATTAAAATATCATATGTTTAAGATATTTTCATGACAAATAAAATGTATATCTTGAATTTTTTGGGAATGTCTGCAAAAGTATTCTTTATTGTGAACGACTTTTGCATAACTGGCAAACCATAAGAGATAGACAAAATTTTGCTACACACAAAATGTTAAAATACACAATTTATCTCATATACAGACAGACACACACACGGACATGTTTCCAAAAATGCTTTTTTTTGGATTCAGGGGTCTCAAAACATGTATTTCCGGTGAAATCTCGGTATCGAATTTTTGGGTGGAATACAATACTTCCCCTACTTACTATAAGTAGTAGAGAAAGTAAAAAAGTCGCTAAATCAATGTCGCCACATTTGAAGATCATTGGGGTTTCATTTCATAGATCCTACGGCTAAGCCATGTCGTCGTACCGCAGTTGCGGCCGAAACATCCCTCGGATACGCTTTGTGTGTTCGGACACTCCCACAGTGTTGGCAGTACTCCATGCCTTCCGCTGTGCTCGAATTGTGAATGTTGGCAACGGTAATGGTTCCATAATACCTCGGGTGTGATGCGTAATGCGTGTTAATTGTTTACAATGAATAGGGTTTAAGTAATTGTGATGTTTTTTATTATTTATGTTGTCTGCAACCTTAATTTGTGTTAGAAAATCTCTTAGAATGTATACATTTGTGTTATGGAATAAAACAGATATGGGTATGTTATGTAAGTATAGTGATTCAGAGTTATTGACAGATACGGGAGTACTGCCGAAAAAATTAAACAACCTAATGGTAAAATAGTCACCTTTAGGCACCGCCAAACCCCTTTGATACATTTATAAGTTATAAAATTGTGAAGATATATAACCCGTTTTAGTTTATTCGTACACATAAGAAATACGTATTTAGTCTAAAATCCGAGGTCTAGACTAATAAGGCAGAGAGAAAAGGATACGCTTGGGCAAGAAGTGAAGTAGTATTATTAAGAGGTAGTAGATTAGTCTTGGGCATTCAGGCGTATCCTTTCTGCAGGCAACAGAACACGGCAATGCACTGAGTTGTAGAGTATAAAGAAACAGAACTATCCCGTAAAAAGCCAGCAATTGATTAATGGGCTTATTTGTATAACGAAGAACTAATTAAAAATACTTTAGGAAAAACAGAGCAAAACTAATTAGAGAATGCAGAAAGTATGTAGGTAACGTCTGAGGTAATAATTCTGATGGTCCAAAAATAATTTAATATCATTAATCCAGAAGTTATTGGCAATTAATCGAAATGCATAAAATTCCACAGTAACTGTTGTGATCTCAGTAATACAGAGTGATTTATGAAGAAATGACACGTTTATTTCTTTGTTTTAAAACGAGTTATGCTAGCGACAACTTATTATACCTGAAATGCAGAGGAATTTTGGGAGATTGGTTACCTCTATAGCAAATGTTGAAAATGTCATCCATCCTGCATACGGCACAACTCAACACGTCGTTCCATGTTACTGGCCACTCGTTGTCAATAGCTTGAATCTCCTGTGTAATATTGCGCTTCAGATCGTCCAACGTCTGGGGACGCGTGACATAGTGTTTTAAGTAACCCCATAGAAAGAACTCCGGCGATTGCAAATCCGGAGATCTCGGTGACCACAGGTTCTTGGAAATTATCCGGTCGTCATTGCAATTAGTGCTATGGATTCATTTGATATATGACGTGTAGCGCCGTCCTGCTGAAAATATCCTTGACTCAGCTCTACATCGTCGAGTTGCTCAGCAAACTCCATGAAAATCCGTCGGTACTCTGCAGTATTCACATTGTTTTAAAAAAAATGGTATCCCAATATTCTCTGTGCGAATACGAGGTGTGATCAAAAAGTTTCCGGAATGACTTCACAACAATGCTTACGCTGAGATTTCTTTAATTCTTACCCAGACTGTACATGCAGCGTTCCTTTCCGATAAAAATGAGAGGTCACGTGACTTCCTGTGACTATGCAGTGATGAGGTAGACGCTCTGAAGTGAATACGTGTTGCATGTGCTGCGATTTTTCCGCGTATCAAAAATGTCAGATTACGAAGAACAAAGAATGAACATCAAATTTTGCTCTAAACTCAGTAAAAGTGCAACAAAGGCCTATGAAATGTTAAGAAAAGCTTACGGGAGGAATTTATGGGCAAAACTCAAGCATTTGAGTGGTTTACGAAATTTAAAAGTGGTGTGACATCAGTTAAAGATGCAGAGCGTTCGGGCGACCCTGTGTTCCAGCAAAACTGATGAAAATATCAATCAGGTGAGGGAAATGGTCTTAAATGATAGGCGCATTACAATAAGAGAACTTTCTGACTCATTAGGACTCTCCTTTGGAAGTGTTCAAAGCATTTTGAAAGACAATTTGGTCATGTTCCTGCATCATGACAATGCGCCTGCGCACAAAGTCCTTTCTGTTCGCCAATTTTTGGATAAAAATAGAATGAATACTGTTCCCCATCCCGACTATTCTCCAGATTTGGCATCAGTGGACTTTTTTCTTTTCCCGCGACTTAAAACGCGGCTCCGAGGACACCGTTTTGAGGACATTGATGTCATCCATCGCGAATCGCAGAAGGCTCTGAACATGTTGAAAGAAGAGGACTTCCAGAGGAGCTTCCAGCAGTGGCAGAAGCGCTGGGACAAGTGTATCAACTCGCAGGGAGACTACTTCGAGGGTGACAGTGCAGATTAGACAAAACAAACTGTTGTGTAGTATTTATGGCGTCATTCCGAAAACTTTTTGATCACACCTCGTATTGCGCACCAAACTCCGATTTTAACCGGATACATATGTGAGTTCACATAGCCGGATAAATGGAACCATGCTTCATCTGTGAATCATGTGATGGACAATATGGCAAGATTTTGCACAATGAACGCCTGAACCCAACGACAATAATTCAGTCTATCCTTATCTGGTTCCTGTAACTGATGGACAACCGTAATCCTATACGGCTTTAGGCCTGCACTTTTCACAGCTCTCTGACACAGCCCTGTCTCCTGCGACAAATGTCTTAATGTTTTTTTTGGGTGACTGATCCAGTCGTGCTCTTACAACAACCGTGGCAAGCCTAGATGGACGAGTTTTGCCTTTTTCACTCACCAGAGATCGAGTTGATTCCAACTTGTTTACCAATCCCAGTATTGTGTTTCTTTGGGGAGGATTCCGAACATCAAATTCTCTCTGGTATGCCCTTTGAATAGCTGTAATTGAATTCGTAATCCAGTATTGCTTTACAAGGAAGCGTCGTTCATTTAATGTGTACTCCATTTTCACGTTGACTAGGACAAAATCTCAAAAACAGTTGCCGACAATAAAAGTAACAATTACGAATAAAACATAAACAATGCGCATCTAGTGACAGGCAATCGAAACTCCATAACATTCTGTTTAATTTGGTGCTAAAATTGGGGCGCTGAGTGAATTTCGAACAGAATAATTAAGGAAAGAAATGTGTCAGTTCTTCATAAATCACCCTGGAATAAAACTAGCACCATTATAAAACCCGCAGAAAACCAACAGTGTTATCAGTCTTGTAAATATCAATTAATAAATGAGCCCGCAATGTTACTTGCAAGATTTTCTTTACAAAATAAAAGTTTAGGCGACTGTTCGCATCTTTGATAAATTTCAAACCCGGTAGCGTGGGTTACGCGCAGTACTTTACTAGGATCTTCACCAAGTTGTAAGGGAAACACAGCGTTCTCCTTCAAACGAATTTTAAGTACGCTTGAGGATACGCAAATCTGAACAGCACCAATGAGAAATATAAAATAGTGACATATGGTAAAGTATTGGAATCTGTAAGCCATTAAACAAGCAAAATACTAAGTGCGTGATTAATTAGTACGCGAGTGTGTCGGTGAAGTAAAGAACAAAAGAACGACAGATTAGCAAAGGGAAAGTGCGTCATAATAAACTTGCAAGTGGCATAGTGATTTTGACATCATCATTGAAAGTGAACCATTTGTTACTTTCTCTACTACGTATAGTAAGTAGGGGAAGTATTGTATTCCACCCAAAAACTCGATACCGAGATTTCACCGGAAATACATGTTTTGAGACCCCTGAATCCAAATAAAAACATTTTTGGAAACATGTCCGGGTGTGTGTGTGTGTCTGTCTGTGTGTGTGTCTGTGAACAGCATAACTCAGAAACAAACAGTCGGATAAACACCAAACTTGGTATTTAGGTTCAGTATCTTCCAAGGATGCGACACGAAGGTTTTCAAGAAAATCCCCCACCCCAGATTACCCTTTACATGGAACATTTTTCGAAAATTTTAATTTTCTCAAAACTGGCTCTAACGATTTTGATTAAAATATCATATGTTTAAGATATTTTCATGACAAATGAAATGTATATCTCGAATTTTCTGGGAATATCCCCAAAAGTATTCTTCATTATGAACGACTTTTGCATAACTGGCAAACCATAAGAGATAGACAGAATTTTACTACACAAAAAATGTAGATCGCGTTAAAATACACAATTTATGTCATATACATTTTTTTGTTGCGTGAACCATTTGTTATTCCCTTAAATTTTTCAATACTTATTTTCTCAAATGGCAATTCGTTATTCATTTTTTGTCTTGGGTATGCAAAGAGTATTAATCTGTGGCAAAGAGAATGGTGATGCACATAGCAACCAGCTATTAATAGATATGTCTATGCTTAAAGGCTACTGTATTTTTATATTGCCGTTGCAAATACAAAACAAGGGGAACATAGTAGGCCTTAAGCGATAGTCAAATATTTTTAGAACTGGTCGCTCTGTGTAAAATGTAATTCTCTTTGCATTGCAAAAGATCGTTTCTGCAAATGTTTATCTCAATAAATATGAAATAGATGGAGAATAAGCGTTTGTAAAAATAGTTTGTACAAGAGTAGAGAAAGTCATGTGAGTGTAACACATCAGAAAATGTTTTTGTCCTGGTAATGCAAAGAGAATGGAATACTCCACATAGCAACCAGCTCTTAAAATATTTGACTATCGCTTAAAGTCTACCAATTCCCCTTGCATCTACAAGAAAATTAGCAATAAGATTAACATCCTGATTAACATGAAGCATATGGAGAATAAACGTTTGTAAAAATAGTTTGTACAAGAGTAAAGAAAGTCATGTGAGTGCAACACATCAGATTTTTTGGATTCAGGGGATCTCAAAACATATATTTCCGGTGAAATCTCGGTATCGAATTTTTAGGTGGAATACAATACTTCCCCTACTTACTATACGTAGTAGAGAAAGTAAAAAATCTTGGAGTTTATATAGACCAAAATGTAAACTGCAACACACAAATTAACATGATGCAAAAAAGTATTCTCAGTAATCTATCCTTTAAAGGTATGAATAACAGTCTGTCAATTTCAATGAAGAAAATACTAATACAAACGCTTATGACGACCCATGTTGACTTTCTTTTTACTAATATAACTGAAATTTCCAATCGAAGACTTCAGCGGGTTCAAAATACGTGTGTACGTTTTGTATGCAATCAACGTATTGATCATATGCCATCATTCGAAACACTGCATCGCTCCAGCTTAGGGAACAATGAACTTTACATTCTTTATCACTTCTCCACCAGCTCCATTCTCGTATCCCAAATTATCTAAATGTCGCTTTAAATATACACTACGTGGTCAAAAGTATCCGGACACCTGCTGAAAATGACGTACAAGTTCGTGGCGCCCTACATCGGTAATGCTGGAAGTCAATATGGTGTTGGCCCACCCTTAGCCTTGATGACAGCGTTCAGTCTCGCAGGCATACTTTCAATCAGGTACTGAAAGGTTTCTTGGGGAATGACAGCCCATTCTTCACGGAGTGCGGAACTGAGGAGAGGTATCGATGTAGGTCGGTGAGGCCTGGCACGAAGTCGGCGTTCCAAAACATCCCAAAGGTGTTCTATAGGATTCAAGTCAGGACTCTGTGCAGGTCAGTCCATTACAGGGATGTTATTGTCGTGTAACCACTCCGCCACAACCCGTGCAGTATGAACAGGTGCTCGATCGTGTTGAAAGATGCATTCGCCATCCCCGAATTGCTCTTCAACAGTGGGAAGCAAGAAGGTGCTTAAAATATCAATGTAGGTCTGCACTGCGATCGCAAAACAACAAGGGGTGTAAGTCCCCTCCAGGAAAACACGACCACACCATAACACCACCACCTCCAAATTTCACTGTTGGCACTACACACGCTGGCAGATGACGTTCACCGGGCATTCGCCATACCCACGCCCTGTCATCGGATCGCCACATTGTGTACCGTGATTCGTCACTCCACACAACGTTTTGCCACTGTTCAATCGTGTAATGTTGACGCTCCTTACACCAAGCGAGGCGTCGTTTGGCATTTTCCTGCGTGATGTGTAGCTTATGAGCAGCCGCTCAACCATGGAATCCAAGGTTTCTCACCTCACGCCTGACTGTCATAGTACTTGGAGTGGATCCTGATGCAGTTTGGAATTACTGTGTGATGGTCTGGATAGATGTCTGCCTATTACTCTTTACGACCCTCTTCAAATGTGGGCGGTCTCTGTCAGTCAACAGACGAGGTCGGCCTGTACGCTTTTGTGCTGTGCACGTCCCTTCACGTTTCCACTTCACTATCACATCGGAAACAGTGGACCTAGGGATGTTTCGGAGCGTGCAAATCTCGTGTACAGACTTCTCACACAAGTGACACCCAATCACCTGACCACGTTCGGAGTCCGTGAGTTCCACGGAGCGTCCCATTCTGCTGTTTCACGATGTCTAATGACTACTGAGGTCGCGGAAAATGAGTTCCAGGCAGTAGGTGGCAGCACAATGCACCTAAGATGAAAAACGTATGTTTTTGAGGGTGTTCGGATACTTTTGATCACATAGTGTATTTCTGTCATAATCGAGAAACTCGCTCACGAAACTCTTTCATTCTTGCTATACCTGCCCATAACGCACCCTTCTATTCATCATCATTCACCGTAGCATTGACATACATTTATTGTCCAATCTAATCTGCTGTTATATTATAGTGATAAATATCTGGAACATTAATTTAATATTACTATTCTTTTATGTACTAGCAACTAATACTTCAGCCATTTAGAGTAATGCTTTTACCCATATTACTATTCCGATTAAAAGCCTTTTTGTTATGATTTTTCCTTTTCAGAATTTTAATATATTTGTGGCATCTTTGTATGTTTATGTTTCTATTATGTTGTATTGTATTGCACTGCCTGGTAGAGTGGAAGAGAAGACCTCGTGGCCTTAAGTCAAATCAGGGTAAATAAATAATAAATTCTAATATATGGTATTTTAATCAAAATCGATAGTCACTTTTTAGAAAATAAAAAAAATCGAAAAATGTTCCATGTAAAGCGTAGTTGGGGTGGATGAATTCTCTTGAAAATATTCCTGTAAAATCTTTGGACGATACTGAACTTAAATGCCAGTGCTACATTCACATGACCTTCTCTACCCTCTATTGTTTATTAGTGGGTACACAAATTACTCTTACGAAAGTTTATTTTCTTGTGTGTTTCATTTTAATCGAGATAAACCTTTCCGAAATACCTACAATACACATTTCGTTACAGATACAAAGAAATAGTCATATGTTTAAGAACTGGACGCTATATGGTGGCCTTAAAATTTCATACTGTTTCCATGCAGTCGCGAGAAACAACTGAAAATTTACAGCACTTTAAAAGAAGCGTTAAGTATTGAACAATTCGAACCATTAATAACGGATATCTCGGAAATGGCTCATGGCACAAAAAGGTTTTTTAAATAAATTGTGTGCTTTAAAGAGATCCACGCTTTTTGTCTATCGCTTAACGTTTACCATATATACAAGATTATACAAAATTCCTTCCGAATGAAGAGTTCAAAGGCTATTTCCAGAAAATTCAAGATAAAAATATTTTTCATGTAAAGGATAGTCTGGGTTGGAGGTATTTTCTTGAAAATCTTTGTGTCGCATCTTGGGAAGATCCTGAACTTAAATACCAAGTTTGGTGTTTATCCGAATTTTCGTTTCTGAGTTATGCTGCTCACAGACACACACCACACGCACAGACATAGACACGAACCTTTTTCTAAGAGTGTTTTTTACTTTCTCTACTACGTATAGTAAGTAGGGGAAGTATTGTATTCCACCCAAAAATTCGATACCGAGATTTCACCGGAAATATATGTTTTGAGCCCCTGAATCCAAAAAAAGTATTTTTGGAAACATATCCGTGTATGTGTGTGTGTGTGTGTGTGTGTGTCTGTGAACAGCATAACTAAGAAACGAACAGTCGGATAAACAACAAACTTGGTATTTAGGTTCAGTATCTTCCAGAGATGCGGCACGAAGGTCTTCAAGAAAATCCCACCACCCCAGATTACCCTTTACATAAAGCATTTTTCGAAAATTTTAATTTTCTCAAAAATAGCTCTAACGATTTTAATTAAAATATCACATGTTTAAGATATTTTCATGACAAATAAAATGTATTACATCTCGAATTTTCGGGAATGTCTCCAAAAGTATTCTTCATTGTGAACGACTTTTGCATAACTGGTAAACCATAAGAGATAGACAAAATTTTACTACACAAAAAATGTAGATCGCGTTAAAATACACAATTTATATCACATACATTTTTTTTTCTTGAGTGAACCATTTTCGAGATATTGCTTGTTATTCCCTTAAATTTTTCAATACTTATTTTCTCAAATGGGAATTCGTTATTCATTTTTTTTGTCTTGGATATGCAAAGAGTATTAATCTGTGGCAAAGAGAATGGTACTGCACATAGCAAGCAGCTATTAAGAGTAATCTCTATACTTAAAGGCTACTGTATTTCTATATTGCCCTTGTAAATATATATTCCGCTTACATCTACAAGAAAATTAGCAATAATATAGAGTCTGCAAACGTTTATCTCGATTAACATGAAGTAGATGGAGAATAAGCGTTTGTAAAAATAGTTTGTACAAGAGTAGAGAAAGTCATGTGAGTGTAACACATCAGATGTTTTTTGTATTCAGGGTCCTCAAAACAGTATTACCGGTGAAATCCCAGTATCGAATTTTTGAGTGGAATGCAATACCTTCTCTGCCTACTATGTACGTGGTAGAGAAAGTAAAAATCTCATATGCTGCAATCTCTACCCTACTCTTCTACAAACTACTGTTATCGAGATAAACATTCATTGCACATTACATTGCAGGTATAAGTAAACAGTAGGTTAAAGTGACAGATTTTTAAAAAGCGGATTGCAACATGGAGCTTTGAAATTACGTGTTGTTTGTATGGCCACGAGAAAAGGCGAAGACACTTATCACTTGACATATCAAACCAACAACAAAGCGTCTCTCGGAAATGGTTAACGCTACAAACATTTTTACTTGACGTAAATCCTGTGCTTTAACTAGATAAAGATATGTTTGTGTATCTCTATTGGCTTACAAATTATACAACAGTCACTCAGAATAAAGAGGCCTTCACAGGCTATTCGCAGAAGATTGATATAGGTACATTTTACATGTTGTGCAAATATCTAAAGGATCTACTAGCGTTATACCCCAAATCGGATCTTGGCTCATCTCAGACGTTGCTTCAGTAGTATGTAAATATACCTTTTGGCACAAGAAACGACACAAGGGACAATTTGTAACACAGGGTTTAGTGCAAAAGCGACCTAAATGTCATACGTTCTGGTACAGATCACGTGATTTTTGCTATTGGAAGGAATCTTTAATTGGTTTTAATTGGGTTTAAATGGCATCCCCGGACACATGTTCATGTTTAGACCAAAGACGACCCAAATGACATATACGTTCTGGCATAAGAACCGACACAAGGGACAATTTCCCGGACAGGTGTTCATGTTTAGAGCAAAGACGACCAAAATGACATACACAGGGCACGTGATCCTTTGGAGGGAAGGCTTCTTAGCGTCACTTTCACTTTGCAAGGTAAGAAATTGCTAACGTTATCTTATCATTCAGCTGTACAAGTGTCATGATCCTTTCATTGCAAAGGGATGAAATATTTCTCTTTAAGTAACAAATTTGCAACTACTTAAATATCGAGAGTATTTCTTCTACACCCGCCGGATATTTGAAGCGTTTAAGCAGGCTAAATGCATATACTGAGGGAGCTATATAGCAATCATAAAACATCATATAGATTTCAGACATCACTAATGTCATGCTGGATGTAATCGGGACTATTAAGAATCATTACAGATAAAGGATTATAAACTATAATACTCGCGATGCTTCTCTAAATGATGTTTGAATTAGCATCTGTAGCGAAATTAAATTCAATTTTTAGATTGTTACACTTCTTCAAGCCTTCATTTTTTTAACCAATTACATGCATTGTTACATGAATAAACTATCGAATCTCAAAGATTCCCTAATGTTTCTTGTTATGTATAGGCTTAGAAATGGAGAATATAGTCAAGAATACCATTCAACTCAGCAGTCGTTTGCGACATCTCCATCATGGAGAAATTCCTTAAGGATGTAGTCCAGATAGATCGATCATCACATTCATTACTCATTATAAGAGATCAACGCTCATCACAATACCATAATCACCATGAATTCAGCCAATACGCAGACAGCGAAACACTATACACGCGCAGACATCAGCATTCACTACAACAGACATATGCATTAGAATGCGACAGAAGTATCATGGAACGCTTCCCGATTGACACAAAGATCCACCAAAACATAAATCCAGGGTATTCATCACCAAATAACAGACACCTGTGAATTGCATTCACAAACCACAACACACAATACTACTATTACACGTCCTAGATCAATATCATCCCAAACCACAATCCATATCATAGAGCTTTCACCATCCTCCATTAATCAGAATAACATAGAAACCATTGATCTCACTCATCCGTTTCCGATAAAAACAAAACAGAGCCCAGCATTATCATCACATCCGCAACGTATTTCACCACTATCAGGCATTATACCATTATCATCACGACCCCATTTCAGAGATGTACACGTGATTCGAAGGCGTGTCACACTGAGAAGGCTAAACTTTGAACATATGCAACCTCTCCTACCTCCATTACCGCCATTAATCCGTATCCCCTCCTACTACAAAAGAAAACACCTTAACAAACCACAATAAAAACAAAACTCTCAAAACCAACACAAACACACACACATAGAGGTCAATACACAGCCAGCAATGTACACCCACACACTCACATTCATACATTCACAGTTTTCATTAATATCTGTTCTGGACAGGGCCAAACTAAGGAAACAAACAAGGTAACAATCGGCATGACTATTATTCTATTAAATATTAGAATCATAGAACAATATAAAAACATTACTGATAATCTTCAATATGATATCCCTCACATCTAGTTCTCTACAGGAGAACACTTATTACAATGACAAATACAATTCTTTCACTACAATGTGTTATGTTCCAGGACTGCCAGCAAAATTCTACTATAACACAGCAAAAGACCCAGCCCCCACCACATCGCTCAATGCCTGCGATGAAGAATATATCTATCAGCCATTGTCTCCATCCAGTGAATACAAAAAGGTGAGAATTACTCTCACATTATTATGTTTATTGCTCTTGTTATTGTTTCTCTTAATAGCGGCAATCCCATTAAATATCGTTCACGACTAAAAGACACGATTTTGTTATTCTCTTTAAGCATATAACGGTGCATTTCTTTCAGGACACCTACCACTTATCTTTCTAAACATGACAACTAATGGTTCATTTGTTATGTTTCAGAGTCCTAGAAAAAAGCACCAAAGAAGAACGCCAAGCATAACGTAAGGATCTCCACTGAGTTCGCTTCTGAAAGAGCGAATTATCTACATCTTCACACGTCGGGAGATGAAACTGCCGCTATCCTACAAGATCCGCGAATCACAATGCAACAGTGACAAATTTGATTATTCTATGAATACTACAATGTTATTGATAAAAAATGTATAATAAATTCATATACACATCATTATTCAAGTGGGGAAAGACTCCATCTATGTATCGGTCACTGAGGTACTAGGCGGGCGCTACCCTTCTGACTGAGCGAGGGAATCCAAACACCCTAATACAAAGGGGAGTAAATGATATAATAGCCTCAAGCACCCTCCATTATAGGGTGTCCCAAAAATCGGTATACCTAATTTGTTCGTTATGTCGGAAGTGAATGTTCTTTCGGAATACATTATACACTGCCTGCATTTAAATTCTCTCGCTTGCCTAGCTCCTTATAGCAACTAAAGAAAATAACATTCTCATCTCTTTGCTTAAAAGTGTTTCAGAATCAGTGAACGACTGTATGCGGATATTGCCGAAAGATTTCACAATGCATTGGCTTGCTCGAGTGTTTACGAAACCCATTGTTATATTGAATGTTGCAACATGGGGGTGGTTTTTCCTTGTGTCAGAAGAGGAGACGAACCGCTTTTTAAAGTGAACAGATGAGGGGAGATAGTAGGAACAGAAGCCACGGGTCTTGGTATAGTATTTCGGCTAATCTGAAAGTGGAATGAGAATGTCAGATGTTTCTGGAAATAGGAGAAGACATTTTCAGGATATTGATACATCGTTTTTTTTTAAGATTTTAAGAACATTTGGAATATGATTTTTATATTTTTTTCAAGTATCTTTCATATATGCAGGAATATCAGGGCAGGGATTGAAGTAGGCGTTTCGACTGTAACTTAGATCCTGGAACAGGAATTGTGGAGCATTTTAGCATTCATTAGGAACCTTTTCGACATAGTTTATTTATTTTTATCATACTACAGCATTTCAGGTATGGATGTAGGCTTTCAAAGCATTCTGGTGCATTGCAGGGGAATTTCAGGTGTTTCAAAAGCGTTTTGGGAACTGTTCCAGGTAGTTTCAGGGAATTGAGGCAGGTTTTCAAGATTTTCGGAATAGTGTTTTATGTTGCTTTTAAGGTATTTTAACATCTAGGCAGGTATTTTCAGGGTACTGATAGGAGGATTTGTGACTATTTGACGGAATTTTAGGCCGTAAATGTGGCATAGGCACAGATTATTCGAGTGTCCTGAATGGATTTTTTGGAAAGTGAAGCAGCTATGTTTATGTCATTAGAGTAACCAGAAGGGCTCTTTAGAAAGTGTAGCGGCTGTTTTTATGTCGTTAAAGTAACCATGAGGGCTTTTTTAGAATGCCTGAGGTTTTTTTAGATTATCATGAGCCATTTTATACTCTTTTAAGGCATTGTGACACATCCGAGGGTATTTTTTCCGAGTTTTTCATATGCGTATTTAAGACTCTTTAAAGCTATTTCAGCCTATGGAATCAAACATTAGTACAGGTTTTTAGGACATTCTGTTATATTTGAATGAAAGTTTCAGGTGATTCAGAGCAATTTTAGAAAATTTTAGCATGCAATTTCAGGGTATAGGTATCGTTGTTTTTTATTGATGTAATTTTACATCTATGCGGGTATTTTGGGTCTTGGTATAGGTATTCAGATTGAATTTTAGGCTGTGTTTGGGGACCAGGAATTTTAATGCATCTTTATAACATTTTCGAATGTATTTTAAGTATTGAAATTGATGATAATGCCTGGAAATGTTGTGTAGTCTATTATTTTCACTTTATTAATTTTTACACAGATACATCACATTCATTCCAGTAAAATCACTATTAGCGTGCCTTTATACATTGTGAGTGAATAAATGCAATACCTGTCACTAAATGTTAGTTTTCTTTTTATTAAATAAATTGTTCTTTTACTGTATTCATAAGTTCAGTATGATAAAAGTCTATTTGTTTCATTTCCAGAGTCAATGAAATTATATGATAATACAATAAATATTCCTGCATTCTCATCCTCACATTTGATCATGCTACATTTTAATTTACAATATCCAATGGTTAAAATGGCATTTAGCGCAAATGTGCATTGTGTTTAATAGTTAAACATTCGTCGTATTTTTGACATATTAGGTAATTAGTAGCTATTGTCTGCTCAGTGAAATAATTGTCCAATTGCTTTTTTATACTCAGATATTCATCGAACACTATTAGTCTTTTTCCTCACTCGAATAATGAAGTGTATTAAATTTATTATTACATTTTTCATTACTAACACTGTAGTATTCATAGAATGATCCCAGTTGTCACTGTTGCGTTATGATTAGCGGATCCTGTGGCATGGTGGCAGTTTCATCTCCCGACGTGTGAATATGTAGATAATTTTCTCTTTCAGAAGCGAACTCAGTGGAGATCCTTACGTTATTCTTGGCGTTCTTCTATGGTGTTTTTTTTAGGACTCTGAAACATAACAAATGAACTATTAGTTGTCATGCTTTGAAAGATAAGTGGTAGGTGTCCTGAAAGAAATGCATCATTATCTGCTTAAAGAGAATAACAAGATCGTGTCTTTTAGGCGTGAATGATATTTAATGGGATTACCGCTATTAAGAGAAATAATAACAAGAGCAATAATCATAATAATGTGAGAGTAATTCTCACCTTTTTGTATTCACTGGATGGAGACAATGGCTGATGGATATATTCTTCATTGCAGGCATTGAGCGATGTGGTGGGGGCTGGGTCTTTTGCTGTGTTAAAGTTGAATTTTGCTGGCAGGCCTGGAACATTACACATTGTGGTGAAAGAATTGTATTTGTCATTGTAATAAGAGTTCTCCTGTAAAGAACTAGATGTGAGGGATATCATATTGAAGATTATCAGTAATGCTCTTATATTGTTCTATGATTCTAATATTTAATAGAATAATAGTCGTGCCGATTGTTACCTTGTTTGTTTGCTTAGTTTGGTCCTGTCCAGAATAGATATTAATGAAAACTGTGAATGTATGAATGTGAGTGTGTGGGTGTACATTGCTGGCTGTGTATTGACCTGTATGTATGTATATGTATGTATGCATGTATGCATGTGTGTATGTATGTATGTGTGTATGTATGTATGCTATATTTAGAGTGTTTGAGAGTTTTGTTACTTTATTGTGGATTGTGAAGGTGTTTTCTTTTGTAGTAGGAGGGGATACGGATTAATGGCGGTAATGGAGGTAGGAGAGGTTGCATATGTTCAAAGTTTAGCCTTCTCCGTGTGACACGACTTCGAATCACGTGTACATTTCTGAAATGGGGTGGGGATGATAAAGGTATAATGCCTGATAGTGGTGAAACATGTTGCGGTTGTGATGATAATGCTGGGCTCTGTTTTGTTTTTTTCGGAGACGGATGAGTGAGATCAATGGTTTCTATGTTATTCTGATTAATGGAGGATGGAGAAAGCTCTATGATATGAATTGTGGTTTGGGATGATATTGATCTAGGACGTGTAGTAGTAGTAGTAGTAGTAGTAGTAGTAGTAGTAGTAGTAGTAGTAGTAGTAGTAGTAGTAGTAGTAGCTGCAGCAGTAGTAGTAGTATTGTGTGTTGTGGTTTGTGAATGCAGTTCACAGGTGTCTGTGTTATTTGGTGATGAATACCATGGATTTATGTTTTGGTGGATCTTTGTGTCAATCGGGAAGCGTTCCATGATACTTCTGTCGCATTCTAATGTATATGTCTGCTGTAGTGAATGCTGATGTCTGCGCGTGTATAGTGTTTTTTCGCTGTCTGCGTACTGGCTGAATTCATGGTAATTATGGAATTGTGATGAGCGTTGATCTCTTATAGTGAGTAATGAATGTGATGATCGATCTATCTGGACTACATCCTTAAGGAATTTCTCCATGATGGAGATATCGCAAGCGACTGCTGAGTTGAATGGTATTCTTGACTCTATATTCTCCATTTCATAGGCTATACATAAAAAGAAACATTCCAATTAGGGAATCTTTGAGATTCGATAGTTTATTCATGTAATAGTGCATGTAATTGGTTAAAAAATTGAAGCTTGAAGATGTGTAACAATCTAAAAATTGAATTTAATTTCGCTACAGATGCTAATTCAAACATCATTTATAGAAGCATCGCGAGTATTATAGTTTATAATCCTTTATCTGTAATGATTCTTAATAGTCTCGATTACATCCAGCATGATATTAGTGATGACTGAAATCTATATGATGTTTTATGATTGCTATATAGCTCCCTCAGTATATGCATTTAGCCTGCTTAAACGCTTCAAATATCCGGCGGGTGTAGAAGAAATACTCTCGATATTTAAGTAGTTGTAAATTTGTTGCTTAAAGAGAACTATTTCATCCCCTTGCAATGAAAGAATCATGACACTTGTACAGCTGCATGATAAGATAACGTTACCAATTTCTTACCTTGCAAAGTATATATCCAATTAATGATGAAAATGAAGACCTCTTGTCCCAAAATAGCGGCGAAGCACTTCAAAAGATTTTTTTTAAAAAAACTATTTGTAGTTCATGTTCAGGAGCTGACAAAAATAAGGAGTCCCCTTTATGAAAACTGTGAAGTGTGCGCAATGTAGACGGTTTATATAGTGCGTCTTTCAATATCACTCCCCTTCCATGTGGGCTAAGGAAAGAAAAAAATCATTTTTATACAAACTTATGGAAATTAATGATAAGTTTTCTTTCCTTTGAAGTTTTAAAAGTTAACTTATTCTTATTTTTAGTTTACAAGAGCAATGCCCTTAACTTAATTTAAGTGTTTTTACTTAAAATCTAAATTATATTAAATTATTATAAAACTTGGTTCATTGGCGAGATACGGAGAGGGATGGGGTGTCACATGTTCCGGACAAGCTGGAAATGCATACATTTTCTTTATTACCTCGCCCCCCAAATGAGCTTGAAACTATAATAGAAGAAGGGTGTCGTTTAAATGTTTCTTGCTATAAAAGCAATGATGTGTCTGGTAATGTGTCTTAACTTATCCTTTCTAAAAGATTGTACTGAATATTATATGTGTCCTTTGTCGGAAGTCATGAATGCCGTGTAGCCTTTAAGAACTCTGGGACCACTGCGAGAAAAAAAGTTTCAATGTACTTTACTAGGGAATTCATTGGCTTGCTATGCAGAACCCTGTCCTCATTGAATGCCGCCAACATAGGGATGAGATCCATATCCCTTGTGCGTCTGGGAGGGAGGCTTTCACTGCATGATAAATGGTAATAGTGTATTATTTACGCTGTGTATATGGAAGTCTTTTTTGTGAGAAACGTTAAGCTAAATTGTGCTTAGACAGGAAATTGTAAATCTTCTTGAACTTAAAATAATTTAATGGAGGGAAGTTGTTAATGATTACAGCTGCCTGTAAAATATTTTCGTGTACTGTTAATGAAATGAAACAAGAAGTATTAAGATACCCCTTTCTTGCATGAATCATACATCTATGTGAGAAATGTTAAGCTAAATTGCGAAAAATCCGGAAATGACACTTAACTTATCCTCTAAAAGATGCTGCAAAATATTATTTGTGTCCTCTGTCGTAAGTCCTGAATGTCTTGTAGCCTTTAAGTACTATAGGGAGCTCTGTGGGAAACGTTAAGATTCAGTCTTCGCGGTGTTTCAAATAGGTATTTGGGGGATGCATTCTCGATTCTCAGACAATTGATTTATTTTATTAGTGAAGCTGAACTTGGGAGTATGTATGCAATATCAGCTTGGGAGAATAGTCTAATTAGTTATCTGTGTAAATAAACATTTTTCATTATAGTTTAATGTGTGTTTGACTCTAACAAAGGTTTTCAACGAAAATCGATAACGGACTGCATTCTGTAGACATCTATAGTGGCAGATATGAATTAGAAGCAGTCTGAATGTTAGTTCTGGATGCTTCTGGCATCCACTGTGGAGAATGTGAATTTCTAGTATGGAGGCGAGTCATCCTAACATACATACAGAGAACCAGTCTATCCACGGAGGGGAGTAAATAGCCTTAATCACCCTCCATTATAGGGTGACTGCATGTCCCAAAAATTTGTATACATATACTGGCAGTTACCTTTGGAGCGTTTTAAGATTGTTTTCGTGCGTGGGTATGTGTATGCGCGTATGTATGTGCGTGTGCGTGTATGTGTTTGTTCGTTATTTTTGGAGCATTGTTAAGATTGTTTGTGTGTGTGTGTTTTTGTTTGTGTGTTTGTATGTGTATACGTGTGTTTGTTTGTATGTGTGTGCATGAGAGAGCGGCGATATATTTCGCCAGCAGATATTAATTAATCAGCATTTTCGAAAGCCATGTACTCTTTATGCCTAGTAGAGTGAATGATCTTTCGGAATACATTATCCACCGCTTGCATTTAAATTCTCTCTTTTGCCTAGCTCCTTATACATCTTAAAGAAAATAGCATTCTCATCTCTTTTGCTTAGAAGTGTTTTAGAATATGTGAACGACTGTATGCGGATATTGACGAAGGATTTCACAATACATTGGCTTGCTTAAGTGTTTATGGAACACCTTGTGATATAGAATGTCCCGACATAGGGGCGCTAGCATTTCCCTTCGTGGTTTGTCATTCTGTCAGAAGAGCAGACGGAATCGTCTTTTAAACTGTACGGATGAGTGGAGACCTCACTCGTATACATACACGCCTTTAAGTACTGAGAGACGCTTGGAAATCCTACAACCCTTAAACAGATGAGATTAAAAGTAAATGGCAGAGAACGTCTTGTATGGTGAAATGAAACCTTTTGATTTTTTTAAAAATCAACAATATTTTAGGCGTTTTCGCAACAGATCATACCTTGTATGTATGTACTTTAACACACGCATATGAGTTGCGTGATTAGAATTAACGCTGGGTACTTTGTGACAGTGATTCTCACGGGCGGTGAATCACGTTTCATCCTTAAAGTAATTACCTCCCCCACCCGAAGCCAGTACTTGGTTGAGGAGGAACATGAATTAAGTGTTTCTTCGTCTAAAGCAAAGACGTGGCCATGAAAGTGACGCTAAGAGACCTTCCCTCCAAAAGATAACGTGACCTGTGCCAGAACGTATATGTCATTTGGGTCGTTTTTACTCTAAACATGAACATGTGTCCGGGGATGCTAATTTAACCGAATTAAAACCAATTAAAGACCCCTTCCAATACCAAAGATCACTCGACCTGTGCCAGAACGTATGCCATTTAGGTCGCTTTTGCACTAAACCCTGCGTTACAAATTGTCCCTTGCATCGCTTCTTGTGCCAAAAGGTATATATACATACTACTTGCTTCCATTCTTGCCTAATTATATCCCTTTCCAAATTCTACTCTCCAACATACTCCCCGTAAGACGAGGTGTTCCGACCCCTTCAGCTGCCGTGGTGCTGGGGCCGCGGACCCTAAGCTCTCGTGATACTTCTGACGTTACTAGAAATATGCTGGGCCAAACATCCCAGTCCCATCCGGATTGGGTTGGACACAAAGGGGCACTGGTTCCCGATATCCATGGGAGATTGGTACGTCTGGACGGTTTTCCTTCGGCCGGTTTAAATTTTCAGATGCCGGCCTTCGGGGGTGGGAAAGACACTCGGATGGTGCCCTCCTCCTTGGGTACAGCGAGAGCTTTTGCCCCTGGGTCTTAATGTCTCCAAAGTACTTCTACCATCATTTTCTGGCTTCATCTCTTGGTCTACCCACTGGTCTGTTACCATACGTTTTTCCCTTTAAGGTTTTAAGCAAATAATCAATAAATCCACAAGGTGTCAAAAGTTAAGATCTTCACGTACTCTTGTGCACTTACGCAGCAGCCGCCACTGACTTCAAGGATATATCTTATTCGTTCATCCTTAGCATATGACCTACTCATTAAAAACTTCTTAATATAAATATCTCAGATATGGTATATTAGTAAAAACCGTTAGAGGTTGAAAAATACAACATAACGAAACATTTTCCGTGTATTTTGGATGGGGGAAGGTTATTGAAAATCTTCGTGAAGCATACTATTCACAGACATACAGACGGCACACACACACACACACACACACACACACACACACACACACACACACACACACACACAACCTTTCTCTAACACTTTTTCGCTTTCTCTGCTACGTATAGTTAGTAGGGGAAGTATTGTATTCCACCCAAAAATTCGATACCAAGATTTCGCCGGAAATAAATGTTTTGAGACCCCCTAAATCCAAAAAAAAAGCATTTTGGAAACATGTCCTTGTGTGTGTCTGTGTGTGTTTGTGAACAGCATAACTCAGAAACGAACAGTCGGATAAACACCAAACTTGGTATTTAGGTTCAGTATCTTCCAGAGATGCGACACGAAGGTTTTCAAGAAAATTCCCCCACCCCAGATTACCCTTTATATGGAACATTTTTTGAAAATTTTAATTTTCTCAAAAATGGCTAACGGTTTTGATTAAAATATTATATGCTTAAGGTATTTTCATGACAAATGAAATGTATATCTCGAATTATCTGGGAATGTCTCCAAAAGTATTCTTCATTGTGAACGACTTTTGCATAACTGGTAAGCCATAAGAGATAGACAAAATGTTACTACACAAAAAATGTAGATCGCGTTAAAATACACAACTTATGCCATATACATTTTTTTTGTTGTGTGAACAATTTTCGAGATATTGCTTGTTATTCCCTTAAATTTCCCAATACTTATACTTTTTCTCAAATTCGTTATTCATTTTTTTTATGTCCTGGATATGCAAAGAGAATGGAATGCGCCACAGAGCAACCAGCGCTTAAAAGATTTGGCTATCGCTTAAAACCTACCACATTCCCCTTGCACCTACAAGAAAATTAGTAATAAGATTAACATCTCGATTAATATGAAGCATATGGAGAATAAGCGTTTGTAAAAATAGTTTGTACAAGAGTAGAGAAAGTCATGTGAGTGTAACACACAAGATTTTTAATTCAAGAACTCAAAATGCATATTTCCGGTGAAATCTTAGTATCAAATTTTTGAGTGGAAGAGAAAGTATAAACATTAAATGAGCGTATAATAAAGTATTTGTTCATCGTTCCCAGTTCTTTTTGCCTATTTCGCATGTTGAATGTCTCACTTCGAACTCACAGCGTAGCTCGAACCGCATCTGATTAAGTTAAAGTGACACCGATGTTTTCCTTGACCTGATATTTTTTCCCCATTTTTGACTCGTAAACAATAATAACGACTCTCTAACCTTAACTGCTACGCAGAGTAGTAAGTAGTTTTTGCTGTGCAACTAATGACGATAATGGGCTTCAAGTAATGGTATAACATCCTTATAAAGGCAATGCAAAATGTTGGGCGAGACTGCGCTTAGGCAATGCTCAATTGAAGCATTTATTACCTCAGATAACTATCTCTTACCAGCGCTGCTTCACGCTTAACTATGGCAGGTGGAAGTTTTGTATTCCAACCAACATTTGCTTGCAAAGAGTTCGCCAGTAAATACATGTTTTGAGGTCCTCGAACCCATAAAAGGAATTGATATAAACGGCTCCTGTGTGAGGGTGCGCGCGCGCGTATGTGTTGTAGTAGTAGTGGATAAGTAAAGGATTATTGCGCTCCACCCAAAAATTCGATATTGAGAAAATACATGTTTTGAGGCCCCCTAAAACCACAAAACGCATTATTGGAAAAAGGTCGGGTATGTGTGTGTGAACAGCTTAGCTCAAAAACAAAAAGTAGGTTAAATACCAAACTTGGCATTTAGGTCCAGCATCTTTAAGGATGTAACATGAAGATTTTTAAGAAAATCCCCACCCCACACCAGCCTTTTCAAGGAAAATTTACGAAATTTTGATATTCTCAAAAATGGCTCTAACAATTTTGATTAAAATTAAAATTTAAGATATTTTCATGACAAGTGAAATGTCTTGAATTTTCTGAGAAAGGCTTTTGAAGTCCTCTTCATACCGAGTGACTTTTGCATAACTGATAGGTATAACTATTAGACAGAAAAAAACATTACTGCATAAATAATGTAGATCACATTAAATCACACAAATTATGTCAAATAAAACTGTTAATGGCGCTAGCCATTTCCGCAATACATATTCCTTGTTAAAAGATGAATTTTTAAATACTTGATACTTTTTACTTTCTCTACTACGTATAGTAAGTAGGGGAAGTATTGCATTCCACTCAAAAATTCGATACCGAGATTTCGCCGGAAATACATGTTTTGAGGCCTCCTGAATAAAACAAAAAGCATTTTTGGAAACATGTCCGAGTGCGTGTGTCTGTGAACAGCATAACTCAGAAACGAACAGTCGGATAAACACCAAACTTGGTATTTAGGTTCAGTATCTTCCAGAGATGCGACACGAAGCTTTTCAAGAAAATCCCCCCACCCCAGATTATCCTTTATGTGGAACATTTTTCGAAAATTTTAATTTTCTCAAAAATGGCTCTAATGATTTTGATTAAAATGTCATATGTTTAACATATTTTATGACAAATAAGATGTATAGCTTGAATTTTCTGGGAATGTCTCCAAAAGTATTCTTCATTGTGAACGACTTTTGCATAACTGGTAAACCATAAGAGATAGACAAAATTTTACTACACAAAAAATGTAGATCGCGTTAAAATACACAATTTATGTCATATACATCTTTGTTGTTGAGTGAACCATTTTCGAGATATTGCTTGTTATTCCCTTAAATTTTCCAATACTTAAACTTTTTCTCAAATGGTAATGCAAAGGGAATGGAATACTCCACATAGCAACCAGCTCTTAAAACATTTGACTATCTCTTAAAGCCTCCATATTCCCCTTGCATCTACAAGAAAATTAGCAATAAGATTAACATGAAACATATGGAGAATAAGTGTTTGTAAAAATAGTTTGTACAAGAGTAGAGAAAGTCATGTGAGTGTAACACATCAGATTTTTTCAACAGGAAAATCGCTATTAGCCTTCTTTTTTTTTACTTTTCTACCAGTGCATTCCACCCAAAAGTTCGTTACCGAGATTTACTGGAAATACACCTTTCTGAGGCACCCTGAATAAATAAAAAAAAAGTTTTAAACAAAAGTCCGTGTTTGTGTGTATCTGTCTGTGTCCCTGAACACCATAACTCAAAAACGAAACGTCGGATGAGTATCAAACTTGATATTTACATTCAGTACCTTCCAAAGATGCGACACCAAGATTTTCAAGAAAATCCCCAACTCCAACTACCCTTTAAACGGAACATTTATTGAACATTTTGATTTTCTAAGAAACGCCTCTAATGATTTTCATTAAAATACCATACATTAAATGTATTTACATGTCTAAAATGTATATCTTGAGTTTTCTGGGAATAGCCAGAAGGAATTCTGTATAATCTTGTATAACTGGTAAACGTTAAGCGCTAGACGAAAACGTACTACACAAAAAATGTAGATCTCTTTAAAACACACAATTTATTTCAAATTAATTTTTTGTGGTATAAGCCATTTCTGAGATATCCGTTATTAACGGTTCAAATTGTTTATTACTTGGTCATTCTCTTAAAACTCCTGCCAACATTCAGTTGTTTCTCACGATTGCATGGAAACAGTATGGAATTTTAAGGTCAGATATAGCGTCCTGTTCTTAAACATTTGACTATCGCTGCTCTTTTTGTATCTATAACGAAATGCGTAATGTAGCTATTTCTTCAAAGGTTTATTTGGATTGAAATGTAGTAGATAGAAAAATAAGCTTTAGTAAGAGTAGCTTGTATACTCACTAATAAAGATTGAGGGTAGAGAAAACATTGTGAATGTATCACATCACGTTTTTCATCTTTCTTTCTTTCTTTTGGCCATGCAAAGAGAACGGAATTTCAAAGCCATTACATAGCAACCTCCTTAAGCCTACTATATTCCCCTAATCCCCTTGTACTTAAAAGGAAATATGCATCACGACAATTTCTGCAAATGTTTATCTCGATTAACAAGAAGTAGATAGAAGGATAAGCTTTTATAACAATAGTTGGTTGAAGAATAGACAGAGAAAGTCATGGGAATCTAACACATCCGATTTTGACCTCTTTCTCCTGACGTTGTGGAAAGAGTATGGACTTCAAAGCCAGCATATAACGAGCCGCTTTTAAACATCTGACTATCGATTCGGTTTCCTATATCCCCTTTGCATCTAGAACGAAATATGTAAGGCAACTGTTTCTGCAAAGGTTCATCTGGATTAACATAAAGTAGATAGGAAAGTAAACCTTCGTAGAAATAATTTATACAAGCTGAGTAGAGAGTCGTGTAAGTGAAACACATCACACATTTTTAATTATTTTCTTAGAAAGCTAGTTACATAGGAGCACGAAAATAAATGTTCTGTTATAATTAGGCTGAAAAAATGTGATAGTGGCACACTCACATGACTTTCTCTTCCCTTTAACGTTTATTAGTGGGCGTACAACTACCCTTACTAAAGCTTATTTTTATTTACCACATTTTAATCCAAATAAATCTTTGCATAAATAGCTACGTTACACATTTCGTAACAGATACAAAGAGAACAGCGATAGTCAAATTTTAAGAACTGGATGCTATATAATATCCTTAAAATTCCATACTGTTTTTGTGCAATCGCGAGAAATAGCTGAATGTTGACAGGGCTTTAAAAGAATGACCAAGTAATGAACAATTCGAACCATTGATGACGTATATCTCAGAAATAGCTAATGCCACAAAAAAGTTAGTTGTATGTTTTAAAGAGATCTAAAATTTTTGTGTAGTGCGTTTTCGTCTATCGCTTGACGTTTAGAAGCTATACAAGGTTATACAAAGCTTATTCCGAATGAAGACGATTTCACAGGCTTTTTCCAGGAAATTCAAGATATACATTTTATTTGTATGTAAATATATTTAATATATGCGTATTTTAATCAAAATCGTTAGAGCCATTTCTTAGAAAATGAAAAATTTAGAAAAAATATTCTATATAAAGAATAGTTTGGTTACAGACACACACACACACGGACCTTTTTCTAACTTACTTTATTCAGGGGTCTCAAAACATGTATTTCCAGTGAAATATGGGTATCGAACTTTTGTTAGGAATGCAATAACTTCTCTACCTATTATGTACGTGGTAGAGAAAGTAAAAAATCTGATGTGTTACACTCACATGACTTTCTCTACTCTTGTACAAACTATTTTTACAAACGCTTATTCTCCATATGCTTCATGTTAATCGAGATATCGAGATGTCAATCTTATTGGTAATTTTCTTGTAGATGCAAGGGGAATATGGTAGCTTTTAAGCGATAGTCAAATATTTTAACGCTGGTTGCTATGTGGCGCATTCCATTCTCTTTGCATGTCCAGGACATAAAAAAATGAATAACGAATTTGAGAAAAAGTATAAGTATTGGAAAATTTAAGGAAATAACAAGCAATATCTCGAAAACGGTTCACTCAACAAAAAAAATGTATATGATATAAGTTGTGTATTTTAACGCGATCTACATTTTTTGTGTAGTAAAATTTTGTCTATCTCTTATGGTTTACCAGTTATGCAAAAGTCGTTCATAATGAAGAATACTTTTGGAGACATTCCCAGAAATTTCGAGATATACATTTCATTTCTCATGACATTATCTTAAACATATGATATTTTCATCAAAATCGTTAGAGCCATTTTTGAGAAAATTAAAATTTTCGAAAAATGTTCCATGTAAAGGGTAGTCTGGGGTGGGGGGATTTTCTTGAAAATCTTCGTGTCGCATCTCTGGAAGATACTGAACGTAAATACCAAGTTTGGTGTTTATCCGACTGTTCGTTTTTGAGTTATGCTGTTCACAGACACACACACACACAGACACACACACAGACACACAGACACACACACAGACACACACACACGGACATGTTTCCAAAAATGCTTTTTTTGGATTCAGGAGGTCTCAAAACATGTATTTCCGGTGAAATCTCGGTATCGAATTTTTGGGTGGAATGCAATACTTCCCCTACTTACTATACGTAGTAGAGAAAGTAAAAATATATTAAAAACATCGACTAAATTGTATGAAATTTCTAGAAATTAACAATTCCACTACCAATTATGCTTACTTTGAAATCATTTCTATGCAAAGTGGTATACGATGTAAAAGGTTGTTAATACACACACAAATTACAAACTTTGGAATATAGATAAGAAATGTTTAATACTAAATTAAATACTACATATTCCAAATTGCGAAAACCTGTTCCCAAAATGCTAGAATGCTTCTCTCTAATGATGACACAAACTGGTGTAGTGAACTGCATCGTAGTGGTTAAAAATGTAACAAGAGCGAAAATACGCGACTTACCTCGCAACACTCCCACTTACCACTGCAAGAACTTGGCCAGAGAGTTCCTCCAGAGGCGGACAAAAAACTGGAAGTTTACCATGACGATGCACGTGCGCACATTGCTGATCGAATAACAAGGACTTCTGAGGTCCCCCTTCTACCTTTCTTGCGTGACGATGACGTCAGTACCTGTGGTTAACCTGCAGGCCCCCCATGACAAGCGATGATACTTTCAGGGCCCCGGTTCTGTAAGGTAGAAATAGAAAATATTGCATTCCACCAAACATTCATCACATGCTCTGAGTAGGTACAGTAACATTCTTATTTGTTACATTCAAATTACTTTCTCTACGCAGTATTATTTTATATCTCTTCTACAAACTATTCTTACAAAATCTTAATTTTATAACTACACATTTCGTTGTAAGTACAAGGGAGATACAGGAGGTTAATGTTTAAAAATCTCACATGTTGCATTCACGTAAAGTTTCTATTTATTCTATAAACTATTCTTACAAAAGGTTATTCTTCTGTCTACTTCTTGTTAATGGAGATAAATTTTCATTACACAGGTAAGAAGGATGCAGCCGGCTAAAGCGATAGCAGATTTTAAACAATCTGATGTGTTACACTCACATGACTTTCTCTACTCTTGTACAAACTATTATTTACAAACGCTTATTCTCCATATGCTTCATGTTAATCGAGATGTAAATCTTATTGCTAATTTTCTTGTAGGTGCAAGGGGAATATGGTAGGTTTCAATTCCTATTTGAGAAAAAGTACAAGTATTGGAAAATTTAAGGGAATAACAAGCAATATCTCGAAAATGGTTCACTCAACAACAAAAAAATGTTTATGACATAAATTGTGTATTTTAACGCGATCTACATGTTTTGTGCAGTAAAATTTTGTCTATCTCTTATGGTTTACCAGTTATGCAAAAGTCGTTCACAATGAACGTGTTTGGTGTTTATCCGACTGTTCGTTTCTGAGTTATGCTGTTCAAAGACACACAGACACACACACGGACAATTTCCAAAAATGCTTTATTTTGGATTCAGGGGGTCTCAAAAAATGTATTTCCGGTGAAATCTCGGTATCGAATTTTTGTGTGGTATACAATACTTCTCCTACTTACTATACGTAGTAGACAAAGTAAAATTGCTTGCGCATATGCATTTCAACGAGATCTACGTTATTTCGTGCAATAAGGCGTTGTCTATGCCTTAGTGTTTACCATCTATACAAAATTCATTCAGAATGAAGCAGACAATTCAGTATATGAATTTTATTAGTATGCCAGCATCTTAAGCATATGGTACTTTAATCAACTACGTTAACGCCAATGTTGAGAAAATTTAAAATAACAAAGAGGTTTCTATGCAAAGGGTTGTTTGCAGTGGGGGAATTTATTAAAAATCGCATCGTTGGGAGAAGGTAGACTTAAATGCAAAGATTAGTATTTATCTAAGGTTGCCAGATCGAACTGAAGACAAACCTGGAGGCAAACCCGGACGTTCTCGATCAATGTAATTATCATCATACGAGGGCTGATCAATAAAGACTGAGACTGATTTTCTTTTCACAGTATTTATTACTCCAATTTAATGTTGACATGATATTTTTCAAGTAGTCCCCTCCTACTTGAATGCACTTTGTATAGCGTCTCTGCCAGTCCTCGAACACATGGTGGAAGCAATTCTTGGTCAGGTCTTTGAGAATCGCCTCACTTTTCCTCAGCACGCTTCAGTGCTCTCAAATCGAATGCCCCGGAGCTTTGCTTTTAGTGATGGGAATAAAAAAGAAATCACAGGGGGCAAGATTGGGGTTATAAGGCGGATGCAGTACGCAGGTGATGTTGAATTCCTGGACTTGATTTGCGACGTGAGGTCATGCGTTTGTGATGAAGTCGCCACCCATTCTGATGAAGTTCTGGATGTTTCCTTGCAATGTGCTTCCTCGGTGTAGCCAATACTGGCGTGTAGTACGCTGCTGTAGCAGTAGTGTGAGGAAGAACAACAATCACAGCAGCTGTGTTGATGTTGACTTCAGTCATAGCAGAAGCCGAAGCACCAGGCCCACCTTGATTAGCACAGAGGACTCGCTCTACTTTGAAGTCTTTGAACCATCTATACACTGTTGCACGAGATAGTGCATCTTCACCGTATGCTTGCTTCAGCTCATTATACATGAAACCCCGCTCTTTTCAAATATTCATCGTAGAGACAGGAAACTCTCAAGAAAGCTACAGGAAAAAATCAGTCTCAGTCTTTATTGATCAGCCCTCGTATACAATTCGAGTTAGTACTCTTCTGTTCCGAAACTAAGCCACTAATAACTGATCCTTCCATCTCTTTCTAGGACGTCCAATGTTTCTTCTCCCTTGGGGAGAATATATATATTCAATAACAGCCTGCCTTAAAGCAATATGTGTATGTAACAATATATAAAAATGCATGTAACAGTCATTGTATTAATGTTTATATTATTATGTACATGTTCAATAATGTTATGTGAATGTGTTACGTAATTTAATAATGTAATTGGTCAAAAGTTGCTAACAATGAGGTAACCTTGAGGCAATAATGAGTAAGAAAGTTTAATAATGCTACTGGTAATTCTTGGAGCAACAAGAATGTAAATTTTGAGGCAGTTTATAAAATAGCCAATCAACAACTAGAAAAAAGCTTAAGTTAAATAAAAGTATACTATTGGAGTAGGAATAGCCAATCAGAAACTGAAATAGGGCAAACTGTACAAATTCACAAGTCAGTTGCTTGTAGACAGCGTTCCTAACCGGACGCGAGACACGTCCTCGAGAAATTTAATACGTATTCAGTGTGAGACGAAAATAGTTTACGTGTTAAAAAGTGCAAGTAATTAATAAATAATCTCACAGTTCTTTATATCAGTGAAGTGTTATTTAAATCGTGTCAAGGATTAATAAAAGGAGTGAAGTAAAAATTATAATCTGTGTAAGCCTACATTCTTCAGCCGCACTACACCCTGTTAAGAAATTCATTTCTCTAACAATAATACTGACGCAGCCGAGGCAAACATAAATATTTAAAGAAACAGTCAAATTACAAAGTTAATGTTTTTAAACTTGGGGCGAAGGCTACCGGAAACTTTTTACCATACGTGCGGTTGCAACTACTTTAAGTTCGGCTCCCCAACAGTCGAAATACAATACAACAACCTACTTCAAATTAGCTTTCCATACAGAGAAGCAACAACGCGTTTCTCAAATTGGCGCCCAAAGCTTGATGCAAACAACGTAAAGACAACACACCATTCTCAAGTTGCTCTCGAATGTCCTGGTTCCTGCACTTGGTAACCTGCCAACAGTCTCAGCAACCGCATCTCTATTGCTTCAATTCTTATTTCCACACTAATTGTTAAAGTCCAGGTTTCTGCAGCATAAAGCAACAGCACAGCCAAGACTAACATTTCAGGATCGTCTATTTCCATACTTTTCAATAGAGTTCTTTTGATTGTACCAACCTTGGACCTTGTTGGACCTTGTATAATGTTTTCTCCGAATCCTTGGTATATAAATGATAGATGCCACAACCAAGGAAGTTGAAAAAGTGACTTGTTCTAAGATTATCTAATAATAATAATTATTATTGTAATAAACATCGCCATATCAAGCAACATACGGACAGACTAATAGAATAACTCAATAATGTAATAAGATATCTAATTCACAGCTTCTCAGCATCAATCCATTAATAATTTCTTTAATAGTTTTGTTCTACTCTGTATTCACTCTTAGGTTGATCCGCGGCAAAACAAACCGACGTGGTCAGTGCACCGTGCTGCAACACGGTAGCAATGCGCCCAGGAAAGTAGTCCCATGCTAATCTCTGAATTTTAGAATGAATTTATCCTTAAATAGTATAATATTCTATACAAATACCTAAGGTTATATTTAACGCTGATTTATACCGTAAAACAGAGCTAAAGTCCCATGATGCAATTCGTATGAGTCACCTGATATCCGGGGAGGCGCAGAATATTGTTTACAACCAGAAACCCGCAGTTGTATTTAGTATCATGGAGGACGGCGAATTTGCTCTTGTGTTTTCGTCGAATTACGTAAAGCATTAGCCGCGCAAACCATTGACTAGTGGTGAAAAAACAATAGTGTTGTATCTTTATTATAAGTCATGCGAGAAATATCCAACACTTTCCGCGAAAGAAATGGTGAAATTAGCTTCTGAATTCACCGGTGTTTCGAGTACAAGTATAAACAGTGCTTGTGCAGAAAAATCTGAAACGAGAAAAGTGGTTACACCCGGAAAAAAAGAAAGCATAAAAAATACGCGATGCAAGAATGTAGTGATTTTAAGAAGAATGGAATTCGCGTATCAGTGCACAATTTCTTTTTACTTTCTCTACTACGTATAGTAAGTAGGGGAAGTATTGTATTCCACCCAAAATTTCGATACCGAGATTTCACCGGAAATACATGTTTTGAGACTCACTGAATCCAAAAAAAGCATTTTTGGAAACATGTCCGTGTGTGTGTCTGTCTGTGTGTCTGTCTGTCTGTGTGTCTGTGTCTGTGTGTATGTGAACAGCATAACTCAAAAACGAAGAGTCGGATAAACACCAAACTTGGTATTTAGGTTCAGTATCTTTCAGAGATGCGACACGAAGGTTTTCAAGAAAATCCCCCCACCCCAGACTACACTTTACATGGAACATTTTTCGAAAATTTTAATTTTCTCAAAAACGGCTCTAACGATTTTGATTAAAATATCATATGTTTAAGATATTGTCATGACAAATAAAATGTATATCTCGAATTTTCTTAGAATGTCTCCAAAAGTATTCTTCATTATGAACGACTTTTTCATAACTGGTAAACCATAAGAGATAGACAAAATTTTACTACACGAAAAATGTAGATCGCGTTAAAATACAGAATTTATGTCATATACATTTCTTTTGTTGAGTGAACCGTTTGCGAGATATTGCTTGTTATTCCCTTAAATTTTCCAATACTTATGCTTTTTCTCAAATTCGTTATTCATTTTTTTATGTCCTGGACATGCAAAGAGAATGGAATGCGCCACATAGCAACCAGCGTTAAAATATTTGACTATCGCTTAAAAGCTACCATATTCCCCTTGCATCTACAAGAAAATTACCAATAAGATTGACATCTCGATATCTCGATTAACATGAAGCATATGGAGAATAGGCGTTTGTAAAAATAGATTGTACAAGAGTAGAGAAAGTCATGTGAGTGTAACACATCAGATTTTTTAAAATGAGCCGCTTCCAGAGAGCGAATAAATTAGGTTATCGCATACCTGTTACTTTATTTTTCGCTCATTTATTTTAGAATTAACTATTATTATATGTGCAAATGTTTATTTTGTTGCAACTATCAATTTTATCACCTTTAGCCCTTAACAGAATATGCTAGTCATCGTTTCAGTTGTCGAAATAAGGACTCTGTCCTTCTTTGCACTACGTGCCGCTTGTACTGGCCACATGGTCTGAAAGTGTGATAGTATTTCTAATGCGAATGGCGGAAGGATACACTGGTCACCTGGGATTTGTTTTGACGCGGATCAACCTAAGAGTGAATAAGTTTATTACTTTCTCTACTACGTATAGTAAGTAGGGGAAGTATTGTATTCCACCCAAAAATTCGATACCGAGATTTCACCGGAAATACATGTTTTGAGACACCCTGAATCCAAAAAAAAGCATTTTTGGAAACATGTCCGTGTGTGTGTCTGTGTGTCTGTGTGTCTGTGAACAGCATAACTCAAAAACGAACAGTCGGATAAACATCAAACTTGGTATTTAGGTTCAGTATCTTTCAGAGATGCGACACGAAGGTTTTCAAGAAAATCCCCCCACCCCAGACTACCCTTTACATGGAACATTTTTCGAAAATTTTAATTTTCTAAAAAACGGCTCTAACGATTTTGATTAAAATATCATATGTTTAAGATATTGTCATGACAAATAAAATGTATATCTCGAATTTTCTGGGAATGTCTCCAAAAGTATTCTTCATTATGAACGACGTTTTCATAACTGGTAAACCATAAGAGATAGACAAAATTTTACTACACGAAAAATGTAGATCGCGTTAAAATACACAATTTATGTCATATACATTTCTTTTGTTGAGTGAACCGTTTGCGAGATATTGCTTGTTATTCCCTTAAATTTTCCAATACTTATACTTTTTCTCAAATTCGTTATTCATTTTTTTATGTCCTGGATATGCAAAGAGAATGGAATGCGCCACATAGCAACCAGCGTTAAAATATTTGACTATCGCTTAAAACCTACCATATTCCCCTTGCATCTACAAGAAAATTATCAATAAGATTAACATCTCGATATCTCCATTAACATGAAGCATATGGAGAATAAGCGTTTGTAAATATAGTTTGTACAAGAGTAGAGAAAGTCATGTGAGTGTAACACATCTGATTTTTTTTACGTGTTACGTATCTTCTTTGCTAATATTGCACATATAATAATTAAGAGGATGTTATTCATAATGTACACATGGTAGAGAACAAGTATATAACGTTATAACATATAATATAAGAGGGAAAGGCCATTGTTAGCTATACTCGTATAACCAATAATAAAAATTACGAGAAATGCAGTAGTATCTACGTAAGCATGTAACGAACCTTGGATTCATAATTAACACGATGGAAGTCTGTAAACATATACATGTAACATAAACTGTTATTGGACAGTAGCAACAATCAGGTACATTGATACATGCCTGTAATTCAAATACGTACGTTAAGAAGAACGGTTGGAGGGAACGCTAACAGAAGCTTGTCAGTGTTCGAGCAGGAAGGCCGTGTACAAGCTCGTCTCTAAATAGACGCTAAAACTAGTATTTAAAGTCTACCAGTTATACATATTTTAACATTACAAAGGTAATACTGAATTGTGAATATTTACATGTGGTTTATCTGAAATACAAGTGAAATAATTAACAGAATACGTGTGTGCAAATATATTTTAACATTCTCCATACCAACCCTGACCAGACACAAGTGCTCTCCGACACAAATACAGCAGCCGTGGCACAATTATAAAATAATAATTACAACATACTAAAACTCATACACGATCATCAGATTCCAATCTACGAGAACGTCGAGATACGTCACGAGAGTACGGGCATCAAGACGACCTACAGGTACGTAACCCAGCATCCATCATCATCAACGTAGCGGGGGGCCTTACCAAGCGAACCCCTACACATCATCTATTAAATTACATACTTAACAAAACAGCAATTACCGTGATCGATAAAATGTCAAAATTTCTATTTATTGGAGCTCCGTGCAAATTCGAGAAGTCTTCCAAACTATTCGGTAGTATTCCTGACAGCTTACAATCAAGTTCATACTAATACATATTTCCACTTTCAGAAGTTCTGTTGACATTCCGTTCCTGTCATCTGATCACAAACCATTCATCACGAAACACCCTTTCCACCCTTTACTTACTGGAATTGCTAGCACACGTCGCATTATTATTATTAATATATTTGGAGCCGTAGCTTTTTTCTAAAAAAATAAATAATATACCCAGATATTGCATTTATGTTTGTCTTGTATCAGTGTTGTCATCACTACCTTGAAAATTGTCGCCATCATACTTTACTGTAAATAAAACATTGCAAAGAAAGTTCATCCCCTCCTTCATCTAGCCACTCCCTGTGCTTTTTATTTGCCAACCATTTATCACGAAAATAATTGAGGTATCATTACTGAACACAATACTAAAACCTGCCTGCACTTCGAATAACGGAATTCATAGCACAAGAGAGCTCTAAGAACTTCAGGTTTCATTAAAATGCTGCTACAACGAATGACAAGGACATCAAGACCCCACACACTTCATCAAAAAGACTTGCATTGGAGACAAACTTGAAAAACCACATCTAGAAGCAAGTTATACGATGTCTAGACTTCTGAGTCCAAACTTCAACACTATCATTTCAACCGCAAAGACCAAGTTGTATTAACTCGACTACGTATTGGACATACTTCTATAACGCACAAACATCTCCTCAACCGTGACCTTCCTCCTGTGTGCGACCTCTGCAGATCCAACCTCACAGTTCATCATCTCGTTACAGCCTGCCATTACTATGCACAACAAAGAGAAAGATGTGACATCCCCAACAGCCTACCAGGCGTCCTAAATTCAGCACAACAAAGAACTTAATGTTGTTTGTGCTATTACTGTTTAAAATATTGGATTTCTTATTGTAAGCATGTTCTGTATTCTAAAGTAGTCGCGATACGACTTTATAGTTAAACAAATTAAAAAAATCTGTTGTGTTACACTCACATGACTTTCTCTACTCTTGTACAAACTATTTTTACAAAACGCTTTTTCTCCATATGCTTCATGTTAATCGAGATATGAATCTTATTGCTAATTTTCTTGTAGATGCAAGGGGAATATGGTAGGCTTTAAGCGAAAGTCAAATATTTTAAGAGCTGGTTGCTATGTGGAGTATTCCATTCTCTTTGCATTGCCAAGACAAAAAAAATGAATAACGAATTTCCATTTGAGAAAAAGTATAAGTATTGGAAGATTTAAGGGAATAACAAGCAATATCTCGAAAATGGTTCACTCAACAAAAAAATGTATGACATAAATTGTGTATTTTAACGCGATCTACATTTTTTGTGTTGTAAAATTTTGTCTATCTCTTATGGTTTACCAGTTATGCAAAAGTCGTTCACAATGAAGATTACTTTTGGAGACTTCCCAGAAAATTCGAGATATACATTTCATTTGTCATGAAAATATCTTAAACATATGATATTTTAATCAAAATCGTTAGAGCCATTTTTGAGTAAATTAAAATTTTCGAAAAATGTTCCATGTAAAGGGTAATCATGGGTGGGGGGATTTTCTTGAAAACCTTCGTGTCGCATCTCTGGAAGTTACTGAACCTAAATGCCAAGTTTGGTGTTTATCCGACTTCGTTTCTGAGTTATGCTGTTCAAAGACACACAGACACACACACGCACATGTTTCCAAAAACATATGTCCGGTGAAATCTCGGTATCGAATTTTTGGGTGTAATACAATACCTCCCTACTTCTATACGTAGTAGAGAAAGTAAAAAAAAAAATTCCATTGCTGGCATAGCGACAATGAGATCGCGAGACTTTTAGGGTCGCTTGCAAAAACGATGCGCTGTTTAAAGACATAAACATTCAGTTTAACATGGTCTAAACGTCTAACTTTGCATTGCTAAATCCATGTCTAGAGGATGTTTAGTTAAGCAGCGTTTAAAGCGCCATCTGCCCTAAAAGTGAACGCGGCAATACCGCATTTTAAAGCTTTCGAATTTGGACAGCACACGACGTATATGTTTCCGGAAGTTACGGAAAAATGATTTGGGGAATTTCGAGTCTTTTTACTTTCTCTACTACGTACAGTAAGGGAAGTATTGCATTCCACCCAAAAATTCGATACCGAGATTTCACTGGAAATGCATGTTTTGAGGCCCCCTGAATTCAAAAAAAGCCTTTTTAGAAAAAGGTCCGTGTGTGTGTGTGTGTGTGTGTGTGTGTGTGTGTGTGTGTGTGTGTGTCTGTGAACTCAGAAACGAACAGTCGGATAAATACCAAACTTTATATTTAGGTTCACTATCTTCCAGAGATGCGACACGAAGGTTTTAAAGAAAATCCCCCACCCCAGATTACCGTTTACATGGAACATTTTTCGAAAATTTCAAATTTCTCAAAAATGGCTCAAACGATTTTGATTAAAATATATGTTTAAGATATTTTCATGACAAATGAAATGTATATCTCGAATTTTCTGGGAATGTCTCCAAAAGTAATCTTCATTGTGAACGACTTTTGCATAACTGGTAAACCATAAGAGATAGACAAAATTTTACAACACAAAAAATGTAGATCGCGTTAAAATACACAATTTATATCATAGAGGTTTTTGTTGAGTGAACCATTTTCGAGATATTGCTTGTTATTCCCTTAAATTTTCCAATACTTACACTTTTTCTCAAATGGGAATTCGTTATTCATTTTCTTTATCCTGGTAATGCAAAGAGAATGGAATACTCCACATAGCAACCAGCTCTTAAAATATTTGACTATCGCTTAAAACCTACCATATTCCCCTTGCATCTACAAGAAAATTAGCAATAAGATTGACATCTCGATATCTCGATTAACATGAAGCATATGGGGAATAAGCGTTTGTACAAGAGTAGAGAAAGTCATGTGAGTGTAACACATCAGATTTTTTTTAATGTCCTGGACATGCAAAGAGAATGGAATGCTCCACATAGCAACCAGCTCTTAAAATATTTGACTATCGCTTAAAGCCTACCATATTCCCCTTGCACCTACAAGAAAATTAGCAATAAGATAGTTTCTGCAAATGTTTATCTCGATTACATGAAGTAGGTAGAGAATAACTGTTTGTAAAATAGTTTGTACAAGAGTAGAGAAAGTCATGTGAGTGCAACACATCAGATTTTTCTACAATGCCGCGGAAAGCAAGATATCTGAACAAGTAGAAACTTTCAGCACTACTTAAAAGAAAAATTTGGTTGCGATAATAGTTTACAATATGTAAAGAATATACTCCAAACTACTGAATTAGTCGCTTTATTGAACCCGAAAAATGCTATAAACGCACAAAAATCAGGGCTTGGCAGTAAGCACATCCAGTTTGTTGAACTCTTCTAATGGATCTTCAGCATTCTGTCTGCTAATACTCGCATTAACTTAAGCATCTGATTTATTGTCCTTTGTCATATATTCAGCTCTATTCACTCAAATGTATGGATTGCCAAAATATGTTATAAAACGTGTTATTTCGACAGTATATTCCTAATATTTTCCGGTAATAATATTCAATTCATAAAGACTATATATCTTATGATGTGCATAAGAAATATTCTTGAAGCTCAAGGTACCCAATTGTTTCACTTCAATCCTAACACTAGTAACGAATGAACGGAACGAATCATGTATGCAGTAATACATGCTTGCTTCATGCAGGTGCAGCAGTGCATTATCACACTTGCATATATCAATCCAACGCTCTAAGCCAAACCATTAATTCAAACGGCAGGATAATTAATAACTACGCTTTATGATAACCTCCACACTAGATTTGCTTTCACTACACGAAATCCCATTAAAAAGAATCTGATGTGTTACACTCACATGACTTTCTCTACTCTTGTACAAAGTATTTTTACAAACGCTTATTCTCCATATGCTTCATGTTAATCGAGATAAACAGTTGCAAACTATCTTATTGCTAATTTTCTTTTAGATGTAGGGGAAAATATATTTACAAGGGCAATATAGAAAAACAGTATCCTTTAAGCACATACATATCTCTTAATAGCTGGTTGCTAGGTGCAGCACCATTCCCTTTGCCACAGATTAATACTCTGCATATCCAAGACAAAAAAATGAATAACGAATTCCCATTTGAGAAAATAAGTATTGAAAAATTTAAGGGAATAACAAGCAATATCTCGAAAATGGTTCACTCAACAACAAAAAATGTATATGACATAAATTGTGAATTTTAACGCGATCTACATTTTTTGTGTAGTAAAATTTTGTCTATCTCTTATGGTTTACCAGTTATGCAAAAGTCTTTCACAATAAAGAATACTTTTGGAGACATTCCCAGAAAATTCAAGATATACATTTTATTTGTCATAAAAATATCTTAAACATATGATATTTTAATAAAAATCATTAGAGCCATTTTGGGAAAATTAAAATTTTCGAAAAATCTTCCATGTAAAGGGTACTCTGGGGTGGGGGGATTTTCTTGAAAACCTTCGTGTCCATCCTTGGAAGATACTGAACCCAAATACCAAGTTTTGTATTTATCCGACTGTTCGTTTCTGAGTTATGCTGTTCACAGACACACAGACACACACACGGACATGTTTCCAAAAATGCTTTCTTTTGGATACAGGAGGTCTCAAAACATGTATTTCCGGTGAAATCTCGGTATCGAAATTTTTGGTGGAATACAATACTTCCCCTACTTACTATACGTAGTAGAGAAAGTAATGAGGTTAGTTAATGTCTGGCTTATTACATAGAAAAAAAGCCTAAGCACATTTCTTCCTATTAAAATTCTGCACCCATAAGAAACCAACTTGTATGCATTAACCCGGGAGGAAGGATACTAGATTATGCTGAAGTGTATTATTATAAGCCAGATGCACCAAGTGTTGGCCAAATTAGCGGAGAAGGTTAGATTATTTAACACACGTTAAAGCTATTTTTCTCGTACAACTGCAAAAGAACACAGGAATAGTGAAATAAGCATACGAGAGGCACACGTATTCAAGTCCGGCGGGGGGCGATGGATTTTTTCGGACATAAAAATCCTTACCATAGCTTCTTCGGAAGGGAAGTGGTCCCGTGGAAGTGGTCGTAGATTTATGGCAAGTAAAAGAACCTCAAGCCTAATATAGCGGTCTCTGAGCAAAATTTCCGGTTTTTCACGCCCAGTATGTAATGGGACGCTAAGGACTACAGTAGTTAAAGAGCGTTCATAAATAAAACTCAGTTTTAATTAATTTAATTTGTGTTAAATAGCGTTACGGAGGTACTAGTTGTAAGAAGCACTTCGTTAATCAAATATATGCACCTGGATTTATCACCTAAATCTTGCTTTGAATTCCCTTTCGGTATAGTGCTCTAAGGGATTACAACGGACCTTGAGCACACTCTTTCCTTTCTGGGAATTAAACTCCCTCATATCGTGCAACGATATCAAAGAATCGCATAATCGCCATCTTGTTTCTCTGCTCTCTCTCCGTACCTCAGTGACATAATAGAGCGTTTAAGGTTAAACACCGTCTTAATCACCTCTTATGCAGTGTCTAAACATGGACGCAATTTAGACGCTGTTAGCACTAAACATAGCTTTTGCAACGAATTAAACGTCTAGCGCTAAACGTTGTTTAAACATCGTTTTTGCAAGCGGCCCTTAGTGTCTGATTGGCGAAAAGAAAAGTGCGTTGAAACTTCAAGCTGACCACAGACGCCCACTTTTCATGGCAAGTCAGTTTTCACTGCGTTAAAATTATTATTATTATTATTATTATTATTATTAATATTCCAATTGAAATGCTATTTCCCCAGGCTAAAGGTACCTCTAGGCAGGAGAGTGCATTCCAAATGTGGGCAGAGATCTAACAGCCCTTTATTTATCTGACTTTTCGTTTTTGAGTTATGCTGTTCACATACACACTCGCCCGCGCAAACACACACACACACACACACACACACACACAGACCTTTTCCTGATACGTTTTTATGGTTCAGAGGACCTCAAAGCGTGTATTTCCGGTGAAATCTCGATATCAAAATTTTGGGTGGAATACAATAGGTATTTCATCTGCTTGCTATAGATGGGTTTTAGAGAACATTACTTAGCTATCACATTTAATACCAGTGAACCTTAACTTGTAAGGTGAAAAACAAAATACTCTGCATTTGACCATTAAGGGGGTGGTAATGGGTGAAATTTAGGTTTTCCACAATTTTGATGTTAGAGATCTTATTTTTTGTACAAACAGCAGAGATATAAAAATATGTTGTTCTACGAAATTTCATTTCTGCAAGTCCAATAGTTTTTGAGATATTAAAAGCATTGGTTAAAAATGTGCATTTTTTAAAATCTATCTTCTCCTACAGTTTTTGAGAAAAATTACTAAACCTTTTTTGACATGGCCATAGAAGCATGGAAATCTTCACGCAATATTTTCATTACAAAGGGATAAAAAATTGATATCCACTGTAAAAGCAAAGCTTCTTAAATTTTTGCTGTTTCTGCACACATTTTATTTTTACTTTCTCTACTACGTATAGTAAGTAGGGGAAGTATTGTATTCCACCCAAAAATTCGATACCGAGATTTCACCGGAAATATATGTTTTGAGACCGCCTGAATAAAAAAAAAAATTTTGGAAACATGTCCGTGTGTGTGTAGGTATCTGCCTGTGTGTCTGTGTCTGTCTGTGAACAGCATAACTCAGAAACGAACAGTCGGATAAACACCAAACTTGGTATTTACGTTCAGTATCTTCCAGAGATGCGACACGAAGGTTTCCAAGAAAATCCCCCACCGCAGATTACCCTTTACATGGAACATTTTTCGAAAATTTTAATTTTCTCAAAAATGGCTCTAACGATTTTTATTAAAATATCATATGTTTAAGATGTTTTCATGACAAATAAAATGTATATCTTGAATTTTCTGGAATGTCTCCAAAACTATTGTTCATTGTGAACGACTTTTGCATAACTGGTAAACCATAAGAGATAGACAAAATTTTACTACACAAAAATTGTAGATCGCGTTAAAATACACAATTTATGTCAAATACATTTTTGTTGTTGAGTGAACCATTTTCGAGATATTGCTTGTTATTCCCTTAAATTTTTCAATACTTATTTTCTCAAATGGGAATTCGTTATTCATTTTTTTTGTCTTGGATATGCAAAGAGTATTAATCTGTGGCAAAGGGAATGGTGCTGCACATAGCAACCAGCTATTAAGAGATATGTCTATGCTTAAAGGCTACTGTATTTCTATATTGCCCTTGTAAATATATATTGCCCTTACATTTACAAGAAGCTTAGCAATAAGATACAGTCTGCAAATGTTTATCTCGATTAACATGAAGTAGATGGTGAATAAGCGTTTGTAAAAATAGTTTGTACAAGAGTAGAGAAAGTCATCTGAGTGTAACACATCAGATTTTTCTTCCAAATAACGCAAACCGAAAAGGGCTGAAATTTCGCCCTTAACTACAAATATTTGTATCTAAATATTTCGCTAAAAGCGATTCTTCCAGCGAAATGTGAAGAGCTTAAGCTGTAATTATATAAGAGAGCGCTTACTTCGTACAGGTTTGTTGTCCCAGAGCACAAAACAACGCTGAGTAAGCAAAAACAACTCCCAATGTTGGTCAAGGTCTTCTGGGAAACACCTGAATTACATCGTTATCTGACAGCGATATCTATCGACGACTGATAGGGACAATAAACTGCCAATAAATGCAACGAATAATGCATCAAACCAAACCTGCATTTCTGATATAAATAAAAGATCTAATATGATACATTCACATGACTAGAGATTGCCATTCGGCTGTCTGTTTTGCTCCTTTGTTTGCAATTGTAGGGAGGACCATTTAAGTTGAGACCACAATATCTCCAAAAGAAAGCGTTGTAGAAAAAATACCTTGAATAAAAATTGCTTGATATTACGGGAGAAACTAAATGCCGTTAATTGTGTTTTATTTGAAGGACGCTGTGATGGTCAATTAAATTGACCCTAATTGTAGGTTCTCATTTAAAAATATTGCATTGACCATAAAAAGACTATCGCAACGCCCTCCAAACAAATCAGACTAATGGCAACCTTTATTCAAGACATTTATTTCTTGGAGATATTGTACGGTCTCAATAAATGACCCACCCTATACAACTATGTTTCATCGTGCATAATGGAGTACAATAGACTAGTTTTACAGTGCCTATGATTAATTGCCTATTTTCGAAGTGTGTGCCTTTTCATAGCTCAAGGGCATTATTATGGCCTTGTCTTTCTTTTTACTTTCTCTACTACGTGTAGTAAGTAGGGGAAGTATTGTATTCCACCCAAAAATTCGATACCGAGATTTCACCGGAGATACATGTTTTGAGACCCCTGAATCCAAAAAAAGCATTTTTGGAAACATGTCCGTGTGTGTGTCTGTGTGTGTGTGTCTGTCTGTGAACAGTGATGATGATGATGATGATGATGATGAGATGCGGTTTAAGGGTCATCAGCGCCCTTACAAAGTATAAAAGTGACAGTCCAAAAATAAAATTCCGATAAAAAACAGCATAATTAAAAAACGGGACACAAACCCGCGATGTCCAAAAAGTAAAAAACAAAACACCAAATACGAACACACTAAAAGCATGGTCAATAAAAGCGTAAAACAACGTGTCAAGAGCTGCAGAACGTACGGGACATGAGCGCCATATGTCTACTGGGGAGTAGAGCCCCCAATTAAAAAGGCAACATAATATCACAATGTTAAAAAGGCGCTCAGCGCATCAAATGCGCCGATAAAAATCACTGTCATTGATAAAACGCAAAAGACATTCCACAGCATGCGCGTCGTCTGCCAAAACGTTGGCTATGCCAACAGGCAGACCAACACGAACGCGCAACGGAGCTAAAACTTCACACTCTGCTAAAATGTGACGCACCGTTAAGGGCGCATCACATGGTTCACAGAGCGGTGCGGGGTCACCACTGAGCAGGTATCTATGGCTAAAAAGACAATGTCCGATTCGTAAACGAGCTAAAACTACCTCTTCCCGACGAGAGGAACGAGAAGAGGTACCCCAGACTAACGGAAGAGGCTTAACCTCCCGCAACTTGTTCCCCCTAAGAGCCGCCCACTCATCGCGCCAGCGCGAGAGGATACTGTAACGTAAAATAACATAAAAGTCTGAGGAAGGAACAACACAGGTAAAACATCTGGGTGATAAAATGGCCGATTTGGCAGCGGCGTCGGCAGATTCGTTGCCTGAGATGCCCACATGACCTGAATACACAGGAAGGAGACGCTGATGCCAGAGGCACCAAGCGAGTGGAGCAGGTCATGTATACGCTGTACGAGAGGGTGGTAACCGTACAGCGCGTCAATACCCTGAAGGGCACTCAGAGAGTCGGTACAAATAAAACAGTGCCGTAAGTCGTGCCGCTGGATGTATAAAACAGATTGGTATATACCAAAAAGTTTGGCGGTATAAATCGAACATTGTCCAGGTAAACGAAAAGTAAAACTCTGTACACCAAAAACAAAGGCACATCCTACTCCAACATCAGTCTTAGACCCATCAGTATATATAAAATGACAGTCCCCGAACTGCGCCTGTAGTTCTAAAAAGGCGGATCTAAGAACAGAAGCAGGGGTCGCATGTTTCGGCATCGACGTTAGCCCAAGGTGGATGTGGGCCTCAGCGCGCGACCATGGAGGAAAACGCGTTTCCCCTCGGATAAAGGCCGGCGCTGACGTAACGTCAAAATGCCGAAGTAGCAGTCGAAATCGAACCCTGGAGGGAGCAATGCAGAGGAGCTAACTAAATATTGCCGATCAAGCGAATCCTCGTAAAATGTCGGGAAGGACGGGTGGTCAGGCAAGCTGGAGAGTCGACAGGCATAGCTGCACAAGAGCATCTCACGCCTGAAGGACAGCGGAGGCTCTGCAGCTTCAGCATACAGGCTAAGAACAGGGCTGGTTGGAAAGGCCCCTGTAGCGACTCTTATGCCACGATGGTGAATGGCATTCAATCGACGTAACACAGATGGACGTGCAGACGAATAAACAATACACCCGTAATCAAGCTTGGATCGGACCAAAGAGGGATAAAGACGAAGAAGGACGGTCCGATCAGCTCCCCAGGATGTGCCAATTAAAACACGTAAAATATTAAGAGAACGGTCACACTTTGCTTTTAAAAAGGAAACGTGAGAAGTCCAGCTCAGCTTCCGGTCAAAGATCAGCCCCAAAAATTTCACCTCGTCTGCAAATGGAAGGACCTCCGACCCAAGATGGAGAGAGGGCGGAGGGAAAGCCTTCCGGCGCCAGAAGTTGATGCAGACGGATTTCTCGGCGGAGAAATTAAAGCCGTTAGCGTCACCAGGCGTAGAGGCGGTCGATACAGCTCTGGAGACGGCGTTCGAGTAGACAGGTCCGCCGTGAACTGCAATAAATGGCAAAATCATCAACAAAAAGGGACGATGAAATGCCAGGTGGAATGCAATCAACAATGGGGTTGATAGCAATCGCAAAAAGTGTGACACTGAGTACAGAGCCCTGCGGTACTCCGTTCTCTTGAATAAAACGACGAGATAAAACCGAGCCTACACGTACACGAAAGACGCGGTACGTCATAAACTCCCGAAGAAATATGGGAAGACGACCGCGGATATTCCATGCGTGAAGTGTACGTAAAATGCCGCCCCTCCAACAAGTGTCATAAGCTTTCTCCAGGTCAAAAAATACAGCCACGGTTTGACACTTTCTCAAAAATCCATTCATAATATGCGTCGACAAGGACACCAGATGGTCGACGGTAGAGCGATAGCGACGAAACCCGCACTGAGCGTTCACTAGAAGTTTCTGAGACTCAAGCCACCATGTCAACCGCCCGTTGATCATGCGCTCCAGCACCTTGCAATTGCAACTGGTGAGGGAGATAGGGCGGTAGCTGGAAGGTAGTTGGCGATCCTTCCCAGGCTTAAGTATAGGGACAATGGTGGCTTCGCGCCAAACGGAAGGAAAAAGCCCGTCTTGCCAAATACAGTTATAGACCTGTAAGAGAAAGAGTTTACTGTCGGCTGAAAGGTGCTTTAACATCAGGACATGAATGCCGTCCGGCCCAGGAGCGGAGTGCCGAGAGCAGTGAAGAGCGTGCTCCAGCTCCCTCATTGTGAATAGTTCGTTATAGCATTCATTATTAGCAGACCGAAAAGTATATGATGCGGAATCCAGCCAGTCCTTAATAGAGCGAAAGCCGGCGGAATAATGGTCTGAACTGGAAACCGCCTCAAAGGCAGCACCCAGAGTGTTAGCGATGGCAGCCGGATCCACTATGGTGGCATTAGAAACCTGAAGGCCAGAAACAGTACAATGCGACACTTTACCTGAGAAGCGACGAAGTTTATCCCAAACAACGGATGAAGGCGTAAAGCGATTAAAAGACTCGACAAAACGAGCCCACGACGCCTTCTTGCTATCCTGAATAATGCGACGAGCCCTGGCGCGCGGTTGTTTAAAAGTCACCAAATTATCAAGTGTAGGGTGTCGACGAAACACCCTAAGTGCAGTCGTACGGGCACGAACGGCGTCCCGACAATCCTCGTTCCACCACGGAACAGGCGGTCGCCGAGGTTGAGAGGATGAACGGGGAATTGCGCGTTCGGCGGCAGAGAAAATCGTAGACGTAAGGTGCTGCACTAGTTGGTTAATGCCGGCGAAGGGCCGATCGTAAAAATGCACGAGGCTGGAATACAAGCTCCAGTCGGCTTTTGTGAATATCCAGGTAGGTACTCTGGAATGCTGTACGTGGTGTGACAGAAGAGAAACGATGCAGGGGTAATGGTCGCTGGAGTAGGTGTCAGCGACGACGTTCCACTGAAGACGACTAGCAAGCTGGAGTGAGCAAATGGCAAGGTCCAGGTGAGAGAACGTACCAGAAGAATCAGAAATAAAAGTAGGTGCACCTGTATTGAGGATGGAAAGATTGAACTGGTAAAAAATGTCGGAAAGAAGAGTTCCCCTCGCACAAGCCCTTGGCGAACCCCACAGTGGGTGATGGGCATTAAAATCTCCCAACAGAAGAAATGGTGTTGGGAGAGCGGACAGGAGAGCTCGAAGGTCCGCGAGAGCAAGGGGAGACGACGGATGTGAATATACAGAGCAAACAGAGAAGAAAAAACCGGGTAACTGTAATCTAATGGCAACAGCTTGCAAGTCGGACGTAAGAGCGTGAGTTTGAAAATGAACGTCGTTACGCACTAACAACATGACACCTCCATGAGCAGGAGCACCCTCCTCCGGTTCAAGATCGTAGCGAACCGGAGTGTACCCTCGGAGATCGAAAGGGTCGTGAGGGCGAAACTTGGACTCCTGCAAACACACGACCATAGGTGAATGGGAACGCAATAAAAGTTGCAGTTCCGCCCTATGCGATCGTACACCACGTACTTTCCAGGTCAGGATAGCCATGAATAAAAGGGATAAACTGTCTACTTAGAAGGGCGGCTTAAAGGAATCTTTTGGTTAACCTTTGGGCTCGGGCTTTTTGTATGGAGTTGATCAGACTCCATAGCTTCCTCGGAGGGAGGGCCCACGCGCTCAGTGCCAGAAACCGATTCAAGCGCCGTGAATCGGTTCTGGGTGGCGATGGGTGAGGGGTGCCGCTGAGCGCGGCTTGTCCCAGGAGCTTCCTGGGACAGCGACCTCCGAGGAGGAGAAGGTGAACTTTTCTTACCGCGTGCACGCGGAGGGTCCTTCAGAAAATCTTCCCTACGAAGTTTCTGCTTGGGTTTCTTTTCAGCGGCTTGCGACTTCATTGACTCTGGACCAGGTTTATAGGGCTTGGTAACAGTAGCTTTAATGGACGGCCGGATGGTAGTGGCGGTTAATCCAGTCATGGTCCAGGTCTGAGTTTCGGCATCTACTCGTGGTACTGGCGAGGCAACAACAGAACTAAATGTGCCAGATCGCAGGAGGGAAGGTTGGCGCGCATAACGCCTCCGGGCTTCAGCGAAGGAGAGTTTTTCCTTTACCCGGATCTCCTGGATCGCCTTCTCGTCCAAGTACCGCGGACAGTCGGCAAACGAAGCAGAATGAGACCCTTTACAATTAACGCAGACGGGGGCTGTTGAACAGGTACCTTCGTGTGAGGGCTGGCTACATGTTGCACAGATGTTAACGGCACTCTTACATGAGACTTGCGTATGCCCAAAACGTTGGCATTTAAAACAACGCAGAGGTCTAGGAATATAAGGCCTCACAGAAATCCGTTCGTACCCTGCGGAAATGCTCGTGGGCAGATCGACGCCATCAAATGTTAGAAACAGGGTACGAGTGGGTACCAATACGCCGTCGCGTTTGGCCTGCACTCGGTGCACTGCTGTCACCTTTTGATCGGATAGATATTCTACTAGATCCTCGTCCGATATACCATCGAGGCTATAGGTGGTAACGACGCCCCGACAGGAATTCAATGTGCGGTGCTTCTCGACACGGATGGGATAACCGTGGAGAAGCGTAGCGCGCAACAAGGTTCTTACTTTGCTGATCGGACTTAGTTTGTGCCAATAAGGAACCATTCCGTAGACGAGTGCAGGATTGAACCGCACCAGCAATAGCATCTATGCCCTTCTGAATTATAAAAGGGTTCACCTTCTCAAAGGTTTGTCCTTCTGTTCTTGAAATGACCAAGTAACAACCAGATGACGGCGGTGCTACTTCTGTTACAATAACTTTTCGGCGCTTGTTTGTATTAATGGAGGAAGGGTGCTCCATAGCGAGATAAATCCTCCACCATTGCAACCGTCTCCGACCTCGGGCTCTGACTTCCCGGGCGTTACCCCGGCTTGGGTGAGTGGCCTATCTATACCAGACTCACCCCAGGGTCACACCTCCCAGAACATAGACAGAGGGACCCAATCGCCGTCAGAAGTCAGCAGCTCATGCAATGGCCCCCCCGCGGGACTGCAGTTGAACAGCGGATACGAACACAAACCCTACATGACGACCCCGGGTGGTGGGGATGACGCCATTACCCACTCACCCAGCTGCGCACCCCGTGCGCGGGTATCCGTCAGGCTGTGTCCACGGAGGATTAAAAGAAAAGATAAAAGAAATAAAACTGTGTGGGCGTTTCGCACGCAAGGTAGGCCGGCGGGGAAGAAAAAGAGATGTGCGAATGTAGTGGTGCGAAATGGCCGGAAAGTGACAAGGGAAGAAAGTAACGATGGTGAGGTGCGGTATGAATGGAATGCAAAGAACGCACGAGAGCCTACCTTGTGTCCACCGGTCACGAGAAGAACCCACCTCGACCGGATGGGGGTGAGGGGATGAATATGGCGATGAGTGGCTCGGGAACCCCCGGGTGCGCCAAAAACCCCTACTCACATAAGGTGAGCCCCTGAGGGGTCTGTGAACAGCATAACTCTGAAACGAACAGTCGGATAAACAATAAACTTGGTATTTAGGTTCAGTATCTTCCAAGGATGCGACACGAAGGTTTTCAAGAAAATCCCCCCAACCCAGACTACCCTTTACATGGAAGATTTTTCGAAAAGTTTAATTTTCTCAAAAATGGCTCCAACGATTTTGATTAAAATATCATATGTTTACGAGATTTTCATGACAAATAAAATGTATATCTTGAATTTTCTGTCTCCAAAAGTATTCTCCATTGTGAACGACTTATGCATAACTGGTAAACCATAAGAGATAGACAAAATGTTACTACATAAAAAATGTAGATCGCGTTAAAATACACAATTTATGTCATATACATTGTTTTTTTTTGAGTGAACCATTTTCGAGATATTGCTTGTTATTCCCTTAAATGTTTCAATAATTATTTTCTAAAATGGGAATTCGTTATTCATTTTTTTGACTTGGATATGCAAAGAGTTATAATCTGTGGCAAAGGGAATGGTGCTGCACCTCAGCTCCACCTAGCAACCAGCTATTAAGAGATATGTATGTGCTTAAAGGCTACTGTATTTCCAAATTGCCCTTGTAAATATATATATTTCCCTTACATCTACAAGAAAATTAGCAATAAGATAGACTGCAAATGTTTATCTCGATTAACATGAAGTAGATGGAGAATAAGCGTTTGTAAAAATAGGTTGTACAAGAGTAGAGAAAGTCATGTGAGTGTAACACATCAGATATTTTCTTTTTATGTCCTGGACATACAAAGAGAATGGAATGCGCCATATAGCAACCAGCTCTTAAAACATTTGACTATCGCTTAAATACTACTATATTCCCCTTGCACCTAAAAGAAAATTAGCAATAAGATTAAGATGAAGCATATGGAGAATAAGCGTTTGTAAAAATAGTTTGTACAAGAGTAGAGAAAGTCATGTGAGTGCAACACATCAGATTTTGTTTTGTTTCTTTTGTAAAGAGAACTGTATCACGATTTTTGCCTATAGTAATTTCATTATTTTTTTGTTATTTATTAATATATTTTTTAAACTGATGTTACCTTAGTGTTCCAATCAATACTTCTGAGCTGTTGACAATGTACCTGAGGAAGTTTGTAATACCGGCATCCGTTTTCTACCGTCAGCAGTTGCATCGTTTCGTGCAATAATAAAACAGTAGCCACCTAGCGCATTAAAGCGTACGGTAAATGGTCAGCTACGAAAGATTGTTGGTTTACGACGGAAAATCGATCATTTTAGTGTTAGCTCATTGCTTTGTTAATTAATACAGTGGCTTTATTGTTTTTTACTTCCCACGTGGAAGACAATATAGTGTGTACTAACTTAAAAGTGACTAGACTTACTTCTTTGCAAACGCAACAATAGCCTATTTAACAATAACACATACTAAACTAATAATAATAATAATTACAAACCAGCGTAGAAGTGGGAAACGCATTCAAGACAAAAATTAGTTTAAAAGTTGGCAATTGAGTTTGCCATAAATGTTACATAGTAACTGAAGAGTCCAACTTTAAAGAAATGATGTTACAGTTCACACTTCATTAAGAGAATAGTAGAATTCAGTAAATTAATATGTGGGTTATGGCTATTTTATATTTCTATATTGTTCTATGATGTCAAAATGTCTTTTTAAGTGGTAAATAATACATGATTGTGCCTACAATGCTTATACCAAACGAGATGGCTCCTCGTACAGGCTCGCATTCGAGAGGTCCCGGGTTCGATTACCGATGGCCGCTCACTCTGACCATGAGTTTTTCATGGTTTTCCCTGGTTAGCTTAAGCGAATGCTGGGGTGGTGTACTCCACCACGGATTAACTCTCTCCCCCATCTCCTCTAATTTCATTTCTCTTTCATGTTGCAGGTTATCTGGGGCTGTGGTACGGTCGGTGTCGAGCAGATGGCGCACAGACTTGCGCCCTGCTAGAAGAAAGCCATGACCCTTCACTGCTGGGTCGTGTTTCCCCGCTCTCATTCGAGGGACGACTCCGAGCGACCCTCCCGTGGCCGGGTGGTCAAGCCTGGTAATAAGGATTTTTATGCCCGAAAAAATCCATCGCCCTCCGCCGGGTTTGAACCCGCGACCTCGGGATCTAGAGGTTAGTATGGTAACCACTACACCACGGAGGGCGACGTAAGAACAGGGTAGCTTGGGGTTTCCTGAAAATACTCGTCTGGCATTCTTATACTGTGCCTGACTCAAGTACAAAATTTCGTGTCTATTTTACGAGAAAAAATGCAGAGGAAAAATCCAGTGCTCAGAGGAAAACACAACATTTCGTTCAGTACAGCATGTACATAGAATCACCACTTAAGTTATGGACAGGCGTAACCTTTCCACTCTGTATACCTCATGGTTTGTTGCGATGGTACAAGTATAGATTGTACAACGGAAACACCTCGCGCACTATCTACATAGATCTATTGCTGCTATCAGCCCCCAGGAGGAAGGGATGAAGTGAAGGAACCATAGGAGGCTACAGGTCGCAGGCAGACAGGCAACAGAGACGCGCATAGTTCCAGGCACTGCTAGAGATGCCTAGAGAGGGCGATGAATGATCCCTCGACCAAGCAGCCCTCTAGGTGGATCATTGTAGCTCACGCTAGCTCGACCAAGCACCCGCGCCATCTGTTCGGCACTGCCATACACCACGAAACCTAGAAGCACACCTGAAAGATGAAAAGGAAATGGAATGAAAGGGAAACGATGGAAACGAAATCGTGGTAAATGAGAAACCAACCCAGCATTCGCCTACCGACAAGGGAAAACATCGAAAAACCCAAGGTCAGAGTGGGCGGTCGACGAGAATTGAATCCAGGACCTCCCGTATGCGACCCTCTCACGTTACCGCGGAGTCATCTCGTTCGGTGTTGTTGTGATGGTACTAACTTGAGCGTGAACCTCATCGTTATCAGTGAAGAGATTCACAGAAAGGACAACAAACGTCCAGCATCTTCAAGTCTAGAAAAATCCGGAGATGAAAGCCAAAATGACTACTTGCCGCGTTCTTGATTTTGTTTAGTTGTATCGAAGGTGAACCGGACCGCTCGTAACAATAATTTATTGCGGAAAATACTTATAACTAAAGCACATGTAAACTTTCACTTCAGTTTCATTTCATTAATTATTCATTACCGGAAGTGGGTTCAGTGGCGTATTAATTTAAAATTCCAAATAGGAGTGGGAGTCAAATAGGATACCACTAGATAGAGCTGTACAGTTCAACTGAACAACAAGATGCCTAGACATGTAAAAGTTTTAAATAAAAACTATTTTAAATCAAAGTAAAACATCTGATGTGTTACACTCACATGACTTTCTCTACTCTTGTACAAACTATTTTTACATACGCTTATTCGATATATCGAGATGTTAATCTTATTGCTAATTTTCTTGTAGATGCAAGAGGAAAATGGTAGGCTTTAAGCCATAGTCAAATATTTTAACAGCTGGTTGCTATGTGGCCTTTTCCATTCTCTTTGCATTACCAGGACAAAAAAATTGAATAACGAATTTGAGGAAAAGTATAAGTATTGGAAAATCTAAGGGAATAACAAGCAATATCTCGAAAATGGTTCACTCAACAACAAAAATGTATATGACATAAATTGTGTATTTTAACGCGATCTACATTTTTTGTGTAGTAAAGGTTTGTCTATCTCTTATGGTTTACCAGTTATGCAAAAGTCGTTCACAATGAAGAATACTTTTGGAGACATTCCCAGAAAATTCGAGATATACATTTCATTTGTCATAAAAATATCTTAAACATATGGTATTTTAATCAAAATCGTTAGTCATTTTGAAAAGTAAAATTTTCGAAAAATGTTCCATGTAAAGGGTAATCTGGGGTGGGGGGATTTTCTTGAAAACCTTTGTGTCGCATCTCTGGAAAATACTGAACCTAAATACCAAGTTTGGTGTTTATCGGACTGTTCGTTTATGAGTTATGCTGTTCACAGACATACACACACACACACGGACATGTTTCCAAAAATGCTTTTTTTGGATTCAGGGGGTCTCAAAACATGTATTTCCGGTGAGTAGGTTATTTAGAAGAGAGCTGGCACAGTTTTTTGCGTTTATATGGGAAAGGATAGGGAAAACGAGGGTGGATGCGGAGGGCCAAGGAGGAAAATGCGTTTATATGGGCGAGATAGGGAATACGAGGACTGACACTAGGCTAGACAGCGGCAGAAGGAGGGGGATGCGCTTTATATGAGACAGATAGAGAATACGTGGAGAGGTGCTAGGCTAGACAGAGGTTGAGAGTAGAGTATGCGTTTACATGTATGAGAGGTATAGGAGCAGGAGGAGCGGTGCTAGACAAGACAGAGGTTGAGTAGAGTATGGGTTATATGAGAGAGGTAGGGAACAGGAGGAGAGGTGTTAGGCTAGCCAGAGGTTGAGGAGTAGAGTATGGTCTATATGAGAGATATAGGAAAACGAGGAGGGGTGTTAGGCTAGACAAAGGTTGAGGAGTGGAGTATGGTTTATATGAGAAGTATAGGAAAACGAGGAGAGGTATTAGGTTAGGAGAATTGAGTATGTGTTTATAAGAAGATACGAGAAAACGGAGAGATCCTATTATAGGATGGACAGGTGTTAAAGGTAGAATGTGTTTTATATGAGCGGTATAGGAAACCAAAGAGAGATGCTCAGCTAGACAGGGATCAGGAGAGGAATGCGCTTTATTAGAGGTAGGGGATACGAGGAGTGGTGTTAGGCTAGACAGAGGTTGAGAGTGGAGTATGCGTTTATATGTATGAGAAGTATAGGAACAGGAAGAGGGGTGTTAGGCTAGACAGAGGTTGAGGAGTAGAGTATAGTTTATATGAGGTATAGGAAAACGAGGAGAGGTGTTAGGCTAGACAGAGGTCGAAAATAGAGTATGGTTTATATGAGAGGTATAGGAAAACGAGGAGAGGAGTTAGACTAGACAGAGGTCGAGGAGCAGAGTATGGTTTATATGAGAGTCATAGGAATACGAGAGAGGTGTTAGGCTAGACAGAGCTAGGGGAGTAGAGTATGGTTTATATGAGAGGTATAGAAACAGGAGGAGAGGTGTTAGGCTAGACAGATACTAAAGGAGTAGCAATATGGGTTTATATACAGGAGAGATAGGGAATAGGAGGTGCTAGACCTTGAAAGCGACTTTAGACGTGAACTTCATGGAAAACTGTTTCATGTCAATGTTCTAGACATGTCCATCACGTAACCCATTCAGGGAAAAGGTGACCAGCAAAGGGAAAAACGTGACCAGCAAAGGGAAAAACGTGACCAGCAAAGGGAAAAAGGTGACCAGCAAAGGGAAAAAGGTGACCAGCAAAGGGAAAAATGTGACCAGCAAAGGGAAAAAGGTGACCAGCAAAGGGAAAAATGTGACCAGTAAAGGGAAAAATGTGACCAGCAAAGGGAAAGAAGGTGACCAGCAAAGGGAAAAACGTGACCAGCAAAGGGAAAAACGTGACCAGCAAAGGGAAAAAGGTGACCAGCAAAGGGAAAAAGGTGACCAGCAAAGGGAAAAACGTGACCAGCAAAGGGAAAAAGGTGACCAGCAAAGGGAAAAACGTGACCAGCAAAGGGAAAAAGGTGACCAGCAAAGCGAAAAACGTGACCAGCAAAGGGAAAAACGTGACCAGCAAAGGGAAAAGCTAACCCACTCACACTAGCAGGTAAGTAATTCAGTTAGTATCACAGGGTAGGACAGATCCTGGGAAGCGGATATAGCATAGTTCCGTATGATGTTACAAGTAATTCAGAGAGTATCGTAGGTATTTAGGATAATTCAAGTAACATAGGTGTTGAGAGTCACTTAGCTAGTATCACAAGAGGCTAGTTTCCAGGGGCAGGACGTATCATAGATGCATATTTTTCACAGGCAATTCAGATAGTATCGGAGGGTATTTAAGCTAATTCAGCTAGTATCGGAGGGTGTTTAAGCTAATTCAGCTGGTATTACAAGAGGCGGACTGCATCATAGCAGTGTATGATTTCACAGGTAATTCAGTTAGTATCGTAGGTATTGAGGCTAATTCATCTAGTATCACAGGAGGATAGATTCCAGGGGTTGGGTATAGCATAGTTTCGTATTTCATAGGTAACTCAGCTAGTATCGTAGGTATTTAGCATAATTCAAGTGTCATAGGTGTTTAGAGTAATTAAGCTAGTATCACAGGAGGATAGATTCCAGGGGTTGGGTATAGCATAGTTTCGTATTTCACAGGTAACTCAGCTAGTATCGTAGGTATTTAGCATAATTCAAGTGTCATAGGTGTTTAGAGTAGTTAAGCTAGCATTACAGGAGGGTGGGTTCCAGGGTCGGTTATAACGTAGTTTCGTATTTTACAGATAGTTCAGGTAATATCGTAAGTATTAGGGTAATCAGCATAGTTTCACAGATACTCGCGATAATTTCGATCAGAGATTTGTATCACAGCTATTTAAGGTAAATGCAGGTGATTCAGGCTGTATCAATGGTATTTGAATCATTTTAACAGGTAATTCATCTAGTATCATTGATATTTGGGGCAAACCAGATAGTATCACAGGTAATCGTGCTAATTTAGAACAGAAATTCGTATCAGAGCTAGTTAAGGTAATTTCACATGATTCGGGTAGTATCACAGGTATTTAAGTCATTTTAACAAGTAATTCAACTAGTATCACAGGTACTCATGGTAATATAGAGAGTAATTAGATTATAAACATTTCTCAGCCAACGTTACAACAATTTATATACTTTTTTCTAAATCTTACAAACTTATTATATGTTAAACAGTTATTGTACGATGCGGAGAGGGATAAACTGCATATTGGTTCACAAATTGAAAATCTTTACGTCAACATACCTTTATTTTAGTTCGTTGTAGATGTCTCTCCCCTTTTATCTAGGCTTGAGACTAGCACTAGGATTGCTCCTAATGGCAGGGTTACCACCTTCCCTTCCATCTTCTTCTTTCTTCATCAGGCGTCTGCTAGTTGCGTACACAGCACACGGATAAACTTCAATTTTTAAAGGTTGTAGACTCACGAGAAAATCTTCATCTTCGACTTACATTCCTTTAAGCACTGTTTGTAATACTGTAATGTCCATATGCATAGGTAGTTATTCCATCCTCAGCAATAATTCTTTTAATCGCTTATATCTCCTGAATGAAAAGAGATAGAACAATGGGATAAAAACTAATCAATTCTTTGGAATGCGCCGCGTCCTTGAGATATTAATCCGAGTTGGCCGGGATGCCTGGGTTCGAATCCTACGAGTGATTACAAATTCATCTTCTAATCTCGGAGACTAATTAAGATAAAGACGCCAAATAAATTTTATTACATTAATGTCATTAGGTAGTTTCTTTTGAATGTATATTTGGGTACCTGGTGTCCTGGGTTCGATCTTTAATTTTTAAATCGCCATTATCTCGGAAACTAAGAAGGGTAGGGGGATGGACCAAAGCATGTTTGATAGCTGTTATAATGTGTAATTAATACTGTATATAATTTTCAATCAGTTGTCCCTAGTTCGAATCCCGATTTTTAAATGATTTCCTTAATTTTTCTCTGTATACTAGAATATATCACTTAGATTGATTGCGTAACTGTATACAACTCTTTTTAACATAGCAAACTAATTTTATAAATAATTTTGTTTCTGGTGTTCTGGGTTCGAATACCGATAAAATGTAATTTAATTATAAATTTAATAACTCCTAAACTACTTAAGATAAGGACGTCAAATAAACTTTATTGCATTTATATAAATAGGTAGTTTGTTGCGGATCTATATTTGGGGATCTGGTGTCCTGAGTTCGATTCTTAATTTTAAATCTTCATTATCTCGGAAACTAAGAGAGATAGAGGGATGAACCAAAGCATGATTGATAGCTCTTATAATAGGTAATTAATGCTGTGTATAATTGTCAATCAGTTGTGCTTGGTTCGATTCTTCCATCTTTTAATGTGTTCCTTAATTTTCCTCTGTACACTAGAATATATCACTTAGATTGATAGCGTAACTGCACACAGCTTTGCTTAACATAGCAAACTCATATTATAAATTATTTTGTTCCTGGTGTTCTGGGTTCGAATACTGATTCAATGGAATTTACTTACAAATTTAATAACTCGTAATTTAATTTAGATAGACACGTTAAGTATAAAGTAAACAGAGTACCTAGTTCCTAAATATCGTTTTCATGACAATAACTACTTTAAAGTACTCAGATCGAATCCCTAAGGGATGATTTCATATATCTTCAAGCCTATGAATCCTATCAGGTTTGAGTAAAGATTAAATGGTAGATGCTGATGCTGGGAAGCTAAATTACTAAAAACACATTTATTAAAAGTATTACCGAGTTCGATTCTAGAAGCTTAGAATCTCTGTAACTCTGGAAAAATTGCTTTTATCGTGATTGTAGTGAAATGTAATGGTTTTTCTGAAAGAAGATGGAAAGGAAGAATTGAAAAGGGAATGAAAACATGAAATAATGTAGTATATACATACATTTAAGTAAATAAGGGGGAAAATCTTCTACGTTACCTTTTAAGCTTTTACTTTTAAGCATTGTGATAATAGAGCTTGAATTAACATTGGTGCTATGGATAGTGGTAGCGGTGATGGTGGTGGTGGTAGGCTTTGAATGGAAACGTCGGTCTGAATGAACGTGTGGGAATACTTCTCTTGTTTGGTGTGCCAGCACATATATAGCTAGTTACGAAACGAGTTTAAACGTGTTTGATACTGCCAGACATCCTGTCTCTGGGTGTGACGTCATAGACATCGGGCATCCTATAGAACTTAACGATCTACCTTTCCTGCCTGAGTGTACGAAACCATTGAAATCATATACAAAGAAACTGATACCTCGGCTTGGACCTCGAAAGAAGTATGTAATACATTACATGGCTTTGAAGCAAGCTCTTAATCATGGGTTACGACCAAAAAATCCAACGTTTGCTGCAATTCCAACAGTCACAGTGGTTAAAACCTTATGCGGAAGTTAACAACAGGCTACTACAATAAGCTGCAAATGATTTCGAGAAGGACGTCTACAGCTCTTTAACAACGTCATGTTTGGAAAAACTATGGAAAATCTGCCTGATCGTATGGATATACGACTGGTGATAAATTGGAAGACTCTAGAGAAGCTGATCGTCAAGCCTACGTTTATCGATCGAACAATATATGCCGTCAATCTAGCTGCTGTGCATATGGCCTCTCGTCAGATCGTGTTCAACAAGCTTATATACTTCGGTATGAGTGTGTTGGATATCTCCAAGACATTAATGTACCACTATCATTATGATGTGTTGCTGCCATATTATGGATCTGAAAACCTGAAGCTCATGTATATGGACACTGATTCGTTCATTCATCGTGTGATGACTGAAGATGTGTACCAGGACAAGTTACGTTTACTTGAGCATCTGGATACAGCTGATTACCCTGTCAACTATATATGCTATTCAGCTCTAAACAAAGTGCTTGGGAAATCTAAAGATGAGGCTAATGGTAAAATCATCCAGCGCTTTGTCGGACTACGAGCTAAAATGTATGCCTTAGATATCCACGGTTCAATGATAAAAAATATTAAGGGTATAAACGTAGTGCTATTAAGCAGTACTTTACATTTGAGAGTTATACTGATTGTCTTAAAACCTGTGAAATCATCAGAACGCCTATGAATCTAATCTTATCATGAAAGCACGCTGCTACTACTGTGCAAGTGAATAAAATTACATTGAATCCCTTTGATGATCTCCGCGAGTCTACAATGTTAAAAAATTAAAGTTTACTCATGTGCTGTGTATTCACATAGCAGACAAATGGTGAAGAAAGGAGAAGATGGAAGGGAGGCGGTAACCATTGTCATTAGGAGCAAATACTAGTGTTAGTCTCAGGCCTATATAAAGGGAAGAGACGTCTACCCTTACAATCCTTGTTTAATGAAGCAGTGATTTAACTGATAAAGCTGCCACATTTGAACAAAAAATGGATTAGCTGCTGCTGCTACAGCTGTAATGTAACCGGTTGTTGTCGCTGCTATTATTGTATCAGATGTTGCTACAGCTGTAGGATCTGTTACATCTATTGTTGTACAGCTGCTGTATCTGCTACGATAGTAATTGTATTTGCTTTTGCTATAGCTATTGTGCTGATTGTGTCTAATGCTGCTACAGCTGCAGGATCTATTGCTGCTATCGTTGTAGCTGCTGTTGCTATAGATGCTGTATCTGCTACTACATCTGTCGTATTTACTGTTGATGTTGTTGTGATGACTGCTGTTGCTGTGGTAGGGGAATCTACAGCTGGAATATCATTGCTGTGATGCTTGCTATTGCTAACACTGCTAAATCTCTAGCTGCTGCTGCAGTTGTTATGTAATGCGACGGCTACTGCTATTGTTATAGCAGATGCTGCTACAGCTGTGGGGTCTGTTACAGCTATTGTTGTACAGTCTCTGTATCTGCTACGACAGCTGCTGTATTTGCTTCTGCTATAGGTATTGTGCTGACTATGTCTAATGCTGTTACAGCTATCTGATCTGATACGGTTATTGCTGTAGCTGATGTTACAGTGTTGTGTCTACTACTTCAGCTCTCGTATTTGATGTTACAGCTGGAGTGATGACTGCTGTTGCTGTGGTGGGTGAAGCTACAGCTGGAATATCTTTGCTGTGATGCTTGCTATTGCTAAGAGTGCTAAATCTATAGCTGCTGGATTAGCTGCTGCTCCTACAGCTGTTATGTAAGTGGTGTTTGTCGCTGCTGTTATTGTAGCAGATGTTGCTACAGCTGTAAGATCTGTTACATCTATTGTCGTACAGCTGTTGTATCTGCTACGGTAGCTATTTAATTTGCTTCTGTTACAGCTATTGTCCAGGCTGTGGGTGATGTTTCTGTAGCTGCAGGATCTATTGCTGCTATCATTGTAGCTGCTGTACATATGGCCTCTCGTCAGATTATATTCAACAAGCCTATATACATTGGTATGAGTGTGTTGGACATCTCCAAGACATTAATGTATCACTATCATTACGACGTGTTGTTGCCTTATTATGGAGCTGAAAACCTGAAGCTTATGTATATGGACACTGATTCGTTCATTCATCGTGTTACAACTGAAGATGTGTACCAGGACAAGCAACGTTTTCTTGAGCATCTCGATACCGCTGATTACCCTGCCAACCATATATGTTACTCTACTCAGAACAAGAAGGTATTGGGAAAATTTAAAGATGAGGCTAATAGCAAAATCATCCTACGCTTTGCTGGACTACGACCTAAGATGTATGCCTTAGATATTCAAGGATCAATGATAAAAAAGATTAAGGGTATAAAACGTAGCGCTATTAAACAGTACATTTCGTTTGACAGCTATACAGACTGTCTTAAAACCTGTGAAATAATCAGAACGCCCATGAATCTAATCTTATCACAAAAGCATGCTGTTACCACAGTGCAAGTGAATAAAATTACATTGAATCCCTTTGATGATAAAAGAATTATTGCTGAGGATGGAATAACTACCTATGCATATGGACATTACAGTATTACAAACAGTGCTTAAAGGAATGTAAGTCGAAGATGAAGATTTTCTCGTGAGTCTACAACCTTTAAAAATTGAAGTTTATCCGTGTGCTGTGTACGCAACTAGCAGACGCCTGATGAAGAAAGAAGAAGATGGAAGGGAAGGTGGTAACCCTGCCATTAGGAGCAATCCTAGTGCTAGTCTCAAGCCTAGATAAAAGGGGAGAGACATCTACAACGAACTAAAATAAAGGTATGTTGACGTAAAGATTTTCAATTTGTGAACCAATATGCAGTTTATCCCTCTCCGCATCGTACAATAACTGTTTAACATATAATAAGTTTGTAAGATTTAGAAAAAAGTATATAAATTGTTGTAACGTTGGATGAGAAATGTTTATAATCTAATTACTCTCTATATTACCATGAGTACCTGTGATACTAGTTGAATTACTTGTTAAAATGACTTAAATGCCTGTGATACTACCCGAATCATGTGAAATTACCTTAATTAGCTCTGATACGAATTCCTGTTCTAAATTAGCACGATTACCTGTGATACTATCTGGTTTGCCCCAAATATCAATGATACTAGATGAATTACCTGTTAAAATGATTCAAATACCATTGATACAGCCTGAATCACCTGCATTTACCTTAAATAGCTGTGATACAAATCTCTGATCGAAATTATCGCGAGTATCTGTGAAACTATGCTGATTACCCTAATACTTACGATATTACCTGAACTATCTGTAAAATACGAAACTACGTTATAACCGACCCTGGAACCCACCCTCCTGTAATGCTAGCTTAACTACTCTAAACACCTATGACACTTGAATTATGCTAAATACCTACGATACTAGCTGAGTTACCTGTGAAATACGAAACTATGCTATACCCAACCCCTGGAATCTATCCTCCTGTGATACTAGCTTAATTACTCTAAACACCTATGACACTTGAATTATGCTAAATACCTACGATACTAGCTGAGTTACCTATGAAATACGAAACTATGCTATACCCAACCCCTGGAATCTATCCTCCTGTGATACTAGATGAATTAGCCTCAATACCTACGATACTAACTGAATTACCTGTGAAATCATACACTGCTATGATGCAGTCCGCCTCTTGTAATACCAGCTGAATTAGCTTAAATACCCTCCGATACTATCTGAATTGCCTGTGAAAAATATGCATCCATGATACGTCCTGCCCCTGGAAACTAGCCTCTTGTGATACTAGCTAAGTGACTCTAAACACCTATGTTACTTGAATTATCCTAAATACCTACGATACTCTCTGAATTACCTGTAACATCATACGGAACTATGCTATATCCGCTTCCCAGGATCTGTCCTACCCTGTGATACTAACTGAATTACTTACCTGCTAGTGTGAGTGGGTTAGCTTTTCCCTTTGCTGGTCACCTTTTTTTCCCTTGCTGGTCACTTTTTTCTCTTTGCTGGTCACCTTTTTCCCTTTGCTGGTCACCTTTTCCCTTTGCTGGTCACGTTTTTCCCTTTGCTGGTCACGTTTTTCCCTTTGCTGGTTACCTTTTTCCCTTTGCTGGTCACATTTTTCCCTTTACTGGTCACCTTTTTCCCTTTGTTGGTCACGTTTTTCCCTTTGCTGGTCACCTTTTTCCCTTTGCTGGTCACCTTTTTCCCTTTGCTGGTCAAGTTTTTCCCTTTGCTGGTCACCTTTTACCCTTTGCTGGTCACCTTTTTTTCCCTTTGCTGGTCACGTTTTTCCCTCTGCTGGTCACGGTTTTCCCTTTGCTGGTCACCGTTTTCCCTTTGCTGGTCACGTTTTTCCCTTTGCTTGTCACATTTTTCCCTTTGCTGGTCACGTTTTTCCCTTTACTGGTCACATTTTTCCCTTTGTTGGTCACGTTTTTCCCTTTGCTGGTCACCTTTTTCCCTTTGCTGGTCACCTTTTTCCCTTTGCTGGTCAAGTTTTTCCCTTTGCTGGTCACCTTTTACCCTTTGCTGGTCACCTTTTTTTGCCTTTGCTGGTCACCTTTTTCCCTTTGCTGGTCACGTTTTTCCCTTTGCTGGTCACCTTTTTCCCCTTGCTGGTCACATTTTTCCCTTTGCTGGTCACCTATTTCCCTTTTCTGGTCACCTTTTTCCCTTTGCTGGTCACGTTTTTCCCTTTGCTGGTCACCTTTTCCCTTTGCTGGTCACGTTTTTCCCTTTGCTGGTCACCTTTTTCCCTTTGCTGGTCACATTTTTCCCTTTACTGGTCACCTTTTTCCCTTTGTTGGTCACGTTTTTCCCTTTGCTGGTCACCTTTTTCCCTTTACTGGTCACCTTTTTCCCTTTGCTAGTCAAGTTTTTCCCTTTGCTGGTCACCTTTTTCCCTTTGCTGGTCACCTTTTTCCCTTTGCTGGTCACGTTTTTCCCTTTGCTGGTCACCTTTTTCGCTTTGCTGGTCACGTTTTTCCCTTTGCTGGTCACCTTTTTCCCTTTGATGGTCACATTTTTCCCTTTGCTGGTCACCTTTTTCCTTTGCTGGTCACCTTTTTCCCTTTGCTGGTCACGTTTTTCCCTTTGCTGGTCACGTTTTAACCTTTGCTGGTCACGTTTTTCCCTTTGCTGGTCACGTTTTTCCCTTTGCTGCTCACGTTTTTCCCTTTGCTGGTCACGTTTTTCCCTTTGCTGGTCACGTTTTTCCCTTTGCTGGTCACCTTTTTTCCCTTTGCTGGTCACATTTTTCCCTTTACTGGTCACATTTTTCCCTTTGCTGGTCACGTCTTTTCCCTTTGCTGGTCACCTTTTCCCTTTGCTGGTCACGTTTTTCCCTTTGTTGGTCACCTGTTTCCCTTTGTTGGTCACCTTTTTCCCTTTGCAGGTCACATTTTTCCCTTTGCTGGTCACCTTTTTCCCTTTCCTGGTCACCTTTTTCCCTTTGCTGGTCACGTTTTTCCCTTTGCTGGTCACGTTTTTCCCTTTGCTGGTCACCTTTTTTCCCTTTGCTGGTCACCTTTTTTCCCTTTGCTGGTCACATTTTTCCCTTTGCTGGTCACCTTTTTCCCTTTGCTGGTCACCTTTTTCCCTTTGCTGGTCACGTTTTTCCCTTTCCTGGTCACGTTTTTCCCTTTGCTGGTCACCTTTTCCCTGAATGGGTTACGTGATGGACATGTCTAGAACATTGACATGAAACAGTTTTCCATGAAGTTCACGTCTAAAGTCGCTTTCAAGGTCTAGCACCTCCTATTCGCTATCTCTCCTGTATATAAACCCATATTGCTACTTCTTTAGTATCTGTCTAGCCTAACACCTCTCCTCCTGTTCCTATACCTCTCATATAAACCATACTCTACTCCCCTAGCTCTGTCTAGCCTAACACCTCTCTCGTTTTCCTATGACTCTCATATAAACCATACTCTGCTCCTCGACCTCTGTCTAGTCTAACTCCTCTCCTCGTTTTCCTATACCTCTCATATAAACCATACTCTATTTTCGACCTCTGTCTAGCCTAACACCTCTCCTCGTTTTCCTATACCTCTCATATAAACTATACTCTACTCCTCAACCTCTGTCTAGCCTAACACCCCTCTTCCTGTTCCTATACTTCTCATACATATAAACGCATACTCCACTCTCAACCTCTGTCTAGCCTAACACCACTCCTCGTATCCCCTACCTCTAATAAAGCGCATTCCTCTCCTGATCCCTGTCTAGCTGAGCATCTCTCTTTGGTTTCCTATACCGCTCATATAAAACACATTCTACCTTTAACACCTGTCTATCCTATAATAGGATCTCTCCGTTTTCTCGTATCTTCTTATAAACACATACTCAATTCTCCTAAACTAATACCTCTCCTCGTTTTCCTATACTTCTCATATAAACCATACTCCACTCCTCAACCTCTGTCTAGCCTAACACCCCTCCTCGTTTTCCTATATCTCTCATATAGACCATACTCTACTCCTCAACCTCTGGCTAGACTAACACCTCTCCTCCTGTTCCCTACCTCTCTCATATAACCCATACTCTACTCAACCTCTGTCTTGTCTAGCACCGCTCCTCCTGCTCCTATACCTCTCATACATATAAACGCATACTCTACTCTCAGCCTCTGTCTAGCCTAGCACCTCTCCAAGTATTCTCTATCTGTCTCATATAAAGCGCATCCCCCTCCTTCTGCCGCTGTCTAGCCTAGTGTCAGTCCTCGTATTCCCTATCTCGCCCATATAAACGCATTTTCCTCCTTGGCCCTCCGCATCCACCCTCGTTTTCCCTACCCTTTCCCATATAAACGCAAAAAACTGTGCCAGCTCTCTTCTAAATAACCTACTCCGGTGAAATCTCGGTATCGAATTTTTGGGTGGAATACAATACTTCCCCTACTTACTATACGTAGTAAGAAAGTAATAATTTACTGAAACATATTATTATTATTATTATTATTATTATTATTATTATTATTATTATTATTATTCTCTTCGCAATAAATTACAATGTATTAAATCGGTAGATATTTCTCCTTCCTTCGTTGTACACAACTAATTGCATACATTTTATTAAACAATGTGAATTATTGTACTAGGTGAGTACTCTACAATATGTAAAGGTAAAAGTTTTTTTTAATGGAGGGACCCCCGGAACCGGGGCAGAGTACCGCAAGTTTTGCTTCCAGCCCCTGAGAGGAAGGGTTGAGGGGAGAAACCCGAAGGGCGACCAGATCCAAGTGCCGACGGGCGCAAGCATGGACGGGATCCCTAACGTTTCCAGATGGATTACATCCGCGCCGCCCGGTCCCACCCACAAGCAATCACCCCGGCAGTTCCCTATCAACTGGAGTCCTACTTGGGGAAAGAGGCCTGAGAGTCCCCGCAGCGACGCCAGGGAAGAAACCTATACAGAAAGCAGGCCACCGTCCAGCCGAACCCGCCGAATACCGTCGCCTGGTCCTAAACACTGAAACATGATAAGGAAGAGTATGGGTACAGGAAATGAGGGGAGGAAACTCGTGGTAGATGAACCATCCCAGCATTCGCCTGCTGACCCGAGGAAACCACGAAAAACACATGTGCTAGATTGGGCGGTCGCTGGGGATCAACCCGGGCGACAAACGTTACCATCTGAGTCACCCCGCTCGGTTTCTCCATATGCATATACAAGGGATGGCTTTTAGTTCTGGCAACTATTTTATTTCTCTATACATAGCATACGCACATGGTTCTAAGTCTTATAGGCCTTCGATGTAGCCACCAGCGTTGCGTACAATCTGTTGCCAGCGATGCGGAAGCCATCCTGTCGGCACTGCCTATTCTCTTGATGGTGCAAAGAGAGCGGTCGGTTGACCGTAAAACGTCTTCAACTGTACGGAAGCGAATACCGGGAAGTGGCTCCTTCGACTTAGGGATGAGATCGAAATCTCAAGGACTTAAATCCGGAGAGTATAGAGGGCGATAGAGCACCTCACAGCTCCAACGATTTAGTAATTCAGACAAAACTGCTGTATGCGCCTTAGCATTGTCATGCAAAACAGTGGGTGGGTTACCATGAAGTGTCGCCGTTTTCTTCTTAGAGCCTGCTAGCAGATTGTTTTTCGGAAATGAACAGCACTCCGCATTAATGTTCTGTCTTGGCGACACGGTATGCTTTAATAAGGACCACTGGGGTCTGGACTGACTATTCAGTCCGCACCCTCGGACCCCAGGATTCATGCTCGTAGGGCTTTTACGTTAGGGCAGCATCTATTTGATATTCTGCCTCCCCCCCTGCGTGGCCGGGACTGGGTTAAGACACCATCCTCCCCTCGTCTCCTGCCACGCAGGGACGGAAGTGGTTACGCTACTTACGCGCGTCAGCGCAATAGGGAAAACCCTATCAGGGAAGTCTGCCGAATAACCTCGTGGGGCCGACAGTATATCTACCAGCGCTCACTCAAGGTTGGTGCCGGAGAACATGTGGGCGTCTCACAACCCCGCCTGGGAGGAAAACCGGCCAGCATACCCAATCTCCCATGGGTATCGGGAACCACTGCCCCGCCGAGTCCAACCCAATCCGAACTCCCTATCGGGAGGGGCTCGAATGTTCGGCCCGCGTACTTCTAGTAACGTCAGAAGCACCATGAGTGTTCAGGATCCGAAGCGTCCACACCACGGCAGCTGAAAGGGTCAGAACACCCTTTTAATAGGCAATCGTAGGCAAGGATCAACATGCCTTCACATTGGTCGACGTCTGCCGAACTGTATATTTTTGTGATGACCCATGATGACGCCACTCGTCCGATTGGCGTTTAAGCTGTGGTTAATAATACTTGGCCCAGGTCTCATCAATGGTAATAAGTCCCCTCTTTCACACTCGCGCTGCGAGTGCGTGCGAGAAGCGTCATATCGCAGCCATTTCTGCATGCCCGTTAACCCCCGTTCAGGGGGTCCTTCAGGATGTAAAGCACAGTTGAAGGCGCCAATCCTGTATCTTGCGCTAATTCAAGAATAGTTATGTTTCCGATCCGTCTCCACTAACCCGGATACAGTCTGTACATCTTCGTCATTTGCTGTCGTCCTCCTTGGTGTAGTGGTTACCATGCTAGCCTCTAGTTCCCGAGGTTGCGGGTAAAAATTCTTAGCATGGCTTCCTTCGGAAGGGAAGTAAAACCGGTGGTCCCGTGTCGTAGATTTACGGCAGCTAAAAGAGCCTCTGAGCAAAATTACTGAACTTTCACGCCCAATGTAGAACGGGAATCTAAGGACCACAGTAGTTAAAGAGCGTCCATAAATAAAACTCAATCCAATCTAATCTTCGTCACTTGCTCGTGGGTAACCAGATAGAGGCATGTCCAACACACTTTCGCGTCCTTGTAGGAAGGCTACTTGAAAATTATACCTCTCACAGAGACTGCTTGTTAAAATTGAAAAACAGAGGAAACGAGATGAATAGAATTGACAAACGGTTGCTCAGCAAGCATAAACATGAAGTTACGTATTGGATAAATGTGCTAAAAGCAGTTGTTTCTATAGTTAAGAAAACTTCTAGGGGTCTAGCACTAAACGTAACAATTAGATATCACGATCTAAAGTTAAATGTAAGCTGTACTGTTGGCCATGTCTGTCACCGTCACATACAGAGGGAGCTTTTACAATGATAACTTTTGCGGTTTGAAAACTTCGTCCACAGGCATTCAAAAACATAAGCATTCGGAAAAATCTGATGTGTTACACTCACATGACTTTCTCTACTCTTATACAAACTAGTTTTGCAAACGCTTATTCTCCATCTACTTCATGTTAATCGAGATAAACATTTGCAGACTCTATCTTATTGCTGATTTTCTTGTAGATGTAAGGGGAATATATATTTACAAGGGCAATATAGAAATACAGTAGCCTTTAAGCACATACATATCTCTTAATAGCTGGTTGCTAGGTGCAGCACCATTCCCTTTGCCACAGATTAATATTCTTTGCATATCCAAGACAAAAAATCTGATGTGTTACACTCACATGACTTTCTCTACTCTTGTACAATCTAATTTTACAAACGCCTATTCTCCATATGCTTCATGTTAATCGAGATATCGAAATGTCAATCTTATTGGTAATTTTCTTGTAGATGCAAGGGGAATATGGTAGCTTTTAAGCGATAGTCAAATATTTTAACGCTGGTTGCTATGTGGCGCATTCCATTCTCTTTGCATGTCCAGGACATAAAAAAATGAATAACGAATTTGAGAAAAAGTATAAGTATTGCAAAATTTAAGGAAATAACAAGCAATATCTCGAAAACGGTTCACTCAACAAAAGAAATGTATATGACATAAGTTGTGTATTTTAACGCGATCTATATTTTTTGTGTAGTAAAATTTTGTCTATCTCTTATAGTTTACCAGTTATGCAAAAGTCGTTCAGAATGAAGAATACTTTTGGAGACATTCCCAGAAAATTCGAGATATACATTTCATTTCTCATGATATTATCTTAAACATATGATATTTTCATCAAAATCGTTAGAGCCATTTTTGAGAAAATTAAAATTTTCGAAAAATGTTCCATGTAAAGGGTAGTCTGGGGTGGGGGGATTTTCTTGAAAACCTTCGTGTCGCATCTCTGGAAGATACTGAACCTAAATACCAAGTTTGGTGTTTATCCGACTGTTCGTTTTTGAGTTATGCTGTTCACACACACACAGACACACAGACACACACACACACAGACACACACACACACAGACACACACACGGACATGTTTCCAAAAATGCTTTTTTTGGATTCAGGAGGTCTCAAAACATGTATTTCCGGTGAAATCTCGGTATCGAATTTTTGGGTGGAATGCAATACTTCCCCTACTTACTGTACGTAGTAGAGAAAGTAAAAATGAATAACGAATTCCCATTTGAGAAAACAAGTATTGAAAAATTTAAGGGAATAACAAGCAATATCTCGAAAATGGTTCACTCAACAAAAAAAATGTATATGACATAAATTGTGTAGTTTAACGGGATCTACATTTTTTGTGTAGTAACATTTTGTCTATCTCTTATGGTTTACTAGTTATGCAAAAGTCGTTCACAATGAAGAATACTTTTGGAGACATTCCCAGGAAATTCAAGATATACATTTTATTTGTCGTGAAAATATCTTAAACATATGATATTTTAATCAAAATCGTTAGAGCCAGTTTTGAGAAAATTAAAAATTTCGAAAAAATCTTCCATGTAAAGGATAATCTGGGGTGGGGGAATTTTCTTGAAACCCTTCGTGTCGCATCTCTGGAAGATACTGAACCTAAATACCAAGTTTGGTGTTTATCCGACTGTTCGTTTCTGAGTTATGCTGTTCACAGACAGACACACACACACACGGACATGTTTCCAAAAAGGCTTTTTTTGGATTCAGGGGGTCTCAAAACATGTATTTCCGGTGAAATCTCGGTATCGAATTTTTGGGTGGAATACAATACTTCCCCTACTTACTATACGTAGTAGAGAAAGTAAAAATGCATTTTTAACACAGTTAACTTAAAAATATTAGAAAGAAAGTTGAACCCAATTTCACAATTGCTATACGAAGAGGAAAATATTTTAAAACAACAATATAACAAAATCAGAGAACATAAAATATGAAGAGGAAATTTACGTTAGTGTTATGCTGCAAGTGACCGTTCATTTCTCATGGCCAGATCGATCATCTGAATTGCGGGAACAGCCTACATAGAACCTGTAATGCGAGTTTTGTGTTATGGGTAAAGATTACGTCGACATTGGCAGGATCTGGAGGCGACCTTCAGAGGACTTTCTCAAGCCCTGTCTAATAAGCTCACTGAATGTAATAAACACTACCAAAGGAAATCAAGGACGCATGTTTTTCTCATTCTCAGCAGCGCGATGAATAACAGATATAATAGAAATCTCACAAATGTCGATATCTGGGAAGTGACTTGATATTAAGATCACTTTATAAGCTAACATTAGGTGTTATTCAGTACGCAACTAATGCAACGTCGTTATTAGAAATGGGCAAGGTCAACGTGAAAGGGCTGGCGATGGAAAGAATAACGAAATACTGTTGCGATGTTAGTTACATGTCAGAAGAGAATGTTTTAAAATGTTGTCTTAGGTACCAAGAAAAACATTTGAGCTCAGTTAACTGGATGAGAAAAGTTAAGGATCAACTAGAAAAGAATGACTGAGCTGATACATATTTGGTTACAAAGACGTCAGTGGGGAAGGTATTTTGGAAATATGTCCGTTCCAAATATAAAGATATTAATAGAGAGATATTACACTCTGCAACGAATAAGAGGAGTTCCTTGATTTTTATAAAATTATTAAGACAGAATTAAATTGAGAAAGGTATTTTAAAGTTATGTAACAAAAAGGAGAGAGAGGATATTGTATGGTTTAGGTGTGTTTATTGATGCACTTAAATGTAAATAATGATTGTAATATGAATATGCATTTTTATGTGACATTGATTTCAGATGTTTATTGATTGTAAATATTGTTGGAAAGTAAATTTATAAGGCTTTACTGAAACTGTCAATAATAGCGCAATAATGCAGCGAGGGGGGTGAGCTGTTTATCATTATTGGAAACAAGGAAGTTACGTAATGTTGGCGCGTTTTCGGTAGAAACTTCTGGAATATTTTCTCCCTAAAAGCAATATGTATTCGTGGTTTTCATTGGATATTAAAATAGACGCTAATGTTGGCGCGTTTTATTAGCCAATTGCAGTTCAGTTATAATCTTTAGGCGTATCTGATTGCATGAGTATAAATAGAAGCCAAGTTTGAGGTAAAGTCAGTCCTTCAGTTCGCCGAAAGCATTCATACATTACACGTCGTATTCAGTCGCCCAGTTCATCAAAAATCTGTGTACACTACACGTCGTCTTCAGTCAGTCAGTTCGTCGAAAGTATTAGTTCGTCATACATCGGATATAGATTCACAAGTTACGCGCAGCAGAATTATGAAAGATCTAAAGTATGGTAAAGTTAAATATACAAAAGATTGAAGTACGTGGATTAAAAGAATTATCAGTAAGAAGTTGTTATAACAGTTTCAGTTTGGCGAGTGTTAAGATCAATGTATAAATGTGATAGTTAACGTGTTCGACAATAAATGTGTAAAACAAATTTCTTCATCAGTGTAATTTTTGGATAAAAGATTCCTTTCCGTTTCACAACCTGTATAGAGACACATGTTCGACCCAAGATAAGATAATAGCTAGCCGGAGGACATTTGAAATGAAATCAAACGAACACTAACACTGATGCAAATTGCTAACGCCAGATGGAGCTACAAACCAAACAAATGAATGACGTCACAAGATGGCAACGCGTGAAGTAAAGACACATACATAAACATCACAAGTAACAAACATTATAAGTAATACCATCGCAAATTGGCTCCCATACGTGGGGCAGTTAAAATTATGTAACCAAACAAAACAAAAGCAACACAACAGAAGATCTTCAAGTTCTAATAATTTACGTAAAACATATTACGTAAGCACCAAGAATGTAACTATCACATTATTTATTTATGGACGCTCTTTAATTACTATAGTTCTTAGCGTCCCATTCTATATTGAGCGTGAAATTCCTACATTTTGCTCAGAATTTCTCTTTATCAGGCTTGAGGTACTTTTACGTGACGTAAATCTACGACACGGGACCACCGGCTATACTTCCCTTCCGAAGGAAGCCATGCTAAGGATTTTCACCCCGAAAACATCCATCGCCCCCGGATGTCAGCCCTCCATGGCTACTTGTTCTCACACAAATTAAATATATTTATCTGTAGGGGTAATCAATAAATGAAACTCAAGGAGAGATACATGTGATGAAAGAACGAGATTGTTCTTGGTGAAAAATAAAACACGCGAAGTCACGCAATAAAAATGTTCAATATATTGGGTTTACCCCTTCATCAAGAGATTAAACGACTAAAAACACACACAAAATGAAAACACTTGACAAAACATATTTAGGCCTAGACTTGTTTTCATTTATGAGTAACAGAAGTTAATAAATTGTCCTTATTACATTTGAGGCAGTATTTTTAACACTTAAATGATTTCAGTCAAATTATATAATATAAATTCAATAACAGCCCGCCTTAAAGCAATATGTGTATGTAATAATTATTTCTGGGCGTAAAAATCCTTAGCATGGCTTCCTCCGAAAGGGAAGTAAAGCCGGTGGTCCCGTGTCGTAGATTTACGGCGCGTAAAAGAACCTCAAGCCTGATAAAGAGGCCTCTGAGCAAACTTACCGGTCTTTAACGTCCAAAATAGAATGGGACGCTAATGACCACAGTAGTTACAAAGCGTCCATGAGGCAGTATTTTTAACACTTAAATGATTTCAGTCTAACTATATAATATATAAATACAATAACAGCCCGCCTTAAAGCAATGTGTGTATGTAACAAGATATAAAAAGTGTATATTACAATCATTGTATATGTTTATATTATTGTATACATGCGTAATAATGTTATGTGAATGTATTACGTAATTTAATAATATAGGAGCTGTGAGAATAATATGTTAAAAGTTGCTAACAATGAGGTAGCAATGAGGTAACCTTGAGGCAATAATGAGTAAGAAAGTGTAATAATGCTACTGGTCATTCTTGGAGCAACAATAATCTAATTTTTGTGAGTTTATAAAACAGCCAATCAACAACCAGAAAAAGCTTTAATTAAATGAAGGTATTCTATTGGACTAGGATTAGCCAATCGGAGACTTGAAATACAGATATTTACAAATTTAGGCGGTAGAAATCAAGTCAGTTGCTTGTAGACAGCGCTCATAACTGGACGCGTTGGTTGTAGACAGTGTTCCTAACCGGACGCTAGATACGTCCTCGAGAAATTTAATACGTATTTTGTGTGAGACAAAAATAGTTTACGTGTTAAAAAGTGCAAGTAATTAAATAAAAAAAATCTCACAGCTCTCTCTCTCTCTCTCTCTCATGTGAAGTGGTATTTAAATCGTGTCAAGCATTAATAAAAGGAGTGAAGTAAAATTTCAATCTGTGTAAGCCTACATTCTTCAGTCGCACCACCCCCTGTTAAGACATTCATGTCTCTAAAAATAAATACTGACGCAGCCGAGGCAAACATAAATATATAATATTTAAAGCAACAATCAAAATTACAAAGTTAATATTTTTTAAACATTTGGGGCAAAGGCCACCGGAAAGCTACCGGAAGCTTTTTACCATACGTGCGGTTGCAACTACTTCAAGTTCGGCTCCCCAACAGTCGCAATATAATACAAACCTTCTTCAAATTGGCTCCCAAAACGTGGGCAAATAACAATACAACTACCTTCTTCATCCATAAATAAAAATCTCCATTTACTCTATTTTAGGCTCCATAATTTGGAAAGAATAAATAAACATAAATATATCGTTAGCTTTTTATCCAGCACCTCTTAAGATCTCCATATATTGGTAAGGCAGGCTCCATATTTTGGAAAGAATAATATACATATATACTATTTTGTAGAAAACAGTGTTATTTTGATATGAAAAGAAATAGATCATAACTTTTGTTCATTTTCAAGGTTATACTTTGTTGTATGTTTTGAATTTAAAACAAAAACGTTTTACTTTCCATATTATTAGTGTTTTAACTAATGGTACTGTGATTTGTTCATTCATAAAGTCCATACTACATCCAACTTACTAACAGATTATTTAATTACATTGGACGAAAATATATATTTATTTTATGGCTGTATATAGGCCTACTGCTTATAAAAATGCTAGATTATTTGTTTTACAAATTCTCCGTTAGTTTGTTTATGTTTCTGCACTGTAGATCGCAATATAAACTTACAGTCAGCCTATGTTGAGTACGCAGCACTGCTGTCTTGCTATAATCGCCCTATTATAGCTTGTCCCTTGAGACAGCTCACTGACAGTTCGCGTCACTACAGCTCAAGTGTGACAGCTAGTCACCGTCGATACCCCCCAACACCCCGTCGACCCCTCCGCCTATAACCTCCAGCATAACATAACACTTCCACTTTGATAGATTTATTTATACTACTGCACGTGGTAATACGAATATGTTTTGCTCTCGTGCATCCTTGAAGAAATGCATGCACGTTTAAGAAAAAATAAACTAGGCCTTGACGTAATATATAACAAACAGTAGCCAGGATGATTACACAAAATAATAATAATAATAATAATAATAATAATAATAATAATAATAATAATAATAATAATAAATTAAATACGCACAAGTGTGCAAGGATGAAACAAATCTTTGGATTTGAGGCAGTATTTTTAACATTTAAATGATTTCAGTCAAATTATATAATATGTAAATTCAATAACAGCCTGCCTTGAAGCAATATGTGTATGTAATAATTTGTAAAATGTATGTAAAGTCTCTGCATATGCTTATATTATTGTAAACATGTTCAATAATGTTATGTGAATGCATTACGTAATTTAATAATGTAGGAGCTGTGAGAATAATAAGTTAAATGTTGCTAACAATGAGGTAACAATGAGGTAACCTTGAGTCAATAATGAGTAAGAAAGTTTAAAAGTACTACTTGTGATTCTTGGAGTAACAATAATGTAATTTTAGTGACAGTTTATAAAATAGCCAATCAACAACCAGAAAAAGCTTTAGTTAAATGAAGGTATTCTATTGGACTAGGATTAGCCAATCAGAAACTGAAAAGGAGAAACATTTACAAATTCAGAAGTCAGTTGCCTGCGGACAGTGTTTGTAACCGGATGCAAGATGCGTCCTCGAGAAATATAATACGTATTAAAAGGTGCAAGTATTAAATAAAAGAATCTCACAGCTCTCGATATCAGTGAAGTGCTATTTAATTTGTGTCAAGGATTAAGAAAAAGGAGTGAATTAAAACTTAAAATCTGTTTAAGCCTACATTCTTGTTGCACCACAACCCTGCCAAGACTTCCATGTCTCTAACAATAAAACTGACGCAGCCGAGGCAAACATAAATATTTCATACTTAAAGAAACAATCAAATTACAAAGTTAATTTTAAACTTGGAGCAAAGGCCACCTAAAAATACATTTGGGGCGAAGGCTATCGGAAACTGTTTACTATACGTGCTGTTGCAACTACTACAAGTTCTGGTCCCCAACATGAGAACTATAATACTACTCCTACTTCAAAATCGGCTTTTCCATACGTGAAACAATAACTTTCTCAGTTTTCCGCACTGAGTTCTGTTACTGATTTTGAGTACTTAGTGCAATAAAGACGTGGTATTTGTCGCACTTTAGTTCACAGAGTTTCCAAATACAGTTATCCTTACAACATGAAAATTAAATTATCATGGAAAGCATTTTATGCACGACTCATTACGACGTTTCTTATGCATTGATTTGGTTCTGTTATCAGAAATGCTACTCACAAATAGCATGTAGCCTTTCCTCTTCCCGCTATATCACCTCGCAAAATGCATAATTATACAGGGAGAGCCGAAAAACTACGAACCGGCTGTGCGGTGTTTTTCCTGTCCGCGTTCTCGGCGCTCGTTGCCATCTGCCGCATCATAGGCACGGATGAAACCATACAACATTTTTAAAACTACTTTTAAAGGCTTTACTTACCAATTTTATGAACGGAGATGCTGAAACTGGCCACCGCCAAGTATTTTCGGTCAACGCTTGACGCCCGTACATATGTGAATACAATTTTGCCACCCATTTTTTAGAGAATTAACAGACAATTTTAAAAATGTTGTATGGTTTCATCCCCGCATTTTTATGATAGCGGAGACGGCAACGAGCGCCGAGAACGCCGACAGGAAAAACACTGCGCAGGCGGTTCGTAATTTTTTGGCTCTCTCCTTAATACCGGTAATTAACATGGCTTTTGATAATGACATTAGTAGTTTCGCAGTATAAACATTAACTTATAATTTTTCCTCTCTCGTTAACATGTGAGAAAGAGGTTTATTTAGTCATGTATGTACATACAATAATTATATAATTGTTAGCATTGTCAACTGTGCGCGCCAGATAGCATTTTGCCCTCCCGTTCCGTTCCCAACTGTACTAAAGGTTGCAAAGTAGCTCTCCCATGCCAGTGGTACCGCAGCTGTCCCAAGGGTCAATAATAAGCCGATTATACACATTGTCTTCTTGCTGTTCTGCTTCACTGTGCGCCCGCTGGTCCCTACTTCAAAGCCCGCCTGCCGTTCCCTGGATTAGGCCGTTAGCCTGTTCCGACCTCACACCACCTTTTCGTAGTCGACCAACATTTCTTTTTACTTTCTCTACTACTTTCTAAGTAGGGGAAGTATTGCATTCCACCCAAAAATTCGATACCGAGATTTCACCGGAAATACATGTTTTGAGACCCCCTGAATAAAAAAAAGCATTTTTGGAAACATGCCGTGTGTGTGTGTGTGTGTGTGTGTGTGTGTGTGTGTCTGTGAACAGCATAACACAGTCAGATAAACACCAAACTTGATATTTAGGTTCAGTATCTTCCAGAGATGCGACACGAAGGTTTTCAAGAAAATCCCCCCCCCCCAGATTACCCTTTACATGGAACATTTTTCGACAATTTTAATTTTCTCAAAAATGGCTCTAACGATTTTTATTAAAATATCATATGTTTAAGATATTTTCATGACAAATGAAATGTATATCTCGAATTTTCTGGGAATGTCTCCAAAAGTATTCTTTATTGTGAACGACTTTTGCATAACTGGTAAACCATAAGAGATAGACAAAATTTTACTACACAAAAAAATGTAGATCGCGTTAAAATACACAATTTATGTCATATACATTTTTTTTGTTGAGTGAACTATTTTCGAGATATTGCTCGTTATTCCCTTAAATTTTTCAATACTTACTTTCTCAAATGGGAATTCGTTATTAATTTTTTTGTCTTGGATATGCAAAGAGTATTAATCTGTGGCAAAGAGAACGGTGCTGCACATAGCAACCAGTTATTAAGAGATATGTCTACGCTTAAAGGCTACTTTACCCTTGCAAATACAAAACAAGGGGAACATAGTACGCCTTAAGCGATAGTCAAATATTTTTAGAACTGGTCGCTATGTGTAAAATGTAATTCTCTTTGCATGTCAAAAGATCGTTTCTGCAAATGTTTATCTCGATTAATATGAAATAGATGGAGAATAAGAGTTTGTAAAAATAGTTTGTACAAGAGTAGAGAAAGTCATGTGAGTGTAACACATCAGATTTTTCCTTTAGGATGGCATTTGAAGGCAAGCTTTGTGATTCTACCGTTGCCTATCCTTTGAACGTGGTTCCCCCAATTTGCCTCATTTTGGGAGATTTTATCATTTAATGAAAATATACCAGATGGCCCAAACAAGCCGTCCTTTACAATTTTGTTTCCCGCATACATAGGTGCAAAAGAACTTGCCGAATCACTGCTGTTCAAAGGGGCAGTGCAGGTATCAAGCGAAAGGTAGCTGAGGTAGTGCTGCTGTCTGCAGGTGTTTACGTGGTAGTTTCATATTGATAAGCGTCGCGAGGTCGCCTGCATGCGACCAGCTACATGCTGGCAGATCGAGCCATATCATTCATACAAAAAGGTAACGTTCACCTATAACGAACACACAGACATGGTTACAATCTGTGCGGAGACGCACCAAAATGCAGCTGAGGCTTGAAGAAGGCTGTGTTCCGAACACAGAAGCGGCACCTGTCTTCTTAGAACTTTTTTTGAACGTGCAGAAATAATATTAAGAAATGATGGATCATTCCAGGTAGAACGTGGACCTGAGAGGCCCTTACATTAATTCGTCCACCAAGGCGGGCATGTTTTTGCACATGCTTATTATGGGCATTGCACTAACAGGAAATAATTTAAATTTAACCACCTTTAAGGTTACATGAATATAATAAAAATAGAATTTTGTTTAATCTTGTCAACTATGCAGAACCATTCGGTGTTATATAGCTGTACTGATTGTAGATTAACTGTTGGGGGACTAAACAACTTAACACGTGTGCGCAGGTTTACGTAAGCGGCAATCCTGAATTCTTGTTAATGAGCGAATTTCTTACTAAATAATCCATAACACCCCCCCCCCCACACACACACACACACGCACGCACATATAGGTACTCTCATACTCAAACAGCAGACTCTGGACATACCGTGAAATGTTTCTGTTTAAAGAAAACTTCCTGGAGCCCAGGCGGGAATCGAACCCGGAACACCTCATATAGCAGGCAGTTTCTCTACCGGATGCACTCAGGGACCAGTAAAAGCAGTTAAAGTGTTCCTTTTTAAGCATTTGTCTTTCATTTAGCGGTCTCCTTTCTGTCGGTATGGAATCCCCTTTGCATTTCTGTTTAGGTAAACCTTTTGGCTCCGCGCTCCGGTATAAACTAACTTCAACTGAAGACGGCTTGTGTGGACCACCTGGTATTTAGTTCCTGCCTAATTTCTTCATTACATGTTCTGTCCTTTAGGGAGTATCCTCTCAGCGATTTAAGGAACCTCATTTCAGATGGCTGTATTTTGTTTCTGTAGCTTATTTTATTCATCCAAGATGACTGTTTTTTTTTTAAGAAGAGAAATTAGTTTGTGTGTGGTAGGATGCTCATTTCGGGTTTAGTACCCGTAGATTGTAGTAACATTATTAGTGCTTACGTAATATGTTTTTACGTAAATTATTAGAACTTGAAGATCTTATATTGTGCTGCTTTTGTTTTGTTTGGTTACATAATTTTAACTGCCCCACGTATGGGAGCCAATTTGTTGTAACATTATTGTAGCCCCACGTTGTGGTAGCCAATTTGTAACGGTATTCCTTATAAATGTTTGTGTATTTATGTTTACTTCACGCGTGGAAGCCATCTTGTGACGTCATTCATTTGTTCGGTTTGTAGCTCCATCTGGTGTTAGCAATTTGCAGCAGTGTTAGTGTTCGTTTGAAAGAACGCTATTGTTATTTTAATTAATTTTGGTTTACTGTCCTCCGGCTAGCTATTATTTCTCGGTCGAACATATCTCTTGATCAGGGTGTGTAAACGGAAAGGAATCTTTTATCCAAAGATAACACTGATGAAAGAATTTCTTTTATACTTTTATTGTCGAACACTCTCACTATCACATTTACATATTGATCTTGACACTCGCCAAACTGAAACTGTTATAATAACTTCATTACTGATAATTCTTAATTCGCGTACTTCAACTTTTTGTAAAATTAACTTTATAATACTTGAGATTTTTCATAACTCTGTTACGCGTAACCTGCAAATACTTTCGACGAACTGACGGGAATGCGACGTGTAGTATACAAAGAATTTTTATGAACTGACCGACTGACGGACTTTACCTCTAACCTAGCTCTATTTATACTCCCACTCCCCGATATGCCTAAAGATTATAACTGAGCTGCAATTGGCTAATAAAACGCGCCAACATTAGCGTCTATTTTTATATCCAATGAAAATTATGAATACATATGCTCTAGGGAAACGTTCCAGAAGATTCTCAAGGAAAAAACGCGCCAACATTACGTAACTTCCTCGTTTCCAATAATGATAAACAGCTCACCCCCTCGCTGCATTATTGCACGCTATTACTGACAGTTTCAGTAAGGTCGTATAAACTTACTTCCCAACAATAATTACAATCAATAAACATCTCAAATCAATGTCACATAATAATGCATATTCATATTACAATCATTATTTACATTTAAGTAATTTGTGATACAAATTACTGCATCAAGATGTTCCTTCTTATTGCATTTAACTCAACGTTTTCCAAACAGTTTCTCTGGAGTTAAAAGTAGTAGTTGCTAACAAAGCAGGCTAACAACATGAGACGTTCCTGAACGCACAAACAACGGCTTTCAGGGTACCACTAGAGCGATAGCTGACCCAAGAGGTTCACGAGTCACCAATGTAAGCAAATAAACTAGTGACTAGAAACACTCCTGTTTATAAACGTCATATTAATGTTGAACACCTGACCCACACGGGATATTCTGACGATTATAAATTAGGATTGCTCCAAATCACTCTGGAGCTTCATTTGTCAGCTTCATAACAAAAAATCTCTAGAAAAATTCGCAAGATTTTAAGCATGATGTGCAATTCCATCATATTTTCAGATATCTTCATGTTTTAAGAGTTTGCCGCCCCTAAAACCTGCCGCCCTGGCGTTGGACGGCTCGACCTCCCTTGAGCAGGTCCTGGGCACATGTCCAATCACTGAAGATAATGAAAATGGGATCCAAATGCTTATGAAATGTAGAGGAACTAATGAATGGAGGAGAAAATTAATTAGAGAGAATGGCTTAAGATTATCAAAAGTGCAGTGATTAAGAGAATGTTTAGTGATTAAGAGAATGTTTAGTGATCAAATTAGATTAATTTGAGTTTTATTTATGGACGCTCTTTAACTCCTGTGGTCTTTAGCATATTGGGTAATTTTGCTCAGAGGCCTCTTTATCAGGCTTGAGGTTCTTTTACTTCCCGGCTTCACTCCCCTTCCGAAGGAAGCCATGCTAAGGATTTTTACGTCCGAAAAAATCCATCGCCCTCCGCCGGGTTTAAACCTGCGACCTCAGGAATTAGAGGCTAGCATGGTAACCACTACACCACGGAAGACGTTTAGTGATCAGACTCAGCTAACAAGGTTAGTGAAATTTCTTTGGAATGTTGAGATGAAATGGAAATGTTCGGTAAATAAGTGTTTTTAGAGTTTATGCATATCACTTTTAACATTATACGAGGACGGGTTGCTAAGTCCATGGCTTTGACGAGAGAGAGCGTTCTAATCACAGGTGGCTTGTCTGCACCCAAATCTTACATATATTCTGGGTATAATCGCAGAAATTCGTTGTCATTTGTTACTTAGAACATTGTTGAGAGCGTCATTGTTGGGTTGCTTCGTAGAAAATAGAGAAAAGTGAATTTCGTGTTCTGATAAAGCACTGCTTTTTGCGTGGAAGACGGTGAAGGAAACGGAAGAAAAGCTGAACTAGTATTATGGGGACTCTGCTCCATCACATGGCATGGTTCACAAGAGATGCCGTGCGCACAGGACGGCCGGTTGAGGTCACAGCAGAAGAAATGGTGAACAAAGTTCAGATATTGTGTTGCAAGACCGCCGAGTGAAAATCCGTGAAACAGCCAAGACCCTAAATATCTCAAGTGAAACGGATGTATAACATTCTGCACGAATTTTTGGATATGAGAAAGCTGTCAGCAAGATGGGTGCCGGGACTGCTCACAGTTGAGAACAAGCGGAATCGTGTGACCATTTCACAGGGATGTTTGAACATGTTCCAACGCAACCCAAATGAGTCTTTGCGGCGTTATATCACGGTTGATGAAACTTGGATCCATTACCATCAACCTGGAACCAAACAACAATCAAAGCAGTGGATTTCCTTCAGCGAACCTGCTCCAAAGGAAGCGAAAACCATTCCGTCGGCAGGAAAAATTGTGGCAGCTGTCTTTTGGGATTCACAAGGGGTATTAGACATCCACTACCTGAAAAAGGATAAAACGATCACAGGTTCATGTTATGCCGCAATGCTGAATCAGTTTTACAAGGAATTGTTAAAGAAACAACCCCATTTGGTGAAGTAAAAGGTTCTCTTTCAACAGGATAATGCACCCGCACACAAGTCATCCATTCCTGTCGCACAATTTGTGGAATTGGGCTACGAACTGCTACCTCCCCCACCATATTCTCCAGATTTGGCTCCGAGCGACTTCTTCCTCTTCGCAAACCTGAAAAATTGGCTCCCTGGGAAGAAATTCACGTCCATTTTTGGAAACATTTCCGTGTGTGTGTGTGTGTGTGTGTGTGTGTGTGTGTGTGTGTGTGTGTCTGTCTGTGAACAGCATAACTCAGAAACGAAGTCGGATAAACACCAAACTTGCTATTTAGGTTCAGTATCTTCCAAGGATGCGACACGAAGGTTTTCAAGAAAATCCCCCCACCCCAGATTACCCTTTACATGGAACATTTCTTGAAAATTTTAATTTTCTCAAAAATGGCTCTAACGATTTTGATTAAAATATCATATGTTTAAGATATTTCATGACAAATAAAATGTATATCTAGAATTTCCTGGGAATGTCTCCAAAAGTATTCTTCATTGTGTACGACTTTTGCATAACTGGTAAACCATAAGAGATAGACAAAATTTTGCTACAAAAAAATGTAGATCGCGTTAAAATACACAATTTATGTCATATACATTTTTGTTGTTGAGTGAACCATTTTCGAGATATTACTTGTTATTCCCTTAAATTTTTCAATACTTATTTTCTCAAATGGGAATTCGTTATTCATTTTTTGTCTTGGATATGCAAAGAGTATTAATCTGTGGGAAAGGGAATGGTGCTGCACCTAGCAACCAGCTATTAAGAGATATGTATGTGCTTAAAGGCTACTGTATTTCCAAATTGCCCTTGTAAATATATATTCCCCTTACATCTACAAGAAAATTAGCAATAAGATAGACTCTGCAAATGTTTATCTCGATTAACATGAAGTAGATGGAGAATAAGCGTTTGTATAAATAGTTTGTACAAGAGTAGAGAAAGTCATGTGAGTGTAACACATCAGATTTTTTGTTACATGTTGTAGATGCTGTTTTTCTTTGTACTCTGACTAAAAATACAGCAAAATTAAAATCAAATGATTTAAGTATGCATTTTATTGTAGTCGAATTGAACTATATAACAATGAGTTGCTTGACTAAACTAAATTTATTCACATTCCGAAGCTTTCCAAAAATAATCTTCTGTTCTCGCATTAGCGGAGTGAGGTTTCTGATTTACCTTCCTTCTTTTCTTTAGAGATTTCACATAGTTTTGTGTGTTGAATTGGTTCAGGAAGTGAGTGTTTCTTTACAACATACTGTTTCAAAAAATTGTGTTCAAGGTATTCACTTGATTCATAGTCTGTTTTATACTGCAGATTATGAACACCTCTTGCTGCGTGAATATGCACAATTTTAGAAAGAGGCACTTTCTTAGGATAGCAACGTTTGAAGTTCCGCTTAGAAAGTGAAGACAAATCTTAAAAATAATAGAAGTCTGAAATGTTCATTACTTTGTCGCGGTAATCGGTTTGTTACTGTTATTATTTTACTATTTTTAATTTTGGGTTCTTTGTCCTCCGGCTAGCTATTATTACTCAGTCGAACAAATATCTCTGAGCAGGGCGTGTAAACGGAAAGGAGTTGTTACTAAAAGATAACACTGATAAAAGAATTTGTTTTTACACTTTTATTGCCGTCACACTTAATTAATTTCACATCTTTAATCTCGATACACGCCTGACTGAAACTGTTATATTTCCGAATGTAATTACTGTCGTAATAGTTGTCGCGTACTTCACATTTTTGTAACTAATTTTGCGAGAGATTCATCCAAACTGTATGACATTCTCCTCACGAGATTCCTCAAGACTGCGCGACGTGTATCTCGTGAATGATTCTTTAGAACTACGTGACGTGTACCTCGTGAATGATTCTGTAGAACTGCGTGATACTTGTGCGTGCGTGCGTCAGATGGCAGGTTGAGGGCAACCCGATGGTGTGTTTAGGCGTGTACCTTCCCTAATTAGGGCTTTACCACGTAGTGACGGGATATGGAGGTTACAGGATGGCGGTTGTTCTTTAGGTAGGGGAGAGAAAGGAGGTAACAAAGCTTGTTCCTCAACGGTAGCCGGTCATGGTGCAACTACCCTTGTGCACCGCTGATGATATGAATTTTGTAATTTTAAACATGTTGGGTTTTAATTTTGAAGTCCAAGCTACTCTTGAAGGGATTGTATTGGAGTTCAGCTTTAGCTGCTGTTGGAGTTACTCCGCTGTTACCGGATATGCCCGCAAGCCATGCGGGGAAGCCGGTGATGCCTCAAGCGACGTGTTCTGGGGTTATAATCCCCAAGAGACCTAACTAGGGCGCTCTGATGGTATGGCAAATGGTCGTAAAATTTTGCGGCCCGGCGCCTAATTTCATCCTCCACGTAAGGAAGAGATGAGGCTTCGTGAAGCAGTCTCACGGGAAAGGAGCGGTTTACACAATAGATGGCCCGAAGGCACCTATTCTGTACCCGTTGCAGGAGCAGCAGGTTGGAATCTGCGCCCATGCCCCAGATCTCGCAGGCATAAAGCAGGAAGGGGATTATCAGCGCTCGAAAAAGGTGTAACTTTAAAGGGACAGGCATCTCAGACCTCAGCATCGGGTATAATGAAGCCGCAGCCCCATGCCCCCGACGCGCGACGTCCCCGACGTGTCCCCGAAAAGTTAGGCCCTTATCTAACTTAACCCCCAGGTAGGTGATTGCATTTGTCCATTCTATCCTTCTTCCGAGATAGCTGAATGTGGGGAAGATTGCGGAAAGCGGCGCTTGGTGAAGAGAATGGCGTGGCTTTTTGCCGGGTTGATGGATAATCGCCAACGCCTGCACCACTCTTGGAGGAGGCGGAGGTGTCTCTGAATGGGGTTGAAGGCTCTGTTTGGGTTTTTACTTGTACAATACAGGAGCACGTCATCAGCGTACTGTGCCATGTTGACGTGCTGCTTTGTGGGTAGATCGGCCACATATACACTAAAGAATGTGGGGGATAGCACAGAACCTTCGGGGACTCCGCCTCGTAGTGGCCTTAGTGTAGATTTGTGTCCCGCAACCGAAACTACAAAAGTGCGGTGTTTTAGATATGTGTGTAGCAGGTGTATTAAGTGTGTAGGGAGCTCCAGTTGGATGAGCTTTTTGAGGAGACCCGCATGCCAGGTCGTCGAGAAGGCCTTCTCGACATCCAGTGAAACCGCGGCGGTGTAAGCCCTGTCCTGGAAGCCCAGGGCAGCCGCTTCCACCACGCGCAGCAATTGCTGGGAGGTCGAGTGCCCAGGACGGAAGCCGAACTGATGTGGTGGGATGGCTCGAATGTCCCCTAAGGTGGGAGACAAGCGGGTAAGAATGGTCCTTTCAAATACTTTTGAAAGGACAGAGAGGAGGCTAATGGATCTGTAATTGGCAGGATGTACCGGATCTTTCCCCGGCTTCAATATGCAGATAACCCGAGCCTCTCTCCACTCGCGTGGAAAGTGACTTAGGGCGAAGCATATATTGAAGACCCTGGTGAGAAAGAGCACGGCCCGGAAGGGAAGGCGTCGTAGCATGGCGGGTGTAAGCCCGTCAGGCCCCGGTGCCCTTTTGGGGTTGAGACGCCGGAGTGCGCCTTGGATTTCTGAAGGTCTTATGACGGGATATCGATCCGCATCGTCGGGGGGACGTCGAAGGAATCGGCGTACCTCCCTCCGAGTACGTTCGGAAAAGGCATCGTCCTGGGGGTCATCTCGAGGCCTCATGGTCCTCTCAAGGTAGTCGGCAAACACATTTGCTTTGGCTTGGGGGAGGTAAGCCAGGCCTTGGGTGCCGTGGAGAGGGGAGGAATATTGATCTCTGCGGTTGCGGAGGTGTTTGGCAATCCTCCACACGTCGCCATCTTCGAGGTTCATACGGTTCATCGTCTCCTTCCACGCTTGCACTCTGTGCTCGCGTAATCGGCGACGGACCTCCCGGCAAAGGCGCCTATGAAGCACTCGATTATGTGGCGTGCGGTGACGCTGGTAGAGTCTGCGTGCCGCCCAGGAGCGGCGGATTAGCAGATGGAGTTCAAGAGGAAGGACGTCAGGGTGCAAGGGTGCTGGGGTGTTGACAGTGAGGTTATGGACCGTTCGTACCACGATGGAAGTGAAGGAGGAGACAGCCGCCTCCAGGGTTGGGACGTCTACGATTCTCGGGTTGGGTGGAAGGGATTCGTTGAGGCAAACCTTGACGCATTCCCAGTCGACCTCCCGTTGTTGAACCGGGACGCCGTGACTGGCAACCTGGGTGTTAACCTCGGCTAACACAGGATTATGGTCTGAGTGTAGCGCGTTGATTGATGTGAGTGAGATATGAAAGGGGAAATGCTTGATGATCGCGAAGTCGATAAGGGTAGCCCGTCCTCGGCCTCGTGGATGATGTGTAGGTTGCCAGGGACCCTCTGCTCTGAGTTGAGGGTCCGCATCTATCATACGTATAATTTCATTGCCTCGTCTGCACGACGGGGGGCAGCAATGCCAACGCATATGCTTGGCATTGAAGTCCCCAGCCATGATAACGTTAGGATGAAGGGCGAGGATGGATACTTGCTTTTGGCTCAAGAATTTATACTCCCTCACCCCGATATGCCTAAACATTATAATAGAGCTGCTATTGGTTACTAAATCGCGCCAACATTAGCGTCTGTTTTGTAAGCCAATCATAATTACTAACACATATGCTCTAGGGAAGATATTCCCTCCATTTCTAAAGAAAGGCATGCTACCCTGACGTCATTTGTTTGTCTCTTCTAAGTGATAAACAACTCACCCCATCGCTTCATTGTTACCCATTCCTATTGTCAGTTTCAGTGAGGCCGTTTAAACTTATTTCCTGACAATGCTTATAGCTAACAAACATCTAAAATCATTGTCATACAATAATGTTAATTTACACTATAATTACCCCGGCATTTACAGTGTTGTGATATAAAATACTGCCTCAACTTTTGTAACCACTTTGCCTTTATTTGCAGTCTGTATAGCACTGACAAAATCGTTGAAGTCGTAGGTGTTTCCTTGGTGTTTCAACGATAATTCAACTTTGTGATGAAAACTGCCACAAGACTTTAATGTATGTCCGGGTTCAAAATAGTTCGCTTCAACTGATTTCGCATTCATTCTCGGAGAATTTACTATGTACACCAGGAAAGAGAGAAAGGCCCAATTGTCTAACCAAAATATGAACTGCTTTAAATCTCTGTGAAACAAAACAAACTGAATGAAAGTACTTATTAATCCTTTTCTCCTTCCTCTGATCCCTTCATGCCACAATGCAGCAAAAAGAAATATGTTACTCTAACTTGATCCCACAGGTGCAAAAGTTTCGTTATAAGCAATAAGCCTATTGGTGAAGATGGCCTTTTAAAATGTGTCAATACGAGATAACATTATAACCTTTTCCAAATCACAGACACACATGCTGTTCAAAGCAGTTGTTTGCATGGCTCCTGTGAAGTGAACGAGCACTGGAAGCTCGTTTAATGTGCTGTTCCCAATGAATACAGCTTTCACATTCAGAATCCAGATGTCTTTACTGTGACCAACATTGTGTAAACTAAAAGTCTCACATATTTCACACTGTCCATATCCCAGTTTTGTAATATTTGTTTTCTTCAGCAAGTATGTTTCTATATGCCTCGTAGGAACATTTAGTTGGGGATGCTTCTTAACAAAACCTCCATACATCATTGTAATTGTCACTTCACTAGGGAGGTATTCAACATTTGGTGCATGTTCACGTCCATAATGAGATACTGTTGGATGGAAAGTTTCAATGTGTCTGCAGACATCTCGATTTATTTTGAATTTTAGAGTATGCCTCCCTCTTCACGTCCTCCGTGATGTAGTGCTTACCGTGCTAGCCTCTTGTTCCCGAGGTCGCGGGTTCAAACCCGGCTGAGGGCGATGGATTTTTTCGGGCGTTAAAATCCTTAGCATGGCTTCCTTCGAAAGGGAAGTAAAGCCGTGGTCCCGTGTCGTAGATATACGGCAAGTAATAGAACCTCAAGCCTGATAAAGTCCTCTGAGCAAAATTATCAGTCTTTTATGCCCAATATAGAATGGACGCTAAGGACCAAAGCAGTTAAACAGCGTCCATAAATAAAACTAAAAACCTCTCCTATCTTCATTTGGAAGAATTGGCTTCTTGTTTTGTCTTGTGAAGAACATTGAAAATTACATTATATTATCGTTCTTTTTATTGTAGTCCAATATTGTCGGATAAAAAGTTTTACAAACTTGCACCTGTCTTCCGCTGTATTGCAGACGATATACATATGTAGAACTCCTGTTAGGGTTTTCACTTCCTGTCCGCCTTTTGAGCAAGTATGGAAAATTAATTTACGCTGATCCATCCAGGCTACAGACCCATACTTTTCTTTGAGCGTTGCTAAACAATTCTAACACTTTTCTTTGCAGTGCTCATTACAACTTTCCTGGAGTAGATGCTGGTTAACTGATTTTTTTTTTTCTTCCCACCATTCTCCACTTTTTCTTTGTTCCTTTCCACTATCTAAAGCTCAAGAAGTCTCTTCTTCATTACCTGAATCATCTTCCTTGTGCTCAGTATATTTTATAATGGCCTGTTTCAGTTGTTCGTACACACCTGCCTCTTGTACTGTGTCTTTAGGTACAATTTCCTCAAAAATATCTCCGACTACCACATTTTCGCTAATGTCTTCATAAACATAATCATAACCGTGTTCTAGATGCACTTCATTAGTTATAAATTGTAACTCTACATTGTTCAAAATGTCATCACACTGAACGGCAATTTCTTGGCTGGAACTGTGGGGTGATAAATTTTTATTGTGTGCATTGTCCAGTGTTTGTTTTTGAGGCAGTCCCAATAACTCCCAACATTTTTTCTCACTGAACATTCTGAAAATAATAATAAAAAATGGCTCAGTATGAGTTGTTTTATCCTTTTAATATCCAGAATGATTTTACCAATATTTAGGTAACATCGAATATTAAAGGAATATTTAGCTCTTACTGTAATGTGACGAAGCTTACATTTCCGGCTTGATAATTTCTTTAAAACACACTTAATACACGTCTTCGCATTAACTCAGGGCGCTAGTAGTTGATCGCCCTTAATCAAAATTCCTCATAATTCACATTAAATTCTTACTAGAGAGATTAGCAACCATTGAAATAAGAATGAGGTAGCAATGTGCAGACACTGCTTTCTTACATTGTAGCGGGCATTTGCTGCTTTCTTTCATTCTTGAGTTGCAGTGAGGGATAAAAATACAACCATGAAAGGCAGTACTTTTGCAAATACCGCTTTCTTACAGTGCAACCCTATTTACTGTTTTTGTCATTGTAGGTGTCGAAAAATGTACAAGCGTTGTAACTGGCTTTTCCTTATATTTGGAACAAAAAGTCACCTGAATGCGTTTTAAGGTTGCATTATAATGCAGGTCAACGAGAGGATTCCAGCCGCAAAAAAAAATTGCCACTTTTGTTTACGTCGCTTTAGCTACAGGGTCATATCGCGGACGGATCTGTTGGTGGATAACTCTTAGATCGAGGTGTAGCGGACAGTTAGCCTTCTAGATCTCATCCATGTAACCACCCGCTTCGTCGTGTCCACAGAGAACCTAGCGCATAGCAGCTGGATCTTCTGATTCGTGCCGTGCAGATGGCATTAGGGTGCCGTCCAGTCTAACCGCCGCCTTCACACAGACAGGCGGAGAGTTAGCCTTTTAGATCTCATCCTGAAACCATGCCATCTTGCTTCGTCACACGTCCACAGAGATCCTAGCGCATATAAGCCGGATCTTCTACGGCCGTATTGATGAGCCTTACGGCTGGTTCACAACCAACGAGAACGGTAACGAGAACGAGAAAGTTGAAATACATGTATTCAAATGGGAATGTTCACAATCGACGGGAAGCCTTCCCGGGCCCCGGGAACGGGAAAGAAGAGTTGCCCAACTTTTAACTTTCTCGTTCTCGTTCCCGGGCACGGCATATTAAATCCCTATTGTGCATATTAGACTCTTCACTCTAGAGGTTATTCTAGGCGGCCGTGACATGAAACAACCACTAGTGCTCTCTATAGTCGCAAGCTGTAAACATGGAATTAGTAGTAAATGTGCTTCCTAACCTCATCCCGACACCCACAAATCTAATCAGCGTTGGTTCCTCTGGTGAAGGGATCATTTGTAGTTTGTTTATATGCAACTCAAAACTGGCTATTACCTAAGAAACGATGGCAAAAGCTACAAAGAACAGCTAAAACCGGTGGAAATGAAAAAAGAACAATAAACAATTTTAATGTATGCCATTAAATAAAGGAATGAAAGCTTGGTATAAGTAGAGGGATCGGAAATGTAATGGATATGCATTTAGATAATATTTATCTATCGAATTTTGACGTTGGCTTGGTTAAATTGGAAGTAGGTGAAAAAATGTCATTGGTCAGTTAAAAACAAATGAAATCCCAAAGCGCAAAATCGACTTTCACTTTGTGATCGATATGCATTCCCGTTCTCGTTACCGGGCTGTTGTGAACCAATATCTTGCATGGTGCATTGCTTCCCGTTCTCGTTTCCGTTCTGGTTACCGTCCTCGGGCGGTTGTGAACCGGCCTTTAGGTCTCAACCTGAAACCATGCCATCTTGCTTCATCACATGTCCACAGAGATCCTAGCGCATAGAAGCTGGATCTTGTGCTTCGTGCCGTTCAGATGGCATTAGGATGCCGTCCAGCCTACTTGTTTTCGTTGTCTGTGGATAGATGGCACAGCATTCGCTATTAGCACGTATTTTCCATTTTTGCTATTGTTTTGGAGTTAAGGTGGAACTTTGGGTTGTGGTAGTAAATATCCAATCCGGTATTTACCTTAGCGGCTGAGGGAAAGGACCAAAAAAAAACTCGGTACATTGGTTGGCCCACGGGATTTGAACCCGGGACCTCCCGAATTCGGGCCAAAGACGTTACCGCCTGAGCCATCTCGCTCGGTGCTATATTTTTTGTTTCTGCAATTACCGCCTTTTTCCTTAGCACGGCCGTATTGATGAGCCTTATAGTTTAAACACATAAATACGGTAAGATTTGTTTTTCCTCCTGGCTCTACTCAGCTGGATGGGCAGTAGCTGGACGAGCCCATTATCTCCCAGGATAGGCATTGGGTTAGAAGACATTATTAGATACACGCCGTATCATTTTTTAGCTCTTCAGAAAAAAACTAAAAAATATACAGCATGAGAAATGAAAATCATGTACTGATGCTGACGAGCATTCCAACTTAATGAACAACCTAGAAGGCTTTCAAGAAACCAGAGATGCTTTGGATATAAAATTAAGGCATTACAGACAGCTTTACTTCGAAATTCTGGATAACATTATACTTCAGCTTCAGACTACGTTTACAGGTACGAGGGGCACTATTTATATTTTGAGCCTTGGCACCCTGAATGTTGTAGCTGCCAGCTGACGTTTCCAATGGAAATTTTGACATTTTTTACCATAATCTATTTCAAACAATTTGTCAATAGAGCGTCATTTGTTTTGTTTACACTAACTTGAAAATTGTGTGTCAACAAAAACATGGAATAAACTCGTGAAAATGTACGTGCAATAATTTATTACGACTATCGACGTGGATTATCAAGATAAGAGTGCATCGATCAACTAACTTCCACATTTGGCGACGAATCTCCATCCTTTGCCACTGTGAAACGCTGGTATAACGAACTTAATCGTGGCCGCCGTTCGCTCAATGATGAAGTTCGACCAAAATCAGTTGTTGTGCCATGAAACATTGGTGCTGTGCAAAAACTAATAATGAAAGATCCTCATGCGACATATTGTGAGATTGAGGCAACCCTAGGCATTAGTTCCACCAGCATATATAAAATATTGCATGATTATTTAGCTGTGAAAAAGATTTGTTCTCGTTGGATCCCACATAATTTGACGCAATCTCAAAAAGATGCTCGTGTCGATTGGTGTACAAAAATGCTCAAGAAATACAATGGCGGTGCCTCAAAAGACGTATATAAGACTGTAACAGGTGACGAATTATGGATCTATGCGTATGAGCCGGAACGTAAACAGCAGTCGACTGTACGGGTGTTTCAAGATGAAGCAAATCCAACGAAAGTTGTTCGCACTCGAAGCACTTCGAAGCAAATGGTCGCCTACTTTTTCAACAAAACTGGCCATGTGGCAACAGTGCCTTTAGAGGAACGTAAAACGGTCAATGCCGAATGGTACACAACCATTTGTTTGCCGGAAGTCTTCGGTGAAGTAAGGAAAACCAACAAGAACCGTAGGATCGTTCTTCATCAAGACAATGCGAGCGCACACACATCTCGTCTAACAACAGAGTATTTGGAGGCTCAAAAAATCGAATTGATGGGTCATCCGCCATACAGTACCGATTTGGCACCCAATGACTTTTTTTGTTCCCGAACATCAAAAATAAATTGCGTGGACAATGATTTTCGTTGACAGAAGAAGCCGTTGATGCCTTCAAAAACCATGTTTTGGAGGTGTCTCAAAAAGACTGGAATAAATGCTTTGACAAATGGTTCAAACGGATACAAAAGTGTATTGATCCTAAAGGAGAATATTTTGAAAAACAATAAAGCAGTTTTCAATCAGAAATTACTTTGTTTTAATTATTAGGCTCAAAATATAAATAGTGCCCCTCGTATAATTTTAAAAAGTAGAATTCCTTCAGTTAGCAGATTCTTCAAGATTCAAGAGGTTTAAAAACATATTTTCCTGTTGATGACCTGACCTCATCAAAAAATCGTTTTGGCCTGCATTTTTATTCTTATTCTTATTGGCTGAGGCAATGATCCGAAATTTGTATGCTCGGACAACCGATTTTTGCGCAAAAATTTACAGAGATTGTCGCGTTAATTTTGGAGAGTAACATCCAAAATATCCGGAAGTCCACAAAATGTTTCGCTTAGCTGTAACAATATCTGCAGCCAATTGTAATGATGAAAGGGGTTTTTGTTTAAGCAGATTTTAAAGAATACCATGGGCTAAAACAAGACTTTAGCTTTAGCCACAGTATCTATTATAAATTAATTTCTAGAAAAGCTGGAGAAACAAGTACTATGAAATCAAACGCCATGCCATTGTGAAGGATCACTGCACAGATATTTCTGTGCATGAAGTTAAGCTAATTTTAACGTTATTGGCATCGTTTATTAACATCTCTTATGCATCTTGCAATGTCCGCTACTGATATATTCTCATATTTTGTGGATTCCATGTTTGATATTTATTTTTAAAAAGTGGTACAGAGTTACCAAAATGACAAGCAAACCAAACAGTTATAAATTACAGTATAAAGTATTTACCGCTAGAGTCTAAGTGCAACCTTTAGCCTTGAGTAATAATAACGCAAGTGGAACCTTCACATTTTCAGTTTCAACGGCAAATCAGATTAGAATTCTTGCAGCTCTCTCTCTCTCTCTCTCTCTCTCTCTCTCTCTCTGCGTGGAGGGGGAGCGGCAAAGACCTCCTGACCTCTTCATGAAAACATGTACATTCGCAGTGTTGAAAATTAAGCTGTAGCCGATAGCATGCATTTATTAATGGGACGCTAACAACCACAGCAGTTTAAAAATGTCCATAAACAATTTATTTTATAACTGCTTCTTAAATAATATAACATAACATAACCTGCGTTTTAAATGTGCAAAATATTCTTACCTGGTTTTAAACCATATAAATCCCTACATTAGATCCGTGATAATAAAGAATCTCATAAGAACAGTGAACAGTGATTTTAATAATAATTTTATTACACTGGTAATAAAAACGAAAGAAGTGGAATGTTTATATTCCTTTCGCACTTCCCTCCATACTCCATTTATACTGAACAGTATGGCCACACAGGAGGATTAAACACTCCTCTTGTAAAGGCAATGCCAACATTTGACATTTCATTGTTTCTTCCAAAATTAACCGGACATTTGCGAACCAAATTTGTTAACAGTTTATGAGGCAGAAAGAACAAAAATAAAGCCAGAATGACTGAGGTAACCTTTACTAAGCAAATGCGAAGGGCAACAAGAGATGTTCATGCTCTCAGTGATGCATTAGTCAAAGCAAAACTGGCGTTCGGTAAGATAACTGGACAATTTAAAATTTAATTTTCGAATAGAATAGATATGTGTATATAGAATACAAAATAAATATCTTGTGGGCAAAAGAAGTTATTAAATTCGATCATTTGATTCCGTGAAATTATTTCAAGTAAGCCAATTCTGTTTCTCAATAAAAATTGTAAATCACTCTCGCGCATTTTATTTAAGTGTTAGTAATAATTGTACATTATGGTCCCTTTTTAAATCAGACTGAAACTTGCATCGAACAAATCATTTCAAGTTTTCATATAAAATATTGAATCTTGCACATAAGTAGTTTCTCTTATATCAATAATGGCTCAAATGTCATTACTATTTAACATTTCATTTCAGACAGCTCATTATGAAGAGGATAAGAAAGTATAGAATTGAAAATGCAGCTTACGGCTTGTGCACTGGTTGATAAAATTTTAAGTTAAATTGCAAGTTTTATGTTCGTGCTTAACATTATTTTCAGGGTTTGTTTTTTTCCAACCTCCAGTATTTTGACATTTGACAGCGGCCTTATAACCTATTGCACATGCAGGGTATTTTTAATGTGCTAAGTTCATTTTCAAATTCTCATTTTGTATTCAAATTATTACACTGCATTTAAACTCTGAATAATTTCAGTCACTAAGACATTAATTAAATGTTATACTTGTGTGATGAAGGGGATGAGATAAGTAGCTGAAACCATCTACAAATGATCAGCCACAACATAGATTCTATATAAAGTAAACCAAAGACAAAGTATATGTAACTAAAGCTCTATAGAAGTAAATGTGCAATTTCTAAGTTACTAGCCCTTGATATAATTTTCTTAATGACTCGGTGGAGAATTCATGATTAAAGTTGTACTGATCATTCAAGAAACACTAGAACTATAAATAATCATGACAACAAAGAACGATGTTAACTATTTTGGATGTCAATGCTTATCATTGTAAAGGGGATATGGTAATGAATGTGCAGTGAAATGATGCTGAATCGAGCACTTATATTTCTTACACTAACTGCTATAATATTGATACAGAAGTTTATAAATTTAACAGTGTAGAGACAAAATATATCTGGTTTAAATGAACGGTGCTCCATTATAATCAGATTACTAGTTTTGAAGAGCAGTTTTTAGAAGTTGTGTAGCCTTTAAAATACCTGATGGAACATGGCATTGCTTTAGAAACATACGCACGTAAAGTATTAAACCTACTGATCTAAAATTTTGCACACTGTTTTATGACTATACTGTAATGGTGAAACTGTACAATTTTTCATGTGGATTTGAAATTGGACTATGTTTAAAAAATTACATTTTGCTGAAATGTAATTTTTTTGAACAGTGAATAATCTGTAAAATAGCAAATATTTGAATAATCTGTAAAACAGTAACTATTCATAAAAATAAATAATTCTAGTTTCATATAGCTTTGAATATATTTAATGGTTGTAAAAATTGGGAAACACATATCTATAGTTTACTAGTATTGTGTGTGTATGGACATGTTTTTAGGAGGTATTTGAAGAGTTATACAGTTTCTAAATATTTCTCACACAAAATTGGTAATCTAATTCTAATGAAATACTATTCATATAAACCAGAAATATTTTGTCTCTATGTAGTAAAATTTATAAACTTCTATCTTCAATATTATGGCAGTTAGTGTGAGAAATGTAAGTGCTTGTTTTAGCATCATTTCACTGCACATTCATGACCATACCACTTTAAATTATTTTTACTTTCTCTACTACGTGTAGTAAGTAGGGGAAGTATTGTATTCCACCCAAGAATTCGATACCGAGATTTCACTTGAAATATATGTTTTGAGACCCCCCTGAATCCAAAAAAAGCATTTTTGGATACATGTCCGTGTGTGTGTCTGTGAACAGCATAACTCAGAAACGAACAGTCGGATAAACAGCAAACTTGGTATTTAGGTTCAGCATCTTCCAGAGATGCGACACGAAGGTTTTCAAGAAATTCCCCCCACCCCAGATTACCCTTTACATGGAACATTTTTCGAAAATTTTAATTTTCTCAAAAATGGCTAACGATTTTGATTAAAATATCATATGTTTAAGATATTTTCATGACAAATGAAATGTATACTGTGAAAATTTTACTACACAAAAAATGTAGATCGTGTTAAAATACACAATTTATGTCATATACATTTTTTTTGTTGAGTGAACCATTTTCGAGATATTGCTTGTTATTCCCTTAAATTTCCCAATACTTATACTTTTTCTCAAATTCGTAATTCATATTTTTTTGTCCTGGTAATGCAAAGAGAATGGAATACTCCACATAGCAACCAGCTCTTAAAATATTTGACTATCGCTTAAAGCCTACCAATTCCCCTTGCATGTACAAGAAAATTAGCAATAAGATTAACATCTCGATATCTCGATTAACATGAAGCATATGGGGAATAAGCGTTTGTAAAAATAGTTTGTACAAGAGTAGAGAAAGTCATGTGAGTGTAACACATCAGATTTTTTTAACTAGGAATGTTAACAAATTAAGCATTAAGCGTCAAGTTACTTCATGTGAAAAGAGCATTCCATGGTTATTCGTGGTAGCAAGTTGTGATGGATTAGGTGGGGGTGAGCATGTTTATTAAATGGTGCTTGGAAAAGGTGTAAACTTGTAACAAGGAACATTTAAAAAAAACAATTAACTCTACCACTAAGTTTGACACAAACTATGCATATTATGAGCTCTAAATTTTTCCTGAAGCAAGTGTTTGTCTATGAGCGAGATGGTTTAGGCGGTGGCCCACATTCGGGAGGTTCCAGGTCCAAACCCCCAGGACCGACCAGTCTGACTGAAGGTTTTTTTGCAGTTTCCCTCAGTCGCTAGGTGAATGCTAGGTTGGATAATTTCTTCTTTCTCTGTTTACCCTCCCTGTTAGTAGGGCTTACATCCCCCAGGACTTACAAGTGGGTGCCTGGGATCAGATGCCTGTTGGGGAGCACAGACTATGGATCAGAGAGAACAACCAGGATGGGCGATCAGCCCAAAGCCTGGTTTGAGAGCAAGGAAGTAGATATGAAACCACGGTGAGATGAATGAAAGGAAAGGTGATGATGGAGCATTTTGACGCAGCCACGCTACATCCTCCATCAATGAAGCACTACCTTTGCCTCATGATTGCTGCTTTTCTCCTCCTAGTTGTTTTTTTTATATACTTTGCCACGGCTGCTCGAGCATGAGATCTTAATCACTGGGTATGCGTGAGTGTATGTACATAGAAACACGAACGCTTTCTTGGAACACTTTTATTCACCATTAAAATAAGACTTAAGATTTGCTGATCACTTTTAAATTCTTACGATGTTACTGTGTCTTTTCCAAGACTGAAGATTATCAATTACATCTGATCGTCTGACCCTCTTGCAAGTTCACACCCAGTCTTCAGACCTCGGCGAGACCGTTGTTCCTCACCACACGCGCAATACAAAAAAAGGATTCCTAACTTCCCCTCTCTCCACTTAAACATTTTGTACCAAAGCTCAGCATCATGAAGCTTCTAGTGACCTTCACATCCTGGTCAGTGCAACTGCACCCATTATTTCCAAGAGAAACTTGCTTCAGCGGACTTACCCTTTATACCTGGGACTGGTCCCTAATTAGCTAAACTGTGCCTGTCTGGCCTTTCTGTCGCTTTTAACAGTGAACAATTTTCCCAATGCTTCTCCTTTTAATACATGCACTGATTTTAAATATTTTATTATTTATTTTATTTTGCTATCCTTCCCAGATTATTATGATAATTATTGACTTTATAATTTCGGCTTCAATTTGTTGGAATCTATGGTGGGGGAAACCAGAGAACCTGGAGAAAACCTGCGCAGATGTCGCTTTGTCCACCACAAATCCCTCATAAGGTTCTTTGGGATTGAACCCAGGCTGCCTTGGTGAGAGGCGAGTGGTCTAACCACTCGGCCACAGTGCCGTCTTAGGTTGAATAACTTAATCTTCAAATTCTCCTATCATCCCTTTCATCACTACATTTAATTTCCTTCATCTTCACTGTCATACCAGACATTGGGCTGATCACCCATTTTGGATATGCTATGACCCAGAGTTAGTGTGCTTGCTCCTCAACAGGGTTCTAGTTTGAAAAAAGGGGTGGGTTTTATGCCCAAGCACTGCAACCTTAAAGATCTATTGCGCATCCCCCCTTTCATCAGTTACGTAGTCCGTTGCTCGTTATGAACTTAACCAGACTGCTAACTGATAACTCATCTATCTTTGGAAAGTGATTGCCAAAAATACTTGTTCTTTGATTAGCAAGAGCAGGGCAATCACATAGTAGCAGTCTCATCTCCTTCTAGGCATCTACTACAGATAGGGTTGTTAAACAATCCCATTCTGTATAGATTAAACTTTAGGGCACAGTGTCCTGTAATGAATCCTGTTGCCCATGCAAGCCTTCTTCTACTAAGACCGCGCAGGTACTTTGCCCGGCTGTTATCCAGGTCTGTAATAAACAACTTGGAATGTCTGCAACCCTCAATGGAGTTCCAGTGGTTCTTGTGTTCTGCTTGAGCCCAGCACTTAATAGCCTGTTTCACTGGTCTGTAGGACACTCCCAGTACAGGCTCCGGACCAAAAAATGGGATTTCGCTGCCAATCTTGGCTGCTTCATCTGCTTTCTCATTGCCTGGTATACCTGTGTGTCCTGGCACCCACATAAGTTGAACCTTATTGTGTTCAGCCAGTGTCATTAAGGATGCCCGGCATTCTGAGACGAGCTTTGATTTTATTGATGGTGATTCAAGTGCTTTGAGAGCAGCTTGACTGTCTTGAGAGGATAAGAACACTTCTATTCTTTTAATGCTTTCCATGACACTGGCTAGGATTGCAAAACCTCAGCCTGGAAAACTGTAGCTAAGGTACCCAGACTATAAGAAATCTTGGTGCCATTACCATAAAGCCCAGCCCCCGTTCCTGATTTGGTTCTGGAACCATCAGTATACCAGATTGGGCCTTTGTTGTTATGAGATTTTACCAGTCTTTCCCATTCTGCCCGCTGTGGATAGGAGACCGTAAATTTCAATTCAAACTTGAATCTTGGTTCAAGAATGTCAGTCCTCATGTTGAATAACTGTTGTACATTCTTATCCCAAGGAAGCTTGAGATGTCCAGCTATGTCCAGTATTAAATACTTTGTTTTGGCGACAAATACAGTGATACTCAACAGGGTACTGACCCAAGGCATTGGCTAGCAAGTGTCTTTGGAAGTGCAAGTCCTATGAAGAGACAGGTAATCCATTAAAGAAGAGGAAGAAGTTTTTGTCTATCTCTTAATATTTCCTAGTTATAGAAATATATAACAAGTTAGATAAAATAAAGAGGAGCTTAAAAGGGCATTCGCAGAAAAATTAAGATATGTATTTTATTTCTTTTGTAAATATACAAAGCAGGATATTTTGATTAAAATCATTAGTTGTCTTTGAGAAAATAAAAAATAACAAAATCGTTACCAGGTACAAAGTAGTTTAGGGTGGGAGGATTTATTGTAAAATCTTCATGTCCTATTCTTGGAAGATACTGAACTTATATACCAAATTTGGCATTTATTCAATTTTCGTTTTTGAGTTATGCTATTCATACCACATAGACTCACAGACCTTTTCCTAAAAATGCTGTTTTTGATTCAGGGAACCTCAAAATATATATTTTTGGGTGAAATACAATACTCCTTGTACTTATTGCAGATACATGGTAGAGAAAATAAAAACTATTGGCATTGCTAATAAAGCAATATTTATACCACTTAGAGCTTTGTTGAAATACTACTGGATCTTTCAGAAATTGGAAGAAGTATAAATCTGGCCTCGTTTTCTTACTGTTAGTATAATTTATAGTACTACACATGTATCCTCCTTGTTCCATATTATTATTCTTAATCAACACTTCACATAATATATCTTTTTCTCTCAACAACAAATTAACACCGCTGTTTGGTTAAAACTAATGATGGGCAATACCACTATTTCTGGATACTTGATACTTAATAAAAAATCTGATGTGTTACACTCACATGACTTTCTCTACTCTTGTACAAACTATTTTTACAAACGCTTATTCCCCATCTACTTCATGTTAATCGAGATAAACATTTGCAGACTCTATCTTATTGCTAATTTTCTTGTAGATGTAAGGGGAATATATATTTACAAGGGCAATATAGAAATACAGTAGCCTTTAAGCACATACATATCTCTTAATAGCTGGTTGCTAGGTGCAGCACCATTCCCTTTCCCACAGATTAATACTCTTTGCATATCCAAGACAAAAAAAATGAATAACGAGTTCCCATTTGAGAAAATAAGTATTGAAACATTTAAGGGAATAACAAGCAATATCTCGAAAATGGTTCACTCAACAAAAAAAAAAATGTATATGACATAAATTGTGTATTTTAACACGATCCACATTTTTTGTGTAGTAAACTTTTGTCTATCTCTTATGGTTTACCAGTTATGCAAAAGTTGCTCACAATGAAGAATACTTTTGGAGACATTCCCAGAAAATTCAAGATATACATTTTATTTGTCATGAAAATATCTTAAACATATGATATTTTAATCAAAATCGTTAGAGCCATTTTTGAGAAAATTAAAATTTTCGAAAAATGTTCCATGTAAAGGGTAATCTGGGATGGGGGGATTTTCTTGAAAACCTTCGTATCGCATCTCTGGAAGATATTGAACCTAAATACCAAGTTTGGTGTTTATCCGACTGTTCGTTCCTGAGTTATGCTGTTCACAGACAGACACACACACGGACATGTTTCCAAAAATGCTTTTTTTGGATTCAGGGGATCTCAAAACATGTATTTCTGGTGAAATCTTGGTATCAAATTTTTGAGTGGAATACAATACTTCCCCTACTTAGTATACATAGTAGAGAAAGTAAAAAAACTGCAATAGCTTGTTCACTAAATTATTTTCTTATTAGTAGTTTTATGTGTATAAATGCATATAACCAATTTTGTGCTGTATGCTAATTCTGAATTTCTCTTGTTTGACAATTGGCAGCAATTTTTTTATCTTGTTAATTCCACAGGTTATAATATATCTCCTATTGTTACTCAAGGATAATAATAATAATAATAATAATAATAATAATAATAATAATAATAATAATAATAATAATAATAATAATAATAATAATAATAATAATAATTGCTTCCCTTTTCGTGTAACTATATTTTGTGCTGAAAACTTTCTTTTAAAGGATTTTCTATGCATATTACGGAAATTAGTTGTATGGTATAGCTGTAAGCTATGCTCATGACCTGAGTTTGAGTTGCGCAAATACAACTAACAGATGGAAGGAAGGAACAAATATTTCCATGCGCTGTATTAACTTACATCTTAAGTTTAATTTATTTCTACTGGATTCACAGATTTTCATCACAGGGAAAGTAAATGTAATGGCAATTACCTGAAGTAGCTTCCTGAATTTTCGTGTGAATTTTAACGACACATTTAGCGTAAAAGAAAACCATCTTTTAGTTTTCAAATGTAAAATATTTATATTAAAAGTACAGCTGTCATAATTTTTATTTTGATAGTGCAATAATAACCAGTAGCCTAATCATTTCTTGCAACCTAGGAGGGAGGGGGCAACTGACACACCCCCAAATGATGCCGCTGACTCCTTGCCCCATTTTTTAGCATGTTTTTATTTAAACACAAGAATCTATGGAATGTTGCATGCAATGCAGTCAAGGTCTATAAAGAACTATAATCCAACAACTCTTTGGGGACAATTGCGAGGCAGTAATCTGAAGAAGTCTCAACCCCTTTCATTCCTTATGTATAGGGCCCGGATTATTAGGTTTTAACCTACGAGGGCTGATCAATAAAGACTGAGACTGATTTTTTTTCACAGATATTTATTACTCCATTTCAATGTTGTCCTGCTATTTTTCAAAGTAGTCCCCTCCTACTTGAATGCACTTTTTATAGCATCTCTGCCAGTCCTTGAACACATGGTGCAGGCCATTCTTAGTCAGGTGTTTGAGAATCGCCTCACATGCCCCAGAGGTTTGCCTTTAGTGATGGGAATAAAAAGAAATCACAGGTGACAAGATCTGGGCTATAAGGCTGATGCGTACACAGGTAATGTTGAATTTAGCCAAAAATGCCTGGACTTATTGGCGAAGTGAGGCCGTGCGTTGTCATGATGTAGTCGCCACTCATTCCGCTGAAGTTCCGGTCGTTTCCTTGCAATGTGCTTCCTCAGTGTAGCCAATATTGACCTGTGGTATGCTGCTATAACAGTAGTGTGAGGGGGAACAATAATCACAGCAGCTGTGTTGATGTTGACTTCAGTCATAACAGAAGCCGGAATACCAGGCCCACCTTGCTTAGCACAGAGGATTCGCCCTTCTTTGAAGTCCTTGAACCATCTAAACACTGTTGCACAAGATAGTGCATCTTCACCGTATCCTTGCTTCAGCTTTTCCAAAGTTTCAGAGGCTGCATGATTTAAACGAAAACAAAATTTTATTGCTCCTCTCGTGTCAAGTGGTATGCAAAATTCAAGTATGGTCAACAATATACAGCATTACTACCAACCTCCCGGTATGAGAGTGCTGCCTCCTATGGACATTATACATGAAACCCCGCTCTTTTCAAATGTCTATGGTAGAGACGGGAAACTATCAAGAACGCTTCAGGAAAAAATCAGTCTGTCTTTATTGATCAGCCCTCGTATATTTTTCCTTACTATTTAATTAACACATTTCAAGATATATATTTGTTTCACACTTCCTGGAGCAGAATATGTGAATTTCATTACACCTAAAAAAAAACCTAAATGAGTGGTTGACACCTAAAATAACCTAAATAGCTGTTTTCCCTTTTATGAAAATGAAAAATGTTATTTTCGGATTGAAACTCATTGTAAAATTATTTGCAGCACTTATAGCCAGTAGATAGTTCAAGCTACTACAGTTAAACGCAGCACATGCGTTGTGGTGACACCTGGCTACAGCTGATAGAAGGTCAGGAGCGTAATCTGCATAACGGGATCACAGAGAGTACTTTTCTAATGTAATTGTTGTATAGTGAAACAATGCCTAAATCACATTTATTGAAAAAGTGGATTGCTGCAGAATCACACTTCACTTTTGTTAGTGACAGACAGTGCTGCCTACATGTTGAAGGTTGGGGGAGGGGGGGTTCTACAGTCCTTCCACCTGACCATACTACATGTTACGGCTGCACCGCCTTGCGAAGGAGATTGGAAGTCACCTTGATGACGTGAACAGCCTGATATCTTTGGTTAAGAAGGTTTTCTAAAAAACCCCAACAGGTATATAATTTTCAAAGAGAAAGTACCAGCAACCCCTCTTCCACCTGAGCCGATACTTACCCGCTGGGGATCTTGGCTGTCTGCTGCCATTTACTATGCTGAGAACTTAAAAGACATTGAAATTGTTGTCAATGAATTGGATGAAAGAGAAGCTTCCTGCATTGCCAAGGCTAATAAATCACTGAGTACCTCACTCTTGCCGCTTCCCTTGTGTAATGTAATATTTATTTCATCATTATTACAATAATACAAATAAAACTTACATCTAAAACTTGGGTCTAGTGCACCAGTTTTCTAGCTCCCCCATATTTAGCCCCTAGGCTGTATATATGGGATAAAGCTACTATACCATCTCTCCACTTTCCAAACTGTACCCGTTCTGCTGTACCTTTCTTAAGCTCCTTATCCACTTATCCCTTGTGTTGCCTAAAAATGTCCCCATCATTTTAATTGTTTCTGCTTTTGTGCTTCCCAATATTCTTAATGCTACTACTTCTTTGTTAAGCTTGTCCCATTTTTTATTCCATATAACCTCTCTCCACCTTTTCACCTTATCACATTCTATTAGCCAATGAAAAGTACTACCTGATTCATCACACATAATACATCTCCCCGAACATTTATATCCATTCCTTTTTAAAAACATTACTCCTGTGTGCATCCACGCAAGACCTATTCTACCAAATTGATTGCATATATCTACATACTTCTCCCTTCCCCATTTTCTTTTAACTGATTTATACAAGGTCAATGATCTTTTATCCTCAAAACTAGCCCATATCTCTTGTTTCTCAATATCTTCCATCCTCAATCTCACTTCTTTCCAAAACCCACTGTTATTATATTTATCTAATAGGAAAATATTCCTTGTGCCAATTTCTTTTAGGACATTTCCCATCTCCCCTAACCAACACTCTTCTCCTAGGACAGCTTTTTGAAACTGTATACATTCTTTTAATATATTACTATCTTCTAAATTTAAACATCTATACCAATATTTCAAAATTCTTTCCACTATTATACCTTTTCTCCCTACCCTTCCTAGCTCTCCCAGTGCCACACCCCTTGGTGAACTCTTGGGTAAACCCAGAACTTCTCTACAAAACATTCTATGGACTATATCAATCTTAATCCATCCCTTTGCCACCCCCCATATTTCTAGTCCATATAACATTTGTGACTCCACTACAACTTCATATAGCCTTTCCAACCAGTTCATTGTTAGTGTGGGTGTTTTGCACAAGCAAACTCTAACAGCTTTCATGGCTAGCTTTCCTTTCAGTTGTGCATATTTAGATTGTGCTTCCCATTTCCTGTTGCTTGAGAATCTAATCCCCAAGAAATCAAATTCTTTTACCACCTCTATTTGCTCTCCATTTATATACCATCTTTCCTCTCTTTTTAATTTTGATCCTTTCTTGGAACACTATTATCTTGGACTCTTTTGTATTCACCTTTAGACCCCATTCCATACAAAATTTTGCAATTTCATTGATAGCATGTTGCAACCCTATCACTGTTACTGCCCTGGCTACTAGATCATCTACAAATAATAACCCTGGTATTTCCTTTTTCCCTATAACTGGACAGTGTTTATTACTTTTCATCATTCTATCTAAAATATCATCTATAAATAAGTTAAATAATATTGGACTGAGTTTACAACCTTGCCTCAGACCTAAATTTTGCTGTATATAATCAGTAGTACTATTTTTTCCACATTTTACACAAAATTCAATTCCTTTATGCAATTTTTGTATCCCCTCGATGAATGCAGTGCTGACTCCTTTGTTCCTCAATTTATATACCAAAGCCTCTCTGTTTATAGTATCAAAAGGCTTCTCGAAGTCTGCAAAAAATATATATACCCTACCCCTTTTATTTCTTAAGTATTTGTTTACTATGGTTTGAATTATCATTATGTTATCTATTGTTCTTTTTCCTCTCCTAAAACCTGCTTGGTATTCTGATAGCTTATCTTTCCTCTCTGCCCACTTGTATAATCTTCTAGCTAATATACCAGTTATATTTTGCCTAATATAGATAATAAACTGATTCCTCTGTAGTTGCTTGGATTATTTGTATCTCCCTTTCCTTTATACAATGGCGTCCCTTGTGTATATTAAGACACATTTTTGTTTTATACCAGAAACTATTCTCCGGTTGGAAAGTACAACTTTGCCACTGAAAGATGCTCTGGATATCATTGGCAATGTTTCCAGTAAAGAAATACCTGGACCAGTGGGAGTTGCATGTTTTCGAAGTTGCAGGAGATTCCTCACGAAATCCTGGTTTTGAAGATATGGAAATAATTAATTCAGTATTGCAGGGAGAAAAGCATAGAGGAAAACTAGCCCTAGATCCTGCTGCACTGGCATTTATATTCTATGCTCCAATGACGTCATGTTCCATTGAAACAACCTTTTCTTTATACAAGGATGTGTTACGTGATAATTGGAAATCGTTTACGCCAGAAAATTTAAGAATGTATGTAACTATCTACGGCAAGGCAAAAAAATCTTACAACTAAGTACCAGAAAAGCAAAATTATTGATACCTGTATTGATCCACGAAGCCCCTCCCCCCCAAAAAAACTATTTTAATCAAGATAAACCTAAAAAAAACTATTTTAATCATATAAGAAATCTAAAATGAAGGTTTATTCCACCTAAAAATCCGGGCCCTACTTATGTAGCATAAAGTTAAATGTAACAATGTCCAATCATGCAAAGCTTAAAAAATTAAAAGTATTGAAAAAGCACTTTGGTACCACTGAGTATTGAGAGTATCGAGGTACCACTCTTAGTTAAAATCACTCCATAAGTACTGGTATATTCACTCTTAGGTTGATCCGCAGCAAAACAAACCCACGTGGTCAGTGCACCGTGGTGCAACACGGTAGTAATGCGTGCAGCAAAGTAGTCCCATGCTAATACACTGAATTTTAGAATGAATTTATCCTTAAATAGTATAATATCCTATACAAATACCTAAGGTTATATTTATACCATAAAACAGAGCTACAAGTCGCATGATGCAATTAGCCGCCGGACATCCGGGTAGGCGCAGAATATTGTTTACAGCCAGAAACCAGCAGTTGTGTTTAGTATCATGCAGGACGATGAATTTGCTCTTGTGTTTTCGTTGAATTACATAAAGCATTAGCCACGCAAACCATTGATTAGTGGTGAAAAAACAATACTGTTGAATCTTTATTATAAGTTGTGTGAGAAATATCCAACACTTTCCGCGAAAGAAATGGTGAAATTAACTTCTGAGTTCACCGGTGTTTCGAGTACAAGTATAAACAGTGCTTGTGCAGAAAAATCTGAAACGAGAAAGGTGGTTACACCCGGAAAAAAAAAAACTATCAATCTTATCATCTTTAACCCTTAACAGAATATGCTAGTCGCCGTTTTAGTTGTCGAAATAAGGACTCTGTTATATAATTCACAATAAAATTGCTTTGGTGGACTTTGTGACAGTGATGTGTCTATAATTAGTAATTTGTTGAGTCGTTTGTAACACTACATCACTTACTTGTTTTTATCATGAATACATGTTTCAGGAGCTAATTGCTCCCATCCTCAGTTTCCTGTTGACTGCCCGTTTCCTTCGTCTTGGTTGTAAGCTTGAACTCTGGTGGCGGCTGGAAGAACTTCTTCAAAAGTAAGTCTCCTGGCGGGGTTTCAAAATTATACATGCGGTTTCTGTTCTTCCAAATATAGATGTTTTCCCAAGTTGTAAGTTCTGCTTTTCTGGAGATGTTTTTAAGTATTTTTAGGTTTCTGTCTATGGTGTGTTTGTCTCTCCAAAAGTGCCAAGCAACTGCTGATTTATCTTCCTGTTTTTGCTTTATGTAAATGAAGTGTTCTTTTGTTCTTGTTTTTATATTTCTCTTGGTTTGCCGAATGTATATTTTTTCGCAGTCATTGCAGTTGATCTGGTATATTCCTGGTTTGTTCTCCTGTGTTCTTTTAGTTTGGAGTTTAGTAGGTTTTTTATGGTGTAATTGTTTTTTGGGGCCAAAGAGATGTTGTGTTGCTTGAAGATTCTCTGGAATTTGTAGAAGGCTGTTGGGTGGTATGTGAATTTTTTGAAAATCATCTTTTCTTTTTCAGTAGGGATGAATGTGGTAACTTCTTGTATCTTCTTTTTGCTCACGGCTCTGTTTATTCTTTTGTATATTGTTTCTGACCTGAATCCGTTTTCTGTAGCTATGTCTAATATCTTGTTTAACTCAAGTGTGTATTCCTCTTTGTTCATAAGGACGTTGATCAGTCGGTGTGTCAGACTGTTGAGTGCTGCATGCTGGTGGGGAACAGGATTTAAATTGTTTTGTTTTATGTAGCTATTTGTGTGTGTGGGTTTCCTGTAGATGCCGAATGTTAGGTGGTTTCCTTTCTTAATGATTTTAGGTCAAGAAAGGGGAATTGTCCATTCTGTTCTTTTTCCATTGTAAAGTTTATGGATTTTTCTTGAAGGTTCAATAATTTTAGTGCGTTTTCCAAATGTTTTTCCGGGACTATTGCAAAGATGTCATGTATTCGTGATAAAAACAAGTAAGTGATGTAGTGTTACAAACGACTCAACAATTACTAATTAAGGACTCTGTTCTTTTTTTTGCACTACATGCCGCTTGTACTGGCCACAAGGTCTGAAAGTGTGACAGTATTTCTAATGCGAATGGCGGAAGGATACATTATAGCAGTGCACTAGTCACCTGTGGTTTGTTTTGACGCAGATCAACCTAAGAGTGAATACAGAGTAGGAGTGCTGTAATTGCACTAGTTGCAAAAAACAATAAAAGAGAAAAGTCAACCATTGTAAATGCCAATAAAGCAATTGCCCATAGATTCTAGCATAAACAGCCATCTTACACAGTCACACCATCTGTCTTAAAGTGCCAAGTGAGCCTAATTTTGCTATAACAAAAAAATGGTGTTTTTTTTAATAAATTGTCATAAGATTAAGGCTTGTATCTCATCACATAAGGTTAGCTGAACTCAGAGAGGATGTATTGCAGTTTGTGCAGTACATTGAAGCATACAAGTTATTTTTTTAAAAACTTTATGGTTAACCTTTATTTGCAAGCACCCGTTCAAATACAGACTCAACATTTATTAATATAATACACAATAGTGTTACTAGTTTTCTGCAGTACAGTATTAATTGTCTTTTTTTTTTCTTTTAGCTCTTTCAGATAAATCAGTATGGGCGGAGGGCTTGCTGATATTTTATGAAATATTCCGTTACCTTGATGATGCAATGGAACGGATGAAGGACACACATCTTGGAAAACTCAACATAGATGGAATGAGAAGGACAGAAGCATTTGAAACAGATCTGAACCATTACTTGGGTGCAGGCTGGACAAAGGGGTACCAGCCTCGAGAGAGCGTTGCTAATTATATACTGCACCTCAGAAAACTTGAAGAAAATGACCCAGATCAGCTGATGGCCTATGTTTATCATTTGTACATGGGATTACTCTCAGGTGGACAGATTCTAAAAAAGAGACGTGAAATGGTATATAAATATCTTCCATTTTCGGGTCAACAGATGTACAGTGATGCAGTAACAAATTTTGGAGATAACAGCATCTCAACATTAAAAAAAGAACTTGCTGACACTATGAATAGCATAGCTGATGTGTTAGATGATGAAACTAAGGTAAAGCTTATAGAGGAAAGTAAAAAGGTGTTTATAATGAACAATGAAATCGTCAAAACTGTCAGAGGCACAAATGAGGTTGTTCTTAGAAGGCTTATAATATGTTTCGTACTCCTGTTGAATATAGTAGCTCTGTATTATCTGATATTTTGAATCTATTAGAATATCAGTAAAAGTTGTAAAATGTTAACTATTTAATCACTGAATGTCTGCCTTGTCATCTTCATGTAACACCTCACTCTGTGTTGTCAACACTCTTTGGAGATTATGGAACAGTTTCTCTGTACGCACTCTGTTTTCTTCAACTTTTTCATTTGCCTTCTTTGCTAATACTTTCAGATACTGTAACAAAGAAAACAAGTTCAGTTTAGTATTTTGTATTTTAACAAAGTTAAAAAATTTGATGTGTCACACTCACATAATAATTTATACAGGGTGAAGTCATCTAAAACTTTCACTGCAACTATCTCTGAAGCAAAAATAGGAATTGAAATATGACTTTCACAGGCATAAGGTAGGGGAGGGGTTCATTAAAGTAGATGACATAGACCATTCAGAAATGTAACCAAATATTATTTTAAACATAAACTTGCGGTTTTTTAAATGGAAATATTGGAATATTATTTTAGACATAATTGATAACACGAAAAAAACTTAAGAATGGCATTTATTTCATCACGATATATCAATTATTACACCCTGAGAAATTACAACATCAATGGCCGTCTGCACCATTCTCGATCAAGGCTTTACCGTGGTAAAAGATTAACTTCACTGCGGTGAACAGTCATATGAGGTCCATCGACGCCGGTAAAAGTTTATCAAGGGTTTTACCGCTGTTAAATCTGACCGGCCATAAACGGCCAGTTTTCGTCGATTATTTCCATCTTTACTTATGCTGAAATGTTAAAATGGTGGAACGATATAGGTTAGAATTCCCAACGAATAGATACACCCCATTACATCCTGATAAACTTACTTTGTAATTTTAATGCTTTAAGGCCTTTTTATGCGACATATACCATAAATATTCAGACCCAAGACGTAACGAAAATCCACACAATCACGGCGCTACATATCATAATTATATCAATTGAAACATAGTTCCAAGAACAAGGCAGAAATAAGGGGAGTAACGATTTAGTGCAATTAATACGTTTACAGGAATATTATATACTTCAATTGAAGATATAGGAATCGGGTCACCTGAAGAGATCAGTACCAAAACCTAAAATTGTCATGGTAGTGTCGAGGTAATGTATGCGTTTCATAGTCAAGAAGTTCGAGGTTCAAATCTTGTTTGGGAATAATATATTTTTTCTTTCTTTTTTCTGCCTGTCTTTCAGTAATAGAATATCAACTAAGCTAACTGGAATTTAGTCAGTGTGGAAAGAAAGGGGGGAAAAAAAAGTCTATAATAGTTCAGCATATTTTTCTAATCAATTGTAAGGCCAGCGTTTCCCACGTGTCCATCGTAAAGTTATTGCTTCTATTTCTGTACTTTCTACCTTTTCTTAAGAATTGCATGTTAAATTTAATAACATGATATAGAAATTTAAGTCTGCTTTTGCTTTCCTCCATTGCATGCTGAACTACATGCATGCGCTTCAGCAAAGAGGTAGAACAAGTGAAAAACGGATGACATGATGTACATCTGGGTGCATTCAGTAGAGTTTACCTGCAATGAATGGTGTGCTCAACCAAGGTAAGCGCCTGCCAGGTAACCACGGTCACCTAAACTGCGGTGAACATTGGTGCACGGCTGTGTGATGAATACCCTTGTCAAATACTTACCGCGGTAAGCTGAAGGTCCCTGCTGGGTTTGTTTAACAAGAATGGTGCACATTGACACTTGAGATACAACAAAAAAAGTAAACCTTTATGTATTTTCCTTTTTTTTGTGTGTGCGTGCATGAGAGAGAGAGAGAGAGAGAGAGAGAGAGAGAGAGACCTATGTTTTTTCCAGCACAATTGATAACAGTGAAAATAATACTAAGAATACCTTTTGTCGCATTATAGTACTTCAATCACATCAGTATTGACTGCAATGTGAAGATTAATGTTTGAGGTTCAGTTACTGTAACTTCATGTTACAATTTCTTGGGTTGTAATTGACCTTTTTGATGCAACAAATTATGCAGTACTTTAGGTGTAATAATTTACATATAAACTTAAATAAGACAAACTATATTCGGCTTCAAACCTTACAAAACAGACTTACTACAAATACAAAGATAGTTATAAGTTTTTAGGAGTAATCTTGGACAAAAATTTAATGTGGGTTAAACATATAGATTATATTTGTAATAAAATGAGTTCTGGTTTATTTATTATGAAAAAAGTTAAGACTGATGGAAGTTAAGACACTAAAAATGTTATGCAGTAGACCCTCATTTAACTGAATTCCAAGGGACCGAAAAATAGCCAATTCGGTTTAACGAAGTTTGAATTAACGAGGTTTTGTAAAAATAGTCCCGTATTTACTGAAATGGTAAAATACGACTGTTGAGTTCACTTTCTCTCTTGTTATGCGTAGCAACGAATGAGAATGTTCCACTTTCCTGACCTCTAAGAAAAAAGTAAAAATAACTGCTGTATATGGTAAAGGGTCTTTCAACAAGAGTGTCCTATCTTTAACATGTGATAGCTGCTGTTGTTATTGAGTTACAGCAGTCATGTTTTTCATGTGGTTACAGTTGTTATTGACAAATAGTCATGGAACGTTACAGCATTCAGCAAAGCATAAAAATTCTGAAAATGTATTATCAAAATGGATCATCTGTTCGCTAAACCTTCCGTGTATTGCGTGAAGCTTACGTGTGCATAATCGTCCCTGTGAGAGAACGATTCGGCGTTTGATCGATAAATTTGAAAGAAGTGGTTCTATCAGCGATCAAAGAATGCCTGTACATAATCGACGTAAGCGCTCCAATGAAAACATAGGCGCCGTTCGTGAGAGTGTACGCAAGAACGGAAACAAATCAATGCTTGTCGAGCGCAAGAATTGGGGCTTTTGCCGACCACAACTTGGCAAATTCTGCATCTGGACTTGAAGTTACACACTTACAAAATGGTGTTAACTCAAGAACTAAAGCCCAACGACCATAGGTTGCGCCTTGTATTCGCTGACTGCGCTATGGAGCAATTGGAAGCTGACCCGGATTTATGTTGAAAAATCATCTTCAGCTACGAAGTCCACTTTTGGATGGATGGTTGTGTTAACAAACAAAATTGCCGCTATTGAAGCAATCACAATCCAATGCAGATTCAAGAACGAACACTTCATCCCCAAAAGGTTACTGTGTGGTGTGGATTTTGATATGGTGGAATCATTGGTCCATATTTTTTCCAAAATGAAGATGGAGAAGCTCTAACTGCCAATGGAGAAAGATACCGGGCTCTTAAAAGGTACTATTTTTGGCCTCAATTAGATGGTATGGATCTAAGAAACATCTGGTTCCAGCATGATGGTGCCACATGTCATACTGCTCTCGAAACAATCGATTGTTTCAAGGAGAGGTTTCATCATTTCCCGTGTTGGTGATGTTAACTGGCCCCCAAGGTCATGTGATTTAATGCCGTTGGATTACTTCTTGTGGGGTTATGTTAAATCTTGTGTTTATGTCACAAGCCAGAAACAGTAAATGATCTAATGAATAACATCATGCGTGTTATTCATGAAGTTGGACCTAATTTACATTCTTCTGTCATTGAAAGTTGGGTCAACCGTATACGCGCAACTCAACTGATGTTCTTTTCCACACGTAATGACATAAAAAAAGATAAAACCTCTCTCATTTATAGAACATGTTTTATTTAACTTCAAAGATAGGACACTCTTGTTGAAAGACCCTATATATGTGGCATTTATTTAATTAAGAAAGCATACTGATAAATGCTTGTCGTAATTTTTTTAAAACAGTACTATTTGGAACAATATTGTACTCATTGAATTAGTGAGTCGTATAATACAACAAACAATTAACCTTAAGAAACACTTTAAATATACCGTTCTTTTAACAGTAAGTTTTAATCAGAACACATGTTTTAGTTACAACTCTTATCCATTACACATTTTAGTTCTATAATTTGAAAAAAAATCATTAATTGTTGTTTGGCAGACTGTTGGTTGTAATATTATGGCACTCTCTGAAGATACCACATCCAGGGCAGCCTGAAGTGCCACGGAGACATCAGAAGTGGCAGAAAATCTCTCGAGAACGGAAATTGCAGCAGCAACTTTAGCGTGGGATCATGGTTTGGAATTTGCTGAGAACACTGTGTTTGAACCATTCTAACAGCAAATCCTCCAACTCTTCATGTTTCCCTGGTCTCATGTACTTACTATTGACACTAAATGAATAGCTTGTCAAACTTGCCTCTATTTTCTGTTTTGAACTTACAATCGATGAGAGAGTACACTTTGGAATCTGAAAGTGTTCTGCAACCTGCATTTTGGTCTTCTCTCCACTATCGACCATATGTAAAGTTTGCTGTTTTTGTTTCAGCGTGAGAGCACGTTTCTCTTTTACAGGCATAGGGAGTGATGGAGCGAAAGGGGGAAAAAAAAATCACTTCATAAGCAGAGACAAACAGCTCTCTGGATTGTTGCGAGTCGGGCACCATGTGTTGTCCACTGACCAACCCCCTCTTTCCCCGCCCTTGCATCATATGCTGTGGAAGTGATACATAAGCAGCAAGTAAGCAATCGGACCATTGTTGAGAAATTACAGTACAGTATTGAGAAAAATTATGTGAAATGCGTAATGGAAAATACCATAGTGCATAGCAAAACATAAATATTCGGTCTAAAAGAAGAATAACGTATGGAATATGTAATGAGGGGACCAAATTTTAGTTCGTAGTACGAATTATCCGAAATTTGATTTAAGCGGCAGATTTTTCCATGTAATTCGGCAGGGACCGAACAGCTACTACGGATTAACCGAGTTTTCAGTTTATCCGATTTCAAATTAGCGAGGGTCTACTGTACTATGGACTAATTTATCCCTATCTATCATATGGGATAATTGTGTGGGGACATTGTGCTAAAAAAATATACAACCGAATCATTCCTCCTTCAGAAAAGAGCATTAAGATTAATTTTAAGGATGAAACAATCAGATTCTTGCAAGCAAGCCTTTAAAGATCTAAAATTTTCACTTTATATTCACTATACATGCATGAAGTAATATTACAATTGTTTAACAGGCAAGATACAAGTAAAACTAACAACCAAATACACTATAGGAAATGCAGATTTTCATATTCAGTCACACAGATTAGAAATGTACGAAACTAAACCTACTGCTGCAGCTCATGAACTGTATAATAAGCAGGGTTAGGAAGTTCATGCATTTGCATATTTTTTTCAAAGCATGTTATTGATATGCTGATAAATTATTTTCATGAACTATGAATTTTCTAGTGCTCTGAGTGATTTTTATTGGGCATATAATTGCATATTCATGCTGTTTTAAGTAACTGCATCATATTTAGTAAATAGTGTATTTATTTGGCTTATTTTACCACTTAAACAGGAAATATTTTTTAAAATAAGTTATTTTGGTTAAATGGTCAACTTCTTTTTCTGTGAATTGATGCTAACAAAAGGATCCTGTAAGTGTCCAACGTCTACTCGAATATATGGGAAGTAGAGTTACACAATTTTCATATGACCTTTGTGAAGTATTCCTAGCAGCAACACTGCCTGACCAAAGTACCTTACGTAAAACATACATCCCTCGTTACCACAATGTAATGTCTACCTTGCAAACTAAGTTAGCAAATGAGTTTCTCTGGATCTCAATAGATGAAACAACTGATGTAGAAGGACGTTTCATTGCAAATGTAATAGTGGGTGTTCTAAATCAGCAAGAGGCAGGTGTGCCCTATATCTAAACTTGCTCTCAGAAGTTACTAACAGTGTATCAGTGAGTCAATTTGTGATTGACTTTATGAAATTAATATGGCCTGGTGATATAAAATATGACAATGTGCTTTTGTTTTTAACTGATGCAGCAAGCTATGTGATCAAAGGAAGGAAAACACTGAGAGAAATTTTTCCTAAGAGCATTCATTTAAGTTTTCTTATTCTTGCCCTTCATCGCATTGCAGAAACAATTAGGTTATGTTTTCCTAAAGTAGATAAGTTAATCTCTAATGTAAAAAAAAGTGTTTCTTAAATCTGCATCTAGGGTCCAGCTGACCCTGGCACCTAATATTCCACTACCGCCTGAACCTGTTTTAACCTGTTGGGGGAGTTGGTTAACATGTGCCTTGTATTATGCTAACATTTAGCGTCAGTAAGAAGAGCTATTAATTCATTAGAATCAGATGATGCTGTTTCAATTCATATAGCACAGAATGTTCTCTCAGATGAAGAGCTTGAAGGAAATCTTGCCTTTATATTAACACATTTTTCCAATATGCCTGCAGCAGTTAAATCCCTGGAAACAACAGGTCTTCGCTTAAATCAGTCATTAAATGTATTTGCTACTACCATTTCTGGTTTGGTGTCCATTCCAGGTAATGTAGGGCAGAAAATAAAAGACAAAGTAAACTATGTTCTTTTAAGAAACCCTGGGTACAAACAAATCTCCAAAATACGAGACATTCTTGGAGGAAAGCCCTTAGGGATACCTGAAGACTTGCCTCTTTCTGTGGAACAACTATCAACTTTTAAGTATGCACCAATATCCTCATGTGACGTTGAAACAAGTTTTTCAAGGTACAAAAGTATTTTGAGAGACAACAGACGAAGATATACCATGGAAAGTCTCCGTCATGCAGTAGTGGTAAATTGTAATTCATCCCTCATTTTGGATGTGGAGTCATGTGCACCAACTTCTCAGCAATAAATGTAAGTTTGCATGTGCACATTGTCTTTAAATATAATAATTTTTAGGGCATATTTTGGTGCATATTTTGCACATTTTAAGGGCATATTTGCATGCATATTACCAGTGTTTTTAGAGCATGAACTTCCTAATCCTGATAATAAGCTATCTGTTTGAAACATATTAATAACTTTAATATATTCAAGAAATTTTGTCTAGAAGGATGTTATTATATACTAGATGAATATCTTGGATAACTATTGTTTATGAAAATGTCGTCCTCCATGGACTAGTGGTACCGTGCTAGCCTCTAGTTCCCAAGGTCGTGGGTTCAAACCCGGCGGAGGGCGATGGATTTTTTTGGGCATATAAATCCTTAGCATGGCTTCCTTCAGAAGGGAAGTAAAGTCGGTGGTACCATGTCGTAGATTTACGGCACGTAAAAGAACCTCAAGCCTGATCAAGACGCCTCTGAGCAAAATTACCGGTCTTTCACGCCCAATATGGAATGGGACGCTAAGAACCATAGCAGTTAAAGAGCGTCCAAAATTAAAACTCAATTTAAATTTCATTTATGTAAATTGTATTCTTACAATATAGTTGTATAAAGTATAGCAAGTGATTTATTATTGTAAATATGTTATTTTAAAACCCATCTATGAATATTCTATAGTGAGATATTGCTTTTGTATATATTTTTGAACAAGTGACTATTTGTTTAACCTGACAATGCTATGAATTGTGTATATGTATTCTTTAAGCAGATAATAAATGAATGACAAGTGCCATTCTTAAAGCTATTTTCCATTATCGAGTGTGTCCAAAATAATACAGAATTTCCATTTAAAAAACATAAGTTTATGTTGAAAATCATATTTGCTTACATTTTTAAATAGTATATATCATCTACTTTTCGGCAAAGCAGTAGATCAGATATTTAGAAGATGCAGGAGAGAGATTGAAACCATTTCTCAATTTCTGTGTGACTATGAAGCTCTCACAGTTCTTAGGGTTAAATACTTTAATCAGGAAATAATACAATTGCAAGGATTTCAGAAGTGCCTACTAAGAGACTTGCAGTCTTTGCAAAGGAGGCAAAGAAGTAGCAAAAAAAAAAAAAATCATCTACTTTAATGAGCCCCTACTCTACCTTCATACATGTGAAAGTATTTTCAATTTATATTTTTGTTTGAGAGATATTTATGGTGGAAGTTTTAGGTGACCAATCCAGTATAGTATATTATTCATGTAGAAAGTAATTTAGCTATTCCTAATAAAGCGCAAACACAAACAAAAGTTATAGGAACAGAATACGTAGCACAAAAATCATTTTCCGTGAAAACAGAAACTCAACAAGAACTACTTCATGCAGCATCTCGTCGCAGACCCCAAATATAAATGTAAAAAAAAAGTCAGTGTAATAGTGTATGTTGATTCCATAATAAATTCATCAATCCATGATGACCAATCCAGTATATTATATTATTCATGTAGAAAGTAATTTAGCTATTCCTAATAAGGTGTAAACACAAACAAAAATGATAGGAACAGAATATGTAACGCAGAAATCAGTTTCCATGAAAACAGAAACTCAACAAGAACATCATGCAGCATCTCGTCGCAGTGAACATGGAAGGACCACAAATATAAATGTAAAAAAAAAAGTCAGTGTAATAATGTATGTTTATTCCATAATAAATCCATCAATCCATAATGACCAATCCAGTATATTATATTATTCATGTGGAAAGTAATTTAGTTATTCCTAATAATGTGTAAACACAAACAAAAATGATAGGAACAGAATATGTAACACAGAAATCAGTTTCCGTGAAAACAGAGACTTAACAAGAACTCATGCACCATCTTGTCGCAGTGCACATGGAAGGACCACAAATATAAATGTAAAATAAAAAAGCCAGTGTAATAATGTATGTTGATTCCATAATAAATCCATAATGACCAATCTAGTGTATTATATTATTCATGTAGAAAGTAATTTAGCTATTCCTAATAAGGCATAAACACAAACAAAAATGGTAAAAACAGAATATGTAACACAGAAATCAGTTTCCGTGAAAAGAGGAACTCAACAAGAACTTCATGCAGCATCTCGTCGCAGTGCACATGGAAGGACCACAAATATAAATGTAAAAAAAGCCAGTGTAATAGTGTATGTTGATTCCATAATAAAGCATGTTCAAGTGGAAAATACAGATGCAGTGAAAGCGTTTAGGGACATAAATGCTGTGCAGTTAAATAAAAAAGATAGAGGAAGTAAAATATAATGGAGAAGAAAAAGTGATAGTATTGCTTGTGAGCATGAATGACATTAACCTTCAAACTGCTATGCTTTTGTACCTCCTTAACCAACGAGAGGAGTCCAAGCCTACCCCAGGCAGAAAACTCGAATTAACACAATATATCAGTAGTCGTAAGCTTTCACGGCCGGAGTCCAAATTCTTCTAGTTATAACACAATATAATTAATTATGTTCTACTTAGAACAAATACAATCATTTTAAAACAACAATTCTGATGTCTCAACATTTTTTTACGAACAATGTACCTCAAAATTACCATTGTTAAACAAACAACTGAATTACAAATTACAATATTATTTTTATTTTCCAGCACTATCGCATTAGATGAAATAATTTGTTTTATGTTTTATTTTTCACTGGGATTCACAACTGCATTTTAACATTTTTATAATGTACTATCAGTGCCTTTTAAGTTTTTTACATAGAGTTTTACAATTCATGTTCACTAAGTATAACATCCAAGACACACTACTCTCTGCATTTTCTTACAGTCAATATCGCAAATTAATTTCTTACAACTCTCACACTTTGTTCTAGTTTTTCTATCATTTTTTCTTGGACATAACTTACATTGGCCTTTTAAAAGTTTCACCTTTCTGTTTCAACATGACTATACAATGCACACTAACAGAGTAGTGAACTGTTTGCACACAATTTCAAACCCACAAGGCAGCCAATATAAAACTCCCAAGATGCAGAAAATGTTATGAGACAAACTGTTATGAAGGGTCCAAGTTGACCCCAAGTTGTATTTTATTTTTTTTACAATTGTATTTATTGAACATTTTACAGAACTATTTTATGGTAATAAAGCTGATTAAATTAGTAACACATTACAAAAATTTCAAAATTCTGAATTAGATATTTCACTTGTAAAAACTAAAAAGTTTTAACACTGGGGCCCAGGTGGACCCCGCATAGCAGTCTGAAGGTTAATTAATGTCATAATCCAGATGATGTAATGGAGGAGATATACAATGTTTTGCGAACCACAAGAAATAAGTTCCTGGCTTCCCAAAGTGGTAAACAGCATCAACAGGTGAGATGTCCGACAAATCCATCAATACGAGGGTGGTCTGAAAAGTTTCCGACCTAATAAAGATACAAGACATTTTTTCAGACATTTTGTTTTTACTTTTAAACATAGTCTCCTTGTAACTCTAAAAACTTCTCCCAGCGATGCTCCCACCTCTGTAACCCGTCCAAATAGTACTCTGCGTTTTTCTCTGCAAAATAATTGTTCAGATTGCCTCTTCATTTGACGAAAATCTCTGTCCTCCGAGCACAATTTTCAGATGAGGGAACAAAAAGAAGTCGTTTGGGGCTAGATCTGGTGAGTAAGGCAGATGGTCAAGCAGTTCAAACCGTAATTCATGGATTTTCGCCATTGCATCCGCTGAGGTGTGAGACAGTGCGTTGTCTAGGTGAAACAGGATTTTCTTTTTCTCCAAATGTGGCCGTTTTTCCGCAAGTTCTGCCTTCAGCTTGTCAAGTAATGATGCGTAGTATGCTCCTGTAATGGTTTTTCCTTTTTGAAGATAATCGATTAAAATAACTCTATGACTTTCCCAGCCGAAAAAACAGTTTTGCTTTTTTTTGGAGCCGTTCCCCCTTTGCAGTCCACTGTTTGGACTGTATTTTTGTTTCGGGTGTATAATGGTGTATCCAAGTTTCATCTACAGTAATTAATCGGTGCCAAAACTCAGACTTATTGCACCTAAACTATGCCAACAAAGTGTTGGAAATGTTCATTCGAGCAAACACGGCACCCAACACGTGGATAGCTTTCTCATGTCTAAATGTTGATTTAATATGTGACAAACACATTCTTTTGTCATGTTCATAGCCTCTGCTATGTCTCTCACTTTAATTTGGCAGTCGTGTAGCACCATTTGGTGAACTTTGGCGATGTTTTCGTCGGTAGTTGCAATTTTTGGAGTCCCGAACGTTCATCGTCTCCCAAGCTCTTACGGCCACGTTTAAATTCATCTGCCCAAAATTTCACTGTGGTAAATGATGGTGCAGAGTCCTCATACACAGAATCCAACTCATCTTTGATTTGCATAGGCGTATTGCCTTTCAAAAACAAATATTTAATGACAGCTCGATACTCAATTTCGTCCATTTTCATAAAAACACTCACATCACCTCACTCAAACGACTGTTACATAACAACTGAGCGTCCAAAATGGCTGAAACTTTGGTGAGTAACTGTCAACAGATGAACAACGAAATTCACTAGCTTTTATTTACGAGTCCTGCCATCTTCATGTTGAGGTCGGAAACTTTTCAGACCACCCTCGTAAAACTCTCAAGATGCAGAAAATGTTACAAGACAAACGCTATGAAAGGTCCAAGTTGGCCCCAAGTTGTATTTTATTTTTTTATAATTGTATTTATTGAACATTTTACGAAACTATTTTATGGTAATAAAGCTGATTAAATTAGTAACACATTACAAAAATTTCAAAATACTGAATTAGATATTTCACTTGTAAAACCTAAAAAGTTTAACACTGGGGCCGAGGTGGACCCCGCATAGCAGTCTGAAGGTCATATACTGTCATAATTCAGATGATGTAATGGGGCAGATATACAATGTTTTGCGAACCACAAGAAATAAGTTCCTGGCTTGTCAAAGTGGTAAACAGCATCAACAGGCAAGATGTCCGACAAAACTACATCAAACAAATCCATCAATATTTGATGGGCGAGTGATAAACTGAGGGAGATTTTCAAATACTTGCTTAGGGAAAGACACGACACTTAAACAGAAAAGGGCCATACTTACTTGGCAAATTAATAAGTAAAAATCATTGAAATTTGTAAGGGTCAGGGAAACAGATAAGTAAGGTAGCTGATGATAATGTGGGGTCAAATCATAATTTATTTGAAGGAAAATGGAACAGATATGCAAGGTGTAAAGAATCCTGAGATCAAATAGCTATGCCACAAACAATTTTCACACTCCTCCATCATAATGTGCAATCCTTAATGAATAAAATAAATGAGTTAGTAATACTACTATCAAGGGAGTTACAGGATATATCTGTTCTTTGTCTAACAGAACACTGGCTAGAAAAAGAAACACTTCAAAATACACTCGCAAACTATACATTAGGTAGTCAATTTTATAGAACAAATCATTCCCATGGAGGGTCTTGTGTATATGTGAAGAAAGGGGTTCGCTCTAATTCTCTGTCGCACATCCAACATTTTTCCAAAGAATTGGACATAGAAATATCTGCAATTGACCTCACAGACCAAAATATAATAATATTATGCATATACAGTTCTCCCAGTGGAAATTTCAGCATTTCCCTAAATAAATTAGAACAAGCACTAAACAGACTCAAAATTAAGGGAAGATCAGTGGTGGTATGTGGTGATTTTAATATAAATTTTAAAGAGCCCTCAAATGATTTTTCTGACTTAATTAGCTTTACCACTACATTTGGTCTAACACCAACATTAATTTTTTAACTCAAGTAACCAACAGTCAATCAAATCTTTGTAAAACTTCTTTTGAGCACAGCATTAAGCCATTTAATACAGGATATAGTAACCATGGAGCTTAGTTGTTAACTTTCCCTTTAAAAATTAAACATTCCAAAAGCATAAAAAAAGTGGGTGTAATAGTAATTTAGAATTATTCATTCACCTATTAAAAATGAATCTTAGCAGGAAGTCTACAGAGAAATAGACCCTAATAGCAAATTTGATAGTTTTATAAATACTTTTAAGTACTTTTTTGAAACTGCATTCCCACTGAAAGGCAAAAAAAATTGTTACAGAAACTCCAAATACATGAATAACTAAAGGAATCCAAATTTCATGCACTAAAAGAAGAATATTGCCTGATTATTGTAAATTGCACCTGGCCTCCATACCTTCTGAAACTATCTCTAAACCTTTAAAACTATATTAACCAAAGTGATACATCAGGCAAAACAAGGGCAAATGGTCGGTACATTTAAATTGCTCCAAATAAAATGAAAGCTATGTGGAGAGTAATAAAGAATCAAACAGCCAGGGATGCTACACCAGAAAGTATACTGCTAAAAGAAAACTCAGCAGTCATTACAAACCCAAAATTAGGTGCACAAGCATTTAATACCCTTTTTTTAGTACTTCTATAGATAACATACATTTCAACAAAATAAACAGCAGAAAACTCTTTATGACAAATCAACGAATTGCACAAAACTGTGTTTCTTAAACCCACTGATGCCATGGAAATCGAAAATATTATAAACTAAAATCCAAATTTTCCTGTGATGTAGATAATATCCCAGATGTAGTGATTAAAAGGTATGCGGATTACATAGCGCAGCCTATGGCAGATATTTGCAACAGCACATTACAACATGCAATCTTTCCACAGTCCCTTAAAATAGCCAAGGTTAAACCCTTGTATAAAAAAGGTTCCAAAAATGAAACCAATAATATAGGCCAGTTTCTGTTTTATCTGTTTTTGCAAAAATCATTCAAAAAGTGTTTTATAAAAGGATATTAACTTTTGTAGAAGAAAACAAATTGGTTTCAGATAGTCAACATGGCTTTAGAAAATCCGAGTCCACAGAAAGTGCTTTACATTGTTTTGTTAATAATATTTTAAGAGCACTTGACAATAAAATAAATATTTGAGGGGTTTTCTTTGGCCTATCAAAGGCATTTGGTGTACTAAACCATAAGATGCACTTTAATAAATTGGATGGGCATAACTGGATTAGATCCTATCTTAAGAACAGAAAACAGTTGGTAGAAATTACCTTAAATTCAGCATCAAAAATCTCATTTAAACAAGAAATTCTGATCTCATACCCAGGAGAAAAAGGCAAGAATCTACAGACTCAATGTGATAATTGTGAGAAGGTTGACATCGGAAAAACAAAAAGGAACATAGGCACCCCCTTCAAGGAACACTGGTGTTGCATTAAGTTCAGACAGACTGACAAATCAACAGTCACTTCCCTATTCTGAACTCTAAACCATGAAATAGGCACCAGCACCAGTCGAGAAACCCAAGAGCTTGAAATATGGGGGAAGATTTACATTAACCCTCCGTCAGTCGCTAGGGGCCTGAGAGACCCCTGGCATTATATAAATGTTATAATTTTCGAACAAACGCACCTATGCAATTGCCTGACTAGGACATCTAACCTTATACCTTGCGCGATTATTTGCTGCAGCGATAACCTTATCTGTTTGGCTGGAGGAATGAATAATCAGCAGTTACGTGTCGCACAGGTCAATCAGGCTCCGCGCGGCTGCTCTCGTTACATATTGTTGACAGATTTGTTTCTCATTAGCTTTGGTGCAATATTGCTTTACTATTGCAAGGAGCTGTTACTGCTTCGTCATAAATATGAGTAAAAGGTACGATCTACAAAATCCGAATGATTTGGAAGAAGTACATCGCCTACTTTGTGATGATGATGCCTTGCCCGTGGATGACAACTTATATGAATAAGATGACTCTGATTCAGAAGATAAACTCAAAACGAGATCTTTAGATTCAGAAACTGACCATGAAGATGAAGAGGAAGACGATGAAAGCAGCTGTGTGATAACATGTATTTTATAGGTAACATCATATGCGCATCATAGTAATTCTTCTTTTTCTTCTTCTTCTTCTTATTATTATTGACAATACATTCTGTTGTTATTCAAAGGAAGAGATGGAACAAAATGGAAAAAAAACACCTTTGAAAATAACACAGACAAGGGCTCACAATATATTGACCAAACTTCCTGGTGTGTTAGGAGCTGCCAAAAATGCAAAAACGGAAATTGATAGTTGGAACCTTTTTGTTACAGAAGATATAGTTGATTTGATTGTTGAAAGCTCAAATACTTACATTAGCAGTGTGCAGCACAAATTTGATTGTGAAAGAGACAGCAGACCTACAGATGTAATAGAAATAAAAGCTTTCCTAGGCTTATTGTACCTGGCAGGAATTTTTCATGGTGGATGCCAGAATATTCACGAGTTTTGGAGAACTGATCTTGGAATTCCTGTATTCTGAATGGCTATGTCCGAAAAACAATTCAGTTTTCTAATACGCTGTATTCGCTTTGATGACAAAAGACTGGAGCGACGAAGCTTGGATAAATTGGCTGTTGTTAGAGAAATGTTTACATTGTTTCTGAACAACTGTCAGAACCATTATTCTCTTGGACAAAATGTCACTGTCGACGAACAGTTGCCGGCATTTCGTGGTCGATGTGCTTTTAGACAATATATACCATCCAAGCCAAACAAGTATGGCATAAAGATATTCTGTTTGAGTGATGCAAAACTATTTTATACAACTAACATGGAGATTTATTGTGGACAGCAGCCGGACGGACCATATTTGCAAACTAACTCGGCAGAGGCTGTAGTGCTGAGACTAACTGAACCAATCTCTGGCACTGGACGAAACATTACTGCAGATAATTGGTTTACCAGTGTATCGCTGGTGAATGAATTGCGCAAAAGACAACTTTCTTTCGTTGGTACAGTGCGAAAGAACAAAAAAGAGTTACCCACTAATTTCACTTCTCCAAAAGATCGCAGACAGTACAAAAGCATATTTGGCTTCACAAAAAATGAAACACTTGTTTCATATGTTCCAAAAAAGGGTAAAACAGTAGTTTTGCTCTCAAGTCTACATGTTTCATCCACACAGTTATCAGAAGGTGCTGAGAAAAAGCCTGAAATAACGACACTAAATGTGGAGTTGATGCAATAGATAAATTGTGTGCTACATACAATGTAGCCAGAACAACGAGAAGGTAGCCCATGGTAATTTTTGACCATATCTTGAACATTGCAGGTATTAATTCTAGGGTTATCTTCCTTGGAAACCAAAATAAATATTCCACAAGGCAGGAGTATCTGAAATCACTATCTTTAGCTTTACTGTTGCAACAGCTACAAAGGACAGCAACAGCATCAAATCTATCCGATGATTTGAAAGGACTTTTGACAAAATATAAACCTGAAGAATCCGGTGTAGATGAATTGTCGAATACACCACTATGCACATTGAAAAGGAAAAGATGTGGACCCAGCAACAAAGACAAAATGAACTGCAAAACTAAATATACATGTGGGAAATGCAACACCCCCCTGTGTTTGAGCAAACATGCTAAAATTATTTGCGATAGTTGCACACGGGTGAAATAGTAGATGATTCTGAGTAACTGAACATTTGAAATTACAAGTTGTATGTATACCTGGAAATGGCAATGTATTTCTTTATACTTACTGTAATACAATTTATAACGTATATGTACTCATATTTTAGCTTGTATTTTTATGTTGTAAGATAATACCTATTAATGAAAGCCTTGTACGCTTAATCTAATTAAAGATAAAAACAGGAAAAAAAAAAAAAAAGAAATTAAACGAAAGAAAACAAAAATACAAACAATAACAACAAAAATATAGCGCGGGTCTACTAGGCCCCGCGCAACTAACGGCATTCTACCAAAGCGCGCGCGCTGACGGAGGGTTAAGAAGTTTGAAAACTGCATTGATTTGTCAGAAGCAGACAATAGTTTAGTTAGGTTCATCCACAGGCCACCAGAGGACACCCCAGACTTTCAACAAAACAGCTTGAGATTTGATCTGGCATTCAACAGGCAGCTGATGATGTTAGCACATGCTCACAATATATGTCCTGCAAAAAATAGGGAGTGAAGCTAGTAAGTGTGTTCAGCTTGACTCCACTTTCATTAAGTGTTTTCTATAAAACGTGGAACCTCCAAGGTTCCTTTGTTGTTTCTATTATACGTCAATGACTTTACAATCAATGTTTCATCGAAAGCCATAGCTCACAATACAAATATCACAGTAGAAAGTAGGTCTCTTGAAACATTGCTGTCACTAGTGGATAAAACTACAGCTGAAACTCTTGATTGGTTCAACCAAAATCAAAGAGTCAACAGTGATAAGACATTCCCAATGTATTTTCATATCACAACACAATAATATGGATGAACCTGTAGTCATTTTCAATGACAAAATAATCTCCAAAGCAAAATAAATACAGTTTCTCTGTGTTTTGATCAGTCAACATTTAAAATGGGATAAGCATACTGAGCACCTAACAAATAAACATAATAGCCTCTGCCACATTTTTAGCTTATTAAATGCCACTGAAAATATAGACACTAAAAAATGCATACTTTGCGTATGTACATTCATGTTTAAATTATGGCATTCTCTTAAGGGAAACTTTTCCAATTGTAAAAAGATTGATTTTACTTCAAAAGAAAATAATACGAGTAATGGTTGGAGCAAATGAAAGAGCCTCCTGCAAGCCATATTTCAAACAATTGCAAATCTTGACAGTATGTACATTTATAAATGCATAATACATCTCAAAAATAAGCTGCAGGACTGAAAGTGAACTCATTACCAATAATAATATACATAATTACAAAACAAGACAAAGAACAGATACAAAAACATATCAGAACAGTTATAACTACATGGCAATCAAATCCTTCAATAAATTACCAGAAAATATTAAAACACAAACAAAACTGACAACATTTAAATCAACAGTAATGGCATACTTATTGGATCGCCAGTTCTACACAATAGATGAATTTATGATGAGTTAATTTAAGTGTTAAAGGTTGATCCTGGTGTATCCTATTAGTACCTTTTAAAAATTTTAGTTTGTATTTCAGTTTAAGATTTTTGACGAATCACCTCTTTATGAGCATCGCTCAATATTGTAAATGTATGTGATAATAAAGCTATCACTATTGCTAATACAGTTTTGCCTAGAAATGACCTCAAATTCAGCAACATGAACCTGGTCACATGCACAATAGAAAAAACAAAAAACAACTGTTTATTTGATAATTGTTCTTTAACACTAGGCAAGTGTAGGAAAGTGGAATCAGACTTGAAAAATTAGATACCACCACTGGGATTTGAACCTCACAACTTGCAGGTTTTTGACAGCATCATTGATTAGTATAAAAAAGACAAAATTAATTGGATTCTACTGCAAAACATTGTATACCAAACCAACTGTGACAACACAGTTAGTATTTATCTATTTCACCACCATTGGTTCAACCTTTTATGGCTATGGGAACACTTGAATATAGTGTTTCTGTTAGGTATTCTGGATTATGAACAGGTAAACTCAGTATTGTAATTCATATAATCTTTGTCATGAACCAAGGCAGTAGATGACAGTTGCAATGCAGATGGTTGTGGGAAGAATGAAGGGGACCACAACCACATGGCAGTTTGGCACAAATCAGGGTATGTTAATGCATTACATAATACATATTTTACCTTATTCTTCGTTGCTAGACTTCTTCAGAGTCTAAATACCAAAAGGATCTGCTCAATGGAACCAATTCATATAGTCTGTTCGGAAGCTTTTGAGACGGTGGAAAGGGGAACTAAGGAATTTGCAAGGCGGCATGGTAGCAATAACAAAGAGCTGCCACACAAATCGACCTTGCCTCAACTAACTGGTTTTGTGCCTACTGCTGTCTCAAAAGACTCTGAACGTACAATAGCTCAGAATTATCAAATTTTACTGTTAAAAGCAAGTTTATACAAACTCTCTGAAACAGATTAATGCTGTTTGCCTAAGAAGCACGTGGCTGTGACACAGAGCTTTTGCTATTGCTCAACTGCCTTCATTTGTTGGATTCCTTTAAACTGTACTCAGTAAAAATGCATGCCTCAACACATTCTGCAACAAGTGGCAACAGAGCACTCGCCATTGGTTTCAAACCTTACCAGTTTAGCCAGTTTAAAGGGGTTTAAAACATATTTTTACCATGATATACAATATAATTTTGAATCACAACTTAAATTGAAGAGCAATTGTGGAAGTTTGAATTCTACATGCACAGATTTTGTTTTGTAGCCATAGGAATGAAATACAAAACATTGTAAGTCTGAAGTTGGTATTTAGTTGTAATTTGTTTGCAACACGCTTTGGGCGTCAATTTGAAGTTGTATCGTATTTCAACTGTTGGCGAGCCAAACTTGTAGTAGTTGCAACCGCACGTATAATAAACAGTTTCCGGTAGCCTTCGCCCCAAATGTACTTTCAGGTGGCCTTTGCCCCAAGTTTAAAAAAAATATTAACTTTGTAATTTAACTGTTTCTTTAAATATTATATTTATGTTTGCCTCAGCTGCGTCAGAATTATTGTTAGAGACACGTTTCTCTTAGCAGGGTTATGGTGTGACTTATGAATGTAGGCTTACACAGATTATAATTTTACTTCACTTCTTTTTATTAATGCTTGACACGATTTAAATAACACTTCACTGATATAGAGCTGTGAGATTCTTTTATTAATTACTTGTACTTTTTAACACGTAAACTTATTTTTCGTCTCACACGAATACGTATTAAATCTCTCAAGGACGCATCTCACATCCGGTTACAAACACTGTCTGCAAGCAACTGAATTGATTTCAACTGCCTAAACTTGTAAATTTCTATATTTCAAGTCTCTGATTGGCTATTCCTAATCCAATAGAATACCTTCATTTAACTAAAGCTTTTTCTGGTTGTTGATTGGCTATTTTTATAAACTGTCACTAAAATTACATTATTGCTTCCAAGAAGCAATAGTAGTATTGTTAAACTTTCAAATTCATTATTGCCTCAAGGTTACCTCATTGTTACCTCATTGTTAGCAACTTTTAACCTATTTCTCACAGCTCCTACATCATTAAATTAGGTAATACATTCACATAACATTATTACACATGAATACAATAATATAAACATATACAATGACTGTAATATACCTTTTACAAATTATTACACACACATATTGCTTCAAGGCGGGCTGTTATTGAATTTATATATTATATAATTATACTGAAATCATTTTAGTGTTAAAAACACTGCCTCAAGTCACATGCAAAATGCTTTTTGTATCTTGGAATTTGTGAAACACAATTCAGTAGTTGTAGTTCAGCGCACATATAGGCAAAGGTTTGGTCTTAACACCCCTTCTGGTAACAACATTCTTAGGTGGTACAATAGGATCAAAATAACAGGGTGTCTAGGAAAGAGCATTGTAGGACCACGTGTGTCAGATGAGAATATGGAGAGAGCCAGGATGGCTTTTGTGTGCAGTCTTAAAAAATCTGTGTAGAGGGCGAGTTGAGAACTAGCAATTCCAACACCATTATGGAAGGCATTAACAAAACATGCTACCTGAGCTGAGATGGAGGATTATTACAGCATACTAATGTCAAGTGTGGCAAGAAATGGACTACTGGCTGGATGTATGCCACAAATGCATCACAAATGAACACTTGTAATTTGTGTTATGTTAACATTTACAGTTCTTTTTCAATTTAAGTTATGATTCAAAATTATATTATGTACATCCTATACTTGTTTCCACTCACATTTTCTGAAACTAGCAGATTTCCGTCATCAGTAATTGGCACCTCCAGTCCTATACAACTTCTGACAGCAAGTATTATTTTGCCCTTCTTACCAAGCGTAAGACCAGAATTCCTGAACCCACATTCCAGTGCACATGTATGCTGCAACAGAATAAATGGTGGTATGAATTCTGCAAGAACAACAATACTTATTAAAGAAATGACTACTCACATTTTACTTACCATCAATTTAGCACTTTCAAGGGTGCGACATTGAACATGAAGAATAAGAGGCTCATACTTAAGAATAATGTTCCCCTCTTTTGGGTCTGTTTTTGATATTAGTTCATCTTCTTCGATATATTCATGACTGGTGTATAACCACTTACAGCCCTTCTTTCGTACTGCGCTTGTATTATCCTGCATCAAAAGACAGAAACTTTTACAATCAAGGCAAGCAAGGATAAATGTGGATGTTCAGATATAGTGTGATAAATTTTTGCTGCAAATTTAATCTCCTCTAGTTTTACATCATCCTATGCTATGAATGTAGGAATAAGCAAACCCCTTATCTGAGGAATATGGAAAGACCTATGTTACTAAAAACACTGCAGAGACATTTTAAAGAAAATAAAAATACTGAAAGATTATTCCATGTAAAGAGTCTTTTGGGGCGGAGGGAAATCCATGAAAATCTTTGGCTTGCTCCTTAAGGATCTGGGGAAGGGAAAAAAAAAACAACTTTGTTTTCATTAGTTATGAATTTTCCAGATTTTTTTATCTAATTATATAATTCCAGAAATTCAAATGTCACAAAATGAGTGTAGATAGCTTAATTATTTTAAAATTGCACCCAATTTTCAACTTTTTCATGTGTGTATACAAAATGATTTTACAAACATTTAGTGCAACAAATTTTTACTTTCTCTACTGCTTAACTATAGTGAGTAGAAGTATTGTATTCCACCCAAAAATTTGATATCAAGATTTCATTTTCTGAGGTTGTACAACTTGCATTTGTGAGGTCCCAGATTTAAACCCCCAGGCCGACCAACACAACCTGACCAAAAGTTTTTTCGTGGTTTTCTTGGTTGCTAGGCAAATGCTGGGTTAGATAATTTGATTTATGAATTTTCCTATCATTTCTACATTTCATTTCCTTCTTCTTCACTGCCATAACAGGCATTGGGCTGACCACCCATCCTGTATATGCTATGATTCAGAGTTTGCTTGCTCCTCGACAGACTACTGGCCCAAAGGCATTGGGGTGTATACAAAGAGAAGGGTAATTCATTGAGGAAGAGGTTCCCTTAAAAGAAATAGAAAAAAAAAAACAATTTCAGAAAAAAAAAGGCCTCTGTGTATGTCTGTGAAAAGAACAAATAAAAAATAGAATTTTGGTTAAATACCAAACTTGGTATTTAAGTCAGCTTTTTCCAAAGATGTGACATTAACATTTTCAAGAAAATCCTTCATCCCAAACTGTCCTTTATGTGGAAAAATGTTTGTTATTTTTGTTTTTCTCAAAAATGGCTCTTACAATTTTGTTTGAAATACATGTTTAAGATATTTACTGTAAGATATGAACAATTTTCCACATAAAAGATAGTTTGGAGTGAGGTAATTTTCTTGAAAATCTTCATGTTGCATCCTTGGAAGATGCTGAACTTAAATACCAAGTTTAGTATTTATACATTTCATTTTTGAGTTATAATGTGTCGCTCTCATAAACTCACATACATGGACTGTTTTTTAAATAATAATTTTATTTTTTGTTGGATTCTGGGGGACCTCAAAATGCGTATTTACTGTGAAATCGTTATATTGATTTGTTGGGAGGAATACAACACTTCCTATACTTAAGTTATAAGTAAGGGGTAGAAAGGAAGGTAAAAGTTCCTCTATTAAACACATATAAAATATTTTATAAACATCACATATGAAACAATTGAAAAAAATTGGTACAACTTTCATAAAATTATTATAAAACTAATAAAATTAAATACTCCAAAAAATCCCCAGATGTAATAGTGTTTGTTTTCTGCTTATTAATAAGAATTTTCTCTCCATTGATTTGGTTGCCAGAATTTTTTAAAAGCAGACGAGAACACTTTTGTCACTGTGTTTTCATGATAAATTGATTCATTTTACTTGACCCAGTTACTTTTAATGTAGTGCATACCTCACAGTAAAGAATAGCTCTTCCAGAGCATGAGCTTGTAGTCACATAATCATCTTGGCTGTTAATGAAATGCACCAGCTCTTTGATTGGAACATCTATGCTACCTTTTCTGCTTTGATCAACACCTCGAAGTACATGTTGCTTCAGCTTACCAAATTCTTCAGGAGTCATTATTATTTCTGAATGAAAAAGAGGAGAAACATTTCATCAATAATTAGGAAAAAGAATTGCCTTATTGGGCCTCTCCAAATGCAATTGTGGGTTTGAAAGTAACAGGAGCTATGGAATGGTAGTGTTATTCTAGGACTCTAGCTTTAAGTTCCTCTAAAGGTACTTTAGGAAAATGAACCGAGGAATCTGATGTCTCTTTGACAATCTAATAATTAATATAAAACAGGTGCATACCCTCCCCTCATTTACCTTAAGTAAAATGAATTGTTGAAATGCTTATCAGTACATCCTGGATGTTAAGGCATTTATAGCAATGAAAATAGGCAGGTTACTCAGTCTTCTGCAAACTATTCTTTCAAAAACTTATTCTTTGCCTCCTTCTTGTTAATCGAGATAAACTTTCATTACACATTTCATTGTAGGTAGAAGAAGCAGTCAAATTTTTTAAAAACCATATCACCATGTGATGGCTTTGAAATTCCATGCTCCCTGCATGACCATGAAAAAAAAATCTGATGTGTTACACTCACATGACTTTCTCTACTCTTGTACAAACTATTTTTACAAACTCTTATTCTCCATCTATTTCATATTAATTGAGATAAACATTTGCAGAAACGATCTTTTGACATGCAAAGAGAATTACATTTTACACATAGCGACCAGTTCTAAAAATATTTGACTATCACTTAAGGCGTACTACGTTCCCCTTGTTTTGTATTTGCAAGGGCAATATAGAAATACAGTAGCCTTTAAGCATCGACATATCTCTTAATAGCTGGTTGCTATGTGCAGCACCATTCCCTTTGCCACAGATTAACACTCTTTGCATATCCAAGACAAAACAATGAATAATGAATTCCCATTTGAGAAAATAAGTATTGAAAAATTTAAGGAAATAACAAGCAATATCTAGAAAATGGTACACTCAACAACAAAACATGTATATGACATAAATTGTGTATTTTAACGCCATCTACATATTTTTGTGTAGTAAAATTTTGTCTATCTCTTATGGTTTACCAGTTATGCAAAAGTCGTTCACAATGAAGAATACTTTTGGAGACATTCCCAGAAAATTCAATATATACATTTTATTTATCATGAAAGTATCTTAAACATATGATATTTTAATCAAAATCGTTAGATCCATTTTTGAGAAAATTAAAATTTTCGAAAAATGCTCCATGTAAAAGGTAATCTGGGGCAGGGGAATTTTCTTGAAAACTTTCGTGTCGCATCTCTGGAAGATACTGAACCTGAATACCAAGTTTGGTGTTTATCCGACTGTTTGTCTGAGTTATGCTGTTCACAGACACACACATGGACATGCTTTTTTTTGGATTCAGGGGGTCTCAAAACATGTATTTCCGGTGAAATCTCGGTACCGAATTTTTGGGTGGAATACAATACTTCCCCTACTTACTATACGTAGTAGAGAAAGTAAAACTAAATAACAACTTACCACTTGAAAAAGTATAGGTATTTGAAAATTCAAAATAACAACAAAGAATATCATAGAAATCATTTATCACAACATTTTCGACATAAATTGGTGCTTCAACAAGATCTACATTTTTTGTGTAATAAGATCTTGTCTATCTCTTGTGGTTTTCCAGTTATAAAAATCTGATATTACATTCACATGACTTTCTCTACCCTCTCGTTTATTAGTCGGAATACAAATCATTGTTACAAAAGTTTATTTTTCCATCTCCTTCATTTTAATCGAGATAAACCTTTGCAGAAATAGCTGCATTAATGCTTCATTATACATGTAATGGAATAGCAACAGTCAAATGTTTTAAGAACTGGATGCTATATGCTGGCCTTAAAATTACGTACTGTTTCCATGCAGTCATGAAAAACAACTGAAAATGATGGAACTTATAAAGAATGACAAAGTATTGAACAAAGCAAAGCATTACAAAGCAAAGCATTAATAACAGATATCACGGAAATGGCTGATGCCACAAAAGAAAGTTATTTGGAATTGTGTATTTTAATGAGATCTACATTTTCATCTGTTGCTTAACATAGATTATACAAAATTCCTTGTGAATGAGGAGGACTTCAGAAGGTATTCCCAGAAAATTCAAGATATGCATTTTATTTGTCATTGTTAACATCTTTAATATATGGTATTTTAATGAAAATTGTTAGAGCCATTTTACAGAAAATCAAAAATTTCAATAAATCATCCATGTAAAGGATTTTCTTTAAAATATTTGTGTCGCATCTTTGGAAGGTACTGAATCGAAATACCAAGTTTGGTACTTATCTGACTTTTGTTTTTGAGTTATGCTGTTTGGACATACACACACATGGACCTTTTTCTAAAACTGTGTTGTTTTTTTTGGATTCAAGGAGCCTCAAAACATGTTTCCAGTGAAATCTTAGTATCAAATTTTTGGGTTGAGAGAGTAAAAAAGGTAATTCAGAGGCTGTTCACAGAAAATTCAAAATATACATTTTATTAGTCATGCAAATATCTTAAACATATGGTATTTTAATCAAAATTGTAATCATTTTTCTGAAAATAACAAGAATGTTTCATTTAAAGGGTAGTTTAGAATGGGAAATTTTGTTGAAAATCTTCACATTGCAATTAAATATTAATTTTGTATTAAAACAATCTTATGACACACACACACGCACACAAACGGCCTTTTCTAAAAAAAAAAAATTGTCCTATTTATGATTTAGGGAGCCTCAAAACATGTATTTCCGGTGAAATTCTTATATCAAATTTTTGGGGAGAATGCAATACTTCCTCTATTTAGTAAATAGTTGAGAAAGTAATCATAATACCTTTATTTAATAATCAATATTTGGTTTAAAAATCATACAAATTATAAATGTTTATTGTCGCACATTATTATAAGGTATTACTGTAAATGTTCTTGTGTTAGACTCTGCTGGCATCAAATAATGATTTGAAAAAATCTAATAAAAACTGTCACTGTTGTGCTACATGTGGCAATGGCTGTTGGAAGAAGTCTTATTTTTCTTGTCACCGTTCTTTGAAGTGAGATGAGATTTGTCTTTGTTAACATTTGTTGATTGATAAAATACCTTTTTTCATGATTAAATAAATGTCTTTTCACAAACCTTACACAATATAACTATTCCATCATAACTAAGTAATGTTATGTTTGCTTTCATGCAACAGTAACTGACTATTATTTGTCAAAATGTTTCCCTACAATTCTTTCAGAAAGAAATGTTGAACTCTCAGTAGTAGCAAACATTACAATACAAAAGATCATCACAATCCAATGTAAAGGATGTCCAAATGGTGCCCATCTAGAGTTCCCTGAACATAATACGAGAAAAAAAAAGTCTTCAGAGGCAGCTAGACTTTAAATAGGCAAAATAAAAGCTGGGACTTTCATTCAAGGCCACCCATAGGGGAGGGTGGGGAAAAAAGCCATAGGATAATGATAGTAAACCTTTTTCTACTAGTGTGTTTTGAACTTAAATGTATTATTTTTCCTTCAAACAACTGTAAGAAAAAACCCTTCTTTGACTTTGCAAACTAGCATTTAGGGCATATGTTATTTAAATAATTATATTGAACTGCTCGTTCCACTACATAATTTTGACATTATATTTAAAAAACGTTTTTTTTTAAGAAAAAATAATTTTTAAGACCACAATAATTCCATAGAATTGAAAAATCCTTCTCCATTATTAGTTTAAAATTTTTTCTGGATCCTACCAGCAAGTCATTTATAAAATAAATTGTTCATTTTATGTATTATTTAACTTAGTTATGAAATTAACTCTTCTTTCTTCTTTTGATAAATAAGTCTTATGATTTATTGCATTATAACTCTTTAAATTTAAATGAATGTGCTTTAGACACATCAAATTTACATCATCTTGAATAATAGGAAAAATAGTTTTGTTCTTTTCTTTCTTTTGTTTCTCCAGTTTGTTTGATATGACTGCAAATTCTATTTTACACTATAGTTGTTTTATGGTATTGAAAATATGAACCTGTGCAGAAAGCATTCATTCAAAGACCTAACATTTCAAGAAGTAAGACAGGCATTGCTTTATTCGCTGCACTTTTTCTACTATACATGAATACCAAAAATGCCATGCCTAAGGTTAAGTACAATGCTATATGAAAAATAAACAAGTAAATGATGATTTAATGCATTCATGTGGTACGCCATTGAAATTGGTCTGCATGCCACCTAGTGACATACATGTCATAGTTTCACCATCCCTGGCCTAGGGATTAAACTATCAGGATAATTGATGTTATTTTACCACAATATACAGGATGTTCAAGAATTCTCATACTAACTTTCTGGTATCCTATTCTATGGATAAATTGCAGACAAAAAGTGCAATACTCAAGTTATAGTTGTTAAAAATGGATCAATGAAAAGGCACAATGTTGCATCACAGTTTAGCATTACATTTATTAGATGGCTATGATAACATCCATGCGGGCTGTCCGAGCTACCTGACTAAAGGTCAACTTCCCGCTGTTCCTCCCCTCTAGCAGGTGAGTTAATTGAGGTAATGCAGGACTGCAAGGGAGGAGAGCAACAGCTGCAAGTTCACCTTTAGCCAAGTAGTCAGACCAGCCAGCATGTCTCTTATCAGCAGCTGACTGGCAAGTGTTTAGCACTAAACTGTGATGCAACATTTGTTTTTTCAATGATTGACTTTTTTAACGGTTGTAACCAGAGAACTATTACCCTTAGAATATAAAAACATTTAACTTTTTGTCTCCAATTTATCCACTGAATAGGATCTTATATTTACTGAACAAATTTTTGAACACCATGTTGCATTGTTCTCTCTCTCCCACTATTTATGCTGGCAGCCCTGCTTTCGTTGTAATACAATGATCTGAAGATGTTTAATGCACACAAACATACTTCCAGCTATTTTTCTGCTAAGTCACTGCTGCTGTCAGTTATATTTCCATTGTTATTTCGCTTTAAGGGTACTTGGCACTAAAATTGCTGATTTCTATAAATTTTAGCCAGTTTAGCTGAAATTTTATCACGTTTGTCCAACATAACTGTAGCAGAAAATTAATTTTCATAGTCCTATGTTCCTAACTATCCAAGAAATGAAAATCAAGTTTCATGCAAAATGCCCCCTTTCCTGAAAATCTTAAACTTTGCATACTATTTCTCAAATATGTATAATTCTTTATGGTCAAAGATTAATTTTTATGTAACTTTAAAACTTTCACTGGAAAAATATAATAAAGTATGTTACACTTTTGATTTTCTCAAAAAAAAATTATTTTTTAAATTATTGAAAACTAACTCCAAAGTTACATTTCAAGCCAAGAAAAAATTCTTTAAATCTCTTCATCCCTCTTCAAAGAATATATGCTGAAAATTTGAAAGAAATTGAACATAAATTGCATCACAAGGAAGATATTAAGTGGTGCCAAATATGTAAGGAAGCAAGATTACGAGAAACTCAAGTTTTAAAATTTCATGCATCTGCACATTAAAATATCAGTTCTGAGTACTCTTAAAAATAGCTCAGCATGCTAGAGAAAATGGACTTCACAAAATTTTTTTTTTTTTTAGTTGTTCAGTGCAACTGCAGAAAATATGTGGACTAGCATAATGAAGTCTACTCTTTGCTAAATTCTGTCAGTGTATTTGTTGTTATGAGATATTGCTAGTGGTGAAATCAAAGTCAAATATGTAAACAGTCAGGTGCTAGCAAGTTTAGTATCACTGCTTGCACCATGGTTACTCTCTAATCATAAAATATGAGCTTATGAGGTGCATTCAAGTTCTAAGGCCTATTTTACTTTCTTTAAAATGAAAGTGAGTAGAAACATTGGACATATCTTAAATGGTGCAGGCATTCTTCAAGGATAAGATACACAAATGCAGGGCCAGTTCCAGCAGGGATAGTACCTCTGTGAAATGGCAATACTTTAATAAAATGAAGAAATACATACTTTTAAATTGTTTGCATACTCCATGATTACATCAAGAATAGTCATGCTTATTATTCTTCGAGGCACAATGAAACAGCTTGTCTAACAATAAAACACCATAGAAGTTGAAGGAAGCGACTGAAAGTTGCAATAACATTATGTTACTATTTTATGAACCCATGCCACTTCTATCCAGGTATGGATTCATAGCATTCTGGTCTAAGTCTAGACTCTAGTGGAGACTGGAGTGGCAAGAAGATAGCCCACATTATGGCTACTGCCTGTCTTGACTTACAGTTGACAGCACATGCAAATCATAGGTACTAACATTATCATTAACCTAAAACAAAGTGTGCTATACTGAGAAGTTAGAATTAAGGTACTAATCAATACTTTGCAGTGCAAAAGTTAGCAGAAAATCATATTTTGTTATATCATATTTGTCATTCATTTACCATTGTTCATACTTAAAATTAAATTAATCATTGCTTTCTAGTAATGCTGCCTGCACTGAAAGAGAAGTATGCTAAAATAGTAAATAGTAGTGCTCACGTGTGCTGTTTTCTTTAAGTAACATGAATAAAGTAAGTTCTTTACTGAGTAGCCCATTTTCTACAATATTGTTAGAAGATAAGGTGGAATTAAAATATATGGGAAGAACTACTGCTCTGTGGATAAATATAGAACAAAAAATCATATTTTGTTATATCATATTTGTCATTCATTTACCATTGTTCATACTTAAAATTAAATTAATCATTGCTTTCTAGTAATGCTGCCTGCACTGAAAGAGAAGTATGCTAAAATAGTAAATAGTAGTGCTCATGTGTGCTGTTTTCTTTAAGTAACATGAATAAAGTAAGTTCTTTACTGAGTAGCCCATTTTCTACAATATTGTTAGAAGATAGGTGAAGGTAAAATATATGGGAAGAACTACTGCTCTGTGAATAAATATAGAAAAAAAAAAAGTGCTAAGTTTAACTTTGTTGGAAATTCACACGAAAAACAAATGGATCTGCAGATGAGAAGTCAAAAATGCTTTATTCTGCTTTCCATGCATTCTGTTTGGTGGTCAGAAAGAGGTATGGTGGATTTAGTTCATATGTATTGAAAATTAAGGTATATGAATGCCTTAATTGATATGCTATGCATATTGCAGAGTATAACAAACAATTTTAGGGAAGTACTACTGGCACTACCATGCATTCATGATTCAGCCACCACTGCACAGATGGCAGTAACATTCAGCTTGTAGAATCTGTGCGCCAGCATCTGGCTAGGTGTGTTTTCATACTCTAAAATGGAGATTTTCATGTATAAGGATCAATGTGTAATCATGCATTTTCTCCACTTGTTGGGGTTAAATTGACATTCATCAGCTGAGTGAGATATGTGACGACAAGTATCACCTATGTAAAGATTCACAGGAGAAAGAATGCTGTGCAAGAATGAATCAAAGCAGGCCTCAGCTGTTTTGCTCTACTCTGCTAGAACAACTGATTCGGGCTGCATTTACATACAGGCTATCTAGATTATAGCCTATGGGCCTGCCCCCCCAAAAAAAAACAAACACACAAATAAAATACATTTTTAATAGACTAATAAAATATGTCTGTTTTAATACTGTGGTGCAGGCCCTCTTATATCTCAGCAAGCTTTATAGGAACAAAATGGGAGAGCTTTGAAGAATACAAGGTGAAAACTGTTGAGTTAACTGATTGCACTGAATATAAATGTGAAATACAATGCACAAGCACAAAATAGAATGCACATTTTGTATCTCAAGACTATGTCCAAGCACCAAAAACCCCCATGGTTGGAGTTCATTCCATAAGAAACATTTCAAATGCAGTCTCCTTCCTCTCATAGATAAATTTGAATCTTCATTGCAGCAGAGGCATACACACCAGTTTCTCAACAAATTGGATACACTTACTAATGAAGTGTTAATTGTATCAGCTCAAAACTTAGTAGAACATATAACAATGCCTTAGACAATCAACTGGGAAATTAAATTATTCAGTTCAAGGCTTTCTACCATGAGTTTAAAAAAAAATCTGATATGTTACACTCACATGACTTTCTCTACTCTTGTACAAACTATTTTTACAAACGCTTATTCTCCATCTACTTCATGTTAATCGAGATAAACATTTGCAGACTCTATCTTATTGCTAATTTTCTTGTAGAAGTAAGGGGAATATATATTTACAAGGGCAATATAGAAATACAGTAGCTTTTAAGCACATACATATCCCTTAATAGCTGGTTGCTATGTGCAGCACCATTCCCTTTCCCACAGATTAATACTCTTCGCATATCCAAGACAAAAAAATGAATAACGAATTCCCATTTGAGAAAATTATTGAAAAATTTAAGGCAATAACAATCAATATCTCGAAAATGGTTCACTCAACAAAAAGCATGTATATGATATAAATTGTGTATTTTAATGCAATCTACATTTTTTGTGTAGTAAAATTTTGTCTATCTCTTATGGTTTACCAGTTATGCAAAAGTTGTTCACAATGAAGAATACTTTTGGAGACATTTCCAGAAAATTCAAGATATACATTTTATGTGTCATGAAAATATCTTAAACATATGATATTTTAATCAAAATCGTTAGAGCCATTTTTGAGAAAATTAAAATTTTCGAAAAATGTTCCATGTAAAGGGTAATCTGGGGTGGGGGGGATTTTCTTGAAAACCTTTGTGTCGCATCTCTGGAAGATACTGAATCTAAATACCAAGTTTGGTGTTTATCTGACTGTTCGTTTCTGAGTTATGCTGTTCACAGACAGACAGACACACACACACACACACACACACACACACAGAGACAGACTCACAGACACACACACGGACATGTTTCCAAAAATGCTTTTTTTTTGGATTCAGGGGGCCTTGAAAACATATATTTCTGGTGAAATCTTGGTATCAAATTTTTGGGTGGAATACAATACTTCCCCTACTTACTATACGTAGTAGAGAAAGTAATAATGGAAATGAAAGTCATTAGTCTGGAGAGCTGGATGTATAAAGATCCTCCTAGAAAAAAAACACCAGATTGTTTTCCTTATATCAAGATTGTTCTAAGAATTTACCTGTCACTTTTGGTCCACAAACAGCAGTGGAGTAAGGTCATTTTCAAAATTGAAGTTGATCAAAAAACTAGATATTATAAGATAGAAAGATAGACTCAACATTTTGGCTTGTTCAGCATTGAAAGTGATGCTTTAAGACAACTAAGTTACGTAGGTATTATTTACAGCTTCATTAGTACAAATGTAGGCACAAACCAATTAGCCACTACGATTTTTGATACTTTTATTTCAAATTTCATTGTTTGGAAAAGTACTGTAAAAATTCAGAGTCGAGATTTCACTGGAAATATGTTTGAGGCCATCTGAACCAGCCCCCCTCCCCCCCAAAAAAAATAAAAAAAAAGGTTTGTGTATGCGTGTCTATGAATAGCATTACTCAAAAACAAAAAGTCGGATAAATATCAAACTTGGTATTTATGTTCAATATCTTCCAAAGATGCAGAGACAAACATTTTCAAGAAAATCTCCCACCCCCAACTATCCTTTACATGGAACATTTTTAAAAATATTTTATTTTCTAAAATAGCTCTAAAGATTTTGATTAAAACACGATAAATTAAAGATATTTACAGGACAAATAAAATGTATATCTTGAATTTTCTGGAATAGCCTGTGAAGTCCTCTTCATTCGGAAGGAATTTTGTACAATCTTGTATAACTGGTAAATGTTAAGCAATTGACAAAAATGTATATATCTTTAAACACACAATTTATTTCAAATAACTTTTTTTTGTAGCATCATCCATTATTAATGGTTCAAATTGTTCAATACATAGCCATTCTTTCAAAGTCCAGTCGATTTTCTGTCCTTGCAATTGCATGGAAAGAGAATGCAATTTTAAGGCCAGCATACAGCGTCCAATTCTAAAACATTTTATGATTGCTGTTCTCTTTGTATCTATAACAAAATGTGTAATGCAGCTATTTCCGGAAAGGTTTATTTTGATTAAAATGAAATAGATAGGAAAATAAACCTTAATAATAATAATTATTATTATTATTTGTATACCCACTAGTAAGTGACAGAGGGTAGAGAAAGTCATGTGATTGTAACTTCAGATATTTTATCTTGCATTTGCCCAACATGTTTACTTACAATTAAAATATGTTATACAGTGCGTCCATAAAAGTACTGTCATACTCCAAACTGGCACCACGTTGCCTTGGATAATTGTATTTAAATGAAATTGGTGATATTGGAAAGAAAAACGCAAATATTTTTGTGCATGTCAACAACAGATGGGATCGTGGAAATCAAACACAGAAACTAAATTCACTCACGTTTGTGATTAGTCAATGTTGGTTAATTGTTGGATATTTAGCAGGCAGGTTACATTGAATGTTTGCTTTTAAAATTGTGTTGTTATTAAAAAGTTTTAAGGAGTTATGGCAAACCCACAAGAACGTAGTTGGTGTGTTTTGGAATATCATAGCATACAGAGTCTGGTGCAGGTTGAGCATGCTTTTAGGCGAAGGTTTCAACGTCAAGCTCCTACACACACGTCAATTTTGAAGTGGTACCGTGATTTTGTGGATCGTGGCTGCATGTGTCATCAAAGTAAAGGCCATACAGGGAGACCATCTGTCAATGCAGGAATTGTGGAACAAGTGCGGGAGGCATTTGTACGTTGTCCTAAGAAGTCTGTCCGTAGAGCTAGTCAGCAGTTAAACATCCCTAAATCCACCGTATCTAAGATCCTGTGTATGCGACTGAAGTTTCACCCTACAAACTGCAATTACTGCATAAGTTGAAACCTGATGACCCTGCAAAACAATTAGATTTCTCTGAACATTTATTGATACTATGGAGGATAATGAAAATCTGTCAGAAAAAATAATTTTCAGTGATGAGGCAACATTCCACGTTAGTGGAAAAGTGAACAGGCATAATGTTAGGATTTGGGGAAGCCAGAATCTACATGCCATTTTGGAAGTTGAAAGAGATCCCTAAAGTGAATGTATTTTATGCCGTATCGAAACATCAAGTCTATGGCCCATTTTTCTTTCGAGAGGCCACTGTCAAGGGTCCAACTTATCTTGACATGTTCACTAAATGGTTATTTCCAAAATTGGAAGAAGGTAAAGAATTTGTTTCCAACAAGATGGAGCACCTCCTCACTGGTGTTTATATCTTTGGGAACATCTTAAGAGCAGCTTCCAGGAAGATGGATTGGACATGCCAGAAATGATGATAATGTCTTATACAAGTGGCTGCTGAGGTCGCCTGACTTGGTCTGTGACCTCTTTTTATGGGATTTATAAAGGATGTGTCTATGTAACCCCACTGCCTCAAAACCTACAAGTGCAATTTCATATCACTGCTGCCATCCAGTCCATTGCATCAGATATGTTGGAGCATGTGTGGCATGAATGGTAATATCGCCTTGATGTCTGCAGCGTCACTCGTGAAGGCTACATTCAATGTCTATGAGGTATAGTAAACATATATGAGTTTCTCTTTCGAATGGCAGCAACTTCACCCAAATACGACTATCCAAAGCAATGCAATACCAGTTCAATGACAGTATTTTTATGGACACACTTTAAAACTGAAATACTGATTTTTGGGAACATAAATGTGAACATCAATCTTGTGGTTAATAAATTATGTTGAATATCCAAATGATTATCAGTTCTTTTAATATTTATCTCAACAATTCATTAACTTCAAAATACTGTTTAGTAAAATTGTCTACAATTTAATCATAAACTTTAAATTTTCTTTTTTGGTTTTTAGTTATAAAATTGCTGTAAAATGCAATTTTTGCAAGTTAATTTTCACAAGCTGCCTTGTAGGGGATATTTCATGCCCAGATCCTTCTGAACCACAGGTTCAGCCTAAGGATCTAGAAATCCTAATATGGGCCTGAATTGGTTACGGAATATTTGTCTAAAAGATATTGCCGTGTAAGAGCCTTTCTTCCTGTGTCTCAACAACCAAGCAAGGTGGTGTTGTACTTTTTCACCCCAACTCATGCTCCTTCAATACAACAATGTTGTAATGTCCTCATACTCCATACTCACCTGATCTTGCATCAACATTTTTTATTCGTGCAGTTCTTGCAGTATTGTTTTGTTCAGCTGTTGCCTTGAGATAGATACAGATGGCTTCACTTTTGTTCATTCTTAATGAAAAATTACCATTTCTGTTACTATCTTCCCCAAAGTATTTACATGCTTAACATTCAAGCCTTGTAAATCCTTTATAGCTGTTTAAGAAACTGGAATTAAAAGCTGTAAAGTATAGCTCCCAGTTAAAAGTTACCCATATATAAGAATTTTAAATGTGGTCTTCTTTGCTATATGTATAGACAGACTCGCTCTTCCTTTCTAGCACTAAAACTGTTTTAAAACAATATATAGTGGTATAGGTTTCTAAGAAATAATACAGCCATTTACTTTGATTGATATTTATTTTTTTCAAACAGGAAAAATCAATACAAAAGTAGTAATCTGAATTTCAAATTCAATAAGGTTTAAACATTAGATTAACAAAAATGTCTTATAAAACAGAATACTTAATTTGATTGCAACGTTGTTTTAGAAATAATTTAATCATAAATGTAATGATTATAACATCATTCGCTATTATATGGGTATATTAACTATTGCGTTGTGGAATACAATTTTATTTTCTGAATGCTAATGCAGTGTACATATTAGCAACAAAGCAGTTAGATACTGAATGAGTTCCATCTGGTAAAACCACATCTTAGGGAGATGTGATGGCACAAAAACATTGGTATTAGATAAATATACTTCCTTTGAATTTTATGTTTTTTTTAAGGTGTATTTGTTACTGTGGAGAGCCTGTAGTTCTGGCTTTGTCCACTCACAAATCACTGCATGTATGAAGTTGGGATTTACATCACAATTTAAAGGAAATCTTCAACACATTTCAAATTTAGTCAAAATTGGTACAAATTGAGGGTACAAGTTTTAAGCTTATTTTACAAAATATCCACAAAATATAAGAATTGAAGACACAAATGCTGCAAGTACATTTGAAATTTAACTCTGTGTACAGTTACAATCTGTTTTTCATCATTTTAATTGAGATTTTTCATAATGTTGAAGTTAGCTACCATTTTGCACTCATGTAAAATAAAATAACTGGCTCATTACAGTAAAATATAACATATCTTCCAGGCTTGGATGCCATGGCCGTGGTTGAAGAATAAAATTGTTGAAACTGGACATTTCACCCTCAACTGTGGAGGACATTCTCAGAAGTAAGATAATTTATACTGTTGGGAAAGGTGGGAGGGGCTTTGTATGAACTGCTCTGTTGAGTTCGCTGATGTGATAAGTGTTGTAAAGCAGGAATCTAGAACCTAGTTTAGTTTAAATATTTCTCTTATTAAAGTTTATTGGGATGTTTATATATTTCTATTGCTTCTATTAACATTTTAGGGTAATACTGTTTGAGGTTGCAAAGACTTCAGTTTGCTGAATATAATGTAGTGCTTGCACAAGCAAGCCTGGAAGACATGTTATATTTTACTGATAATACCAACCATGAAAGCCTATAACAACATTTGGTTCTTTACAGTTCCGTCTTCTTGAAATAAGAGCAATACCTCTTTGTATAATTCCATTTTAGAAAACTGTTGGAAGCTATGAGGTTCACTGTGTAACTTTTGAGGTACAAAAAAGAGAAATTTGACTCGCTTAGGTATCTAGTAGCAACCTTCCTTTGCATATTCCAGCAGTGCATGAGAAAACAGAGTCAGAAAGACAGTGCTTCAGCAAATGACTTTTTTATGATTTTAAATGTGGTTTATGCGAGCCTCAAACCTTGAACATTTGCCATTGATCCTTGGGAAACTTGCTGCTTCTTGGAAACATTTATCAATGGTTTCATGAATTTAAAAGGGCCTGGAGTTCATTGAAAGATGAGAGGAGTGTATACTTAATGACTAAAGTGACTGAAGAAAACATTGCTACTACTGAAAAAATATTGTGTAAACAGCTGCATGACATTTAAAAAAGTAGACATGACTGTACATTAGCTTGCTGGCAGAATTTAATCTCTTACATTAGTATATCTTCATGCTAGGATGTTTCTTCGCTGGGTGCCTCAGTCTGAATGAACCATCAAAGTGAACCCATGCACTCACGGTGTGAAAAAAACATCCATAAGGTTGATGAAGAGAGGTCCAGATGGGTGTCTTGATATTATGGCATTGGAACTGCTTTTAACAATCTGATCTGCAGATGAAATGTCATTCAGCAGTCTTGATCTTTCTAGATGAAAATTCACCAATGAAAGGGAAGCAACCTGAAGATTTGGCTAGTAAACAATGGCCACCTTTGTTTTCCTGAAGTGCCATTTGGCAACCACCACTGGAGGAACATAGAACAGCTGTACTTGTTCTTTGGTACTCCAGTTTGCCAAACAAGAATGTCTGAGAAACTTCAGGAACAGCAGCTAAGAATGGGACTGGGTGAAATGTCATGATCAGTGCCTGAGGTGAAACTCAACCACCTATGGCCATGACCTGGCTCTGTGCGATTATCTTCTGTGTGGTTTTGCAGCCTTAAAGAAGCTTCAACGACATATGACTTGCAGCCCTTGAAAAAAGTGAGTGGTAGGAGTCTTTCAGGAATGGTTTGTGAAGAAAGAGAACATGTGTGGTGGCAATGCTGTCTTGGTGTGTCTTACAACTTTTGTAATCTCTCTAAATGTGTTGCTGAAAGTCCTTTTCCTCTGCCATAAACTGAATTGGGGATCAAAGGGGAACCATATCAAGGCATAATATAGAAACTCTAGTTTAACTTGCAGAAAACAAGTGTTCAGTACATCTGTGACTTTTAACTATTTACTCATCATTTTCTATGCATTATCCACAGCAGTTCTCAAAAATATATGTATAACTTATGTACAAAGTCCTAGCTGGACTTCACAGTCGAAGTATGTCAGTTGAGCAGCAATATTATCTGCATTTTTAAACTTAACTACCCCTGAGCTGTTTGAATTCTTTCTGCCTAAATCCCTGTATCATCACAGACTCTCCATTACATCACAAAAAAGGACAGCAGAAGCAACAACGATTAGCAAATATAAATACTTAAAATATTGCAGAATTTGTACTGTTTTTGTAGTAACTTCATGTGAATGCTCTCCAATAACCAACAAGTGTCACAGTTCCTCTTAACATTGCCATATCACATATCTTTTTTATCTCTTTAGTCAATACTTTCATGCCTGGAGGAATGGTGCAACTACAGCAACATCCCAGAGGGAAATAAAAGAATGTTATCCAATAACACTGGCTAATTGTACATTATGTAAAATCTACAAGACACAATCAAGTCTGATGTACATAATTAACTTGCCCTTCCCCAAAAAGGAACTACGTTTGTAATTATTTCTTTGCCAATGAATGCATACAAGCCCTGATTTTCAGTACATTAGTCTTTTCACCACTGTGATATTAACACTTTTACACAAAATATTCATTTGAGAGGAACAAATACAACTTTGCATCCATTCTTCTGTCATAATTCATTTTCAAAACTTAACTCTTATGAGGCACGTGCAGAAAGTAAAGATACATCATACATATGGTAAAATCAGGGGCATCATTTAGGGGTGCAGGGGGGTTCAAATGCCACCCCTAGATTACGAGAAATAATTATTGCTCTAGCAAAAGAAAAATTACAACTGTACTTTTAATACAAATATTTCACATTTGAGAAATAAAAGATAACTTTCTTTTAGGCTAAACGTGTCATTAAAATTCACATGAAAATTCAGGAAACTGTTTCAGGCAATCGTGCCGCCCCCCACCTAAGCAGAAACTGAAATTATGCTCTTGGGTAAAATTTAAACTATCTATAGATAGTATGGCTACAATGAAGTTAACCTTCATTCCTTCTTTTCCTTTCTATTCATCTGGTGGCTTGCATTTTAAATGGCTGTGCCAATCTAGAATTGCAACAAATGCGATGTATGCTCCGACATACAATTTTTGGGTGCAAAGAGGAAAGGCAGCGAACGTTACAGACAAAACAAGGGAAGCGCAGATACTGACAGCTTCGTAATTCCTGGTCTCACATAGCATATGTCACCAAAGTGTGTCTACATAGAAAAGTAGAGTATGCAATATTAAGAGGAGATTAAAAGCTCTATCCCACCAATGTTATCTTCATGACCGTATCTCGGAAACTTAAGATATCAACTAAAATTTTTACAGGATATAAATACATGTATTCATGTTCACTAATCTGCTTTTATACAATTATGTGATTTATTAAGGAAAATATGACTTTGTTCTTAATTCATACATTTTTTTATTAAAATGTATCAACAATTTTTTAAAACACAACCAACCAACTTATTAACATTATTGAGGTTTCATTTTTATCATTTTAAAATTTCATTTAGCTATCTTCAAATCGTTCCTGAGAAAATATTTCATTTATATCTGGAAATGTAATTCAGAAAAAACACTACAAAGTAAAAACAGAAGTAAAAACCTAATATTTACAAAGCAACACACAAAGCCTGTCCATACGGTAGCTGACATATTTAGAAGCGGCATCAATTTGTACAGCAAAGCTTCCCCTAAAATATAAGCTAAAATGTATCTTTCAAGCCCCTCCTGGAAGGGAGCTGTTCAAATTGGGTTGGACTCGGTGGGGCAGTAGTTCCCGAAACCCATGGGAGATTGGGTACATCTAACTGGAAAATTCCACCCAGGCAGGGTTGAGATGCTGGCACCAACTATGAGAGCTGGTAGACAGTGACTAGATACTGTCGTTTGATAGTCTTCCCCTTTTGGGGTTGATGTGCGTATGCGACGTATCTACTTCCGTCCCTGTGGAGGAGGGCACGTGAAGGTGGTGTTTTCAGTGCTTCCGTTCCTGTGAAGCAGGGGGTCCATATATAAAATAGGCATGGACATAATGGAAAAACCCATAGACTTGATTCCTGGGCCCAGGTGGCGCAGGCCGAGTTGTCAGCTTGTTGCTGATTTCGACTCCAATAGTATAGAAACTGTTTCTTCTCTGAAGTGCTGCAGAATTCAGAGTACAAAATGGCAGTTACACTACTATTTTTAAAAATAGAATTAAAATGCAAGTATTGTGCCTACACTAATAAAATATATCTTTTTAGCAATTTTCACCATTCAGCGTCTGCTTAATTCATTAATAGTGAAAGTTTTTGAAAAGCATATTTCTTTTATTATGCATGTATCCTTACTCTCTGATACACCTTGTATTATCACTGCGCTCATGGTAAACTCAGCCGAAAACAAGTGTGGCAGGTTTTTGACATTTTTTTATGGATTACACGATACAAAGTAGTACGAGGGCTGATCAACAAAGACTGAGACTGATTTTTTCCTGTAGCTTCCGTGATAGTTTCGAATCTGTAACATAAATATTTGAAAAGAGCGGGGTTTTATGTATAATGTTGGTAGACGCCAGCACTCTCGTATTGGTAGGTTGGTAGTAATGCTCTATTTTGTAGACCCTACGTGCGTTTCGCATACCAGACAATGGAGGTGATGCATTTTTAAATTGATTATCACCGGTGATGAGTCATAGCTGCATCATTATGATCCTGAAGGAAAACAAGCCAGCACAGTGTGGAAATCGCCAGGTTCTCCAACACCAAAAAAGGCAAAAGTTGTTCCATCTACAGGGAAAGTGATGATCACATTTTTTGACTGTAATGGAATGATTTACCAGCATGCAGTTCCCCCTCACACTACTGTTACAGCAGCATACTACATGTCAGTATTGGCTACACTGAGGAAGCACATTGCAAAGAAACGACCAGAGCTTTCTCGGACTGGGTGGCAACTTCATCATGACAATGCACAGCCTCATGTCGCAAATCAAGTCATGCAGTTTCTGGCTCGATTCAACATTACCTGTGTACCAAATCCACCTTATAGCCCCAATCTTGCACCCTGTGACTTTTTTTATTCCCATCACTAAAGGCAAAGCTTAGGGGTATTCGATTTGAGAACTCTGAAGCAGTGCTCAAGAAAAGTGAGGCGATTCTCAAGGACCTGACAAAGAATGGTCTGCAGCACGTGTTCAAGGACTGGCAGAGACGCTATAAAAAGTGCATTGAAGTAGGAGGGGATTACTTTGAAAAAGATCATGTAAACATTGAATTGGAGTAATAAACATCTGTGAAAAAAAATCAGTTTCAGTCTTTGTTGATCAGCCCTCGTATATACATTTCCAGGAAGAAAACAATGTTACCACTGTTTAGGTTCTTCACATAACTGAAGAGACATATTGCATTCCCTCAACCGCATACATTAGAAAATGTTACACCACAAATTGCATGCACATGGCTGTTTGCTATCATACACCATTACATGGTTCAACAATCAAAGCATGACAGTTGGGTAAGAAATGAGCACAGCGACAATGTATACAGTATCACCTAAAGTTAAGGTATGGCAATAAATCTACATTGATACACTAAAGGACATATCATTGTATCAGAAAATGATTTGTTACCAATTTTCCTTGGTTATTTCCTGAAAATATTTAAGGGTTTCATGTAGATGTATAAATTTAATTAAACTACTTCGTATAAAATAATTCTAGACCACAGCATTTGATTTTTTTGTCAGATTGCAACATTAGCTGAACCACTCTCTGATTCAGTAATAATCTGATCACAAAATTTTCACTAACTTTCAATATTAATATTACAAAAGTGTATTTTTGGGCTTAGGAAATTATTTAGATTAACTACACCATTGTTTGCTTAATTTTCTTAGTCATTGCTTGTCATTTATATTTATTGCTTATTTCTATGTATAGAATTTTGTGTTCTTTGTATGTTTAATGTCATTTACTGGGCAGGTCTCAGCTGTCCTCGGTGGTGTAGTGGTTACCATGCTAGCCTCTAGTTCCTGAGGTAGGTTTAAACCCGGCGGAGTGCGATGGATGTTTTCAGGCGTAAAACTCCTTAGCATGGCTTTCTTTGGAAGGGAAGTAAAGCTGGTGGTCCCATGTCATAGATTTACGGCAAGTAAAAAAAAAACCTCAAGTCTGAACAAAGAGGCCTCTGAGCAAAATTAGTGGTCTTTCACGCCCAGTATAGAATAGGATGCTAAGGACCACAGTAGTTAAAGAGTATCCATAAATAAAAAACTCAATTTAATTTAAACTGAGCAAGTCATATCAGATGGTGAATCAGTGTAATGAAATGAGTACTCAAATGAGCCTGGGATCCTTCAAGTACACCCCAAATGATATTTGAACTTGGATCTCCAATAATATTAGGCACACAAGTTACCTCTACACCACAAAGGTAGACATTTAAATATTGACAATGATTACTCAGCCTCCATAAGTACAAGTACAATAA